>CM076112.1:11422500-12672500 GCA_038048805.1 Hipparchia sbordonii
TTTAATAGAAACTAAGTTTATCAGGAAATTAAATATTTCTGCGTTCAGAATCCGTTGATAATTTAGTTATGACGATTAATTTTATTAAGGATCTGAGAGTTTTCTTTAATAATTGTGTGTGAAATAAATAAAAAATGTGATCATGAAGAAACATGAAAAATAAAAGAAATAGAATATATATTATGGTAATATTTTATTTTATAAATCGTCGCCGTCATCGCTTTCTATCGCTGTCACTTTCTGTAACATTTATTATAAATGTATCTGTGATATTGTCAATTAACATATTATCTAGCCTACTCATTTTTTCCTATTCTTGGACAACATGGGATATATAGGCTCTTTTATTATAAGTTTTGTTTTTAATATAAAAAACAAAAATATTAACTTTTTATAAAATAAAGCAGCGGTTACTAATTAATAAATAATTATTATGAATAATTATGTATTTATTTAAATAAAAATCAATAATTTAGTCTTTAATTGGCACACCAATATTATGATTACATAAACATAAATCGCGATTGTTTATCGATTTTTGTGTTCATCACTACACTATTATATGTGGTATCATTATTTTACAAAATGACAGTAGCTAATGTCAAATGTGGAATCGAATTATAATTCCGAGTATAGGTTGAAGGTTGATTTTTAAAACTAAAATGGCGGCCGTCATATACAAAATGGCGGTAGTTGACAATACCCACTGTTAATGGCCACGCGTTCTGTACTCCAGGTAAACCGCGCGCCCTGCCTGCGCAGACGCACGTACCGCGCGCACGGGCGCATCAACCCCTACATGTCGTCGCCCTGCCACATCGAGGTGTGCCTCAGCGAGCGCGAGGACGCCGTGGCGCGCGCCGCGCCCGCCGACGACGCGCCCGCCAAGAAGAAGCTCTCCAAAAAGAAGCTGGCGCGCCAGAAGGAGAAGATGATGAGGGAATAGGTGTTAGGGGTTAATAAATGACTTGCAAAAACTACGCGTTTCATTGCTATTCCCTGGGCGAGATTGATTCAACTCACGGAATTCTGAGTTTACGACTTAAAGTATGGGTGTACCTAAGTAGATACTTATAGGTACGACTACCTACTTAGTTTCACTTCAAGTCTCAATAGCCCAAGGGTTAATGGTGCGGACTAAACTGAAACGTTGCAGGTTCGATCCCCACCCATTGCACTATTGTCGTACCTACTAACGACTTTCGTCTTATTTGGAGGGAAAGAGAATATTAGTAAGTTCAGCTTGGCTATATTCTTTTTGTAAATAAAATAAAATTGACTACTGAGCAAGAACAATAAAAGCTAAGAATATAGCAATAGTTGATGCGGATTTTTACCATCGATCTGCTGGCTATATTGAAAAATTCCGAAAATTTTCGAAAAATAGCAATTAAGTTTGTTTATAAATAATAGAAATGCAAGTGTGTTTGTATGTTAGTTTTTCATTCTATCTCGTAGCAACAGATCGACGTGTTTTTTGCATGGATTTAGTTTAGTGACGGGCATTTAGTTATCCCGGAAAAACTTTCTGCGGGATTCTTAATAACCTAAATCCACGCGGAAAAAAGTCCTTACTAATATTATAAATGCGAAACTGTTTGTTGGTTTATCCTTCAATCATGTCGCAACAAAGCAACGGATCTACGCGATTTTTTGTATGGGTATAGTTGAGAACTGAGAGTGACATGGGATAAAAAGTATAGAGTTCCCGTGGGATTTTAAAAACTAAATCCACGCGAGCGAAGCCAACAAGTACTAAATAATTATTGTAATCAATGAAGTCATTAAGCAACAGAATTTTTTTCTATTTACTCAAAAAGCTTTTCTACCACAATTTAAATCTAGATAAAAAGATTACTTCCACAGCGGCTATGATATCTTCGGGACGACAACGCTTTATTTTCACATTTCAGCTTGACGACTTCCTCACGGAGTTTAGTAATTTTTTTCTCCAAGTAATAGTTTTCTTCCGCTATTTTTTCGGCGATGTTACTCGCTTCTGTGCGTTTCATTTTCGATAACATGATTTGATATTTTAGCGATTCGTTGTCATGTTGCAATGCTATTATTTCGTCGTAGGCGTAAGACATTTTTTCAAGTCACAAGCTTTTCAACGAATTATCGAAGTACCACAATTACCTATAAAATATAGAATCTTCAGTTAAGCACCTTCTCATAGTTGGACGCAGATAGGCAATAATGAGTTAACCCACACAACTTATTATCAATTGAAAAGTTAACTTTATTCTTTTACATTATGTATTTAATTTGGCAAAGGTTTGTGGGTTGAATCGTTATTGCGTATCTGCGTCCAGCGTCCTGCGTGCGCGAATCAAAGCACACTTTACATTTACTTACTTTGTTTCTTACCAATTTAGCAGTTTATTTATGGAATCTCTTAAAACGTTTGCTTCGTCTTCAGCCTCCTGCAATTGCCTCCTTAATTTAGAGTTCTTCTCGTACAACTCGATAGCTCTGGACATTTCTTGATGCTTCTTAGTCGTAGCATCATATAACACTTCCCGAAGCCGAAGGGTTTCTGCCAAAACTCTACTTAAACTGAATAGACTCGAGCCTTGCTGGGTCGTTACATTTTTTGGGTTTCTCATAACAATATTATACTTTCAAATTTTAAAAGGAAAAGCACTCGCCTCAGAATTTAGAATGCCTAAACATCTCAAAGAGGATGTAATCACTCTGAAACATCTATTTAATTTGGATCAAAATGATTGACATAATTAAATTGACAAATTAAGTAATAGGTACCTACTTAGGCCCATACAAAGAGAATGTAAGGGCCCATAAAATACAGATTAAAAATATTGATAAAAAAGTTTCTAAGGATATAAAGCTATAGCCATCGATGTATATTCATTCGCTGGCTATAGCGCTAAAGCTAATATTCTTTATAAAAAAAAATATGTTTAACTATAGTGCCTTTTAACCACAAATCTTATATGTTTGTGCTTTTAACCTTCGATCACAGAAAAATAAGCTTTTAACGCGGAAAAGCGAAGGGTTCCCGCGAGTATTATGTCATGGGATTTCGCAAAGTAGGTAGGTACTTACCTAACGCCTGCTTCTACCCAAACTAACTATCAGAGCCTTTAATCAATCAGATAAAGCGTAAAGATTTCCGCCAAGCAAGTTGTAGTAGTAGCAGCAGCACAGAGTCACAGATGATACTTATGATGATCAGTGTTCTTCGCCACCGTGTAGTGCGTGAGGCCCCTAATTAATCAGACGAAGCGTAAAGATTTCCGCCAAGCAAGTAGGTAGTAGCAGCACAGAGTCACAGATAGTTACGATGATCACTTATCAGTGTTCTTCGTCACTGTGTAGTGCGAGAAGCCCCTAATCAATCAGACGAAGCGTAAAGATTTCCGCCAAGCAAGTAGTAGCAGCACAGAGTCTCAGACAACAACAAACATTAGTAGCCCAGCGGTCACCACAGTCGCACGCATGTCGCGCGCCCGCGCCACCGCCCTGCTGTGCGCGTGCGCTCTCGCCGCCAACATGGTCGCAGCCGCACCCGCGCCGCCTAGACGAGCTGATAATAAAGGTAACTTACCAATGTACTACATGCCTACATGCCTTTTTTTTTAAGGAGGGGGAAATCTTCTTTAAAGATACCCGAAAACGTGGGGTAAGGTCCCGGGTTATGTGGGTTTCTTACCCACTAAAACCCCCTCCATAGCCACCCTCAGCGCATATTGGAAGGCTGCGAGATCTCTGCATGCCTGCTGATTCTGTAACTCAGTGCCTATAAACGACGATAGGCATTTTTTATCCATTGAAAGTTTGAAGAGAAATATCATTTACTATTTCATAGTAATCCTTTAATGGATAAAAAATATATATGTCAGTGGCTTTCATTTTAAGATAGGCACTGAGTTACAGAATCAGCCCCATGGTGCCTATACCTACCGGCTGCGTCTTCGAGCTTGGGTATTTTCAAAGCCCCAGTAGGTCTAACATTATGTGTACACGTTTATTCGTGAATCTCTATAGAGATTCACATAGAGATTACGAGTAACTAAATGTGTAGATAAAATATTCTCGTGACGCCCATGTTAGCCCGACTAGGCAAGAAATTTTAAAGTAAGTTATCTTTTAGGTCTTGATAAGCCACCTTTGGCAGCGCTCGAAAATATTATAATTTACAAAAGAACTCGTGCGCTGTTTTAATTCAAAGTTACCTCAAAACCTCCTTAAATTAGATGCCGACCGATTGTTTTCAACTCCTCGACTCCAACTCACCTCGAGTAAGCTTAGTGTGTAATATTAAGAACATTAAAAGTTTAAACACCTCAGGTGAGAAGTCTTCAAGTCAAGGAATCATGAGGTTACGATTTAAGCACCTAAGTACCTACCTATAGGTACGACTACCTATTATGAATACCTGGTATTCCAAAAGTAACGCGACATTACAGTAAAACCGTGATACCTACACGTGAAACTCAAACTTAGAACTTGAAAAATATCTAATCTTACTGTGTATCCAAGCCATGATCCAAGCAGTTCAACTCTACCTACAGTTGAATCTGGTTCAAGTCCCTCTACGGTATTACGTATATGGATCATTGACACCAAACCGTTGCGGCGCGGCGCTTTTGATCGCGGTGACCCACATCGTTCGCGATCCGGACTCCACTCGCGTGGTACATGTTAGCTTAGTACGTGGGAACAAATCGTATTTTAAACCAGCAGTGGGACTGTGTAAAACTGATTGTATCAGTGAACACTGATAGCCTAGTGGTTAATATAATAACTGGCAACTCGCATTAATCGAAAGGTTTTTCTTCGTCGAATCATCGAGCCAGAGCTTTCGTTAGGTATTCGAAAAGTTTTTTTGGAAGTGATTTTGGAGCTCAAAATGTATCTCAAAATAATTTAAACGTAAAAATTCTTTTTACAAAACCGACTTCAAACGCCAATACAAAGTATATCAATTGTGCCTATAAAATTTGAAGAGTACCCTCGATTTCTCCAGGATCCCATCATCAGATCCTGACCTAAAAGGGCCCACCTGGGAAGTATACCCTTATATACCCTTACAAACAAAAAAACAATTTTCCAAATCGGTCCAGGCGTCTTCGAATAATTCGTCAGGATCTTTTTTTTATGCAGGTATGTTCCCCACATACCTGCATAAAAAAAGATCCTGACGAATTGAGAACCTCCTCCTATTTTGGAAGTCGGTTAAAAATTAACCAGAACTTGAAAACCTCCATTTTTCATCGAATGCAAATAGTGATTGCTTATTTATTTTGACCGTTGGACACACCGGCAATGATTTTTATAGTCAATTTCATTTCACTTCATCTGATTAGGTACCAGGTCAGTTGATTCCAACCTGACCCATTTATTTTATGCTCCTGTATTAACTCCCACAGAATGAACAAAATGAAAGTACCTATTTAGTTGTTAGAGGATATGATTCGGAGTTATGGCCTACGGAGGCAGTGCCCTAGTTATGACCAAGTATGCTATTAAGAGTATTAAGTAACCAATCACTTTTTAGGGTGCCGTACCCGAACTTGATAAACAACAGGAACAAAATTACTATTCGAAAGTTAAAATGTTCGTGCTTAGGCTACTGAAAGGTACCTATTTAAGGATAGGTAGGAGAACTAAAGTCACCGACATTGCTCAACGAGTTGCGAAATTGTAGTGCAAATGGACGGAGCACATAGTTCGAAGAGCTGATGGTCGATGGGCTCCCAAGGTGCTGGAGTGGCTACTCTGCCCCGGGAAGCGCAGTGTTGGCAGACCTCCCATTAGATGGACTGGCGACATCAAACGAGTCACAGGCAGCCGCTGGATTAGGGCGGCGCAAGACCGAAGCCTGTGGAAGTCAATGCAAGAGACCTTTGTCCAGCAAAGGACGTGTATCGGTTAAGAAGGCTATTGATACAAGCGAAACAAAAGCAAAACATAAGCAGGTTACTGTATCAGTCGGATTCCACGCGTGTCCAACTACAAGTGATAAATTGTAACACTTCCCTACAGTGACGCGTGTCATTACTTCGTATTGGTACTCGTAATAGCCACGAGCAGTGACCCTTCAAGTGATTACTGGGTTTCGTGGGTATTAATAGCTCGTAGGGATTTCTGTAGGGAGTTCGAGATTTGATGCTGAGGTTTACCTAAAAATAGCTTAAAATAGATAAAATAAAAATCATTTAATTCGACCATGAGATCATATTTGTTAGTAAGGAAAACGCACGCTAAAACTAATGTTAGTAATTTTAAAAACTATCTAATCTAAGACAGGCTTGATTAGTCAGCACGTGCACCATATGACAATGGTTCAGGTACTGACAATCAAATCTGTCAGCAAATGCCCTCAGGATGCCATTGGCACTAGTCCGCAAGGAGGTACCTTGACGTCTTTGATCTCGATCTCGATGATCCAGAGTTTCACCTGAATCTGGAAAAACATGGTTATTATTGGTTCAACTTTTTTTTTAAATTCCATGACAAGATCTCACCTGATGGTAAGTGACGATACAGTCTAAGATGGTAGCAATATACATTCAACCCATACCTACCCCGAATCGGTTTCTACATGCCATCGTGCCGGAACCCTAAATCGCTTGGCGGCACGTCTTTGGTGGTAGGGTGGTAACTAGCCACGGCCAAAACGAGACAAAATTAGGTAGGTATTTAATAGGATGTAACTATATGAAGCGCGATTCGTTTCCATCTAGACTGCAACATCCCTTGCCACCAAGTGAGTTAACTTGCTACCTAATAGAAAAATGTTCATGATGGGAAACTTTTAAAGCCTAATTAATAATAAACTATAGTGTTGCTTCTCCCCTCATAAACCTATGGGAATTTTCCGAGGTTTGCTGGTCTCTAATCTCTGCAGACAATGTTGTGGACGTTTCTTCGCCGGGACCCTAAGAAAAACAATCATATTCGATTACACCTATAAACCTATGACGCGTCAGCCGTTTTTACTCCGAGCTCTTAAGTGAAAAATAATGGGCTCACACCTACCTACCGGGAAGTCTCGTTTAGAATGTGACATTTGATATGGTTTTGCATATTTATTGCACAGGTGATTTATTTGTTTGTCTGCGTATTGCGAAGTTCTATGATATCAAGGTCGGAATAATCTTATGCTGAGCTCTACCTATAGAGCGTGCTCTGACTCAGCTCAGACTTAAGATAGAGGTTAAAACGAGACACAAATATGCTCTGACATAAATCTGTCTCGTTTTAACTCTGTCTTGAGTCTGAGCTGAGCGAGAGTGCGATCTATAGAATTCAGCCTGAGAGTTGCGGAAACAACAGGAGTTGCGGAAACAGGTTCTAAACCAGGGGATACTATAGGTTGTATTAAAACTTCTACGTCTCTTCTTTTATTGGATAGAAGCAGGTGTAATGTTGCGGATTTTCGTAATAATATTTTTTGCTACCCAAACCAGAAACCAGAAAGTTTGTAAGATCCTTTAATCAAATAGGAAATGAATTGGTGATCTTCAAACGCCGAGCATCTTCAGGAGATTTAATATTTCATCCTTCTAAACAATTTAGGTTTTTACTTTTGAAATGTCGATCTGATACGATGTTTTGGCGGGCAAGTTTGATCTTTAGTCATTTTAATTTTTTTCCTTGGCTTCCTTGGCCTTGATTACGTTTTTTTACTTGGCTTCCAAAGGTTGCCAACCATAAAATTAATACATCTACATTAATATATCTTACATGATTTCTGAAATATGCTCCCATTACGAAATATCAAATCACCTAAATTAAAAGAGCTTAAATAAATGTGTCAGTTTTAGCAATAGAGCATACAGAGAGATTTGGTGAAAATGTATTACGAAACTTTGTTTTTAACTTCCGTCAAATCCACAACAGGGCAGATCTAATTGCGATCAAATTCTAGTTCAAATGGATCTAAGATCAAGTTCAAAAGGACAGCGTAGCAATAACATTGACATTGTAAATCTTCCTAAGTACCAGGAAGAAACGGGTAGTCCCTTCCTCATTCGTTTATTGAACTCATGTACTTGAGTGTTATGTAATAGGGTATCTATCTGCGTTTATCCCTATTGTATGATTGTTAGTGCTTTGTGTAATGGACAAGTATTTATTGGTTGGTAACGTGATATTTAGGGCCTACAACCTGTATCTATATTTCATTTTCATCGCCACGTTTTTTTTATTCGATGACAAGATAGTCCTTGACTGCAATCTCACCTCATGGTAAGTGACGATGCAGTCAAGATGGATGGGGAGTGTCTTGGAAGGGGTATGGTAGTGTACTCATACAACTAATCGGTTTCTACACGCCATCGTGCCGCAACGCTAAATCGCTTGGCGGTACGGACGGTAGTAAAGTTGGACTGATGAATAAGTTTGTTATTTTAAAGGTGCGATTAAACGGCGCGCTATAACATGAGCCGCGCCGCGCCGCACCATCCGTGTAGGCGCGGCTCGGCTTAATGCGGACGCAAGCCTGCTCGTTTAAACGACGCGGGGTAGCACGATCCTACGCGAGCCGAGCCGTCCGTGGAGATGCGGTATCAGCGGCATTCGTTCGTCGCGCGCTCTGTGCCATCTGTTTAGACGGCGCGTATTAACACGAGCCGAGCCTAGATGGCGCGCGCGCCTTTGATCCGTGTCGAAAAAACCGACAAGTGATGGATCGGGCAAAGTTTGCCGAGCCGCGCCGAGCGTAGTTGTTTACACGGCGCGTGGCGCGCCGAGCCACGCGCCGAGCTAGGCTCGGCTCGTGTTATAGCGCGCCGTTTAACCGCGTCTTAAGAGATTGCCCATACGGAAACTGTCTAAACTGTCAACTTTATTTGTCGGATAAACACAATTCGTTGGTTGTGTCATAGGCCCTAACAAATGTTTACACAATAATATAATCTAGATATTTTTAACCGAATTCCTAAAAGGAGGAGGTTCTCAATTCATCGAAATCTTTTTTTTGTATTTTTTATGTATGTTCCTCGATTACTCGAAGACGCCTTGACCGATTTGGAAAATTCTTTTTTTGTTAGAAAGGGTATACTTCGTGCTCCCACTGATCTGATGATGGGATCCATCGAGGGAACTCTTCAAATTTTATAGGCACACTTGATATACTTTGTAGTGTCGTTTGAAGTCGGTTTTGTAAAAAGAATTTTTATGTTTATATTATCATCTATAGCGTATGTAAAAATAAATAATGTTGTGGTGATTGTGGTTGAGCGATAGCATTACTCAAACATAATTTTGTAACAATGATGTTTGTCTGTCTGTTTGAACCATGAACATAGTAGGTATTCCTTATTACTGTAGTAAGGAATCTTTATGGTTTTGAATGGGGACAGCTAAACTTTGGAACGCCTGAACTTATTTTGGTGGGACTTTTATAGGCAGTTCCCATGGGGTTTTTAAAATGTAAATCCATTAAATAGTTGGTGTCAGATAAAATTACATACAATAATTATATATATTTTTTATATTTTTAGCAAGCAAACGAGCAGGCGGGTCACCTGACGTTAAGTGATTACCGCCGCCCATGGACATTTGTAGCACCTGAGGCACCACCAATGTGTAGCCGGCTTTTCAGGAATTTTTTGTCCGCCCAGGTCCACCACTTGTCGAAGTGACTTTCTCTAAATGTATATGTCGGCGTAGTATCCTCGTTGGCATCAGGATCAGACATGTTTGTCGCACAACGTTAAGGTAGATAGAGAAAATCACTGATACAATTATTATCACTTCACTTTATTCACTTGATCACACCGTATGTTTACTCTTACAATGCAAGACACTAAAAAGCCCCTCTTCTACGTTACAACGGTATTTATGCCTCCAATCAAAAACAAGACTTATAATCTTAAATTAATAATAACCCGACGGAAGTCAAACACTCTTAATTATTTTAAATTTAAACGGAAATCAACTTCAATATAGACGGAAATCAAAAACGACACTAAAGTATAAATCAAACGGAAATCAAAACAATACTCTTAATAATTAAATAAATTAAACGGAAATCAAAAGAGACAATTTTAGCATAAAACCAAACGGAAATCAAAACAATACTCTTAATAATAATTAATACAAATCAAACGGAAGTTATCTTATTAAACATATTTTATACAAAACTAACTATCAATCTAAACATAAAATAGAAAACACAAAATAGAAATATAACATAAAATAGAAATATAACGTTGGCGCCCATACGGCCATTCTGATCCAGCGCGCTCTCTGCGCTGTAGATAAGTGTCTGAATGGTATCAACCTTTGAGATCTACCCACACATTCATGGCATCACCCATCTGGGATAAGCCTGTAAGACCGGGAATAAGGATACGCTTGGTAACCAGCTAGCGCCTAAGGAAGGACGTTTGGATAACTCGGCATCACCCACCTGGGATATAGCCATAAGACCAGGACAAAGGATACGCTTGGCAAATAGCCAGCGCTTAAGGAAGGATGTTTTGGATTAGTCGGCATCACCCGCCTTGGATCTAGCCATATCATGTCATGGCATCACCCGCCTTGGATATAGCCCTAAGACCAGGACAAAGGATACGCATGGTGGCCAGCCAGCGCTTAAGGAAGGATGTTTTGGATTATTCGGCATCACCCGCCTTGGATCTAGCCATATCATTTCATGGCATCACCCGCCTGGGATATAGCCCTTAGACCGGGAAAAAGGATACGCATAGTGATCATCAAGCGTTTAGGTTGGAAAAGTGGATAAAAATTCAAATAAATTAATTTCCTAAATCATCCGCCCATACGGTCGGTTCATCATCGTTATCATCCATATCATCATATCATTATTATCAGCCAGAGATGCTGGTCTCAAAAGGTCATGACTAGCGATCTTTTCGGAACATCTCTTTAAATTAACATGTTTTACTTTATAGCGATTATTATTAGGCAGTACCTCCAGAACTTCCATTGGACCTTTATATTCAGGACCAAGTTTAGTAGTGTGTCTTTCATGTTTATGCATTAAGACAAAATCTCCCTTTGCAAAAGATTTAATTTGAGCTTTGCCATTATCAAATCTTAATTTGTCCCAAAATGATCGCTCGTCCATCCTTAACTTACATTATGATCGAACAATATTAAGATCATCAATTGATTAATCATCATCGACTTGTAAGAGCTTAATATCCGGTGGTGAACATTGCTTACCAAATAACAACTCCATGAGAGATTTTCCGTTACGTTTAGAAATGATAGAATTGATAGTCAACTGCAAATCTCGAATAGCAGTGTGCCACTGTTTATTAAGCTCTACAATAGACATATTATCTTAAATAAATAATTTTCATTCTACGTTCCACCTGACCATCAGGTGTGACAAATGCAGTTTTTTTTTTCAATAGCATCTTCTGAAATGGGTATTTAATAAAAGCCTGCTGTCATATTTAAACAAGTGAAGTAACGAGCTTTACCTAATCTATCTATTTGATCGGTAATTAATGGTAATGGAGAATTATCTTTTACAGTATTTGAATTTAGCTCTCGGAAGTCCACGCACAATCGGTCAGATCCATCCTTTACTTAACAAAATGGGGCTGCTAAATGGAGAAGAACTGCCTCTGATTATGTGGCTTTTAATTGTTTTAATTTTCCAGTTATTTTATTACCAGAGGTGAAATTATCTTTGAATTTGTTTAAAATAATGTTCAATTTAACATATTAGAGTCAGTAATGTCAGTATTAAAATTAGTTTCTGATTAGAATAGAATAGAAATATTTTTTATTCTAATAAACATTTACAAGTGCTTTTGAATCGTCGATGAATCTACCACTAGTTCGGAATGCCCTTTCTGCCAAGGCTAAGAGACATTTATTAATAATTTAATTAATTAATAATTATACCAAATCATAACCAATTAAAACGGCAGACTGAGTTTGATGATCTTCCACAATATATAATTCTAATTCGACACTAAATTAATCGATTTCAACAATTGTTGTTACAGTTTGGGAACATGTGACATTAACGCCACTAATTCCAGTAAAATTTGTATTAACAGTCTTTCTTTTGCCTGGGATTGAACCAGAGACAGTTTTTTTTTGTACTAACGAGCAGTCTGCGCCCGAATCAAGCAGACAATCGTAGGTTTTAACACCAATTTTGACGGTAGTCATGCAACAGAACCACAAAAATTTACGGACTTTCTCGGAATATTCAGAATATTTAAATTCAATTAAATTCGGATTATCTGGCGTAACTTGAGTGGTTAACTTTGCGGATATACTAGACTCCATTGGTTTTTCTGTACAATCAAAGGCACGGTGACCAGGCTTTCTACATTTGTAACAAACGATAGACTGATCCATTGAACTAGGAGTTTCCGAAAGTCGGGGTTTTTTTGTTAAAAGGATTTTTGTCTGTATCGTCAGTTTTGTGTCGGTCACGTTTAAGATAATATGTTTTCAAAACGTAAAATAATTTTGGGCAAAGAGTCAGGCATATTTCGTAACAATTCACATTTTATAAAATCAGGCCAGATACCAGTAATAAGAGCATCAATTACCTGTGAACCCACTCACTTGAAAAATGTCCAATCACGCACTATCTTGAAAAATGTCCAATCCGTGGTTGCGCACTCTGCGAAGCTGCTGGCTTGATCCGAAGTGTAGTCGCCCCATTTCTGGACGTCATCAGTTCGACCCGGGATCCAGAAATCCTTAGTATGGGTGAGCTGGATCCCACCGCTGCTGTCGGCGTAGTATCCTCGTTGGCATCAGGATCAGACATGTTTGTCGCACAACGTTAAGGTAGATAGAGAAAATCACTGATACAATTATTATCACTTCACTTTATTCACTTGATCACACCGTATGTTTACTCTTACAATGCAAGACACTAAAAAGCCCCTCTTCTACGTTACAACGGTATTTATGCCTCCAATCAAAAACAAGACTTATAATCTTAAATTAATAATAACCCGACGGAAGTCAAACACTCTTAATTATTTTAAATTTAAACGGAAATCAACTTCAATATAGACGGAAATCAAAAACGACACTAAAGTATAAATCAAACGGAAATCAAAACAATACTCTTAATAATTAAATAAATTAAACGGAAATCAAAAGAGACAATTTTAGCATAAAACCAAACGGAAATCAAAACAATACTCTTAATAATAATTAATACAAATCAAACGGAAGTTATCTTATTAAACATATTTTATACAAAACTAACTATCAATCTAAACATAAAATAGAAAACACAAAATAGAAATATAACATAAAATAGAAATATAACGTTGGCGCCCATATATACATTTCTATGCATTCTCGCTACTTACTAGACCTTTATGGATACTTTGCCTTGTTTAAGGATAATATTTCAATCGTATTTTTGTCCCCAGATTCTGAAAACATGTCCCAAGAGAAAGCGATTGTCATCCGAAGGGTACCGAACGCTTATATTTACCCGTTCAGTTTGTGGCCCCTACCAAAATATCCTGTAAGAGGTAGGTTCCTAACTTCCTAGTTAATTAATCGAGTAATCCGTAGTATTTCTTCACAATTGAAGTCCACTTTTTCATCTAGGACCTATATATATTATGTACATACAAAAATCAATTGCTGTATGTTAGTCCCGCTAAAACTCAAAAACGGCTTGACCGATTTGATTTTTTTTTTGTTTTGTTTACTCTAATAAGAACAGAGGTGATTTAAAAAATATATATATAGGGAAAATCCAAAAGATTTCATCTAATAGGTGGCGGGAGCGAAGCCACGGATAAAAGCTAGTTTATAATAATATTTACTAAATAAAAAGAAAAATAAAATTTCCTGAGTAGGTATTTATTTTATTTATCCAATTATTTTCTTTTTATGACAGACGATCCGACAGTGGAATACATCTATAATGGCAAAACATTTAAAAAAGTTAAAGTTGTGGAGCGGAATAAAAGATGAAGCACTAATTTTTTAATTAGATTTAAGTTTCTTTTTAATTTGTCCATTCGGAAATAACCGTTAAGAATAAGAGAAAAAAATGATGGTTCATGGAAATAGAAGTGGATCTGAATTGTGTCGTGGAAGTATAAATTGTAAAACGTGATCTTATTAGTATAAGTTGAGAATTGTCTAATGTTTAATTTGTTACTTTAAAAAAATTATAACTATAATTTATTTTTTATATTGGGTTTTATTTTTTAACATAATTGTGTGACGCCATCTATTGACAACATTTGGAAATACTAGTTTTGAAATACTCCACTATTGCATTGCATGCGCTAGTGTCGCTCTACGAATGTAGATTCGTCTTCGTAGCTTCGTAGCATTTTATTGATTACGCATGCGTGATGCATTTTCATCTCAGTACTACAGCATCCTTTCGTAAATATTATTGGAAGTAATGTGCTAAAATGAAGCTGAGTTTCGCGTGGTTGTTTTTCACCTTTGCTAGGGGTTGTTTTGGTAAGTACCTGTATAAGAATATTAATAATTTATTATAATATTAAATTAGTCTATTGTGTGATATATGCCCATCTTAAATATGAACTAGTGTAAATACCTGTACATAGAAGTAATTTTTTTAATATATTTTCTGAATTTGAACTTGTAATACTGCAGATAATTGTGAACGATTTTTAGTTGAGGACTGATTTCGTTTTACATAAATTTTTTTTGGGTTCTATTGAGCTACTCTAACGTTCAATTTTATTAGTAAAACAACGAATAATTTATAAAATTCCAGGTGTAAAACTATTGGAAGCGAATCCAGATGTCAAACGACTGTACGATGACCTCCTAAGCAATTACAACCGTTTGATTCGCCCGGTTACCAATGTTAGCGACATACTGACGGTGCGACTTGGTCTAAAGTTGTCGCAGTTGATGGAGGTTAACCTAAAGAACCAAGTCATGACGACCAACTTGTGGGTTGAGCAGGTGATTATTAATTAATATCTTATAAAAATTCTGTTACAAACATTAAGGTAGGTAAATAATGTTAGCGACATATTGATGATCTGACTTGGTGTGAAGTTGACGTGGTTGATGGAGGTAAACTTAAAGAACCAGGTCATGACAACCAACTCCTGGGTAGAGCAAAGGATTATCAATAAACTGTCACATATTAATTTTGTCACAAATTTTCGGTAACGAATGTTAGCGAAATACGGTGCGTCTTGGTTTAAAGTTGTCGCAGTTGATGGAATGAAAGAACCAGGCCAGGCCAATCAACGTGTAGTTGGGTTGAGCAGGTCATTATTGTCAATGAATAATCATAATTATTCTGTCACAGACTTTTCGGTAATTTAAAGGGTATGTAGCCCCATTAAAAATCTAATTAAAAATCTCCATGCAAACTAAGTTTTCACGACGATGACGGTGATATTTTAAGAGCCATACAAAAAATAATAATAACTTAATTCATTTAAAATAACGTAATCCTACCACAATTTCCTGAAAAGCCGGCAAAGCATTGGTGGTGCCTCAAGTGTTACATAAATGTTCATGGGCGGCGCCTTAACACAAGTGACCGGTCTGCTCGTTTGCTCGCTATAAATATATAAAAAATAATATCATACCTAATCAACTATTAAATGACAAGACGTGTAATTTTTAATTTCAGAAATGGTTCGATTACAAACTGCAATGGAATCCAGATGATTACGGCGGATTAGAGATGCTGTACGTGCCGTCGGAACATATCTGGCTGCCTGACATCGTGCTTTATAACAATTGGGATGGAAATTACGAGGTAAGTGACACTATCTTGCTGTATCTTTTTAAAAATCATATCATCATCCGTTCTTTCGTCGCTACGCTTGTAGATGCAAGTTGCAAGTTCACTATTCAACGTCCATCGATTCTTCGAGCCGTATTTTCCACTCATTGCCACTTCTGTAGGGTTAGTATAAGATTTAATTCGATTGATCGTATTCGAGGACATTAGCGTTAAAGTAAAATGAACCTTAACCGTACTAGTTTAAAGTCACAAATTCAGTACAACCGATTTTAGTTTAGAGCGTATCCGTATACGCAAAAGTATAAGAATGCATGCACGAAATTGAGTTCTCATTGAATTAGAGATCAATTTCGTATGGTTCATTTTACTTGTACGATAATGTCATCGAATACAAATACGATCGATCGAATTAAATCGTACACTAACCCTACTGCTTCGCGATTCGATCATGACTTTAAAGTTGTGCAAAAAACTACCATTTACAGGTGACACTGATGACAAAAGCAACGCTGAAGTATACAGGTGAAGTGAACTGGAAGCCACCAGCGATTTACAAGTCGTCATGTGAAATCAACGTAGAGTACTTCCCGTTCGACGAGCAGACTTGCTTTATGAAGTTCGGTTCTTGGACTTACAATGGGGCTCAGGTAACTAATACTAAGTTACGAGACTGTAGTAAGTATACTCATGCCCGTTTTCACCAATGTTCCTTAACTTTTACGGGTTACCTAGGCTAAGTTAGGCGACGCTTTCTGTCGCTTTAGGGAGCTCCTAGGTGCAATGCAGGACATTGGGTAAGAGGTTGGATTTAGGGGCTACGTAATGAAACTTCTGCTTAGAGGATGACTTAGGTATAGTTGATGAAAACGGGCATCAATGTTCGTTTGATTCGACCCGACCATGCGTCTTGGTCTAAAGTTGTCGCAGTTAATGGAAGGTAAAAGAATTAAGTTAAACACTAACTTGTGGGTTGAGGAGGTGATTTTAAATTACTATCTCATAATAATTCTGTTTCAAGCTTTAGGGTAACGAATGTTATCAAGCACCACTGTATTAGCAATTTATGAGGCACAATCTCACTCTGCTGAAAGTCAAGACAGTTATATAAAAGACAGATTTATATTAAAACAAGCGGACGCGCGCGACTTCGTCCGCTTCTTCAATTAACAATCGACAGTATCTAAATCCCCACAGTTTAGGTTGGCAGAACCCTTGCAGCATCAGGATTGAAGAGTTGAGTCCTGGAATTTAACGTAGTAAGTAGTCTTTACTTGGTATTTCCAATAACTATTCATTATCGACGGTTCCTTACCTTCCCATCCACCAGTGAAAGTCCATTCAAAATCGGTCCAGCTATTCCCGAGATTAGCGGCAACAAACAGACACTTCAATTTTAATAGATGTAACATTTGATAAAACTGAGTAAGATTATAATAGTAATTTCGAACCGCAGGTTGATCTAAAACATATGGATCAGCTACCAGGCAGTAGTCTAGTGCACGTTGGAATAGATCTCAGTGAATTCTACCTGTCTGTAGAATGGGATATACTTGAAGTACCGGCAACCAGGAACGAGGAATATTACCCCTGCTGCCCTGAACCCTTCTCTGGTAAGATAATAATTATATTTCAGTAGGTTCTTGGGTTGACTGTAAGAGATTTCTGTAGTGAAAAGGTCGCCCTTGCACGCTAGCACTATTGTCTTGTCGTTTTCTCTGTATGTAAATTACATAGAACATGTTTCGGTGCAGTATTTGCTACTACTACTAATAACACTATTTACTACTACTTTATTTGAGGTAGGTATATAAGTTATCGATTGAGGCTTGTAATAGTTGATTGCACTATCTAAGCAACGCATTTACTCAAGTCCATAATGAGTTGAACAGATGAATGACTGATGACTCATATAATATACGTATATCATCAAAACCTGATAATAAAATTAACCTTTAATAACTGAGGGATTCCTAAGGCTTATAGAGTGTAGGTATGATCTATAGATTTCAGCCTTAATGGAGACGCATATGGAAGGATCTCAGAGCCCACTTATTTCCTAAGAAATCTCCTGAAATTATGTGATTAATGAAAAAGGGTCACGATCCTAGAGGTATAAAGGCAGAGGGAGAGAGTTCTTGCTTTAATGTTTCTTTTTATTTCAGATATAACTTTTAAACTGACAATGCGAAGGAAAACTCTTTTTTACACGGTGAATCTGATCATTCCTTGCGTTGGACTAACGTTTTTGACTGTACTCGTGTTTTACTTACCATCGGACTCCGGAGAAAAGGTAATTATTTTATGGGTGTGATATAACTCGTCCCAGCAAAGAAACGAATTTAAAATGGCTGCTTATTAATTTTTGCATGCATTACATATTACTTTAATATTATGATTCTGTTAATAATATTAAAGTAATACTTGTCGATTATTATTGTAGTATAATGACTTTTAGTAGGTATAGACGTGAATGAAAGAGCAATATTAGCACCGCCATATTGCAGCCATTTAAGAATCGTTTCTATAATGGCGCGGGTTATAGCTTATATATTTCCATTATTTAGACGAGAATCATCAATTAAAATTTAAATTATTGGATGTATATGTTGTCACGTGATAAAGATTACATTGTATTGGTGTTCTAAATTATCTACTATATTCAAAATTATCTTCTATATTATTATTATTATTCCTGCAAGATCAGTGATCAATTTAAATATATAATTTGTGTATGTGTTAGGCTTCAGAAGTAAAAGTTGCTGAACGTTTATGCATTCATGCATTTATTTAGATTCAATAATAATTAATGATGAATTCTGGTAAGAAGTTTTCTTAGCCGACGAAGTTTTAGTTACTTTCCTTTTTGATTTTGTTTTTAGACATATTTTATATATTTCAATTTCGACTACTAACCCATATTTATATTCGATATTAGCCGAATCAGAATCTTAATACTAAGTTTATTTGTTTGATTTCATAAAAATAGCATCATTAGTTTATGTATTTATTAAGCTATTTTTCTTTTCTAACAAAGTGTTCAGCAACTTTTATTTCAAACTGTGATCTGTCATACTAAATATTACTATCATTTTGAAATTGATTTGCACGTATGCATTTGATGTTTTTAATTAAATGAATATAAGATGGATCATTTTCATGTATTTCCGTCCTTCCATCCGCTCATAAGTCCAGAACCTTTTGCCTGCTCCATAACCAGCTGTGGTCTTTTTTGATTCATTAGTTAGATGTGTGGGTGTGCTAGTATCATTTATATGATTTCGCTTTTCATTTATTATTGTCTTTCCACCAGCTACTGTAATTCTTCTACCGAGTGTACTACTATCTCTATAATATACTCTTGTGTTATCTATTTTTAGTGAATTAATTGTAAATAATATATTTTTCAAAATGTATTCAAAATTTTGCGATTTCTGTATATCCTATACATGAGTAGGTGCTTTACAAAAACTTAGATTTACTAATTTATTTTTATGTAGGCTATGAATTGGAACATTCAAATATGTTTAATTTACTTTTCTAATCATGCTTAATGCCTTGTTTTGATTAAATTGTTAATGCTCTGTTCAATTATATGGAAGTAGAGTCGTAATAATTATTCTAAAACTGGGCAATTCAATCATCCTTAATCGGTTGTGGTGATCAAATGTTAGTCTTTTCAAATATAATTTTGCGATCTACCAAATCGGTTAAGAAAAACAAGAAAACCGTTGTCAAAAGTTCGGGAATATATGGTCGAGATTATAAAAAAGTGCTTTAATTTAAAATTATACTCATACCTAAAATACTGATTTACTATTTTGTCAAGGCTGTCTTATAAATGAGGATTTTTAAATATTATGAAATTTATCAAAAGTCAGTTATTTCCATTAAGCTTTATTAAATATGATTTTGAGTACTTTTTAATTATAAAACACTAGTGGAAAGACAATAGATAATGCTAACAACAAAATTGTATACAATATCATTCAAAAAGGACTTTTCTCCTTTAGATATCGCTCTGCATCTCCATCCTGGTGTCCCTCACTGTGTTCTTCCTTGGTCTGGCCGAGATCATCCCGCCTACGTCTCTGGCGATCCCCTTGCTTGGGAAATATCTGCTATTCACAATGATTCTCGTCTCGCTGAGCGTTTGGGTCACTGTATGCATTGTAAACGTCCATTTCAGGTAAACTATATAATATATTTCTTTCTCTCTCGTAGATTTCGTTAAGCATCTCAATTCTGGTATCACTGACCGTGTTTTTCCTGTTAATGGCCGAGATTATACCGCCTACGTCTCTAGCCATACCGTTATTAGGGAAGTATTTGCTGTTTACGATGATTTTGGTGTCGCTAAGTGTTTGGATGACGGTATGCGTTCTGAATGTGCATTTTAGGTAAGTTTTGTAATCACTGGTAGCTGTCCCCCCTATGTTCTTTAAATTATTTTTCTATCTTCCTATATCTGTTTGTCACTTTTTCAGTATATGTCTTTAACATCTATTTTATATATTCAATCTATAATAGAACTCAGCAAGGTTTTTACTATCAAAAAATCTTGATCATATAATTTTTGACAAATAACAACGTTGCAGCAATTTATCGATAGGATTACAGATAGATTGAATATAGAAAAGGGATTATAACCCTGTTGTAGAATTAGAACTTCCCTTTCTTTATATCAACTTACCTACTTTACCGTCCGATAATATTTACGACACTTTTAAATATTAATGCACATCAGACTGACACCAGTAACGAGTATATAGCAAATCACGAGTATATTATATTTCATATTTATGTACGATAATAGCTTCCCTCAATACCTAGGTACATCAATTATACGACCTTTTGAAAAGAGGGGACAAACACTTTAGTGATTGAGGATAATATAATACCGCTTATATTATCTATATCTTATAATTCATACTTTTAGTTCCTGAACAATTTTTTTTTATCCTAAGATGTCTACGGAACCCTACCATAGGCATGTTCTGAAACACTATTGTCCAGTTATTTAAAGTGTAATATTGTTTCGTGCCATAGATTTTTATTGGCTAGTGGCGCTGGCTGTATATATGAAAAAACTGTGTATACTGTGTACTTATTACTCGAAAACTACAACAAAACTGTCTATCAATTTATTACTCGAAAACTATAAAAACCCCATACTAGGGTTACTTGTAGCACATCTACGACGCGAAGCCATAGCAGCGGCGAGGAACGGATAGATGCTGTAGCAGCGGCGAGAAACGGATAGATGCAAAGGCAGTCTCTGGAAGTTTTCGCTTCTGTTTGACAACAGCTGATATGAAAAAGGCCTAGGCACTGAAATTTTCAACTTGAAACGAAAATTGAATGTCTACATAATTTTTTGACGGATTTCAAATGTTTCTGCACTGATGTACTTATCTATGATTTATTTCTGCAACTGTCTCGTTCATCTAGTGGTTAGCAAGTTCAACTGCGGATGACGAGATCCAAAATTTTAATTGCTTATTTTTTCCGCTTGAGAAAAGTCATTAATTAAAGTAATTAATAGTCTGCGCTATGCAAAGCTTTTCCGTTTTTACTCATCGTAGAAGACAAAAACTAATTGCGGTACGTTGCTATCTGTACTAAGCGGGTCTGAGGTGTGTGTGAGGAAGCGCAAGGTGAGGTAGCTGCCAGCTTGAGATTGAAGGGTAGTGTATGTATCATTTACAAGGCGAAGGAAAATATGGTGAGCAAAGCTGCATGCCTGAAAGTCCTCTAGGAAGTTCTCAAAAGTGTGCGAAGTCTATCTATCCGCACTTTGGCTGTATGGTGGATTATAAAGCAATAAAATAAAGAGTATATAGAGGTGACACAAGGGATGTGATAGTTTCAAGAAATTGAAATAAAAACGCACAGACTAATGTCTCTTCGTTCCATCATCTTATTTTCAGCTTCAGTTTGTGTCTACTCTCATTCATCAAAGCAGTGATCCACTGAATAAGCCTGAGATCAACCAACGTTGCTCTATTAGTAAATCTCTTTAGAGGTTATGTATACCTAAGCACAAGAAATTGATGAGGTGTAACGTAATTTTTTTTTTGTGCAACCAAATTTCATTCGAGAGGAGACCTGTGCTCAGTAATAAGCTAGATATAGATTGAGATGAATTAAATGATAGAACTACGCCTTCGCCAATAGACGATATCACCCTTCCAATATTGTAATCCAGCGGCTCAACAATAAATAATAGCTCTGTACAATTTCAGTCAAATTAAGTTGAAACGCAATAAATACAAAGCTTATTTCAACACAACAAATTGCCATCAACTTGTAAGTTTATTGCAGCAATTAAATCGACCGCTTAGCGAATTACGTGACTTCGTTTGTAATTTTAATTGACTTCGCCTGAAATATTATTTAGGCTACTTTAACTATCCACGTTGATGGAAGGGGCATGGTTTCAATTAAAACTTCTATACCCCTTTCCAAATTAGCCAACTGTTACGATATATGAATCACATGATTACCACTCCATAACATCCAGTCCACATGCAGTTTACATAAACTAGCTGTTATGGAGTCGAATCGTATTAACTAGCCCAAAGATTATTACACTAGATTATGTTAAATATATGGTCTTATGAGGAAATTCGGGTGGTTTTTTCTCCATACAAACACTCTCGCCTATTTTCTTTCTGGTTTATGTCCCAAGAGCAATTTTTTTACAGTTAATTACAAGTAAATATCAATCTCTTCTATGTCTCTATGTTTTCCTTTTTGATGATACATTATCTTTAAACGCACTAGAACCCTTGTGTTACAAAATGCTCAAAATTGTCTATTTAGACCGCTACATCGATGGACCGCTATCAATAAAGGCCTAAGTGTACTTTAACAACTAATAATTAAAAAAAAAGATACCGGCCGAATTGATAACCTCCTCCTTTTGGAAGTTGGTTAAAAAGAAAAACATAGGGACACAGTATAATATATGTTTTTATTCAGTTTGTGAAATATCTTTTAAATTGGTGCATTATTGGAGGAGGAAATTGGTGATGTAAAATCGGGATAAAATCGTGGATTTTCACACTCAGAAAGGGTTTATAATAAAGGGGTATTTCTATAAATTATATGCACTGTACAGATAGTACTCCCATGCTCCATGCATTTTAGGACCATCTCCTTTGCCTTAACTTGCAGTGGTGTTGGTGGCATATAATGTGACGGTCGTAAAACGATTTCTTCTCGATCATATGATTCCGATAGTCGATAATAACATTGTACCGGGAAATGGCACTTTGTCATCGCCCGAGAGCTGCGAAATTGCAAAATAAAATAGATGGTCTAAAATGTATGAAGGCGAGCCCCATAAATCGAGTCTCATTGTAGTGTTGCCAGGATACGGGACAATAGGCGACTGAAATATAGCGTGTGTCTCGACTGCAACGCTTTTATTGAATGCGTGAACCCATACCGATGCGATACTTTTCGATGTTTTGATGTTTGTGTGCAGAAAACAGTTGATTTTCCCTCTAAAGCCTCCTTCTGCATACACGTCAGTGCTTGTGACTAGCAGTCCAAGAGAATATAAACCATTCTCAAGCAGTGGTGTGATCTTCATTATTCAGGCCTTAACGGCTATTTTCGGCGGTTTAAACATTGTCTCGGAGGCATTTTCTTCGGTATAGTTCTTTCAATTCACGAGGGCGCGTGAGCTTTACTTGTGGTTATGTCGTGTACATGCACATTGCGTAAGTGTGCGTGCCTGTCAGGAGCCTAGGTGGAAGCAGTTAGGCTCGAGCAAGCTCTCGCTCACACTTATACAGATACGACACACACACAACCATGGCCACGCGCCGTCGTGAACTGCAAGAACTCTACCAATGATCGAACCCTGAACGGCAATAGCGTCCGCACTTGGTTTGATGATAAAATATTATCTTCCTTAGTGCACTTCTGTAAGGTATTCAAGTTATATTTCCTCCAAACATCAACGATCTCAATAATTAAAGCCTGAATAGCCCAACGGTTAAAGGTGCGGATTGAAAACTGGAAGGTCGCAGGTTCGAATCCCACCCGTTGCACTATTGTCGTACCCAATCCTAATTCCAGCTTTTCGCTTATTTGGAGGGGATAGGAGGATATTAGTCAATTTCAGCTTGGCTAATATTTTCATCGAAATTGTGCGTTATCATCTGTCAATACCAATTGGAAGATGTACTCAATTTGATGTAATAATAATGTTGTTTTTAACGATCACGTTCACGGAAAGCCCGCGGAGTAATATTAGAAGACCATCAAATTTTTTCGCCATAAAATTTTGTTAGGCAGTAAATTCTTCCCCATTGACGTTGAGCAGATACAAATTACAAGATAATAATGTTATCTTCCATCGTGCAGGTCGCCGTCTACTCACACGATGTCGCCCTGGATGAAGAAGCTGTTCCTGCAACTGATGCCCAAGCTGCTGATGATGAGGAGGACCAAGTACTCTCTGCCTGACTACGATGACACCTTCGTTTCTAACGGTTACACCAATGAGCTGGAGATGAGGTTAGTAGACTCCTATAGCTGATTTTTAACCAAAAAAGGATCCCCGATTTTTTTTTGTAAAAGAATATTTAGCCAAGCTGAAGTTGACTAATATTCGCCTATCCCCTCCAAATAAGCGGAAAGCTTGTGCTAGGAGTGGGTACGACAATAGTGCAACGGGTGGGGTTCGAACCTGCGACCTTTCAGTTTTCAGTCCGCACCTTTAACCGTTGGGCTATTGAGGCTTAATTTTGGTTTTGAGGTTAATTGAGGTTGTGTGTTCCCCGATTACTCGAAGACGCCTGGACAGATTTGGAAATTTCTCATTTTGTTTGAAAGGGTATACTTCCCAGGTGGCCCCATTTTCATCAGGGCAGGATCTGATGATGGGATCCTGGAGAAATCGAGGGAACTCTTCAAATTTTATAGGCACAATTGATATACTTTGTAGTGGCGTTTGAAGTCGGCTTGTAAAAAAACCATTTCTGCTTGTCTTCACTGGGGTCTGTGGCTTCCTATAAATATATTAAATAACTTCTGTAGGCAGTCTCAATTGTGGTGATTGGCTGAATATGCATTTCAGCCAATAGCGAGTGAGTATCGGCCAATCAGTGGCGGTTTTTTAAAGACACCCATACTCTAGTTAGTTGGAAAAACGGAAGCCGGATTGCAATCGTACACACATTGGAGCAACGATTTTTGGAGAATCTCACCACTGGTTGTTTAATAATAATTATTATTATTAGGTTTTGCCACAAGATACTTAAAACAGAGGTCGGTATGATATTGTTGAGCGAAGAAGCGAGTAGTGTGAGAAATGAGTATGCTGTTAGTTCTAACAACAAACACTACTTTTTTATTTAGTTCTAAGAACATAACCGAACTTTCCCTATTATGTTTTCCAGTTATAAAAATATAAAGATAACGTCACGACAAACTTTTTACGACGTTTTTTTACTGTGCTCAGACCATGAAGGAATTCAGTCATGCCTCTTTATTCGGTTTTACTAGCTCCTTACTTTATCACGCCGTTTATTGCACGTAAAATGTGGAATATTTTACGATTGGAGGCATTGTTTGCGCTACGGGGAACCGTTTGCATATTAGCGATAATTTTAGTCAATATTCTAAAGCGGGAATATTAGTGCCAGTTAGTTGCCAGCAGTTAAAGCTTTAGGCGTACTCCGATTAATTTTTTAAATCTTACTAATATTATAAATGCGAAATTGTGTCTGTTTATTGGTTTGTTGGTTTGTCCTTCAGTCACGCTGCAACAAAGCTGTGGATTGACGTGATTTTTTTCATAGGTATAGTTAAGGACCTGGAGAATGACATTGGCTACTTTATTCCGCAAAATCAAAGAGTTCCTACGGGATTTTAGAAACTAAATCCACGCGAACGAAGTCGCGGGCATCAGCTAGTAAACTATATTAAAGTCTAAACTAAATTGAGAGCCCTAACTTTAGTGTTATCCTTTACACACAGAACTTCTTGAGACCATAATTAAAAGGACAGCACAAGATTGCTTCAATGCTTAGACTTTAAAGATTTAGCAACATTATGAATAGGTATTATTATTATTCGCAAATGCATACGTAAGCTTTATATTGATTGTTGAATTTTTCCTCAAACCTATGAATAAATAATTTATAATCCTATTTATTTTCTAGTAGCTACAGACGAATTACGATTTTGAAAATACCCAAAAACTGCACCGTGGATTATCTTACATATGAAAAGGGGCCTTGAAAAAAGCGTTTTAGAAAGAATTATGGCAACATAAATAAATGTGGATAACCGTATTATTTCACCTTTCCATTGTATAGAGCAGGAAAGAATCCAACCAAGCCCTTTTATTTGCTTTTATAAGCTCGTTACTTTATCCGTTTGTAGGACGCGGAAATGTAAAAATATTATACCTGCGATTCAGACCATTATTTAGGCCTTGGATAATGGTTGACGTATTAGCGACAATTTTTCTCAATAGTAAAGTACTCGTATTTCTAGTCGCATATATATGTGTAATTAAAATATAAACAAGTTAATATAAGAACTAAAACAGAATAGGTGTTTAGCATAGATTTGGTAGCTGCTGTTTAAAAAAGTCTATGCATGCAATTCAAAATATGTTATACTTATGTACTTAGTTATGTTGTGTGTAGCCTTAATACAGGGGTGGTTTAAAAACAAAAAAAAAATGGGAAAACCCAAAAAAATAAATTGCTGAAAATAAATAAACAAATAAACATTTATTCAGCTCACACAAAAAAGATACAAAGCTTAATACTAAGTGAGATCTACAGACTGCACCCCCACTCCGTCCAGACCCAAGACAGAGCTAAAACGAGACAGATTCATGTCAGAGCATATTTTTGTGGCTCGTTTCAACTCTAACCCAGGTCCGAGCCGAGCCAGAGTACACTCTATAAATCTCAGCATTAATCTATGAGATAAAGGTGCGTGTTGGAGCTGAAAAGTCTACTGCCTCAGCATAATGCTGCAGTATGATGGCTGCAGCGCTGATTTTCAGGCATAGCCTTTAGTAACGCCGTGACCCGACCGAGACAGAAATTTATAAAAAATTCAAAAAAAAATTCAAAATTCAAAATTTATTTATTTCATGTAGGCTACCTTGTAGCTCTTGTGACACGTCATAAATCTACCACCGGTTCGAAATGCAGATTCTGCTGAGAAGAACCGGCAGGAAACTCAGCAGTTGCTCTTTTCAAAAAATAAAATAGTTTTACAATAAGTAACCAAACTATATATACAGTGCTTCCACAGTGAAGCTTCAAAAATGCAATACATATAATCCAACACATGTCAACAATCAACATGGGAAGACAAAGCAGACCCATTTGCGTTGGTGGCACCCGTTCACGAGCACGACGCATGATCCAGCCCTTGCTTCGCTCAACCATATTTGAGACTAGTAATAACAATAGAGAAATAAAAAATTAATAGGATATTTAGCCTGTTATAAAATCTAAAATTAATAAATAAATCGACGCCCGTGAACGCAGTGTACCCTTAACTTAATTCTCATGAAATTGTATTCGCGTTTCCGCACATTTATCAAGCGCAGCACGTGACGCTTCTCCTCTCGAGCTATTACCCCAATTAGCGGATTAATAAGCTTTAAGCTACATTGTCAATGGTTATTAATACTAGTTTATGGCCATCTACTAGTAATTTAATCCAGCAAAAAGCTGTGTATATTAAAAGTTTTTTCGTTGTAGCATAGGAGTAGGATTAGTGTAAGTTTTAATTAGTTGATCGTATAACGATTCGATTAGCCATCTGCGCGGGGGACATTATAGTGCACAAGTGTGTGCGCAAACACAAGTGCACTCTCTATTCCCTCACTCTCATAATCCGATAGGAGGGAAAATCTGACACGACCGAAGAGAGATCAAGTGCAGGACCGACGGCTCTACGTGCTCTCCGAGGCATGATATAGTAGATAGGATGTAGTAAATAGGATATAGTAGGTAGAATACAGTAAGTAGGATATAATAGATAGGATATAGGTATTAATAGATAGATAGTATTACTGACAACATTATTCCAACAGCAGGGATAGCCTAACCGACGCGTATGACAGCAAGGGGGAAGAAGGCGACTACAGGAAGTCACCCAATCCCGAGGATGATATACTCGGAGCTGGTGTTCATCAGAGACCTTCAGGTAAATGATATTTATTTATACAACTTTATTGCATGAAAATAAATAACAAAATATATAAGTAAATAAACAGTTTAACTCAAAAGGTGACTTTATCACAAATAGTGATCTTTTTCAGGGAATTTACACGAGAGAACTTAATGTAAGTGAGAGACAGGGAGCGCAAACGAGTCGCAGGGAGCCTCTAGATTCAGGCGGTGCAAGACTGAGGCCTGTGGAAGTCCATGCAACAGACCTTTGTCCAGCAGTGGACGTCTATCGGTTGATAAAGAAGAAGAAGAAGATAGTCCTGAAGCGGAATTCCATTTTCCGCAGGTGGAATTCAGCTTAGTTGGTCCCTAGTCCCTAGATATCTATAGAATAAAAACTTGTCAACAGTGACGGAGTCTGAAAACATGATCCCACGACATCTGTCTCCGGAAGTGGCAGCCGCCCTGCAAAGCGTTCGGTTCATCGCTCAGCACATTAAAGACGCTGACAAAGATAATGAGGTAAGTGAAGAACCTAGTGAGTGACGTAATCTGTCTATCTATAGCGTCCACCGTGCTATAGATAGACAATTAGACACGCAAGTGCGGAAATAAGAAGTTATTTAACTGTCTCGTTGGTCTAGTGGTTAGCATGACGAGGAAACGAACCCGTTCTGGGTTCGTTTCCCGGGTTGGACCAAAAAAATGTATGAGGTTTCTCTGTCAAGAAAGACGTCTCATCACCCCAAAAGCCACGACCATTCTGTTAAGAGTGACCGATTGAAAACAACAGTATTGAAAAGTATAGTAGATATTTTCAACATTGAGCAAATGTATGTAGGTTAGTTTCAGTTGATTAATGAAAATTAAGGTTTTTCTTGCTTATAATAAAAAAAAAAATACTTTGTATTAGCAGTTCTTCTACTAATGAGTCGTCGGTGAAGTAAGAAAGTTCGAGCAATAAAACTTTCTCCCACTTTACGAGCGCACGAGTGCGCCGGCCTTTCTTTCTCGTGATAAGTTTAAATTGCCTCCAAATCTCCTCATATAAATACGGCCCTTAAAACTTGTCGGGAGTTTGCGGGGTTTGTGGGGGTTTGTACAACGCGCGCTGAATGAAAATTGTGTAACTCGCTTTGGCCTGGATGCATTTTTAAATAGTTATGATTAAAGCTCGGCAAATTAGGTCAATTTAAATCTAATTTATACACCTATGTCCCAGCTTTTGACTGCAGCTTCGTCCGCGTAAACATGAGTTTTAAAAAATCAGAAATACAACAACATAGTAACGCACAGTATCAGAACACAAAACAATGGGTGATTGAAGGATAAAGCAACTTTAAAGCAACAAACAAACACAATTTCGCATTTATAATATTAGTAAGAATTTATTTTGTATTAAAACTTAAGTAAAAACATAAAATAAAAGACGTGCACAAAAAAACAGCTTATCTATAGATTCGTAAATCGATGAAAGAGGAGATTTTTCCAGAAGCCCTCGAATAGTTATATTCTTACCTTATAAGCTTTTTTCTTACTAAACCAAGAAATTATTAACTACATAATAAGTTTACACCCTGTTCTGATATTTGTTTTAATTTCCTTTTTTAAGTTGCTCCATTACTCCATTTTTGCCTGGAAGAGATTGCTTCTTTGCTATAAGGCCGCCAATTGTACTCTGTTTTTATTATTAATTTTTTTTTTGTTGAATGTAGTCATTCGGCGAATGAATGAATGATATATTCTTTATTGTGCACTAAACGATAGACGTCCACTGCTGGACAAAAGTCTTTGGCACGGACTTCCACGGGCCTCGGTCTTGCGCCGCCTAAATCCAGCAGCTCCCTGCGACTCGTTTGATGTCGTCAGTCCACCTAGAATGTACATGATTGTTCTTTATTGTACATTTATTGACCTTGCCGATCCTGGGGCCCTGTTCTGAAAATGAGCTAAAAGAGATTGGTATTTCACAGTAAAAGTTTTAAAATACACAATACCTATACTCCTCGAAGCTATTGTTGTAAAGTGCAATATTTATTGGACTCTGTATAAACTCCACAGCATTTCGTGTTGTTACACGTTACGTTATAGTGCAAGAGCTCAACGTTCATTGCTCAACACAAAGTACAATGTACGCTCGCGTGCACATTGGATAAAATCGTAAAGATGTAGAGATTACAATCAAGGAAACATTTCATATTAAATTCCTTCTAAAATTAAAACTTTAACAAATCTAAAACCTCATCGATGTCACCATAATAGTATCAAAGGTGTGTGAAGTCCGCCAATTTGCAATTCTGCCCTCGTAATTGAAAACACAGTAAGTTAAATAGAAGTTACCTTTAAGTTACTGTGTTTTCAATTACGAGGGCAGAATTTGCCATCGTGGTTGACTACCTTTCCCGGAGAGAAGAATTATGATTTAATAAGATTAACATGCTCACGACTTCGTCAGCCTGGATTAAGGTTTTTTCCGGGATAAAATGTAGCCTATGTGTTAATCCTGGGTAACAGCTATCTCCATTCCAAATTTCGGCCAAATTGGTTCATTTGTTGTGGCGTGAAAGAGTAACAAACACACATACACACACACACACACACACACACACACACACACACACACACACACACACACACACACACGTACACACATACCCATAAAAACTTTCGCCTATATAATATTAAAAAAAAGTAGTTTGCTTAATAATAAATCTTGGGGTCGATGTGCAATGTGGCGACCCGATTTGAATATGAGAAATTACGTCATGAAATTGCCCTAGTTTCAGATCAGATGCTGACACTAATAGCATCGGAATTCGGTGCTTTTAAAATATTCTGTACATTTTTTTGCAATCGTACTGTACAATAAGAAAACTTGGTTTCAAGTTGGCGCGAGTTAAGGAAAACATTTAGATTTTACAAGGAAAGTTTCAGTTTCATTTATATCTTACATTTTACTGTAGTCCGCTTTCACTTTACAACGGGAGGGGAGTTAGTAATAAATAATTTATTATATTTCATTATTTTTAGAATATATTTAAAGAATTTTTATTTGATGAAACATTGTATAATGGTGGTCAGAGATAGAAGGACTACAAAAGTTCATGCCTTATCTATACTATTATAATAAAGAGGGAGCGCGAATTTTGTGAGTTTGTATGTATGTCCGGAGCAAACTTTGGAACCACCGCACCTATTTCAAAAATTATTTTACCAATTCAAAGGTACATTATTCCAGATGGTTATAGGCTATATATTATGCACATAAAGTATTATGGCTAGATATTATGTGCAAATTTGTTAAGGAAGTCGGAAAATTTTTTGAATCTTAAACGTTTTCAAGGCGTGCGCTGGGTCATATACTGCTATTGGATGAAAATGATGTAGGGGTGAATTGTTCCTCTTAAAAAGTTCTAAAAAAAAGTCCGCGATAGCATATGTCTATCTTCTAAGAATAACTTACAGTGACCATTTCTATCTTTCAAATTTTGATTAAAAATAATGAATTATTTTCGAAGGTTTTTTAACCGATGCGATGTCAATCTATATCTAAATAAATATGTTTATTATCGTAAGTATTTAGTTTAGAACATATTTGCCCTTTACACTATACAATTTAAATAAATATCATAGGAATTATGGGAAAATTAAATTAATATGTGTCGGCCGGCACGGGGGCGGTGCACGGCGGCGGGTTTCGGCGCGGGAGATTCCTCTGGTTCCTGCGGTGATTTTATTTACAATCGTCTCCTATAAGAAGCTCTGTGCGATCAGTCCCGTAAAAACAAATATGTATTTAAATTTTCAACCCGGACGAAGTCGGCGCGGGCTTCTAGTTTAACTTATAAAAAGGTAAAGTTTCAGTTAGTTCAGGTTCAGTTGAAAATATGCGAATGACGTCACATATCTCATTTCGCGCTTGTTACAGTAGTAGGTATGTGATCAAGAAAATCATTAAAATTTTAAATTAAAAACTAGATTAAAATCCATGTTGCTGAAGTATTCCTCTTCGAAACATGTTTCGTTGTGTAAAACTATCCTAATGGAATGGAAAATTATTGATGAAGGTTTTAAAATAAATAATAAATTATCTTTAATTTATTATTTATTTTAAAACCTTCTTGTTACTCGTAAGTCCAGCAAAACAAATTGCCCTCGTAATTTTCCGATAAAATCGTAATTACATTAAATATTATGCAAATATTGACTCATTCGGCGTGACGCTGCCGAGTTTAATAAAACATTCATTCGCTCATCACGGCTCACTGAGCCCCGGGGATAACGCGCCCGCTCGCTGAGCGCGCACATTCGTTATACACTTTGTTAATACGCTTCCATGATCTAGAACATTCTTCGCGTAACTATTTCCATGTGAGCATGTGAATGCAATGCGAGCGAAAGTTTGATGTAGGTAGCTATTTACTATCTTATTCCAGTTATTTGTTGTATGAATAGGTTTAGAATAGATACCTACTGCGATTTTTTTCGTTTAGTGTTACGTAGTTTAGAACTACGAAACGCTGCATCATACTAGACTAAAGTACCTATGCATTTTATTAGAAAGTCTTCTGAACATAATTTAGACATAAAATGTCAGTCTCAAATCAAATATTTCTGACTCAGATATTACTAAAAGGACAACAAACTACACACACAGTACAGTAGTGGGAATTAGCCGTCCTGAAACTAATCACGCCTTAAGAGATCTGATCTCTTAAAACGCTGAAACCCTACCTAAAGCCGTCTCCATCCACCCCTTATAACGGCCCCTGACCTCACATCTAATCAATTTAACCACAACACGCCAGACAAAACCACCATCTGCACGTGTGGGTATTTATCAAAAATACAATTTAATCGATTACACTAATCCTAACCTCCGATAATATATTTATTCGATTAGGGCGCGATTGCTATCGCAATCCCTTAATCAAACACAACGACCTAGACGCGAGAGCATCCAATAGCCGTATGAGTCTCTGGAAGAGACTGAATTCGCAACGTCCAACCCGCCTATTTATAGCCGACGGCCGGCGCCAGTCCGGCGCCAGACGAGTGCCTACACCTGCACAGCAACAATGTTTTTATCAAACTACCTTCCAATAATAAAAGATCAATTTAAATATGACCCTACCTTCAATACATTAAAGTTTATATCTTTACTATTTCAATATTTCGTAATCAATTTTTAACATGAGGCTAACATTATAGTGCACAAGTGTGCGCGCTAACACAGGTGCACTTTCTAATCCCTTGCTCGTATTGTCTGATGGGACGGAAATCCGATTCGACCAGAGAGAGATCAGGCGCAGGATCGATAGCTTTACGTGCTCTCCGAGGCACGTGGGTGTCAAGTAAAAGTAATGTTACTCTACGGCAACCCTCATTTTGTAATACAAGTGTAATATTACACGTTTTCCATAACATATATTAGCTACTTACATAATAATAGCAACCCACGACACCCTACGACATATTACCAAGTTGTGAACCAGGCTTAAAGATTATGCATTCAGATTGGGGCCATTATGTGTTGGATTAATCCACCTTACTAACCATGCAAGTCGTGTCCACGACCACATTACTCTGAATAGCTTTGTGGGTACATATTGGCTCAAGTGAATTGGCCCAACATGTTGGCCCAATATGTGTAGGTGTATATAACACCGCCTACGTACGACTGTGGATTAAACTCCCAATTTATTAGTATTACGTTACCATAATCTCGTAAGTAGTGCTTCATGGCTGCCTCAAAATGTATCAAATAGCTTAAAACCTTAAGCTCGACGGCGGAGACGTAATTGGTGCGGACTTTATACAATATTAACAATGATTTAGAAGCTTCAGCAGGCGACATAATATTTTAACACTCTATCCTCTAATACCTCGTGAATATTTAATGTGGAAATTCCGCTGCAGATCGTCTTGTGGCGCTTTAAGTCCGAAGATACGATAACGATGCAGCTTGTTCTATTGAGTTAGTATCGAATGTTATTATTTTGTTTAGTAAAATATTCTTAAACATATTAATAATGCTGAAAAAATTCACTGGAAGCCAAGACAAAGGCTTAAAAGAATATTGTGCGATGTCATGACATAATAACGCAACTCTGAAAAGATATGCAAGAGTTTCAAAATTAGAGACGGTCAAACAAAAAATTTCATGCTTGAAATGCAGCATCAAAAGAAAGACTGAGAAAAATACGCGAGTGATTTTTAATTTTGAGTAAAATTACAGGAATAGAATGAGTATAATACAATTAGATATTATGCATCGAGCCTCTGAAAGAAACGATCGGCCAACCATGGTTTCGTAGAAAGTTGAGTCTGTCACTGACACCATTGTGACGTTCTCTCGCTACGTGTGACAGTGTCAAAGGCCTTAAGTCAAAATCATCCGCTAATCCTTCGCCTTAGCTCGTTGTCTAATATTTATTGGCGGGTACTGTAAAAATATAACGAAATACTATAGATTTAAAACTATTATGAGCTATACTGCCCTCGTAATTGAAAACACAGTAACTTAAAGGTAACTTCTATATAACTTACTGTGTTTTCAATTACGACGGCAGTATAGCAGATAGATTTCTCTACAAACTTCTGGAACAAAGTTGTCTTTAATATAAACTGATGACGTAGTTTAAAGGCAATGTAACACGCACACGTAATGTCGTATCGTAGGCTCTAAGGAAACCTCCGCTCATGTTACGTGTTTTAATTAAGATCCTGTACGTGCCTCGCAGTCTGTGGATTCGAGGAGCATGTAGAGGAAAACAGTGATTTTCCACGCAACTTGTTGTACTACAAGTTGTTAAGTTAATGCCAGCAAGGCACGGGGGCAGAAAATGAAGCTCGCTTTGTATATTTTTAGCTTTAAATTATACAAATGTGTAATATATTAAAATATACGATTTCAGTGTACATGTATGTCACGGATCTCGTGTCTTATAGCTTCTTTCGAAATCTTTTCTATTTGAACTTAATATTATCATACCTAATCATGTCTGAAGATCTAAATCTTTCAGAACATGTCGTTATATTGTGTAGCTACGTGTGTATATATAAAACTTAACCTTGTTATATTTAGGACAACTATTAAATCTATTTTATCCTCACAATGTTTTCCTTGAAGCATGACGTGATATTTAATCGCTTAGCTCCAAAGTTAAGCGATTAAATATAAACTAGCTAATTCCAAAACTCCATAAAGTCAGGCGTGCCCGGGATCGAACCTGCGATTCTTCGAAGGATCACAGTCCTAATCGCTGGCTATCACTGCATCAAAAGTAAATTTAATTCCAATGAAAAAATGCCATTATACTTGATCACTTTAAGTTTCGTTAATTCAAGTTGAATTAACGAAATAGGCCTTTTAATAACATAAGACAAACTGATAGAAAGTTTGAAACAAATATTAAAAACGTATGACAATGAACCGGGAAATACAAATATAACCTAAAAATGTTAGATCAAACAAGATAAATAACAAACGAACACAAACAACAGACGACGGCCGTTAAAAATGACCCAACACATTTGAATCGTGCCAGTGGGTTACTAGGTTGTGATACAGCACCCCGGGCTAGTTGCAGGTGACTTACACTTTTTCGAAACACATTCTGGCTTTTTACTAACCGTCTGCACTAAGTAAATAATTTACACTCAGTTTTTTGCCAAACATATTCTGGCTTTTACTACTCATCTGCTCAAGGGTTATATTTTAGCAGGTTTTTGTTTTTGTCTATATCCATTTATTTTTCGTACAGTACATCTTAGCAGATTGTAAGAAATAAGGTTTGGTTTAGTCATAGCTGTTTAGGCTGAATGACGTCATGATAAATCTAACATGGCGGCCATGCAAAACAAAAACAAGCTACATAATATAAAACTTAAAATTAAGACTAGGTATCAAGTTTTTTAATGATTAACTTATGCCTTGATTAATATAGATGATTGAATATTGAAAAAAACTTAAAACAATTATACATATTTTACTAATAATTTAAGACTGAATAGGAATTTAAAGTATTGATTAAGGTTACTGTAACTTAGTATGACTATGATCGGAGAGAATAAAAGGTGTAGAATCAAAATACTTCCAAAAATATTATGTCGATGAAAGATCAAACAATGTAAATAACAAATGAACGCGAACAATAGACAGCAGGCGCTTAAAAATGATCCGAACATATTCGGAGCGTGCCAGTGGGTTACTAGGCTCAGAGACTGGCGATATGCAAACGCGGGTTATTTGCGGCATTTATCACAGTTTTTATGTTTTTTTTTTAAATATATAGACTAGCGCTTGACTGCGATCTCACCTGATAGTTAGTGAAGATGCACCCTAAGATGGTGCGCTTGCCTAGAAGATGCCTATTCACTCTTGATTTAAAGACATTATAGTTAGTTGGAAAAACGGAAGCCGGAAGGGCAATCCAAATTTTTGCGGTGGGTATTAGGAACGAGGAAGCGAATCGCTTGGTGCGAGATCGTGTTTCGTGGATCGTGCTTTATGTAGATGCATACACCAGGAATTTTAGAGTAATGGCTGTATAAAATCCAATAGATAATATTTATAAAATTAAACAGCACATCACAACATTTATGTGAATCTGAAATTCAAGGCAAAAAAATCGAACAATATAATCGTCAAGTTCAGAGAGGTATTCATAATTACACGCTTATGTCTTCACTTACGACGCTTATATGACTCTCATTCGAGAAGAGACCTGTCCCATAGAGGACCAGCAGAATTAATGATCCATAAAGGAGATGCTTAATCACTTAAATGATTTTCAATCTTGAAACTAACCACAGAAAAGAACAGAGTGTAAATGTGAACTTGTATCAATTAGAATTAATTTATTCTCAAGTCAGATTTTGTCAGCGACAGTCAAAACCATACTGATTGCAACTCCGTTCCGCAATTACAATCCCGTAATCACGTCCCATACACAAATCCCCACCGAGCAGGGATGCCTGTCACATTCGAACAAGTCAACATCACGAACATCTGCCTCTTGATATAAGTCCTAGTTTTCCACCTCCAAGGTCCCAATTTATTTACCACCCGATGCCGACACGTTTTCCTCGTGCTCTATATTTCACGTATGTTTTGGCGGCCATTTTTAAACCCGAAATGCGGCGATAAAATATGTGTCGGCGTTTTAGGGATGTTTTTTATCCTCGGATTTGCGCTTATGGTACTATTTTTAGGCAAATGTAAATATCAGTATCACAAGTTTTGAATGAAAATTTTTACTAAGGTTTCATTACTTATATTGTTGAATATTTTGATTACCTATATTATTTTTTAATATATTATTTCAAGATTAATGTTGATAAAACAATACTTTTTAAATTATTTAAAATACGATGATAATTAATAATTTGTTACTTTGAAACCCATATAATTTCTCCAGATAATAATGATTAACTGACGTTTCTTCCTAACTAAAGTGCAGTAAAAATTAACGCCAACATTACAGAATTTTGAGACAACAAATCTGAAATCCTTTTCAAAATATTTCCTGCAGAAGTTAACATGATGATTTTAGTGATTTGCTGGTGTCATAATAAAGCAGTTTACAATTATTACAATAATATGAGGATTATTCTACAACAACTTAAAGCATCATTGCAAAGACATGTATCCGTCCAACCAACAATCTACTTAAAAATAAGTGGGGAATGTGGTGACAATATATTGTTGAGCGTGAGTGGGGTTGGAAAATTACTGAAGTGCTAGAGCCCAGACTGCGGGGCGTGGACAGGATCTTAATTAAAACACGTGACACTGCTTTGTACATTATATGATGCGTCAAAAGAAACGTGCAGAGATATTGCTGCGAGTCCCATGTATGTTGAATGTAAAATTATTTTCATGCAAAATAATTTTAAGTTATGTGGTCCTGGTATTTAATAACTGTCTGCTTTTAAAAATTATTTCAGTTTTAACTGGCTACTGTTTTTTGAAGAATAGTCTTTAACAAAATTTGCATGGTATATAGAGTAGGTATCTTATGAAAAAAATAGCCTCAATAGCCCAACGGTTAAAGGTGTGGACTGAAAACTGAAAGGTCGCAGGTTCGAGCCCGATCCGTTGCACTATTGTCGTACCCACTCCTAGCACGAGCTTTTCGTTTATTTGAGGGAGGAGGGGAAAGGAGAATATAAGTGAAGTTCAGCGTGGCTAATATTATTTAAAAAAAATTAAATTTAATTCCGCGATTTCAAGAAATCGCCATCGGTTGGGGATTTAGTTTGTACGAAGAAAATCCGTCAAGGAACTCTGACCTCGTATGTATCGAATTTTGTCACTTTAGTTATCATTTCTTCTTATTTCACAAAAGAAGGTAATGAAATGAAATGAAATGAAATGAAATGAAATGAAATGAAATTTATTAAATAAGGTCGTTAGATAAGTACAATGATCCATATTTTGTTAGGTTGAGACACAGCTGCCTAAAATAAGTTCAGAACTCGTAATATAGGCAACAGTTCTCTCCCCTTACATTATCCTTAAGTGCTAACAATACAGTTTACAAAACAGTTTAACTATTTATAACTAAAATTGATGATTATAAGAATATGAGCATGCAAGTGAGTGAGTGTGTGAGTGTTTATGTGAAAAAATGTGTGAGTATTTTGATGAGTGCATGTACTATTTCAGAACGGCAAGAAGTTTTTCCGTGTTTTCATAATCCAGCTCCAGCAACCACTTTCTAAGAGTAGATTTACATTTATAAGCATTTAAATCTGCAATTTTCAATGATTTGCTAATTTTATTGTACAGAAAACCACCTAGAAAGCAATCAAATTTATGGGTGAAAAAGGTTTTAAACTTTGTTATAACACAAATTTTGTTCTTCCTTCTCTTTTCTTGTAGTTTATGAAGAACATCTAAATTAACATACTTATGTTGTTTTAAAACTATGCTTTGTATAAAAAGTTGCCTAACTGTCAGCACCTCAGCCTCTTTATACAGCAGTGTTGTTGAGTATCTAAAAGGAAGGAATGAGCTAACTTTAAGTATTGCTCTCTGAGCCCTTTCTAAGCGTAGTAACCGTGTTTTAGGCGCTCCCCCCCAAGAATCAATACAGTATGACAATAGAGATTGGCAGAGGGCGTAGTAGATTGTCTTCATTAACTTCTTGTCAGCTACATGACGAATATTTTTAAAAATTGCGATTAGCTTGCGGACCCTATTTGTCAAGGCATTTATTTGCTGTTCAAAGGATAACTGATTGTCAATAATGATTCCCAGATATTTTATGCTATCAGCTCTATCTAAGTGGGGACAATTACATGGGTTAATAGTATTTAAATTTATACAGTTATTAGTGTGAGCTTTAATGAAAAAATTATCACGATCTGGTTGCGAAGAGCGTAAGATGGAGAAGGTGAGGTATTTTGTTTTATCCGCGTTAAGTGTAAGAAGATTATTTCTTAGCCATGTTAATACTAAGTTTATTCCTAACTGCGCAAAATGGAAAGCACTTTCCCAAGTCTCACCCCAGAAAAGCAAAGTCGTATCGTCAGCAAAAACAATAATTTTCCCGTTATTCAAAGTTAAGTTACATAATTGATTTATATAAACTAAAAAGAGGGTAGGACCTAAAATGCTTCCTTGAGGAACGCCGCATGTAATAGGAAGAGAGTTACTAGTGGTTTCCCCGATTTTGACGCTCTGCATTCTACCTGTTAAATAGTCCTTAAACAGAGATAGTTGTAATCCGCGAATACCTAGGTGTTCCAGCTTTAACAAAAGTAATGGAATAGATACGGTATCGAAGGCTTTTGTCAAATCAAGGAAAATTGAAATACATTTCATACCAGAGTCTAATTTTTCAACAATACTATTAGTGAAGACAGATACCGCATCAGCCGTAGATCTTGATTTACGGAAACCATATTGGTTTGGCGAGAGTAAATTGTTTGATTCTAAATAATTAATTAATCTTATGTTAATAACTCGTTCAAGGATTTTAGAAAAAGTAGGCAGGATAGAAATTGGCCTATAGTTATTGATCAATTTACGCTCACCGTGTTTATAAACAGGAGTAATCAAAGAGTTTTTGAAATTACTTGGAAACTGGCCATGACGAATAGCTAGGTTACAGATATGGACTAATAACCCAGTGAAAATTTCTTTATTTTGCTTAACTATTGAAGAAGGTATATTGTCTATCCCAGCAGAACTAGTAGTCTTTAGCGAATTTATAAGAGCCAGGACTTCACTCAAGTCAGTTTCAAGTAAAACAAAGGATGAGGAGGGTGTTTTAGTATTTATTTGTTCGGGCAAAGAGTCATCTTCTAAATTTAATTGCAATTTCACCTTATCTAGCAATATTTTACCAATATTCACAAAATATTCATTAACTAGTGAAACCGATTTAGATGGACAGTCAGAAACCGTAAGTAAAACACGAGAATCTTTATTTTTAGGTTTAAAATTCGTGACTGAATTTATAACTTCCCAGGTTTTTTTCATGCTTGACTTAGCTAATTCAAGTTCATTTCTCTCATACTGTCTCTTCAATTTCCTGAATAAATTAGTACAAAAATTTCTGTATCTCTTGTAAATAACCTTAAAAGATTCGTTATCAGGATTTTTTTTTGCTTTCTTATGTAAATGATCCCTATGCTTTAGGCACCGTAATAAACCTGTAGTAACCCATGGTTGGCGTGGTATTCGGCATTTAGATATTTTTCGATAACTGGTGTTTTTATCTATAATAGATGAGACCATATTAACAAGTTGCTCGGAAGCAAAATTACAGTCATTTATATCAAGAATAGTTTGAAAGTTACAATTTAATAAATCAGATTTGATATTTGAATAGTTAAGGTTTTTAATTATTTGTGTATTTTTAGCAACAAGGTTATTTTTAAAGTCCAAAGCGATCATGACAGTATCATGATCAGTAAGGCTATTATTTTGTTATCACAAGGGTTTTATACGATACAGTAGTTTTGCTTAGAATATGATCAAGACAGTTATCGTTTCTCGTGGGCAATAAGTGTGTTGGAAGAAGGCCGTAGGATGCAGTTAGATTTAAGTAGTTGGAGGAGTTGGTATCATTATTTTCAAATTTTATATCAATATTTATGTCACCTATTAGAACTATTTGTTTCTTTCTATCTAAGTAATGTGAAACCATTATGTCACTTCCGCAATTAAGATGAAACTATTGAAACCTCATATTATTATCAAATCTATCAAACCGTTTCGATTACAGAGCATGTCAAAGAAATAGACATACATACATAACATGTATGCTCAAAAACATTGCCCTCCTTAGTCCTTCGGGAGTTGGGTAAAAACAACATTTACTAACCCTTTATGATTTTAGTGTAGGTATAGATATGCGTATTCAGCGAGGGAGCAAATTATTTCCAAAGGCCAGTGAGCTGAAATAAATGATTGCATGTTTACTAAAAATCAGCAATTTCACGTTGAAGGAGTAAATATTTGCTTATTCAGATTGCGGGCTGGGGGTATTTCAGCTATGATCAAATATATGATTTAGATTTCTTTGTTTAGCTATAAGTTACCCATAGTTCTATAAAATATAGATACAATATATGTATATTTTTTTAATATCAGCCAAGCTGAACTTGACTGATATTTTCCTCTCTCCTCCAAATAAGCCGAAAGCTTGTGTTAGGAGTGGGTACGAAAATAGTGCAACGGGTTGACATCGAATCTGCGACCTTAGTTTTCAGTCCGCAACTTTAACCGTTGGGCTATTGAGGCTTTAATATAAAATACCGTCGTTCAGATGGTGAAATCGGCATCGGGACGTTTAAACGAATAATAAATTGGGTGTTAGGACAGTTTTTGTATTGAAAATCTGCCAACATATCAAAACACTCGGATAAAACTTATTTTAAGTTGGTGAAGTCGGCAAAGATATATTAATAAAAAAAAAATAATACCGAATTAATTGAGAACGTCAAACTTTTTTTGGAATTCAGCTAAAAAAATGATTATTCTGAAATTACTGCATTTTTCAACTTGCAGTTGAAGGACAGGAAGTCCTAATAATTCTTGGTGGAAAATGACATTTAAAAAATATTTAGTTTAATTCAATTTAAAAGTATTTTTTATTGTTAAGGTAATGATAAAAAAAAAACGGAATGAAAATATATTCCGCGCATCAATTTTTTTACGAAAAGAAAGTTCGCAACACGGCGGCGTATTAACAAAGTGTATAACGAATGTGCGCGCTCAGCGAGCGAGCGCGTTATCCCCGGGGCTCAGTGAGCCGTGATGAGCGAATGAATGTTTTATTAAACTCGGCAGCGTCACGCCGAATGAGTCAATATTTGCATATTTAACTCTCAGACTCAGTAACGATTTCTATTCGTGGAATTTGTTAATATAATGTTTATAACATTTTTTCCGGATAATTTCATTTCATGACACAAAAAAATCACAATTTGATTACAATGCACAAATCATTCATTCACCACAACAAGCACAAGTTTGTAAGTACAAGTGTATTACAACACATCATTCATCACAACAACCTCTCGAATAAGAAAGGTTTAGGTTTAGGCCATAGTCCACTACGGTGGCCAAATACGGATAGACGGACTCAAACACCTTTGAGAACAATATGGAGAACTCTCAGCACGCTTGAGGTTTCTTCACGATGTTTTCCTTCACTGATGAAGCATGTGATATTTCATTACTTAAAATTCACATAGCTCCGAGACTTAAAAGGTGTGCCATAGAACTTTGGTAGCCCTAAAAAGGAGGCCAAAGTCTTACTAATTGCCTTGTTGGCCTCGTGATCAGTATGTTCGGCACTGGCTGACGAGGTTTTGGGTTCAATTCCCGAGTTGGGATAAAAAATATATTGGATTTTTCTGTCAAGAAAATCTCAGCAGAGCTTGTCTTAACTGAAATGACGCGTCCCACTACCGCATTTACGCATACAAGCTACTGTAGTATTGTTATTTGTCGCATATATAGTTATATATGGGGCGCGTCATTTCAGCTTAGACAAGCTCTGCTAGCCGGAGTTAGCCTCGGAGAGCACATAAACTTCAGTCCTGCGCCTGATTTCTCTCCGGTAGTGTCTGATTTCCGTCCCATTGGACTACCGGAATGAAGGAATAGAGCGTACTTGTGTTTGTGCAGATTTGCGCATTATACCTAATATCTCTCGCGCAGATAGCTCCCGTCTCTTTGGAGATTGGCCTCCGTTTGCTGGATTCAAAGGACATTATTACCACTTCAAGAAGAGAGGAGTACTCAAAGAAATTCAATAAATTGTCCAGTCGAACTAGGTAGAGCAAGTTTAATCGAATAGCTCATTAGAAGTGGCCCGCGTTCGGTGTTGGAAGTGCTCCCGGCGGAGCCTACGATGCCTTGTAGGCGGTTCCTCAGGGGCCACGAGCGACATTGGCAATTTAAACCTGCTGATTTCGTCGCTTTCTCGTAATTAGATGAATCCGATGGACCGATTACATTTGGTTCCAGTCCCGAAGGTATTTAATCAAATAAATGTGTGAAGCCGGCGAAATTAAAAAAAAAAGGATTAAATGCTCGAAACCTGAAACCTGTCTAATGCAGAGATGGAGCGCCCTTAAGTTGATATTTAACTGGTACTAAAAGAACTTTTAGTTGATCGACCGTTAAATGTTTCATTTTGAAGTTATAGGACAACAACTAAATCGTCAGTGATGAAAAAAAGCATCTGAAATAGAGCAGACGTTTCATTGAATATATGTTAATACATGTTATAATAAATGTTATGTTAAAAATCTACAGTAAAATAATTTAGCGCAAAAGAAGCATGCAATTGAAAAGAAAAAAGAATATGTAAGACATGTTGAACTTCCACTCTCCCCTCAAAATAAACATAGAGCTTCTTTTAGAGGAGTGATTGGATGGGCCATTGCACTAAAACATTAAACCGTCCATGTGAAATTTTTCAGTTTTCTTTATCTAATTTAACTGGACTATTGAGGCTAATAAAACGTTATTATAAACTATTCGTCTCAGAACATGCTTAGTATTTATGGATGTCCAAGATATTCAAATCTCATGAGATGAGCGACGCGCGGATAAAGTACCTATAAATGGCTTACATAAAAATGAGATATTTTCTGTAGGTATCGGAGAAATTGATATTTTATTATAACCTCTAAAACGTTATTCGTCAATATAAAACCAAAGCGCACTAAATCTTTTAAATTTAACAGACTACTTTCAATAAATTTTAAATTAGATTCGGTAAAGTTTGATAGGTACGCTTAGATGAATTCAGTTAGGAAACTTGTTTTATAAAAAAGCTATCTGCGATTTGTTTCATATCATCAGTTCACCTAGTAGAGAGTCTATAAACACTGCACTTTCCAGTGCAAGGTCAACACTCCAGCATCGTGGGACGCCAAAAACCATCAGTTCTTATAGTATTAACAGACGATCGACTGTACCACGAACGCGGTCCGCCCTCGGACCATATTCGATCGTGTGGCGCATGCTACGATGAACATTATTATTATCGATACGGCTGGTTCGGAGCGCTTGCTCAGCGAACGCGGTGCGTTCCCAAACCGATTCGATCGTGTGAACGACGCACTAAACCTTGTTTAGTTGCTATTCGTCGAAATGTGTTTGCAACAAATCGCTCATTTACGACAAGGGTGATATAGTTCATTCGAAGATATATACGAAAATCTTCATCATCGAGACTCATATGACTGTACTCTTGTCTGTATTTAAAATAAAATTTTGGCCATTCTTTTCCTTTTTGGTGGTAAGGTTGATGTAGCAACGATAGTTGGCAAAACTAATTTGATTCTAGCTTGTTTTGATAGAACAGGTGGCATATCCAACCGTGTTCACGCACTGCTAGCACAAGATGACTGAATGATTCGGAGTTCGGTACGCTCGTCTGTTCCGTAGAGCGCACCGCTCCGCTGCACGCTGGTCCGGTCGCACCGAATTCGATCGTCTGTTAACACTCTTAAAATTATATGCTTCACCCATTGCCTCTTAAACAATCTACTTTAACTAAATTATAAATAAGACTCGGAAAATTTCTGAACTTGTCGCACACGTAGTGAGGGTAAAGATGAATTCATTTCGGAAACTTTTACATGGGTCTTTGTTTAATCACTTGGATGTTGAAAATTTCGGTAACAGCCAACCAAGGCTGGCCGAGTCACTACAGAATAACCAAGTGAATTTCTCACTGAATAGGCAAGTGCTCATCAGTTGTTAAAAGTTTTCAACTTTACCGGCACTAGAGAACAATGACTAAGTATAACGTTATTGAAACTTTACGTCTTTTTGGATGTGAAGCGCTTTATGAACTTAATATATTACCTATAGCATACCTATATCTTAATATTATGTTTTGATATACAGCAAGTTGTGCTAAGTTAGCCCGCTACCACTTTAGAAAATATAATTCATATATGTATATGAATTGGTTTTAAAGCGACTTCGAAAAAAGGAGGAGGTTCTCAATTCGTCGGAATCTTTTTATTTTTTATGTATGTTTCCCGAATACTTGAAGACGCCTGGACCGATTTGGAAAATTCTCTTTTATTTGAAAGGATGTACTTCCTTAGTGGTCCCATTGTTATCAGGTCAGAGTCTGATGGTGGGATTCTGGAGAAATCGAGGGAACTCTTCAAATTTTAGAGGTACAATTGATATACTTTGTAGTGGCTTTTGATGTCGGTTTTGTAAAAGGAATAAACTAGTAGTAGTAGAAAACTTTCTTGCGATAAAGCACAGCAAAATAAGTTTTCATTCTCATTAATCTCAACTCATTGGCTGCCTATTATTGCGCACGGGTCTACTTTGGAAAAAGAAGGGTTAAGGACACAAAACAAACATTACAGCATACACTAACTATGGTTTAATACTCGGAGAGTAACTAGCAATAGAATCGACAAAAATAGTTTCAAGCATACTATTGAATTTCCATTATAAAAACCACCTGAATGCCTTAGAGGAACGGGTATAAATCCACATTCGATTTAAAATTTATTCGTCTAGCGGGGACTATTTACACTGGAATTCGAAAAATGAGTGGTTATCGAATACCGATAGACCGTGAAAAAACGTGTCCGGAATAACAATTTTCCACTGGATTATGGAGTAAACTGTTCTAGTGCAACCGTGATGTGAAAACATTTTACTATTTTATTCAATCCAATAAAAGTAGTTGAGGTGTGGTTTGGGCTAATTATATTATTACTAGATGATGCCCGCGATTTCGTCCGTGTGGATTAAGGTTTTTTGATTTCCGCGGGAGGGACCTCACACACAAAGACATACGCGCAAGCACGCACACACACACATACAAACAAAAAACCATTTTTAAAACCATTTTCAAAAAAAAAAGTGCCTTTGCACTCACAGTCTTCTTTAAAATACCTCCCTCAAAAATATACAGTGTCATTAACTTCGGTGATTTATAACCAAAATATTTTTTGTGGGCGACACATTAAAGTATCAAATTCCGAATTTTGTTCTGTACATTCAGCCGCGACTGTTCCCCGGAGAACAATTCGCTCACCTCGGCAACTTCACTCCATCAACAATATTAATCTACTTAATGTTCATCAAATTGCGTTCACTGATTCCGTATAAGAGGCCCTGTAACTGTCGCCGTCTTAAATTCAAATTAAAACATAATTTACATGATGACTTTTAATTATTGAGACGACGTCTTGCAGCTTCATTTCTCGCGATGTTTTATTAAAATGTTTGAATTATAAGGGGCTCGCTTTTTACGGACACATTTTATGATACCGTATAAAAAGTTACGTGACTTTTGTTTAATTAATTTATGCGCACCGAAACGGCACTGAACCACAGAAAACCGATAGTAGGTACGTAACTGAACTTAAATATTTCAGTTCATATTAATATCTCAAGAAAACTCGTACCATGATGTGATAATGGAAAGGGTCATAACTCTCAGCAATGGTAAATACAATGCAGAGAGAGAAAGAGAATAAGAGACGGAGAGATTCTCATGAAAACTGCTACCATAATACGATTAATGGAAAAGGGTCACGACCTCTCGGCAAAGAGGAATACCATACGATGCAAGAAGAGAGAGATATTCTATGGACTTTTCGTATATTTTGATGCTACCAAGTAGTACTTGAGTTCAACAATTTTGTACAACTGTGTCTAAATCCTTTTATCAGTTGTATTACTGGTAAAAAAGTCTCACTAGTTGTTGTAACTGAAGTGGAAATGGGCACATAGTTCGAGTGATGGTCGATGGGGTTCCAAGGTGCTGGAGTGGCGACCCCGCGACGGGAAGCGCAGTGTTGGCAGACCCCCCACCAGGTGGACCGACGACATCAAGCGAGTCGCAGGGAGCCGCTGGATTCAGGCGGTGCAAGACCGAGGCCTGTGGAGGTCCATGCAGGAGACTTATGTCCAGCAGTGGACGTCTATAAGTTGACAAAGAAGAAGAAGAAGAAGTTGTTGTAAGGACCCGCAACCCCAACGGTTGAACTAATCAGTTGTACTAGTGGGAATGATCGTAATAGTATCATTTTTTTTTATTTATAATGTACGATGCAGTAATTTTTTTGATTAGTTCAGCGGTTGAGATGTTATCCAAAAAAAAAAACGTTAACAAAGGATTGGAGAATGAGGTTGAATGAAGCAAGTTTGTGAGTTATATCATACGGGAGAAACGTATGTAAGGTAAGGTACATGAGAAAATTTTCAAGACACCAATGGTGATTCGAACACCGCCCACATTGGTTTACGCCGAAATCAAAAGTAGGTATGCTCAAACTTTTCCAATATAAGTAAAAGATTCGCGAAAACACCTATGTCTGCGCTTTATTGGAAGGCATGGATCCTATTACCGACCACTTCAATCGCGATATTGCATTTGTGTTTACGAGCCGCCGTCAAACGTAAAGACATATTATATGACACGATAAATGAAGCCAAGTGCAAGCGGATTCCCGGCGGGGATACTCGACATCATTCTTGGACTGAACAGTTCGTTGCCCACAAGTTGGCGCCACGTTATTTATAACTGAAAGGATTTCTCTGGTACTATAGGTACTATTTTTGAGTCGACTATGGCAACATTAAAAGGAAGGGTTATTAAGGGTTTTTTAGCAGTCTATGCATATTAGATAGACGCAGGCGTTACTTTGTGGAATTCTGAGGATATATCGATATCCCCAAGACGCTTACGTGATGCGTTAATTGTTGTGAAGGCCAATACAATCGTTTAGGCTATCGTTTTAATAACGAGACAACTTTATAAGTCTTGGGAGGATGTTAAAAAATGCTGTTTTTAATTTTTTTTTAAACGATCACATAAAATGGATCAAAATAAATGACATAGTCCACAAAACAAAAAATGCTAATTTTGTGGGATACCACAACTTACGTGGGAGGTATCAATATATATTTGAAGCCTCAATAGCCCAACGGTTAAAGGTGCGGACTGAAAACTGAAAGCTGGCAGTTTCGAGGCTCACCGTTGCACTAGTGTCGTACCCACTCCTAGCGCAAGCTTTCTGCTTAATTGCAGGGGAGAGGAGAATATAAGTCAAGTATAACTTGGCTAATATTCTTTAAAAAAAACTAAAAGAAAAGTAATATTTAGCTGTAACTAATTAAATTAGAAAAAGTCTGTTTAGCAACACGCGCCGCGCCTTACACCGTCGTTTCTCCAGAATAGAAGAAACTCAGGAACAACACAACACCAACACGCAGCACCACACAAATTCCATCACACACTCGATGTAAGTTTCGCTCCGACACCGAAGCATTTGCAATTGTGCATTGTGGGGTCTATGCATGTCTGTACTAAATATTTTGTAATGTTCTTGCCAATATTTATGGTAAGAAAATCAAAGCTTCTCGTCCAACAGAGGAAGGCAAATAATAACAAAAAAACCAAGCCATGTCAGCTATAAAACGTTTCCAATTATTATCATATCGGAGGACGAATAGAGGCTACACAGCAAAAAAATAACTAATACATAATTGCATATGTATTTAATCTATCTCTACTATCCTCGAATATTGTACCAGTTTCAAGTAATTTATATTCTCTGCACTCATAAATGGCCATATTAATTAAATTTCTAAGTTCTACTAAGCATACTTCCATATTAGTGCCAAACATAAAGGAGAAAATTACTACAGAAAATGGAAACTAAGTGCAGCATAGTTCCCGTCGCTCGTCAAACTCGACATAATTCTCGCAAACAGCAGTAGGTGCCTTATTTATAACTTTTGTCATTTGTAGACTGCTAATGTTACTCTGTTTCTATTACCTATTGTATTTATCTACGGAGTCGATGGTAATTTTGGTGTAACTTAGAGAGAAGCTTTTCTACAAGATAAGAAAATATAGTTATGTTATTTGCAAAATCTTGTCTTCGGTAAAAAAAAATATTTTTTTCAAGTCATTAAGTTCAAGTCGAGTACTTCACAAATTCAGAAACAATAAAAAAGACGTATGGCACTCGGGGACTGCCGCGGTAAAGCTATTGCATAGCATTTTTTATCAACGCCATCTAGCGGTGAGAGGAGTCCCATGTCAGGTTATTTTCGTTACGGAATTTCTGGATTCGGTCTCCACGCTCAAGGCCCGCGATAGAAGCTATGCAATAGCTTAATGATTACTCATTAACGCATGAAAAAAATTGAGGACTTCTACCAATGTATGAAGGTTTAATAATACAAGTTGGCCTAATATTTTTGTCCTATCTGCTATGTTATGATTCTTTATGTCTATGTTACCTTTATTACGAAGTTAATTACATTGATACTACAACCCTTTGTAGGCCTAAATATCGTTTCATTACCTATTTCCCTTCGTAAAATTTGTTTTTCACACAGGTTCGTCTACGAAATCATCTAAGACTTTTCGGGATCATTCATTATAACTTTTTTAATTATATTATAGCATCCATTTTGTCATTTACGGGGGGTAAATCTCTATTTGAAATTTTTTAAACACTTTTACTTAACTTTGTTGGGATCAACAAACTGCCATTATAGTTTCAATATTATGATCTTCTCGATCAAATTATTTCTTCTAATTTATTTGTTTATCTTTGCAGGAAAATTAATGCGACAGAGTAGTTTTAATACACGTAAATGACTTCTCGAACGATAGACATACACTACTTCTACTGGACATAATATGTGGCTCTCTTGTATGCCACATGTCTCGGTCTTGCACCGTTTGTATCCAGCGCTTCCTGTGACTCGAGCACATGAACTTAAAAATAAATATTATTACAAAGGAAGTTCTATTTAGAATAGATTTCATACCTTTCATACATTTTGCTACCGAATTAATTTTAGCTAGGATTTCCCTCGTGCTAATTTGCTCTACTGCTTTCTGTTTACGAGTTTAAGTTACCTCTTTATCCTTCGAGTTTTCAAGTACAGTGATGCCTCAATAATGTACGACACTGCAAACGAAGTGTAAGTGCAACAGAACTCCTTCGGGATCCCTGATGTCGACAGCGTCTCGTAATTCTTGAAGGACGGCTTTGTTGCTTACAACTTCGCGCTGGCGAATTTATTTACAAGGGGAGAACTCTGGTGTTAATTTACTGTGAGCTTTTGAGTTGTTTTAGTTTTACTAGCTTTAATTATTGAGTAAGTAGTATTGCAGCTGATGACAACAATGAAATGTCATCAGCTCTTGAAATGAATAACACTGAAATGTCGACCTTTATAGGTTCAGAGTCCACGCCTTGACTGATGTGCTATTGAGGCTCAAGATTCAAAACAAGATGCAGAAGGTATAAATACTAAAATATCTATTGGATCGTGACTTCAGCTTGAATAAATAAAACTTCTTCAAATGCTATCGAAAAGAAATAAAAAAAAATTGTCAATAACTCTCAGATACGAATTTAATTAATAGATCTGCTGGATTTCAGTGAAATTGAATCTTAAAATGCAGTTCGAACTAAACTAAATGACTCCGAAATGAACTTACATAGTGACAAAATAATTATGTCGATCACTCAAAAAACTGTAAGGGCTTCGTTTCCAACATATATACCAGATGAATATAAACATTATTTTTATACAATTGCCTGAAAAGGAGTATAGTGTATACCTATTGTTTTCAGGGTTCATGTATGTATGTATGTACGTGTGTATGTGAGTTTCTATATTCCACCATAACTTCTATACGCCTGAACCGATTTTGATGAATGATCATCGTCTAGAAAATGATGAGTAGATTCCAAAGATATACAACACTATAGTTCAATATCCAGTGACTCACAAAAAAATATCCTTTCAAAATGTGAATAAAATTCCAAAAGCAATGACTGTGGTATTTAACTTTTTAGTTCGTTTTTGGCTAAGCAGTCGTGTTTTTAATTCTTGTAATTATAGCTTGTTTTTATTATTATTTTCACTGTACGTGACTCACGGGCGACACTAAACGCCAGTCAAAATCAGAGTAATGTTTGTTAATACGGGCGTGAGTTTCTCATCCAATTACGCTGAGAAGACCAACAATCTGCGACGTTGACTAGATTCAAAAAGCCCTTTGAGGCTCGACACACGTATGAAAGGCGGATGTGAACAATTTCCTGTCATAAATTAAACGTTATTCGAGATGAGAGCAAAACTTAAGTCACCGATGCCTTATTAGGTTTCTTTGAACAGGCATTGTGAGGGGGTATGAAAAGAATCTGTAATTTCTTTTCAACATTATTTACGACGATCTGTAGGTATATTGTTAGAATCCTCAGACGAATTTCCTGGTACAGTGGTGAGCGCGGTGTCTTAAACGCACGGTGGGCAATTTGGGAATTTATAATTTCTGAATTGTCTCTGGTCTGGTCTGGTGGGACGCTTTGGCCGTGGCTAGTTACCACCCTACCGTCAAAGACGTGCTGCCAAGCGAGTTAGTGTAGTAGAGTTTATAACCATAACTTATTATCCCGAAAAATTAAAGAGTTCCCGCGGGAATTAAAACACGAAGTCGAAAACGCAGTCGCGCGTATGGTCTGGTCTACTTAGTAATAAAATGGAAAAAAAAATAATGGCAAAGAAATTAAATTTAATAAGATTAGTGCTCTTAAACCACCAAATGTTGCATTCGATTCGATTCTTTGAATTCGATAAGGTTATAGATTTCTTCATAATGAAAATTTTCATTAAAGACCGATAAAGGAGATCCTCCGCGGTTCATATATTTTTGGGCTAAATCTGAAAGTGCCGGCCAAAAAAAAATTTTGCTGTATTTCGTTAGAACTTGTCCACCTAAACATTTTTTATTATGACACCGAAGCTGTAGAACCATTAACCTTGGTTTTATTTAAGTTTAAAAATCTGTATTTTCTCGAGTATATGAAGTGTTTCTAAGCCAATTTTTTTGCTTTTTTTGGAGTTTTGTTAAGTGCTACCTATTCTATCCTAACCACACACCCAAAAAATACCACACAAGCAATATCTATTGCATAATAATTGTGAAATAGACTGCATCTTGGCTGGTACCCCAGCCGTCTCAGATGGTGATCGAGGCTGAAACCATCCCGGTCGTGCAAATTCCAGTCAGAATTTGCACGATCGGGTTGGTTTCAGAGGAACATGCCACATGCCAGAAACCTCTTGAGCCAGATCTAGATACTTCCGTTTTTCTCTGTCTCCACTCTCACGAGGTTTTCGTCATGTTCGATGGTGATATCCACTAAAACACCCTCGATTGTGCTCGATCCATCAGCACGATATCAGGCTTATTTGCTAGAATCGTACTACGGCACTCTCTCATTCAGGAGACCGTACTTCAGAGCAGGCTCTCGGTGAAGGATTTTGGCCGCTTGGTTGTACCTGTGGAGATACTCAGTGTTAGCAAAAAGCGTCCGTGCAACTTCCTCTCCTTCCGCATGGAGAGCGCATGCTCTCCCAGTCAGAGGTGCTTAGTACCACTGATATCTGCCATTCGGTTTCAGCCAAAGATAAGGGAGTAAGTCCTTTACCACATTCTATGACGTCTCTATGCATTGGGCTCTCTCTCTTCGTCTCAAAGTAGGTACTGAGGTTGTACATCTCCCAATTATGCATGGTTTTGACGCTTAATACGCCTTGACCTTTTCAGGGTCGAACAGACGATTTCTTTGCAGCCTGGATTGACAGCCCGTCTCATAACAGATGATTTCGGATGGTGCATGCGTATATAGAGAGTCATAGTCATGTGGATTTCTCTGTCCAGGACACCTAATTCAGTCTGAGTCCATCCGAGTACGCCAAAGGTGTACATGAGAACAGGCATGACCCAACAGTTATAAGCCCGGACCTAATTGACACCTGACAAATAACTTTTACAGACTTTTACCAGGCGTCCAACAAAGACGTTGCAAACTGATTGTTTCATGTCCGTCTTCTTTACCCCTACGGACTATGACATACCCAGATACCGGTATGACTCAGCTTCAGAGAGGGTTCTGATGCTTGTCAGCTTGAGATTGATCTCGGCCCAATGAGTAACCTGTCCCCTCTCCACATGTAGGACCGCACACTTATCTAGTCCAAGTTCCATCTTGATGGAATTACTGAAGTCGGTGGTGATGTTCAGCAACTCCCTCAGGCGGGTGTAATTAGGTGCTAGCAGCTTGAGGTCATCCATGTGAGGCACTTTTGCCCCTACTCTCCGAAACTGTAAGCCCGTCCCTAATCTCTTCAGCAATGAGCTGAGCGGGTTCAGAGACACAAAACCATAGTGGACTCAGACAATCGCCCTGGAAGATACCCCGCCTTATCCTTATCCGATCATCGGAAGCTGCCAACCGCTCATCATGAAGACCAAGGATCGTGTTCCATTGCCCCATACATTCTCCGAGAAAGCCTCGAACTGTCCTATCGACTTTGTACAGCTAAAGGACCCTCAAGAGCCATGAATGGGGCACCGAGTCGAATGCCTTCTTATTGTCAATCCAGACTGTGGAAAAATTCCGGCGACTTAGTTTAACCAGTTCGCCCAGGCTCATCGGATGTCAATGTCTTATAAATGGTAGTAAGATATGTGATGGGGCGGTACTTAGTCGGGTCAGCGGCATCGGTGGACTTTGGAGCTAAATGAGTGAAAGACAAAAGACTCGGAGTGCCCTTTACTCGAGAGCTTCTTGGACTTATTGGGCCAGATAGCATAGCAGAACGAAAAACCCTTCAGCCAGTAATGATGCAATCCATCGGATACCGGAATTTTCCAGTTCGCGGCCCGGCGCACCGCACCAGGTGCATCCTCCGGAGAGATGGCGACTGGGTTCATTAGCTCTATTGAGGCACATGCTTTCTCTACCGCCGCAATTCAAGAGCCCTCCTCAACCATCCAGCCATCCATCTCTCTTGACCACACACTTCGCCAAAAGGCGATGAGGTTAGCCGGGCTCGGCTGCTGAGATGTAGAACAGACTGCTGGGCACTCCAGTTTTTTATTATTATTATTAGAAACACTTCATATACTCGAGAAAATACAGATTTTTAAACTTATATAAAACCAAGGTTAATGGTTCTACAGCTTCGGTGTCATAATAAAAAATGTTTAGGTGGACAAGTTCTAACGAAATACAGCAAAATTTTTTTTTGGCCGGCACTTTCAGATTTAGCCCAAAATGGATGATGTCCTTTCGCTGAACTTATGCAAGATTTTCATATTAAACGCCTTAGCACTTCAAAAATCCATCTTGTAAGTAAAGGGTGATATTCCGCACTTGTGATCCGGTTCGAGAGTAAATCGAAATTCAATATCCGTTATATGGAGTGCAGTCCTCATAATGGGTTGCGAGGATATTTGAAGACACCCGTTAAGACTTTATGATCTTCAGTAGCAATATTGAAGTGGAGACTGTTACAACTATCAAAAGTTTGGGAATAAAATGTTGATAATACAGACAAGTGTGCACGTGTACTTATGCGAAAAAGCTTACATGTGTGTGTGTGTTTCTTGTGCTACTTTCAGTATGGGTATTGATGTGGGTTGAATGAACACTACCATACCTCTTCCAAGTTAGACCGCTACCATCTTAGACTGCATCGTCACTTACCATCAGGTGAGATCGCAGTCAAGAACTATCTAGTCATCGAATAAAAATAAAATAGTTTTTGACAGAAGTCCATACAGTTTTGACAAAATAACAAAGTTCTAATTTATCGACACATCAAGATAATTTAGGAACCGGGCCTTAGTGTTACCGACCTAATTAATTTTTCAAGACCAAATATAGGGTTTATTTTTACATTCGTACCTTGTCCTCCACATTAAGATAACGGGCGCCATTAATATCGACGGGGAGATTGAATAAACCATTTTTAAAACGCCACAATTTGTGGGGTTGGAATATTGATGGGCGTTCGGCTGACTGATGCGCGAGAGATATTGGCACAAGCGGCCTTAGAAAATGATAAATCAAAGTGTAGGCGGGTTTTTTGTTATGTGCTCCTTCCCTTTGTATCCTTTGTGGCATTAATTAGTTTTTACAGTGAATTCTCATTACTAACATTATAAGTTAGGTTGTCACAAATCCCGTGGGAACTCCGTTTTCGCGGAATAAAAGGTAGAGCTACATTAGCTAAAAGTTGAGGACTTTGAGAGTAGCTCTACTCTCAAAGTCCTCAACTTTTTTCCCATGCAAAAAATCACGTCCATCCGGTGCGCCCTTGCTGCTTGAAATTAGAACAAAAAACCAACAAATAAATTATACTCTTTGCTCATTTATAATATCATTCTCCGAGTCCTCAATTTCACACACACCTATTTTGACGACCTCCCTAGCGCAGTGGTGAGCGCTGTAGTCTTATAACTGGGAGGTCTTGGGTTCGATATCCGGCGGGGTCAATTTGGGAATTTATAATTTCTAAATTGTCTCTAGTCTGGTCTGGTGGGAAGCTTTGACCGTGGCTAGTTACCACCCTTCCGTCAAAGACGTGCCGCCAAGCGATTTAGCGTTCCGGCACGATGGCGTGTAGAAAGAAACAGATTAGGGGTGTGGGTTGAATGTATACTGCCGTACCCCTTCCAAGTTAGCTCGCTACCACTTATACTGCACCTTCAGGCGAGATCGCAGTCAAAGACTATCTTGTCATCGAATAAAAAAACTAAGACACTATTCGAAATTGAGGAATGGGCATATTACTATTTCTGCGATATCTGTAAAGTAACGTCTATTTCCATCAAATTGTTTGATGAGTTGTTTAATAAAAAAATCAAAATTGTTAAAAGTCAATTATCAATCAAAAGCGGCGCTCTACTTGAACTGAGCTCGACTTAATGAATATTACTGATCGTTAGCAGTTTCAAGAACTTTCCACTTTTGCACTGCGAAATGATCATTGTATTTTTAATACGATTTTAAATTAGAACGAGTTGCATCTCTTTGAGATTTTGTTATAAATTAAACCTAAGTGATAGAATCACTTGTTGCATACTTAAGGTTTGTGATCATTACAGTTGATACGAGTACAACTGGCGGCGGTACCAATGCCTCAAAATATTTTCGCCAATAAACTTTGTTCGAATGACTACCACTCTACCGACAAAGACCTGCCGCTAAGTGATCTAGGCGTTCCGGTACGGATGATATTCTTGCGAGTAAAGCGTGTAAAATTCCCTTTACTCGAAAATTCATCTACCTTAAGCTTAAAGAATTTCATTCGAACCTAGTAAACAATCGTAACTGTATACCCTTGACCAAATTGACTTCGCTGCGATTTTATTACGAAACTTTTAAATTGTTGAGAACAAGAACGTCGCACTCTCCCCTCTGACAGAATTAGGCGTCTTCTATCTCTATTGAAACGGATCTCAAACGAAATTGCTAATAATGTTTCCGCCTCTGTTGTCTTAAAGGAATCAATTGTACGAGGTATTGAATTTCAAAATATATCTATAATGAGACTAGCTTCTGCCCGCGACTTCGTCCGCGTGAGGGGAGGTTTTAAAAACTCCTGTGGGAACCCACTACTTTTCACCGATAAGACGTATCTTATGTTTGTTTCCAAGTCATCTACTATATTCATGCTGATCCAATGCGCTGTTGTGTGATTGAAGGTCCAATAAATAAACTAACGAACCAACAAAGAAACACTACAATTTTAGCGGCTTTCAAAGGTTTATGTTTACAAAACATAAACCTTTGTTTATGTTTAGAACACACATTATTTAATTATATTAGTATTATAATAATTAAAATAAACACAAATTCAAAAATCTAAATATATAAAAGGCAAAGGTGACTGACTGACTGACTGACTGATCTATCAACGCACAGCTCTAACCACTGGACCGATCGAGCTGAAATTTGGTATACAGGTAGCTGTTAGGACGTAGACATCCGCTAAGAAAGGATTTTGGAAAATTTCAACCCCAAGAGGGTTAAATAGGGGGTTAAAAAATTGAACCTAACGTGAGCGAAGCCGCGGGTTAAAGCTAGTTACAATATATTATGCAATGAATTAGAAAAAAACAAAAAGCCTTTACCGAAAAAGTCAATTACTAAGATGAATATTAAAGTCGATTAAAACCTTTTTATTTAGATTGGCTCAAAAAAGGATTAAAAGGCCTATTTAAAAGAAAAGAAGGAAACAAGCGAAACTGTTACGCTCCTTGGCATGATTGGATAGGATTCTATTACGTAACTTTTAAATTGTCCCGTGCAAAACGAGACGCCGTGACTAATCGCTTTTGCCGGATAAAATTAGTTTCCTCCAATCGCTGTTAAGCTGGAAATCAAAAGAAATTATCAATATAAATCGGCTTATTGTTACGCTATTTACAGTTTTGAAAAAAGTTTTTTGATAACGGGCATAGTACGTTTATCTCACGAAGTCACGGGCGCTTTACTTGTGGTTACGTCGTGTACATGCACATTGCGTAAGTGTGCGTGCCTGTCAGGAGCCTAGGTGGGAGCGAGTAAGCTCTCGCTCACACTTATACAGATACGACACACACCCATGAGCCACGCGCCCTCGTGGGTTGAAAGAACTATAAACGGATTTTTCTTCTTTTTACTGACCTTACTTATATTTAAAACTAGCTTTTGCCCCCGCGACTTCGTCCGCGTGGAATAAGGTTTTGGGGTGAAATTTTCAAAAACTATGACACACGTACTTCTTTATTTTTAACAGAAAGCTCAAATACCAACTTTGATGGAAACAGCTTGAAAAATGACGGATTTTCATATACACTTCCATCCCCTATTTAAACCCCTTAGGGATGGAATTTCCAATAATCCTTTCTTAGTGTGCGCCTACGTCATAAAAGGACAGGATAAGGAAAACTGTAAAAATTTCAAGTTTCTAACTTCAGTAGTTTAGCCTGTGCCAACGCACAACGTTGAGATATCAAAATATCTCAGTCAGTCAATCAGTCAGTCAGGACTTTGAATTGTATATATATAGATGCGAAAGTTTTTCTTTGATTTTTGATTTGTCCTTCAATGACGCAGTAAAGGAAGCACGAATCGATGCGATTTTTTGCATGGGTATAGTTGAGGAGTTGGAGAGTGACATAGCTTACAAAAATTAGGTTTTATCACCGAAAATTTCCGAAACCGAAATACCGATTTCTGTGGGAATTTTAAAACCTAACTCGCGGAACTGTTTTATCATCATCAAGGAAGTCGCGGGTAAAAGTTTACTTAATAATAGAGTTCTTTACTATTTCTCAATCATTTACTAGAAACGCATGCGAAACCATTTATTAGAAACGAATGTGCGTCTGCAGGTGCCAATTTAATTTCTTTCATCCTACTAATATGGATGGATAGATAGATGGATGGATGGATCGATGGATGAGTGGATGTTTGTTATTCAATCACGCCGCAACTACTGAAATGTTTAGAATGTTTGGCATAGAGATAGATTATAATCTGGAATAACACATACCTATTTTACTTTTTATTCCGGAAAAAGTTCCAGCGGCAATTCATAAACCTTAATCCACGCGAAAAAAGTCGCAGGCATCAACCAGCTAGTCTGTAAATCATTCATTAGTCATCAGTTGGTACACAACATTAATAAAAAGTGCATACTCAAAAATTCAATTTTTGAAGAATCCTCTTTAAAATTCTACATTCAAATACCAACATTTGAACGCTTATTCCAAAGTCATGAAAGTATTACGAAGCTCGTATTTTATAAATATTTTGTTGAAAAATCTCAAACTTTGTGCATAATATCCAGCTTTAATGCCCTAAGTCCTCTCAAAATCTCCTTTAACACTGCAGCTAGTGACCGTAAAGCCTTTACGGGTGTCTTCCGATATCTTCTAGTGCTGTTATGACGAGTTCACTTCGCGAAATGGGTATTGAATATCAATTTACCTACATACATTGAAGAGTCTGGAACATCAACTTACATTATTATTTATAGTTTTTTCGATGGTTTTTATTTCTTTTCCTTCTGCTGCATTTTGAACTTAATTAATAATTAACCGACTTCCAAAACACGAGGAGGTTCTCAATTTGTCGGTTTTTTTTTTTTATGTATGTTCCCCGATTACTCGAAGACGCCTGGACCGATTTGGATAATTTTTTTTTTGTTTGAAAGGATGTATTTCCCAGGTGGTGTCATCTGGTCAGGATCTGATGATGGGATCTTGGAGATATCGAGGGAACCCTTAAAATTTTACAGGCACAATTGATATACTTTGTAGTGGAGCTTGAGGAGGTTCATGTTTAAAATTATTTTGAAAATTATTTATTTAAAGATTAATAGTTATTAATTTATTATTTCTTTTACTTTATACTAACTCAAATCATTGAACGGATCGGGCTGAAAGGCATACATATATAGCTATTATGACGTAGGCATCCGCTAAGAAAAGATTTTTGAAAATTCGACCCCTAATATGGTAAATGGAGGTTTAAAAATGAAATTTAACATAAGTAAACCCGCAGCAAATAGCTAGTTAAATATGTACGCAAAAATAGAAATACATACAAACCTACTGGGATACATGAAAATAGGTATAATGACTGACCCACAAAAATTCTATGTACAAAAATTAGGGGTAGGTCGTACCCGGAAATCATGGGAGAGCCGTAATTACCTGGGAAAACGGAAATTAAATCCCGGTAACGGAAGTATAAATGGAACTGGAGGCAAGTACGCCGGAAGGTGTAATGCAAACTGAGTAGCCATGGAGTGTCAAACAGGTGTAGAGTGGACATTTCCTTGTTCTTCTTCTTTAGGTTATATTTTTTTTCCGAAATAGGCTTGCGCTTGATTTATAATGTTGCCCATGGAATTAAAGCTGTTGCCAATAAAGTTATTTAAAAATAAATTGCACAAATGGCTTATAGCACATAATTTTTACTCTATAAAAGATTACTTTAATTTAAAAAATTAACTATAAGTTAGATATATTTCACATTTAATTTTAATTGTACTAACTACTAACATATTAATACTATGTTACAAGACTCTTAATCAGTTATATGGCTGATTGTGAAGTCACAGTGTATTTACAATCAAGCAAATAAATCTATTCTATTCTATTCTCATCAATACTGGATAGCAATGATGAAGTCTAGGTTGCAGCGCGCTTGCCTAGACGATGTCTATTCAGTCTTGCCTTGAAGGTACTCAAATTTTAGGTGGCTGGAAACAGGGATGCTTATTGATTGGGCTTATTTTAAGCACTTAAAAAGTTTCAAGCCAGATCAATGCACTAGGTACGCCAGAATTAAGTTAGCTTTTCTTGTTTTTGTTATTTAGTAAATATTAAAATAAATTCTGTTAGGTAAACACACAAAGTTTTGCTTACACAGTGGGACATTGGAATTGCAAGTATCGTCACAAAACACGATCTTGCGCCACTTGTTTCTATCGACTTACTTGAGATCGTTCATCTCTTGTTTGTTAGGTGATTGGTACCTACACTCTTTTTTGTAATTGGTTATAATATAAACGTAAAAATTCTTTTTACAAAACCGACTTAAAATATGCCTAAAAAATTTGAAGAGTTCCCTCGATTTCTCCAGGATCCCATTATCAGATCCTGGGAAGTATACCCTTTCAAACAAAAAAAAAGAATTTTCCAAATCAGTCCAGGCGTCTTCGAATCGGCGAACATACATAAAAAATATTAAAAAAAAAGATACCGATGAATTGAGAACTTCCTCCTTTTGTGGAAGTCGGTCAAAAATGCATAGATGCAGCAAAGGCGCCATAAATTCGGCCAATCAAAAGCTTTGTGTTATAAAAAGACCGGTCATCCATAGATTGTGTTACATTATTCTTGTAGTTACGTTTTTTTTTTTTTTTGTTTCTTTATTTATTTAGGGGCTTTTATACCTTAGTACATGTCAGCCCCATTATAATCTTATTACACTTAAATATACAAAAAATCCAAAATTATTATTAATAATAATACAAAATAAAATAACTAATAAATCAATCACAGAAAAAAAAAAAACCATATTGTGGTTATAATCAAATCAGCCTTATGGATTTGAATAGACAGGTAGTCACGTTTACAATGTAGCCTACAATGTTGGATGCTATAATTATTGTGGCTTAATTTGAAACGAGGTATAGAAGCTTATTTTTAAAATAATAACAATGTTATTAACAAAAATAGCCTTTAAGCCACATGACTCGTCCCAATCAGGTGTCCGGAAAATAGGCCAATTTTCTCCGTAATCCGGAACTATGATCGCTAAATTGTTATTCCGGACACGTTTTTACGGTCGACAAATAAACGAGGCTCATTTTTGAGACGCTCCGCGCCGATACAAATAACGCCCGCCGGGCAGTCGATTTCAAAGTAATTTAAGTGAAGTAATTCCACCCTTGAACGGCTTTTTGAATTATCGGGCTTTCACGATACGAAATAAAGGGAAGTAGACTTGTATTCGACGACCTAATTGGCGCAGTGGTGATCGCTGTGGTCTTCTAACTGTGAGATCTCGGGTTCGATTCCCGGCGGGGTAGTTTGGGAATTTATAATTTCTAAATTGTCTCTGATCTGGTCTGGTGGGAGGCTTTGGCCGTAGCTAGTTACCATCCTACGGTCAACGTGCCACCAAGCGATTTAGCGTTCCGGCATGATGGCGTGTAGAAACCGATTATGGGATTAGATGTATGGTTGAATGTAAACTGTAATCTTTCCAAGTTAGCCCGCTACCATCTTAGACTGCATCGTCGCTTACCATTGAGATAGCAGTCAAGGACTATCTTGTCATCAAATAAAAAAGTAATAATTACTAACAGGTGTTTTCGTCAATGTGTATGCACGTTTTAACTAGGAGTGGTAAAGGACATGTCCCAGTTTAGTATGGAGGGTGGTTTTTTATTCTGAGTGTCTATTAACCAGAACCAAACTGCTATCACATGAAAGAGGAAAAAATATAAAATTAAACGCCATTTAAATGATAATTTTAGAAACCCCCATTTTTTTTTAATTAATAAAGAAAAATATTGTTTGTAGAAAATATTTTTCGATGGATGGCAACATTAAAAACATTTTCTTATCTAGAAATAATTGAATCTGACACCTGTTACTGTCACTTTAATGTCATTTAAATGCCAAAACTTCAAAAACGTCATTATAATTGTCACTTTTGACAGTTCTGACAATCACCTGACATACGCCTGACATTGACAAGTTACCTAGACAAATAATATTTTTGAAGTTTTTTTTTAACCGGTGCGTAATCACAAGCAAAGGTCCATAAATGCATCAAAACAAAAAAAAATATTTTCTCCAAATCGGGGTCTTTAAAAAATCGGTAAATTATTTAGATAGAAGCCTTTTTGGATCTCTATCGAACTATATTAAAATCATTCTGGTTAATTACACTCAATAATAAAAAAACCATTTTGGGACAACTCCTTTCTTTATAGAAAGGTTTTTCTTCACTGTAGGAATTAAAAAAAAACTCTCCGATTAGGCTACTCGAGACGTATTTAAAATCCTCTAGGTCCATCTGTTTTGTCTATATGTTGTCTGATTTATCGTCATCATCATCTTAACTCTTCTGCCAAGCACAGGTTCTCAGATGGCTTAGACCAAACATTCTTCATGGATTAGAAGACACACATTTTCAAATAACTTTGAGAACTTTATAGAGAACACTCAGGCAAAGAACTAACTTTTCCGCTTCTCAGGTCCTCACAAAGTTTTCTTCCATCAGTTTATCAATAAAAACATCATTAGTTTAAACGTTTAAAATAAAACTTAACTTGTTTAAAACGCACATATGTCCGAAAAGTTAACGGTCCAAAAAGCATTTCTTGGATACTTTATACCCTATCATCATTTAAAAGTTTTAAGGCACCAATAGATTTTCATTTACACTCTGTTCATTTATGTCCGGATAGTTAAAATCGGAAACTAGGCCAATTTGCTTCATATTCCGGAACGTTGAGCGACATTGTTATTCCGGACACGTTTTTACGGTCTACAGATAACCGCTCATTTCTGAGACGCCGATATAAATAGCACCCGCTGGGCGAATAAATTTTAAAACCATTTCGGTGGATTAACCGCAGTCCCAGTCGGGATGTAGATTTATATCACCACTGGAAGCTGAGAGGCACTTAAACGCTCTTAATTTCTGAACTACATCTAGGTCTTTCAACGTACATAAGACTCTGTGCATACAGCGTATTTTCTATGCGCGGAAAACTCGCGTATTACGAATGCACGTTTTAGACGCGTTTTCTATCCAAAAAGCAGATTGTAGTATTTGTGTCAATGTATCAATCAATGTATCAATTGTATGTACAAATGCGCATCTGAAACGCATTTCATGCGCGTACTAACTACATAACCGCTTAATAACATTTCGTTGTTAGTCGGTTATGTAGTCATTTTTTCGGTTATTTTTATGTTTTCTTTTTAATAGCAGCAATAAAGCTGCGTTAGATAAGTAGTAGAAAAGTAGTAACGCGCATAGAAAACTCGTTTGCGTCGACGTATTTGCATGTTTCTATCGACAAAAACGCGCGTCTGACTTTGTAGACGTGTGCAACGATTTACTAGTTGCGACTGAATCTCATTTAAAGGGCGTTAACGCACGTTTTTTACGCGTAATAAAATGCGACGTGTGCAGAGGTTCTAAGGGAGCATTAACATTAGATATACTCGTAATTCTAATGCTTCTTCACAGATGTGGAACCTTTTGAACTACATTACCAGGGACGTAATTCATAAACTATGAGAGTATAAGACGTGAAGATTCCTACATTTTAATTTTAATACGCCCTAGTATTTACCTTTCTAAATTAAGGTCAGTTAGTTTAACATTATTAATTAACTGTCTAATGGGCAATTAATTGTAAACTAACTGACGAGATGTAAGGATATTTACTTAAAGTTGTTTTCGGGTTGTTTTCTCTTCACAGTATAATATGACGACCTCCCTGGCGCAGTGGTGAACGCTGTGGTCTTATAACTGGGAGGTCTTCGATTTCCGGCGCGAGCAATTTGGGAATTTATAATTTCTGAATTGTCTCTGGTCTGGTCTGGTGGGAGGCTTTGGCCGTGGCTAGTTACCACCTTACTGTCAAAGACGTGCCGCCAAGCTGCCGATTTAGCGTTCCGGCACGATTGTGTTTAGAAACCGATTAAGGGTATGGGTTGAATTTACACTGCCATACCAAGTTAGCCCGCTACCATTTTAGACTGCATCGTCACATACCATCAGGTGAGATCGCAGACAAGGGCTATCTTGTCATCGAATCGAATCGAAAAAAAAGAAAATATTATGCTGCCATCCCATTAGCCATATTTAAGTAAGTATTTTAAAATTCCGCTTTGTCCACAGGTCGTGGAAGATTGGAAGTTCATGTCAATGGTGTTGGACCGCTTCTTCCTCTGGCTCTTCACCATCGCTTGCTTCGTTGGCACCTTCGGCATCATCTTCCAGTCTCCGTCGCTCTACGATACGAGAGTGCCAGTCGACCAGCAGATATCTTCCATTCCCATGAGAAAAAATAACTTCTTCTACCCGAAAGACATTGAGATCATTGGGATTATTAATTAGTTTGAGTCGTACGTAGCCTAAATAACAATTTGTAAAAATCAGTTCGTTAGCCTGGCTAAAACTCAAAAAGGCCTTGACCGATTTTAATATTTTTTTTTTCGTTTTGTTTGTTTGTACAGGGGTGGTTAAATCGTAAAAAAAAGTTGTGAAAGTCTCTATCCGTGTCTGTTTGTTAGAGCGTTTAGTTGTTATCTATTTATATAAATGTTGCTTAGTCGTTTTTACCGAATAAATTAAAATTAAAATTGTTAATAAAATTACAACTACACTTACGAGTATATAATACAGTTCTTACACCGAACCGATTCAGCAAATAAAAAAATTCTCACGAGTCGGAATTTTAGTTTATTTGGGAATTGTTTGTATATTGGTTTAATTAGTATAAGTAATTATAAAGAATAGGTATTATAAAAATGGGAAAAAATATTGCAAAATAAAAATATTGGAAATTATTTTGAATTGATATATTCAGAATAGTTATGTTAAAACAATAATTAAAAATTCATTATCTTTAATTATAAAATATAATGCAATGGCTGTGAATAAAGTTCAGACAAAATTAATAATACACTTAGGTAATAGTAGGTGATATGACGTCATCAATTTTAATTATAATAAAATTAAGATTTCACAAGTATCTAGTAGCTAAAGTTTTGTGAAAATTGAATTACATATTATTAGCATTAGGAAGTACTGTTATGTAATTTATGATATGATAATAATATTGTATATTATATGATACTTGAATATTAATTGATTTAAAAAATAAGGATACTGTTTCAGCGACTGTAAGTTAGACAAAACAAATTATGTGTTTTTAAATGAATAAAACAATTTATCAAGAACTTTTGTTTTGTAATTGTATTTCCACTACCGTTAAAATACCCAAAATACGTTGTAAGCAAATTAGCATTAGCATATTATATAAAATGGTAATAATTACCTACAATCAGCATATTTCGCTGATTTTTTTATGCGAAATAGGCTCGCGCTTGACGACAATCAGTACTGGATGGCACTGATGAGATCTAGGTTGGAGCGCGCTTGCCTAGAAGATGCCCATTCACTCTTGCCTTGAAGTACTCAAATTATAGGTGGCAGGAAACATGGATGCAGGAAGAGTGTTCCACACCTTAGCGGTTCAAATTCTGCTGATGGTATAATTAGTGACGATGCAGTCTAAGATGGTAACGGGCTAACTTGGAAGGGGTATAGCAGTGTAAATTCAACCCATACCCCTAATCGGTTTCTACACGCCATCGTGCCGGAACGCTAAATCGCTTGGCGGCACGTTTTTGACGGTAGGGTGGTAACTAGCCACGGCCAAAGCCTCCCACCAGACCAGACCAGAGACAATTTAGAAATAATAAATTACTAAATTGCCCCCGCCGGGAATCGAACCCGAGATCTCCTAGTTATAAGACCACAGCGCTCACCACTGCGCCAGGGAGGTCGTCAATAATAGCTAGTCAGTAATAGCTTTCTTCTCTATAGATCTCAGGCTTAGTTTCCCTGTTGTATCTGTCCATGAAAAACCATACAAAACCTCTGTCATTGAAGAAGATCAAAAAATGAATAGATGGTTACTGTTTCCTAATTCTGCTACCTGACACAAAACAAGTAAGCTTACTACATGCACATGAGTGAATATTATAACAGAGGTAAAGTTTCTAAAGACTGTGCGAAGTTTATACCTGTTTTGATAGGATCGTCACAGGAGTAGGTATCATCGTTCTCTGGTTCATTTTGTGCATGGGTATAGTTGAGGAGATTTTATCTCGGGGGAAATAGAGACAACGGCAAAAGCTGGAACCAACTAAAACCTAGTAGTCGTAACACAAGTGTCTGCGTCTTATATACCGGTAACATCAGCGTTCTAGCAACGGATGGACTTGATTTTGTGCATGGATATAGTTGGGGACATTTTATCTCGAGGAAATAGAGGCAATAGCTATTACCTACCTACCTACTAAAACCAAATTAAAAATTTATTTATTTCACGTAGGCAAACTTGTAGCTCTTATGACACGCCATAAATCTACCACCAGTTCGGAATGCAGATTCTGCTGAGAAGAGCCGGCAAGAAACTCAGCAGTTGCTCTTTTCAAATAAAATTTTTACAATAGGTAACAAAACTATGCTATGTATACAGTGCTTCCACAATGAAGCTTCAAAAATGCATACGTAAGTACATACAATCCAACGCATGTCAGGACGGGCAGACAAAGCAGACCCTTTCCCGTTGGTGGCACCCGTTCACGTGCACGACGCATGATCCAGCCGTTGCTTCGCTCAACCATATTGCAGTGTGTCTTATATACCTGTGACGTCACGGTTCTAGGAAATGTTATCTCTGTACAGTTATTTACTCATGTGCTACGTGAACACAATGTGTAATATGTCCCAAAAAGCCGTCGCAACATGGCGCGGCGATGTTGGCGCGGCATCGCAAATATTCCGTAGCTTGCATTCCTTGATGTTCATACCGCGCTTGAAAGCAAACCGAATTTACGAGACAGTATTAAACTTGGCTTTGTTTATAAAGTAGATTTATGGGCTAAGCGAGAATGAAACACTTCTGTGAAGTGTAAACGTAGAGTTTTATGTTTGTTCTTTTTATTCAAAGAACCGCTCCAAAATTTAAAAAGAAATCAAAAATCAAAACTATTTATTTCTGGTTGGTCAAACTGTGACTCTTGTCTTATGAATCATGGTTTTATAGCTGACGCAAACTTTCGAAGGTTGGAAAGAGGTTATATTTTTTTATTAAATTCTTCCTGTTTGAGTTCGCAAAATACCCATTACCAAATTTCTCCATATTCAAGCATATACCTAATAGCTTTTGTAAGGATGAACTGAATTTGTTCACACGATGTTTTTTTTTAATTCAATGACAAGATTGACTTGACTTGACTTGAAGAATGATGTCTTGACTGCGATTTCACATGTTGGTAGTTTCACACATAATTTTTTTTTTTTTAAACTTATACCTATGTGCCCTACCTACCAAGGATACCTTACCTAGGGTAAAAGTGAGAGACACTCATTATTCTAAGTTGGAATCACTCGCTAAGCTCGTAATTTCCAGTATCCGCAACAAAAAACGAACTTTGCTCCCTTGTTACAACGTAAGCGATCATGCATCGGTTGATTAACAAAAATCAAATAGGCAAGGTGAATTAATGTTGATACGAACCGGTGTTACAAATGGGCTGATAGAGTTACAGTAATTAATTGAATGATACCTTGATGAGTGGAGTATTGACAGTTATTTAATGTTCACTTGTATATTTGCTGAACTTATTATTGCGCCAGTTAATTTATTAAAGTAACTTCATCCGGCATTTATGAAAATGAGTAAGAGGACTATTTAATAAAGTTATAATAGTTCATTCATTTCATTCATATTTTTACTTTGATGTTAATGCCATCGAATACAAATACGATCAATCGAATTAAAACTTACCCGGTAGGGTAAGACAGTCTTTCGTTTGAGGTAACTATTATGTGCCAACGATAATAAAATATTTAGGTACAATAATAATTATTGTTTAGGTACGATGTATGTGTATATTTAGTGTGTACCTTTTATGGTATTACTATTATTTATTAAATCGTTGCACTTTTCCATATCCCTCAATGTTTTATTAGTTATTATGGTTGTCTGGCGGAGATCGCTTAAAGCGATAAGACCGACTTTGCTCACTTTATAAGTTTCAAATGTAAACATCAAATGTGTATAGCAATATAGAATTTTCTATCTATCTATCTAATGAGAAAAAATCAAGATAAAGTAAGAAAAGTTGTCGAACGAAAGACGTTACACAACAAACATGATATCCGAACTAATATTATTTTTGAGGAGCAGAAAAATATTATAGTATATGTATAAGACACAAAATATGAGCGCCTTTGAGGGAAAGGAGATTTAAAATTAAAATGAAGTTTGCGTCCGACGGCTTTGGGTCTAAGGAATTTTTGCTTCCTTATACATAATAGGTTTTCTAAGAATGGGGACTTTACCTGCGAAATATAAAGCATAATGTTATCAAAGCATTTATGTAAAATATTAACCCGCCGAAAATCAACTGAAACGTCTCTTATATTCAAGAGGCTGTTTAATAATAATAAGGTCCTCTCATAGGAATAAGCACTTTGTTTACGGGTTCTTCCGGCCGAATTCGGTCACGGCGGTCAACCTTCTCAATCGGTAGCCATCTGCGCGGGAGATATTATAGTGCACAAGTGTGTACGCAAACACAGATGCACTCTCTATTCCCTCACTCTCATAGTCTGATAGGACGGAAAATCCAACACGAACGGAGTGAGATAAGGCGCAGGATTCAGAACCGAAAAAGCCTAACCGAACCAATAAAGCCCTAATCTAACCTAAGATTCACTTCACACTTCAATTTTATTTATCTATATTAGATTTAGCGGGAAATGATAGGTAATATTAGTCAAATCTATGTTTCAGAGAGGGATAATAAGAAAAACCGAACACTCTTTACAAATCAATCTTATTTCAATAACTTAATTTAAATTATTTTTATACTACACGATCTTTACAATATGGGGTTATTCAAGGGGCGGACTAAAAAATTCCTGAAAAGCCGGCAACGCATTGGTGGTGCCTCTGGTTCACGGGTGCTCACGGGCGGTGGTAATCACTTAACATCAGGTGATCCGCCTGCACGTTTGCCCGCTATTCATATAAAAAAAAAACTATTTACTTGTATAATAACAAAGCACATTCGGACAAAGTGCAAATAAAATAATATTATGCTTTTGGCACAAATTATCCTGTACATCAAACTTAAATTAAACTGAATTGACACAGGCTAAAAGTTGTGCGTCATAATTTTCCCGACTCTCAGCGGAAAAGGATAATTTCATTTATGTCCCCGTTAGTTGGGTTGAGTTAAATTTTGATACAGTTATAAAAGTAGGTGCTCACTAATAACGAACATTTTATGATAATAATAAGTAATTTAATTAATTCTACTAAAACATTGTTTAACCATAAATATCTTCTCCCTTTTTTAGAAATAAGTACAGTACTTATCCTTATTTTTCATAATTTTTCGTTATGGTGTCTCTTACATCCTGTATAGACTAGCGCTTGACTGCGATCAGACCCGTGAAAGCTTTCTCTAGATCACGTAGTATTTATCTCCTCGCATACTAACTTTAAAGTCAAATTGTGTCCTCAATTAGAGTGCACTGAAACCAGTTCTGTGGCCCACTTTGCACACAAAAGTGTTAATTTGAGGCGACAATGAGTAGAACGTTCACGGACTTCAATTCTAATTGTACTGGAATGCATGCGGGCGCACTCTAATTCTTATTGTATATAGGTTTCATATAACTACTACTCGTTCACTACAAGTTGGCCGTCGTCGACCGTTACACAGTGAGGTCACACTGATACCGTTGATAATATAATAATAATTGTATGATAATCACACTTCACACTAATATTATAAAGGCGAAAGTTTGTATGTGTGTGTGTGTGTGTGTGTATGTTTGTTACTCTTTCACGCAAAAACTACTGAACGGATTTGGCTGTAATTTGGAAGGAGCTAGCTCATACCCTGGATTAAAACATTACATTTTATCCCGGGAAATCGAAGAGTTCCCACGGAAATTAAACCTTAATCCACGCGAACGAAGTCGCGGGCATCATCTAGTAAAAGATAATCAGCTACCCTATATTCAATGCAATCTGTGTTACAGTTTCTGTTGCACCTCCACTAGCCTCGTGATGACGTCAAAGAGGCTGAAAGGGCAGAGGTCGAGGTAATTGTCGCAGTCCCCTCGCAGGCCGGCCGCCTCCGCCTCATAATACTCCTCGTCTAGACCCTCCTCTTTGGACGACGATGGGCTGTAACATCAAAATTAATCAGGGAATAGCAGAATACGTCCTTAATTTGGAGTAAGATGGTCATAATAGAAGAAAAAAAAAGACGTGTGGCACTCGGGGACTGCCGCGGTAAAGCTATTGCATAGCATTTTTTATCAACGCCATCTAGTGGTGAGAGGAGTCCCGTGTCACGTTATTTTCGTTACGGAATTTCTGGATTCGGTCTTCACGCTTAAGGCCCGCGATCGAAGCTATGCAATATTTTAAAATGAAAAACAAAATCTTAAGTATGCTCTTTTTTTTAATTTGTTTAGGGGCTTTTGTACTTTAGCATATGTCAGCCCCATTATTTATTTATATTACACTTATATATACAAATACAAAATAATTTCCGATAACCATAAATCAATCACAGAAAAAACCAATATTGTGGTTATAATCAAATCAAATCAGTCTTATGGATTTGAACAGAACTTATATCAGACGTTGCAATGTATGTAAATGATTAAATGCACTTCGCATTGTATACAAAAGGCTTTAAATATACTATACTATATGTATATAAGTTCAAGTACGTTAGTTAGTTAAGTACTATTACGGTTCATAATAAAACCCATTTGATAGATAGACGGACAGACGGACGGCTGAGTTTAAGTAATCGGGTCCCCTTGACACTCTTTGAGTGCCAAACCCTAATACTTGATCATACTTATCCAAAATTAATAAAAAAATAATTTTACGTGGGCGTGCTTTGACTTTTTAAATTTTTATAAATATTATAATTTTGAGTATGGAATTTAATCGTGTTACTAAAATGAGAAAAGCTTTTTCCTATTTCGGTACCAGAATAAGCAAGAAGTAAAGGAAACTGTGTTATTCTTAGCAATTGCTTTTATTTGACAAGGGTCTACTTAATATTCCAAGAGAGTTGACGCAAAGTTAGGTACCTACCTATTGCCAGCTGACCTTTGCATATAAAGGCGTATTCACATAATATACACTAAATTCAATCTTGGGTGCTTTATGTGCTGATTTCACCAACGTCGGATGACGCTTAATCGAGGAATAAATTGAACGATTTGACAGTTATTGTATTGAAAATCTGCCATAATATCAAAACGTTAGCATGAAACTTGTTTTACGTTGGTGGAATCGGCTCTAAATGTAATAAATTGACTATTGATAAGAAATAAACATGATTCTGAAAGGCACTGATCACAATGGTACCACCTGGGAAGTATACCCTTCCAAAAAAAATTACAAAATCGGTCCAGGCGTCTTCGAGTAATTGGGGAACATACCTACATAAAAAATAAAAAGATTCCGACGAATTGAGTACCTCCTCCTTTTTTGGTAGTCGGTTAATAGCTTCTACTCTTTTATTTTAAAGAATAATAGCCAAGCTGAAGTTGATTAATATCCAGATAAGCGGACAGCTTGTGCCAGGAGTGGGTACGACAATAGTGCAACGGGTGGGGTTTGAACTTGCGACCTTTCAGTTTTCAGTCCGCACCTTCAACCGTTGGGCTATTGAGGCTTTAAAGGCACTCTCACGTATAACTACTCACGTAAAAACAATGTGCATAATGTGTCCCAGGAGCCCGTTGTGGTGGAGCGGCGTTTCCGCAGCCTCGCAGATATTCCTCAACATGCACTCCCGCCCGCTCATCCCGTGCCTGGAATTTCCGAGATTTACATATTTATTTATTTACTAGGTTTTGGATTCCCGCTGGAACTCTTAATAACTCGGGAATAAAAAGTAACCTATTTGTTAATCCAGGGTACAAATTATCTCCGTTCTTAATTTCAGCCAAATTCACACACACACACACACAGACAGACACACACACACACACACATGGATTGAAAACCTGCGCCTAATTAAGGCTCTGGCTTTTCGGAGAACTTATGTCAGTGCCTTTACCTGGGCAGGGATTCCCAAAGTTTTTGAATCACGCCTCCCTACTGTTTTTAATGAAAATGCCCACATTCCTTTCCGGTGCAGCATGTGGACTCGTCTCGCAAAGAATTTTTTTAGATTGTTTTATAAAAAAACATCGTTTTCAAGCACTTGTAATGAAGAGAAGAAGTTATACTATCATCGATGTTCTACTAGTAGATATTGCTGTGTATCGACTGGAGTGCACCCGTTTGAAGTTTGAAGTATACAAAAATACAATGCCTAACTTTGTTGAAAAGATTGCTAAAGAGGCAGTCCTTCAAAATTAGAAACTAAAACTAAAATTCGTCCATACCTACTGTTGACTTAAAATTTTGCAAGTCGTGTAACAAAGTTCAGAGAGTGAATCAGGAAAGTTGTTATTCTCCTGATTGAAGCGCAGTACTATGATCCGAACACGTACTTTAGAACAAATAGTCAATATCCGAGATGCAGGTTTCAGTTTTGCTCTTGAATCTCTACTTTGTTCATATTTGTGTTTTGTTCCGACAATGTTGCTATCTTGAAGTGTATTGCGAGCTTTTAGGCTGAGATCTTAAGGGTGTGTTCTGACTTGGCTGACTTGAAATCCTCAACGGCCTAAGGGTGGCGACTGAAAACTGAAAGGTCGCAGGTTCAAACCCCACCTGTTGCACTATTGTCGTACCCACTCCTAGCACAAGCTTTCGTTTATTTAGAGGTGATAGGAAGCTAATATAAAAAAATAAAGTTTATATCACCATCTCAGCCCATCGCTAGTCCACTGCTGAGTTTAGGTCTCAACTTAGAATCAGAAGGGTGTAGTGTGGCCCATAATCACCGGCCATTTACTTAACCGCGGCACATAGTATATATGGGCGCCAACGTTATATTTCTATTTTATGTTATATTTCTATTTTGTGTTTTCTATTTTATGTTTAGATTGATAGTTAGTTTTGTATAAGATATGTTTAATAAGATAACTTCCGTTTGATTTGTATTAATTATTATTAAGAGTATTGTTTTGATTTCCGTTTGGTTTATACTAAAATTGTCTCTTTTGATTTCCGTTTAATTTATTTAATTATTAAGAGTATTGTTTTGATTTCCGTCTATATTGAAGTTGATTTCCGTTTAAATTTAAAATAATTAAGAGTGTTTGACTTCCGTCGGATTATTATTAATTTAAGATTATAAGTCTTGTTTTTGATTGGAGGCATAAATACCGTTGTAACGTAGAAGAGTGTCTCTTTAGTGTCTTGCATTGTAAGAATAAACATACTGTGTGATCAAGTGAATAAAAGTGAAGTGATAATGATTGTGTGAGTGATTTTCTCTATCTACCTTTACGTTGTGCGACAAACATGTCTGATCCTGATGCCAACGAGGATACTACGCCGACATATACTATCCAACACATAGTATAGTATCACATAGTATAGTATCTATCGCAGTATAGGCCACGATTGAAAAGTGCGGAGTGGCAGACTTCTCACACTTTGAGAACATTATGGAGAACTGTCAAGCATGCAGTTCATGATACTGTTTTTTTTTTTAAATCGATGACAAGATAGTCCTTGACTGCGATCTCACCTGATGCTAAGTGACGATGCAGTCTAAATGGTAAGTGGGCTAACTATGGCTGTGTGGCTGTATACTCATACCCCTAATCGGTTTCTAAATGGCATCGTGCCAGAACGCTAAATCGCGTGGCGGCACGTCTTTGACGGTAGGGTGGTAACTAGCCACGGCCAAAGCCTCCCACCAGACAAATTTTCCTCATGATTATCCCTTCATTGATAAAGCAATATTCAATTGCTTAAAATATCAGTCTCGGCTAGTATTAAATAGCTTATGACAATTTCATTCTGAAAGTATAGAGTATTCGGTGCAGCGATCCGAGCAAACTTTTGAATTATACGAAAGTGAAATAGTCGAGTTTTCTTAACTCGCTATTGACTTACTCTTGGAACTTGGTTTCGAGGGTCGTGTACGCTAACTCCCGGGTGATACTTCGGCTGTGACGTGCTGCAATTACCTGTAAAGTTTTAACAGTTTCAACTATAAGTATTACTTATTCAATGAATATTTTGTTCTATGAAATTCTATTCGTTTTAGTGCTAGCAAGGAAGCTTCTCTTTACATGTATTTAGTATTCAATATTTACATTTACAATGCTTCGTGAGTAGGTATTATTTTGTGCGGGTAGTGAGTTATCAAAATCTGTCAATTATTTTTTTCTTTTTTTTCATTAATATTATACAGAATTAAATTTTTTTAATAAGTGTTAGCTTTGTTTTAGCTTTTCTATTAACAAAATATATCATTTTATGCGTTTTATATGTCTATACTAGCATTCCGCTACAGTCTGCGTGTAGGTTTTTAAAAATCCCGCGAGAATTATTTGTCTCGTTTTGGACCTGAAGTATGCCCCTTCAGGTCCTCAATTGTACTCAATAGGATAGCATAAAATCACTACAATTCGTAGCTCTGTTGTGGCGTGGTTGAAGGACAAATCAAAAAACAATGATTTTGTCTGGTGGGAGGCTTTGGCCGTGGCTAGTTACCACCCTACCGTCTACCGTCAAAGACGTACCGCCAAGCGATTTAGCGTGTTAAAACCGATTAGGGGTACACTGCCATACCCCTTCCAAGTTAGCCCGCTAGCATCGCAGACTACATCATCACTTAACATTAGGTGAGATTACAGTCAAGGACTATATTGTTATCGAGTTAAAAAAAAAACAAACATATTTATGAGTAAGGATATTAGTAAAGATTCTACAGTGTATGAATACGATAAAATCGAAGAACATACGGGTAAGTTGGGAAATATGACTTCGTCTAACTGAGTGATGTTTGTGACTACAGAGTAGTTGGACTCGAAGTTGTAGGACACGAACACGTTCCTGTCGGGAATGTCGAGCGGCACAGCTATCGCCACGAACGTCTGAAACACGGACGAATAACATTGTTAGCCGATATCAAACAAGTGCAAATAAAAAATTTAAAACACTCCCGACATGTTACACTTACAACATCCTAATCGCTAGTCAGTAATCGTTAAAATATGTAATCCGCCATTTTGTGGCGGCGGCCATCTTGGATTTTCATCAAACATAGCTAAGAACAGTCCCGACTAATTCATCTTTCAAACAAAAAAACAAAATCAAAATCGGTTCATCTAATATTCCCTAACCTAACTCCCTCGTTGGTCTAGAGGTTAGCAAGTTCGACTGCTGATGACGAGGCCCCGGGTTCGATTCCCGGGTCGGGCCATAAAATGTATTGGGTTTTTTATCAAAAAATTCTCAGTAGGTACTAGCCCGGAATTAGGAAGTTGGCAGTGTATCACCCCCGTGCCTCGGAGAGCACGTAAAGTTATCGGACCTGCGTTTGATTTCTCTCCGGTCATGTTGGCTAATCTCTGTGGAGATTGGCTGCCGTGGCCGGATTTGGTTGGGAGGACATTATAGTATACCTACCCGCTCTACAGAGTAGGTACTTCACACATAAAAGTGATATAAAATTTTGGCAATGATTAAGAAAGATTATCATAACTCACCCCATATAAACTGGTAGGAGGAAATATGAGAGCCCTCTTCTCTACATTGTGGCCTCTTGTAAACGGAGTCGTTAGAACAGCCAAACTGTAACATCAAAAAGTTTAGTTTTTCCAAGTAAGAAGATTTCACTGCCCATGGCTTTTCTTCTTTTTAAACCCTTTTTAAACCGATAGACGTACTACTGGACTTAAGTCACTTCGAACTATCCGGTCATCTAATGGGGGGTCTGCCAGCATTGCTGTTTCCGGTGTGGGGTCGCCACTCCAGCACCTTCAGTCAGGGAACCCAAAGACCATCAGTTTTTTATACTATATGCCCCGCCTATTTCAATTTCAGCTTTGGTATGTCGATTGTTTACCTACGGATCTCCTCATTCCCGATTAGTATCCTACATTTCTTGCTTAATATTATAAATGTGAAAGTTTGTAAAGATGGTTGAATGGGTATTTGTTACTCCCTCACACCACACGAATGAACCGATTTGGCACAGAAATTAGTCTGGAATAACATATAGGCTACTTTTTATCCCGGAAAATAAGAGAGTTCGCGCGGAAATTAAAAAACCTTGAACACGCGAACGAAGTCACGGGCATCATCTAGTTTTGCAATAAACGGTAAATAACGCATCCCAACTATGAGTTTTATTTGTAGGAATATAAAACGCAGACCGGTCTTTGAACGGGGCAGGAGATTTAAAATTAAAATGGAGTTTGCGCTGAACACGAGTTAGGTAAAGAAAATTTTTACTTCCCTAAGAAACCCGCTCCGCAAACTAAGTTATTTCATTTGTAAAATAAATAGCACGTACATCGTACTATGTTTACAATTTACATTAAAGAATCACTGAAGTTTTTGCTGAGTTTCCTTTACAAGTTACATTTTTTATATTCTTGTTCTTGCATGAAAAAACCATAAAAAATACGCAATTTAACTAATCATATTATACTGATCATTATAAATGGTAATTTTACCACTACTACGAACACATTACACTTTTGCTACAATATTCTTACTAACAGACTTGTGTTTGTGTGTTAGTTTGTCCTTCAATCACACACTAAAGGAGTAACGGATCGTCTCGATTTTTTTACATACATACACTCACTCGTAGTTAACGACCAAGTCGGTGATTTAATAAAAATCTAACTGCAATCAAATGAAGTCACGAGCAAAAGCTAGTGTTTAACGTTTTGATTTAAGTTTTTTTGCCGAGTTTAAAAAATTGCATAGACATGAATATTTGAGAAATAAAATGTCGACTACGCTTACTACAACGTATTGGTTCAAAATTCTAAAAACGTGTAAATAACTGCTTAGATAAAAAAAAATCAGTTTTCTAAATCTCTTTATAGCTAGGTAACTTAATTATTTTAATGAGAACTTGCATTAGATCTAGTCTTCCACAATACTTTATTGGATTTCATGTATTTCTCTAATATAAGAATAAGGAAAATGAAACCATAAGGTTTCGGCGTATTAGAATTTCGTGTAGTTTAATATAAATATGGTACTCACAGTAATATAAGAGTTTTATTCCACTTCATATTGCTTCTCTTTTAACGAAAAACACTCAACACATATAAATGTGAATGTACACATAGACAAATTCTGAATGCGACTAAAATACAATAGAGAGGCCGACTTCGCGGCAAACCGTTGGATAAAATTTACACTTAAGTGCTAAAATGGGGGTTTCTGTAATAGTGTAATTTGGAATCCAAAATTTTTGGAGCACCCATTGAATTTGAGGAAATGAATTTAATGTATTATTTGAGTTTAAGTTGGTAACTATTTTAAGAAGGCGATAATTTGTTAGTGTAGTAAGTTTACTTATCTAGTCTGACTTAGTAACAGTAAAGTTTCTTCGAGAAAACGGTCATGTGCTAATTGTTCCAAAACGACGACGCTTTGAAATGAACAACACGAAGTTACTCGTTCATTCTAAGAAATATTGAGATAGCAAAATGTTTCAATTCACAGTCGACAGTTCCTACATCCCCACAGATTAGGTGGGCAGAACCCCTGCAGCAACAGGCTTGAGGAGTTTGGTCCTGGAATGCAACGATGTAGTCTTTACTTGGTACCTACAATAACTATTCATAATTGACAGTTCCTAAATCCCCACAGTTTAGGGGGACAGTACCCTTGCAGCATCAGAATTGAGGAGTTGGAACTCGAAGTTTTTATGGAAGCATTCCGCAACGTTTTTGTATCGATTGAATGATTAAAAAAGATTCGCGCAAATCGGTTTAGAAATCACGGAGATATCGAAATACATAGTTAGGAATACATAATTCCTTCGTCCTTCCAATCCTGTGCTGATTTCTCTAAATTGCGTTAGAGATACCTAAGTGTAATTAATCTGGGGTTGTCAACATGGTGACCAGGTTTAATGAAAGTTGAATGAAATTTCTAGCGGGTCACAGGAGCTAGACAATAAATTATGTAATTTCGCTGATGCAACGCGACTCGCCCGTATTCAGAGCGTAATTTACGATTTATGCATGTACTATTGGTAGGTATTATATGCACGCACTGCGTTTATGCGCGGGCTTGTATATAAACTGCCGAAAAAAGAATAAGCATATTGCTTTCTATACACGAGTTTACACGACTACGTACGAGCAGAGTTTTACAGTGACTGAATTGGACTTTTTTTGTTCATTGATCTTTGATTCGGGGATCTGGTGCGAATATTTTCGCCAGTGCCCAGTATTTCTTCCAGGATCTTATTTTACTGGGACGAGTAAGTACTAAAGAACTAAAGTGACCGATGAAGTTCTCATTTGTCGGAAGACCGATGGCCGCTGGAGTCGTAAGGTCCTCGAGTGGAGACCACGTTCATCAAACGCGGATCTGGTGCTAATGTTTTTGCCAGTGCCCAGTATTTATGGGATCTTACTTTACTGGGACGAGTATTAAAGAACTAAAGTGACCGTTGTAGCTCTCATTTATCGGAAGACTGATGGCCGCTGGAGTCGTAAGGTCCTCGAGTGGCGCCCCCAGCTAGATGGAACGATGGCATCCGGAAAGTGGCAGGCATCCATTGGACGCGACAACCCGACGATAGGCAATGTTGGCGTTACTTAAAAGAGGCCTTTGGCTGATGATGATGGTGAGATGAACACGGACTTGAAAAAATGAGAAAACGCCAGACAGACGATTCATGTTTTCAGCAAGCTGGCATTTATCCGCAGAGTATGTCAAGCATTAGTAAAGAATCATAACCAAATTGGTGTTAAAGCATGACGAATTGCATCTGCATCAGATAAACAAGGAACGGCGCGCGTCGGCTTAATTTATCGACGCCAATTAAAATGTTTGCGCCCCCTTGTTTGCGATGCAGCGATTTTATTGCCTCGCCAAACTTCCAGTTATTATCATAGCGCTATTTAGGACGGTTGTCCAGTACGGTAAAGGCTGTTTTACGGCGGAGCAATTACGAGTACATACGAGCATAGCAGTTATTATGGTCGCTAACTATGGACCTCATAAGAAGACGCAGGATCACTCAGCGACGAAGAGATAGAAGGCTAGGCTCGGAATATCCTTACGAGATCAAATTAGAAATGAGGAGATCCGTAGGAGTATCTCCTCATTTCTGATTTGGTCTCGTAGAAGGTGGCTGGATTTTGGGGATGATGGGTAAACTTGAGGGAAAGTTTTATTGAAAAACTCTTTCATATGAGGCAGCAGATAAAAGCTTGCTGTCTAGATTGGCTTTGGTATTATGTATCCAAAAGCACTTTGTAAAAGTTTATTCGAATAAAAACTATTCTGTTCTATTCTTGGTATAGTCATAGAACGCTTTGATTGTGCTGTAACGGAGCGATTAGCACTTAGCTATACCGTGATATAAGTATTTTGTAAAGTTATTTCTAATATACTTCCTACACTGAATCTGCAAGCAATTTTCCAACACGCCAATATTTATCCCGTCAACTGCCAGTGGTGTAAATCTACGGACGAAATAAATCAAAAGTGGTTCAATTTGAACCTTTTGCTGGTGGCTATAAGGTTCACATGTTGTGTTAGGTAGCGCCTGTCGGTCTGCATCAGGGGTTGGCACTTTTTTAGCGAATAAAGCATTTGAATTGGTAAGTTTATTCATTTCACGGATAAGTTAACATTTTAAGGTAGGTACATGAAGACAGTTCTAATTTAAACCTTTCTTTAAGACATAAGAATAGAAAACAGGGCAACTAATAAATATTAAGTTCAGTGCATTAAGTGTAAGATTTTATGTTTAAAACATGATGCATTTAAGTAGGTACTAGATGATGCCCGCAACTTCGTCCGCGTGGATTTAGGTTTCTCAATTACCGCGGGAAATCTTTAATTTTCTGGGATAAAATATAGCCTATGTGTTAATCCTGCATATCTCTATTCCAAATTTCAGCCAAATCGGTTCATTCGTTGTGGCGTGAAGGAGTAACAAACATACACACACACACATACACATACATATAAACTTTCAGTGTGATGTGATGTGATGTGACTAGCATCAGCCCGCGACTTCATCCGCGTGGATTTAGTTTTTAAAATCCTGTGAGAACTCTTTGATTTAAAATCTCCGGGCTAAAAAGTAGCCTAGGTCACTCTCCAGGTCCTCAACTATATCCATGCAAAAAATCACGTCAATCCGTAGCTCTGTTGCAGCGTTATTGTAGGATAAGCCAACAAACAAACACACTTTCGCATTTATAATATTAGTAAGGATTAGTGTGATATGATGTGATAGAGATATTAAATCAGAACATTGCAGCCTACAAGGAAGTTGCGGCCGATTTGCTATAAAAAGTTATAATTTTCAGTTCTTTAACTAACTAACTAGATAGACTAACTGAAGTTAGTTAGTTAGTTAAAAAAAAGAAGTTGCCAATAGATATTGGCAACTTTGGGAGCGGCAATCAAACTCAAAACTTATTTTAATTAAAAAAAAAAGATAACCTCCTCCTTATTGAAAGTCGGTTAAAAAAGGGTTTATTACAAGGGTATAATAGCTGCCAACCCTAGGTGCATCCGATAACGATATTTTGATTGAACACCGGATTGCATGGTGAAGCTTTTGGACGCTTTTTCGCTCAATACAACGATTGTTGTTTTATCTATTGCCCCTTGATAGCTGACTCGTACTTTATTTTTAGAAAAAGAATGAAACGTTACTTTTTCATCTCTTTTTACCATGGAGCTATAGAGCTTTTTACTTATAACATTGTATAAACGTAAAAAAAAAGGAGGAGCAATTTTGTTTTTTTTGCACATTATATTGCACTTTTGTATATTATATGTGTGTGTGTGTGTGTGTGTGTGTGTGTGTGTGTGTGTGTGTGTGCGTATGTGTGTGTGTGCGTATGTGTGTGTGTGCGTATGTGTGTGTGTGCGTATGTGTGTGTGTATGTTTGTTACTCCTTCACGCCACAACGATTGTTGAAATTGCGCCTGAAATTAGGAATGGAGATGACTCCTCCTATCCAGAATTAACGCATTGGCTACATTTTACCCTGGAAAATGAAAGAGTTCCCACGAAAATTAAAAATCTTAATCCACGCGGACGAAGTCGTGGGACTCGTGGGCATCGTCTAGTTATAAATATTTTTGTCCAAAAGAAATTCATATATCGCTCCAAAACTTTGTCTTTATTAAAACTGGAATCAGGAATATTTTCTTTGTATTTTTTTGTTTGTCTAGACAATTATTACCATTTATGGCTAATTCTGATGTATCTACCCAAGCTTACAACATAATTGGCAATAATGTGCAGAATCTCTACTGTAAAAGTATAAGAATAAAGTTTATTACAAAATTGATTTATTCTATACTGATAGAAATATAATCGATTGGATTGTCAGGGCATGTGTAGACGTAGTCTTCGCATTTGTTTTCTAGCCCCCAGTACTCTGCTTCGTAGTAAAAATCTTCTATGTCCTCTTCTGACATCGATGTTGAAGGACTAGACAAAGAAAAGTATATTTATTTATTTATTTATTCTTTATTGCACCACAAACAGAAAAAAACAAACTTAACAGAAAGCATTCTTCTTCTTCAACTTATGGACGTCCACTGCTGGACATAAGTCTCTTGCATAGACCTCCACAGAACACGGTCTTGCGCCGCCTGAATCCAGCGACTCCCTGCGACTCGTTTGATGTCGTCGGTCCACCTAGTGGGGGGCCTGCCAACACTGCGCTTCCCGGTGCGCCTTGGGACCCCATCGACCATCAGCTCTTCGAACTATGTGCCCCGCCCATTTCCACTTCAGATTCGCGACTCGCTGAGCTATGTCGGTGACTTTGGTTCTCCTACGGATCTCCTCATTTCTGATTTGATCTCGCAGGGATCAGGGGAACAGAAAGCATTATGTCAGTACAAAAAGGCGGTCTTATCGCTAAATCGCTTATATTATGAGCGAAGCGAGCGCAATACTTTACCGCATACGTAAATATCGGTCAGCAAAGTGAGATTCAAACTCGTAAGTAATTAAGAAGTAGGTAACATTTTTTGGACCTCAGATCATCAGATTTGTCTTGGACCTGAGATTATAATAGAATAGAAAAGCTTTTTATAGAAATTAACTTTAACAAAGCCCTATTGAATCATCAAGTGAATCTATTACTAGTTCGGAATGCTGATCTAACCGAGAAGAACCAGCAAAAAACTTGGCAGAGAGAGAGAGTTGAAATGAGATGCAAATAGGTCTTGCCAGAAATCTGGTATACTCAGAAGTGTATCATCGAAATCGCATAGTAAAAAGATAAAATCTCTGCTTTAGAACTGACAATTTCGCTGTTGTTTGGCATACCATAAAACGAACATCTCATTATGAAACTTCAGCAGTTTAACTTTTTTATTTCACACCAAAGTCATAAAGATCTCCATTTTTTCGTTTTCGCAAACTATCTAACGTCTGTTCAGGTACTATGATTCGCCTGGTTTTCTAGCGTGTTGAACAAATGATATACCACCTTCACACTTAGACTCCGAGCCCTGCAAATGGCTGCTACATTTATTAGATTCCATCTCTCACAATGTTCAGCCACCACATGTTCACATATTACTGCCCTAATATCAAATGTTTACTATTCCACTTCAGTTCTGGATCTTATTCGTACACGATAAGGTTCAGAATTGCTTGTAGTTTAGAGTGTCAACATTATTGGGTGGTATGAAGTTTAATGAGGTAGAATTGCCGGTCAAATGTTTGATTGGTTTTTGGAAATGGTTATATGTGCTATTATCGGGTAATGTGTGTGTTATTATTTTGAGGGTAAGTTGGATTTATGTTTTGAGTGGCAACGGAGTATGGGTCATCTAATCTAAGATTAGCGGTTAGGAGGTTATTTGGCTAGTGATTTTCTTGTCGATGAACATTTAATTGTGCAGTTCAGACTGTTCAGACTGTTTTATACGAGTATCCGTCTAATTTGTTTCTTTTTATTGTTTTCCCTGGTTTATGGCTTTTTATTTTTGGAACGAAGTTCCTTATCGCGCGTTGTGAAAGGGGGCTAGACGGAAAAAATTCTTACGAAAAGTTGTCACGACACTTTTTGCTATAGTAAGCTATTGTAATCTGTGCGGCGTCGCATGTTTCTCTGTCTGTCTCTCTCTCTCTTATAGAAAGCAAGCCAGATATTTTCATTTCTATTTCGCATTGAACTTCGTTCCATCCGGGTGTCCCTTGACACCTCTCAAGTTTTTTAACCAACTTCCAAAAAAGGAGGATGTTCTCAATTCTTCAGATTTTTTTTTATGTATGTTTCCCGATTACTCGAAGACACCTGGACCGATTTGGAAAATTCTTTTTTTGTTTGAAAGGGTATAATTCCCAGGTGGTTCCATCATGGTGGTCAAAGTTTGATGATGGGATCCTGGAAAAATCGAAGGAACTCTTCAAATTTTAGTAATATTATTTTAATAAACTAAGGTCTTGTTTATTGAGGTTGTATTTGAGACCTTTGTTCAACAGGTGACGTATATCGCTTGATAAAGGAGAAGAAACAATTCAGAAATTATAAGACCACAGCGCTCACCATTGCACCAGTGAGGTTGCACCAGGGAGGTAACTCGTAACTATTATTCAAGAAATCATTTCTCTACCTACCCGCACATTACATCTACCAAGGCAACTCACGTGAGCACGAGATAGAGTAAATCGCCAAGAACTCCGTTATGAGGGAATTGCGAGGCGCTCTCGCAAATGGCCCTGAGCAAGCACTGCCGCCCGGGGTAATCGTGTCTGAAAACACACGAAAAGAAACATAAATATTTACATCGAATCTTTCTTAAGTCGAGTCTCGTCCTAACGTGCCTCGTACTAACGATGTTTGATTCATATATGAATACTAGCTGTTGCCCGCGACTTCGTCCGCGTGGATTTAGTTTTTAGTAATACCGTGAGAATAGAGCCTTCGGTTCGGTTCTTGTTCGGTTCTCGTCGGGTGACCGCCCTCGACCACCGACTTACCGCATCGCATTGTTACCCCGCGCTATTTTTTCTTTTTGCTCGGCTTCTAAGAGTCGTACCGAGATATTGAATAGCCTATAACCTTCCTCAAGAATTGGTTGTTCCAGAGATTAGCGCGTTCAAATAAACAAACTCTTCCACTTTATTATATTAGTACAGATTAATTGTTTTAGGAGTCTACTGTAAGCTCGAGTTTTCCATTAAAATATCTTCATTTAGAAACTGATTAAAATATCGAATCGATATAAAAGGGCTATCAAAAAATTTTGAAGCTTAGTAATTATTTACTCTTTGGTTTTATAACTGACAACCGGTGGTAGAGTCTTGACGAGTCATAAGGGCTACAAGTTGGCCTACATGAAATAAATAATTTAGAATTTTTTGAATTTTGATAGACAACCGTGGTACAGCGGTTTCGCAACAGAATAGTTTATATTCTCTTGGGGTTTCGTCGTAGTTTTAGGATCAATGAATTTGGTGACGACTGACGAACGTATGCTAAAGTCTTAAATACCTACTTACTTTTCAAGCATGGTTTCAATAAACGTGTAAACTTTTCGTCGAGTGATAATACTGTTCCTATGTTTCGTGCTGCGTTGATGACGGACTATAGGTACCTGATAAAGTGAGAGATTATATAGTTTGATGTCATTATCTCAATCCAGCTGGTCAACTAGTTTGCATTGGTCTCCTGTCGAATGAAATGGTTTTAGTCCCATAGAAGAGACATGTAAGGTTAGTACAAAGGATTAGTATAAGACTTAATACGATTGGTCGTATTCGAATTCGATGATATTAACGTTAAAATATATTGAACCATAATTCTATAGAATTAGAGCTCAATTTAAAATCGGTTTACTGAATTTGTGACATTCATGCTATATATTTAAGGTTCATTTTACTTTGACACTAATGTCATCGAATCGAACCATTTGTGGGTTGTTGATGTTGATGAATGTGCTTAATACTCACATCCCCAATATCTCCTAGTAAAGGTTCAAAGTATGTCGCGTTATCCACATTGTAGTAGTTTGCTTCAATGAACCAGGCCACAGATACGAGGCTCTGCGGATGTGGGAGTGGGATGGATACTGTCACGAATACCTGTAAAATTTATTGTAATTGTAAAAATTAAAATCTTTTTACAGTATCGCAATATACCTATTGTCAAACGACCAATGGGGTTAGTATGATTTAATAATTAGTTTGATCGTTTTGATTTGATGACATTAGTGTCAAAGTCATGAAAATGAACTATTGATTTAAAGTCACAAATTCAGTACAACTGATTTTAATTAAGAGCGTATACGTATATGTAAACGTATGAGAATGCGTGTACGAAATTGAGCTCTAATTCAATGCTTTCATGGTTTATTTTACTTTGACGCTAAGGTCGTCGAATACGAATACGATTCATCGAATTAAATCTTATACTAACCCTACTGAGGTGTAAAAGAAAGAGTGAACGTTTATTAGTTTGTGCTTATGGAAGTCCTTACTAATATTATAAATGAGAAAGTGTGTTTGTTTGTTCGTTTGGTGCTTTGTCCTTCAATCACTTAACAACGCAGGTACGGATCGACGGCCTTTTATTGCATGGACTTAGAGAGAGATTTTTTAAAGCTAGACGAGGTCGCGGGCAAAAGCTATTAATTAGGTAATATGATAACAAAATCTTTATAAATTGAAAACTAGTAGGTAGAAATCTTACTCCCCACTGAGTGCTGGGTGTAAATAAGAGATATCTTCTTTGCCTCTTGTATGAGTCCGCATTCTTTGCAAGAACTATGTGAATGAGATATAGCCTGAAATCACACGAATATTATAAAGGCGAAAATTTGTACGTGTATGTGTGTATGTGTGTGTGTATGTTTGTTACTCCTTCACGCCAGAACGAATGGTCTGATTGGGATGAAATTTGGAATGAAGATAGCGCATATTCAGGATTATCACATATACCTATGGACTATGATTATAAAGGTTAAAATGTTTTAAATGCAAATACCAGTGATATTTTACAACCAAAACTAAATTTACTTGAATACGTACGTGACAACGTGCTTAATGAACCACATTAATATCGCAATTATTCTGATAAATGATATAATTTACTCAACGACCGGCTTACTTGGAATTAACAGAGTATATGTCCCAGAAAACTACTTGCCTCCGATATAACTAGATATACATATATTTCGTACACTTTGCTACTCTAATTTAAATCTTGTGGTGAGGTGAAAAGGCATATTTTTAAGTGTGGATTAGCATAGCTTTAAATCTGCATGAGTCAAAATGGCTTAGTGTAAACGCGTAGATCAAACTTAACGCCCGTCGCGGGTTTATTTGGATTACTAATTTGTTAGGCCTCCATTTCTTTCCCAGTGTGTGTTCATATTAAACTAGCTTTTGCCCGCGTAGTTTAAGGCTTTTAAAAATCCTGAAGGAACCCTTTGTTTCTCCGGGATAAAACGTAGTCCATGTCACTGTCTAGGTCCTTCGTTATACCCATGTGAAAGACGTCGATACATTGCTACGATATTGTATCAAAAAGACGTGTGGCACTCGGGGACTGCCGCGGTAAAGCTATTGCATAGCATTTTTGATGAGCCGCTAGATGGCGTTGATAAAAAATGCGCCATCTAGCGGCTCACCGTAGAGGAGTCCCGTGTCAGGTTATTTTCGTTACGGAATTTCTGGATTCGGTCTCCACGCTGGCCCGCGATAGAAGCTATGCAATAGCTTAAAAACCTTCCGCATTCATAATATTGGTGAGATCCTATCTCTTGGTATAACCCATGTTGATACCTACTGTTTTATGAATGTCTCAATTAACTGATATTTTTTACTATATCCACGTGGATTTAAAATACCGTCCCCGTTTTCGTAAAATTTGAATAACCTGGGAAAAGTTCGTCTTATCTTCGGCTCCACTATTCGAGCTACCTTCGTGCCAGTGGCGTAACTATAGGGTGGCAAGACGGCAAAATGCCACGGGCCCCCAGCCTGAAGGGCCTATCTCATTGGTAGAGCTTCTTTATATTGGGGGAGGGAGGGCCCCATCCGATGAATTTGCCACGGGCCTCAAACGGTAGGTATAGTTACGCCACTACTTCGTGCTTTTCATCAAGAACAGTAAGCGGTTAGGCATTAGGGGTTTCCTCATTCTCATGAACTGATATGGCGGCACTCTTAACTACGTAGAAAATAGACTGACGTTGCGTTCTTCCCAAGACATGAAGGTACGCCACACACGTAGGTACCTAATATATAGCCAACTTTCCATCTTTGGGCTGTTAAGTATTTCTGGAAAGAAAACTTCCTTTTTTCCAGATGACTACAATTTGGGTACCTTCAAATTAAGGGTGAATAGGCATTTTCTAATCAAGCGCGCTCCATTTTAGGCTACAACTTCATTTATCATCAGGTGTGATTGCAGCCAAGTGCTAGTCCATACATATAGGTATATTTAAAAAAAAAACCTAATTTTGTTTTGCCCGACAACAGCTAACAATCAATAACATAACTAGAATCATCTGACACTGTCCTTGATTGGAAGTGGAATGAAACGCGTTAATTGGCTGAACTAAATCGTCAAGTAAAACTTGTAATCGCGTACTGGTAGATTGGTCGGTTTTAACCCGACATTAGTTAGGGATTGGAAGCAACTTTTGTTTTAATACGAAATTGAATTTAACTTTATACTGTTAGGAATGTGTGGATAATGAATTTTGGCACATTATAATGTTATTACCTATTTAACAATGTGAGATTTCATCCTAAATACATATCATTATATGTGAAGATGCGAGTTATTACGCCGACCTAATATGTCCAGGTAGGTAGGTCTAATTTGGTGGAAGAGAATCGCCGAATACAACTCGCCTGGGCAGCGTTCGAAACTTCGAGATGTCTTCTCGTCCAAAATACCTCAGTATCTGAAGACTGAGGTCCTTGAACAGTGCGTGTTGCCAGTGATGACTTACGGATCCGAAACATGGTCTCCTATGCGGCCTTATAAGAAGGCTTAGAAATGGAGAGCGCTATGCTCGGAGTATCCCCTGCGAGACCATATCAGAAATGAGAAGATCCATGGGAGAACCAGAGCTCCCGACGTGGCTCTTAGAGTCGCAAAGCTGAAGTGGTCCCGTTGGCAATTTTGGGTATGGAACCTTAAAAATTAAGTCTTTACTTTATGTGAATAACGATTTGGCTGTTTATAATAGAGATATAGCTCATATCCAGGATAAAAGGCTACATTTTTATTCCGGCAAATTAAAGAGTTCACGCCCGCGTGAACACGTTTGATTCCTGAATTAAAAAAACCTTGATCCAAGTAGAAATCGTCTAGTAATATCAGTAATATATGTTTTAAAAAAATTCTTTTCAAAAAACCGACTTCAACGCCACTACAAAGTATAAAAATAATTTTATTTTGTACACGTTTGTTGAAGTCGGGCGGGCTTAACTAGAAACGATGAAACCGATACGCGATGCTCACCCGATTTCAATAAGCGTGTCTCTTATATGTCACCATAAGGTAAGCGTCGCGCATCGAATTCATCGTTTCTAGTTAAGCCCGCCCGACTTCAACAAACGTGTACAAAATAAAATTATTTTTATACTTTGTAGTGGCGTTGAAGTCGGTTTTTTGAAAAGAATTTTTATTTTAAGCTTTTTAGTGTAGCTTGTTCCTGCTCTCTTTCTCCCCTCCCTCCAACACTACGGTACTAAAGTATTTGGTACCTACAGTACTTATTAACAACATACAATTTCTAAAGAGCTAGGACCAGGAGGTCCATGATGTAGTCCATGCTTGGTACCAACAATATCAATTCGAAAGTGACAGTTCGTAATCCCTCCAACCCTGCAGCATCAGGATTGAGAAGCTAGAACCTTAAATTTTATATGTAGTATATGCTTGGTACCAACAATATCAATTCGTAAGCGACAGTTCCTAAATCCTCACAGATTAAGTAGGCAGTACCCCTGCAGCATCAGTATTGAAGAGCTAGGACCTTGAACTCCACGATGTAGCCTATGCTTAATACTAACAATATAAATTCTCAAGCGAAAGTTCCTAAATCCTCACAGTTTAGGTAGGCAGTACCCTGCAGCATCAGGAGTGAAGAGCTAGGACCTTGAGCTCCACGATGTAGACTATGCTTAATACTAACAATATCAATTCGCAAGCGAAAGTTCCTAAATCCTCACAGTTTAGCTGGGCAGTACCCTGCAGCATCAGGATTGAAGAGCTAGGACCTTGAGCTCCACGATGTAGACTATGCTTAATACCAATAATATCAATTCGCAAGCGAAAGTTCCTAAAGCCTCATAGTTTAGGTGGGCAGTACCCTGCAGCATCAGGATTGAGGAGTAGGACCTGAAGCTCTAAGATCTAGTATATGCTTAGGCCAAGCATACCAATTCGTAAATGACAGTTCCTAAAACCCCATAATTTAGGGGGAAAGTACCTCTGCAGCATCAGGCTTGAAGAGTTGAAGGTAAAAAAAATTATGGGACCATTTCGCGAGCTTCCTCTGTCGATTAAAAAAAAAATCGCGTGAATCGGTCCAGAAACCCCGGAGTAATCGGTGGACATACATAGAAAAAAAAAAAAAAAAAAAAAATATACCGGCCGAATTGATAACCCTCCTCCTTTTTGGAAGTCGGTTAAAAATAGGAGGGGTTTCCCAGTTTGTAGAGAAAAAATCTACAATCTGAAAACGTTAATCAAAATTATAAAATTTTGAAATAGTACTGTGTTGAAAATCGTGTGCAATATATATAATGTCCTATTTCAATTAAAATAATTCCCCTCACACATCGTCATGCAGTATAAAGTGCGGCATCAAAAAGCTTTTATGTTCAGAGTTTATTGAATAGGATTCCGCCCGCGGTCGTTTCGTCGTAAATACCGACTCTGCAACTTTACTTTATATTTTGTCGGACTAATAGCTTTGCATCATGAACATATTTCTTATTGCACAAAAAGGACACAGGTACTAATTTTGTTTAATTTTTTTCAATAATATGAAAACCTGCTTCTTCAATTCCTACAATTCCTAAATTCCCACAGTTTAAGGGGACAGTACCCCTGCAGCATCAGGATTGAAGAGTTAGAATCCGAAGATTTATGCAAATCGGTTTAGAAATCAAGCAAATATCTACAGGTAGGTAGAAAAACAAAACTCCTCCTTTTTCGAAAATTGGTTAAAAAAGTAGCCTATGTTACTCCCGATAACATCAGCTATCTATTAGTGACAGTCCCGTCAAAACCAGTCCAGCCGTTCCTGTTTTTTTATTCAAATACCCATTTATGAACATATACGGTAATGTTGTGCGTAGGTAGGTACATTACGGTACGAATTACGATGAATCAAGTCAGTTTTTTAAACGCTGGTCATTTAGTTCTGTGTTTCTTCTCGTATAACCTGGTCAAATGTGGGATTAAAATAATGAGCTATATGGTTACCGTGCTCGGAAACTAATGCCTCAAAAGCTTTAAATGTTCAGAGTTTATAGCTATTCTGTAGATCTCGCGGTCGTTTCACGGCAAATACCAATTATGCATATAGTAACTTTAAATAGGTACTTTATCCTCTGTTGTGCTTAATAGTTTGCTTTATAAGTGCTTGTGTTTTACCTACCTGCATTATAGGTAGGCTATGCAACTTCACTCGCCTTTATTATAATCTATAATTATATAAAAAGGCTTGTCCTGACTGACTGACTGACGATCAACGCACAGCCTAAACCACTGAAGTTAGAAACTTGAAATTTTGACAGTAGGTTCCTTTTATGACGTAGGCGAGCACTAAGAAAGGATTTTTCGAAATTCGCCCCCCAAGGGGGTAAAAAGGGGGGTTAAAGTTTGTATGAAACTCCGTCATTTTTCGAGTTATACTCATGAAATTCGGTATTTAGGCTTTAAATTGAAAACAAAAAAGTACGTGTTTCACAGTTTTTAAAAATTCTACCCCCTAAGGGGTTAAATAGGGGTTGAATGTTTGTATAATAGTCCTTCGTTCTTCAAGTTATTTTTCAAGTTACGTTTATGAAACTTGATATTTTGGCTCTTGATTAAAAATAAAGAATTACGTATTTTACATTTTTTTTAAATTCTCCCCCCAAGGGGGTAAAAAGGGGGGTTAAAGTTTGTATGAAACTCCGTCATTTTTCAAGCTATACCCATAAAATTCGGTATTTAGGCTTTAAATTGAAAACAAAAAAGTAAGTGTTTCACTCTTTTAAAAAATTCTACCCCCTAAGGGGTTAAATAGGGGTTGAATGTTTGTATGATAGTTCTTCGTTCTTCAAGTTATTTTTCAAGTTATGTTTATGAAACTTGATATTTTGGCTCTTGATCAAAAATAAAGAATTACATATTTTACATTTTTTGAAAATTCTCTCCCCAAGGGGGTAAAAAGGGGAGTTTCAATATTCATTGTTAAGACAGGACAACGTCTGTCGGGTCCGCTAGTTAAAATATAAACAATGTTAAGCTTCTTTACAAAATCGTTTATTGAAAGGTAGCGGGCTGATAATTATCACTATAATGAATATTCGATTGGTACAAGTTTGTTCGCTGTTATTTTAACTAAATAATTTGTAGCTGTATCTTTTACTAGCTGTTGCCCGCGACTTCGTCCGCGTCAATTTCTGTTATTATGATCGCGATTTTCCACTGATGCTTCGCTCCTATTGGTCGCAGCGTGATGTTATATAGCCTTAAGCGTTCCTCGATAAATGGACTATCCAACACAAAAAGAATTTTTCAATTCGGACCAGTAGTTCCTGAGATTAGTGCGTTCAAACAAACAAACTCTTCAGCTTTATAATATTAGTATTGATATGAGAGATACTGAATACTTGAACTAGTTTAACTATGAAATGCCATTCACTATAGGTGAGAAAACATTACGGTTATTCGACCCTCCACTGCAAACAATAATGTTCTACATTTTTTCTATTTAGATTTACAGTTCGAAAGATAAGCACGTTCAGAAAAATTTCAGTTGAATAATATAAATAAAAAAAAACAGAGTATACGAGTAATATATACTATATTTTATATAGAAACCATATTAAAGAAGGAGAATATGTGTAATGGAAACATGATACTGAAACTTATCTTGTTAAACCTACTCGTAGTTTTGTCTGAAGGAAAGGTTCGACAGAAAAGATATCTTGTCTATCCGGATGGCGGGCCTGCTAGAACTCAGGTAAGTTCTTTTCATTAATAAGACTAGTGCTTGACTGCGCTCACACTTGATGGTAAGTGAAGATGCAGCAGATTGCTCATCCAATAGAACAAAGACGTTATTGCAAAAATCCAAGGGGAAAAAAGCACAATACTATTGCTACTATCCGCAAGAAGTAATGTCCTCTATCTCCGATAACATTCAGTAAATCTTCACTAAAATAAAAGAAATTATCTTTATTAGTTTATAATTTATAATAAAAAAGAATTATCAAATTCGGTTTAGATTTTACGAAGTTTTGGAGCAAAATCAACAAAAATCTTCATCCCCTATCCCGGATAAACCTTATTGTTTATTAGGATAAAAAGTATTCTATATATTGACCCGGAGTCAGCTACCACTGAACTAAATTTCATTCAAATCAGTTCAGTTTTCGCGTGATGTGCGCACAGATATGTAAACAGACAGGCAAAAAATTAAAAAAAAAAAATTGTGCTCAGTATCGATAGTAAAGCATCCTCCGATTAAAATTTTCAAAATATATTTAATTTACAGAATTCGTCCCTTTACAGTTTTATTACAAGTATAGATAGATAATATTTTATTTTTACTATATTATCTAGTGAGATCGCAACCATGCGCTAAAATATAATGAAATAAAAAAATCACTGAATCGGATTGAGTTAACGAAGTGATGAAGAATGATTCTATTTGTTCGCCAATTCAGACACAATTAAGTTTTGCTTCCCACCGCTCGTCGAATTGGTTTTTATTTGTCTTCAATGATTGTTGGCTATCAGATAAATGAGTTCGACATTATTTCGACAGTAAATATTATTAATGACTATTAACTAAAAGTGACCGTTTTAAACTAGTAACATCGTATTATTTACGACTATTAACTAATAGCAACTATTTTAAACTCTGTAGTAACATCGTCTAAGTGAAGGAAAAATAAGTTTCTCGGGTAAAAATTGTGTCTTATCTTACAGATAAATGGTGACTTTGTGCCAAATGCGTAGGCAATGTGTGAGCACATAAACTTATTTTCTTTCTTTCGTTATTTTTATTTCTTTCTTCCTTTCAAATATTGTCAACTTCGGTTAAGTGAGTCAACCTTGAAAAGAAAATTCATACTTTTCAGTGAGAATAATAATTATTCAGCATATCGACGTAGGAAAGCACATTTGCTGTAAGTAGACAAATTGCAATTGTTCACCAGAGCCAAAAAACTTTATTAATTTCGGAAAAAAATTAATAGTGTCTGACCTATCCATGATATTGCTACCATTTTTGGAACATAGGTTTATTTAACTGCCAGTTACCATTTGCAATGTAAATTTTTTATCCAAACTTACTATAAGTACGTGTTTGGCTACTTACAGCAAACAGTTTTTTAAATCACATACCTTTAAAATGCTGTAAGCAAGGAAGAAAAATGTAAACGTAGATGGAAATATCAATTTATAGGCGGTAAATATGCTGTATGCAGAAAATTTATTTATTTGGGTACTGCAATTCAAGATGTAAGATTAAATTTATAATTATGATTAGATCTAGAAATGCAGTGGGTCAGTTGGTAATGTAATGTTTGGTTGAAATAAAATGTCGTAAACGGTAAAAAAAAAATTATGGTCTTTTAAATTGTTGAAACACAATTTGAAACTCTAATTATACTGCCAAAACTTCGTTTCAACAATAAAATGAATTAAAATATAATTTTCCTCTTAAATATAAGAGATAAAACATAAAAAAATAAAATATACAAAATAAAAACTACTAAAAATCAAAATGCATTATCTCAAATTTTTAAAAAATCACAGGTTTTTTTAAATGCATTATGTGGGGTGAGCTTTTAAAGCAAATACGTGATGATTTGCTGTAAATAACAAAAACTAAAACTGTAGGATCCCTAAACTTGCTGTAAGTAGCGTTAAGTTTTTAAATGGGACGAAGTAAGTATTTGTAAAGCAAAAAATGCAGTCTTTCTTTTGCTGTAAGTACAAAATGTCTAAAATGACTAGATTTTAGTCTACATACAGCATTTAATCTTGCTAAAAAAAATATAAGTACGGGTGTTTTCAATGGCGTATATAATTTTTTTTTCATCGTAGAGACACAGGACCCCGGTCATTCGATGCAGCTTTTTTTTCTGATTCTAATGGTAGTAAAAAGTCACTTTAGGTATTTTGTCTACTTACAGCAAATATGCTTTCCTACGTCGATATTGACGTCACCAAAGTCTTTGAAATAAATAAACTTTTCTTGCTTTTAGTATGAATTATTCCTCAACTTGTGTTTTAAAAGTTTGTACGAAAATAAACACTTTATAAGGGAGCACCGGTTGTAATAACTTTTGTTTAATTTGGGAGGTTGTTTTTCTAATTTTTTTAATTAAATTTCGTCTGCTTAAGCCGCTATCACACACAACGCGTAGCGGCAAAGAGTAACGAGGATGTGTAAGTTATAACTTTTTAAAAAGAATTTTATATAGATGTACCTATACTGGAAGTTAGCAAATGAGCCTAGCTGCTGTAATCGTGCGTTAAGGCGTCTTTCATCTATCTATATGCATCTATATTATATGCGTTAGTTAGAAATACGTGTTAGAACTTAGATGTCAAGTGAGGTATTTTTATAAGGCGCACTAGGCCTGTGGTTTGACGTCTTGAAAATTAACTACAAAAACAAAAATCTTCCATTAAAGTGAAAAGTCCACACAATAGAATAAACATTGCAACGATAAGAGAACAAAAGATAAGATACGAGTATAAGATTCAATATGACGTTTCGGAAAAGGCAAAACCGTCAGTGACGTCTCATTTTTCGGCTACTTTAGGGTCAGTTGCATGCGACACTACTGACATATATGACACTACTTGCAAAATAACTTGCAAGTAGTGTCATATAATATACTAGTACCGCCCGCCGTTTTTCTGCTTATCAAGACTTTAAGCATTTTCTACCACAAAACCACTTTTTCCTCTTTTGTACTCTCTGTGATAGACCCCTATGAAATTTGTATAGCCGCCATCTTGAATCCGCCATTTTGAATTTTTTTTTCAACTCGCTGCCAATTGGATGAGTTTGTTTCGAGTATTTTTTGTTTGAGCAATGCCCACCTATCTTTAATATCCTAGCCGTGCTCCTCACCCATCTTCCATATTTAAACCCGATTTTTGATTCGAAATTGGGTTTTTTGGTGCTAAAGGTAACCTTACTTTAACCTCCTGATGTGCCCTTAGTCATTCAATTTTCCAGACGACGAAGATGAGCAAAATAAAAAGAATTACTTTTTGATTGTCTTTCAAAATGAGATCCTTTAAAAGGCCGGCAATCAAGCTAATTGAACTTGTTCTTATATAACAAACTTCCATCTACACCAATATAAAGCGAAAGTTTGTCGATATGTATTTATCAAATTCAAATTCCAATCCAAAATTACTTCATGTAGGCCAACTTGTGGCTCTTATGGCACGTTGAGACTCTACCACCGGTTCGAAATGCAGATTCTGCTGGGAAGAACTTCTTGCCTGTGAGTTAGTGAATGTGAATGTGTTTGAATCCGTCTGTGCTAACGTTGAGCTGAAAGTACAAATTATACCGGCCAAGTGAGAGTCGGACATGCACACGAAGGGTTCCGCACCTTTATACAAGATTTAACACCAGCTATAATTAAGATAGATAAAACACAAATTTCCAGTAGAAAGAAAGAAAGAAAGTGCCACACATCACCCAATAGGTATACCTAGATTAGGTTGTCCCGACGCCTCCACCACTTGAACATTAAAGATAAAAGACGTCAAGCAGAAGAAGCACTGGAACTACCTAATAGCTATCTATTACGGTTCCCGAGATTCAGCCCGTTGACAGACAGACGGACGGATGGGCGGACGGATGGCGGAGGATTAGTAATAGGGTCCCGTTGACACTCATTTGGTACGGAACCTAACAAGCATGCAGTGTTTGCTTTTAAATGATTTTGCATACTTTGTGCATGAAAATTGTATGGAAGTAACATAAGTTTAACTTGTGTAAAAATCACTAGCGAACCTAATAAATGAATACACCCTAAAAAGGAACGCTGATAATGTGTGGGCATTAGCTAGAATTATCTGAAATCATTTTAGTTCTCATATTCCACTGAACAAATATTTTAGTTTTACCTTGCGCAATTAAATTCAGTTTGTGTTAGCTATTCAAAAGTTTCGTTAAATGTGCGATTAAAATTAGACGAGAAAATTAATACCAGTTAAAATTTAAAGCTTATGTACTGGTGCTAAAAACAAAGAGTTACTTTATTCCACCAATGCTTTACAAATAGTAATTATAGTTTGTAAAAAAACAAGTCGACCCACCTCGACTTCTTTGATTGTTCTGTTGATAGATATTGCTCAGTTGATAGTACCTACATTCAAACCCATACCTCTAATTTCTCTACACGTTATCGTGCTGGAACTCTAAATCGCTTGGTGGCACGTCTTTTATGGTAGGATGGTAACTAGCCACGGCCAAAGCCTCCCACCAGAACAGACCAGAGACAATTGAGAGATTATAAATTCCCCAAATTGCCACGCCGGGAAACGAACCGAGACCTCCCAGTTATAAGACCACAGCGTTTACCATTGCGCCAGGGATTTCTTCAAATAAATGGAATAAAACATTCAGGATGTAACCCGGAAGGGATCGGGGGAAAGTTGATTTTCAAAGCAAAGAAACCTCTTACCGTGTAAAATGTGAAGAGATGACACAATGGTACTTGGAGTAGTTCGCAGATCGCAAGCTCCTTTTCTGTAACTATTGATATAGGAAAATAAAGATTTTCAATCTTTACTAATCCTATTAATATTATAAACTAGCTGATTCCCGAAAAGGTTTAGAGTAACTTGATACTATTCGCGAGAAGTTATGTCCTCTAACTCCGAAAATATTTATTTATTTTTTGGGTAACTTGAACCGTTTATGCAGCGCACGCAACGGAAGCTCTCAAATATGGATAATTTTCCCCGTTTTTGCAAAATTTTTCACTGATGCTTCGCTCCTATTGGTCGTAGCGTGATATTATATAGCCTAAAACCTTCCTCAATAAATGGACTATCCAACACAAAAATATTTTTTCAATTTCGAACTAGTAATTCCTGAGATTAGCGCGTTCAAACAAATAAACTCTTCAGCTTTATAATATTAGTATAGATGCGAAAGTTTGGATATATGGATGGATAGATTTTGACGACCTCCCTGGCGCAGTGCCAATCTGCCAAAATATCAAATTTATTCTACGCTTAAACGTCACTCAACGTTACTTAAGGTAATAAATATATAAAAAAGACGTGTGGCACTCGAGGACTGTCGCGGTAAAGCTATTGCATAGCATTTTTTATCAACGCCATCTAGCGGTGAGAGGAGTCCCGTGTCAGGTTATTTTCGTTACGGAATTTCTGGATTCGGTCTCCACGCTGGCCCGCGATAGAAGCTATGCAATAGCTTAAAAAGGTTGGTGAAATCTGCACTTAAACTGCCAAGCAACGCGAATCTTCGGATTTTCAATATATCAATGTTAGAGACCTAAATCGCTGGGAAAACATAACGGTTCATTAGACGCACCGAACGCTGAAAGCAAACATTCTACAGTTTATCTTACACAGTTTTACACATCAGTAGGTACGCTGCAGGGTACAAAAAAGGAAAAATCAGGACACAATATCCTATATAGGTACGTTGTACCCAATGTTGCTGGGGCTAATTTGCTTGAATTTGCTCGTAGCTTGCAAAGCGAATGTACGGGATAGAAGGTACCTCGTGTACCCGATGGTGGGCCAGCGAGAGCTCAGGTATGATACTTTTTTTAACCACCAAGGAGATTTACTTCAAGTGTAGAGCAGTGTGTACATTTTTATTAACGCGTTGTAGGCTATTGAACTTAATTTCTAAAAAGAAATTTTGTATGGACAGTGTAATGTTTTGTGTGAATCGTGACGTCATGTTGCAATAGAGCTCTCTTTTTCTAAGTGGAAACTTAAAAGCTCTCTTGTGTGATCATATTAAAAACCTTTATTTTAAGTATATAAAAAAAAATTGTTAAATACCCATTTGCCCCAATTGCCGCTACAGCTTTAGAAACCGTTGAGCTATGTCAGACAGGTTCTACTACGGGTATCCTCATTTCTGATTTGCCAACGTAGAGACACCCTGAGTATTGAACCCTCAATACCCCAACGTTAAAGGTGCGGACTGAAAACTGAAAGGTCGCAGGTTCGAACCCCACCCGTTGCACGTTATACCCACTTCTAGCAAAAGCCCCTCCCTCCCTGACGACCTCCCTGGCGCAGTGGTGAGCGCAGTGGTCTTATAACTGGGAGGTCTCGGGTTCGATTCCCGGCGGGGGCAATTAAGGAATTTATAATTTCTAAATTGTCTCTGGTCTGGTCTGGTGGGAGGCTTTGGCCGTGGCTAGTTACCACCCTACCGTCAAAGACGTGCCGCCAAGCGATTTAGCGTTGCGGCACGGTGGCGTGTAGAAACCGATTAGGGGTATGGGTTGAGTTTACACTGCTATATCCCTTCCAAGTTAGCCCGCTACCATCTTAGACTGCATCGTCACTTACCATCAGGTGAAAAAAAAAAGCTATCCGTTTATTTGGAGGGGATAGTAGGATATTAATCTAATTCAGCTTGTCAGATATTCTTAAAAAAAAGTATATCTTTATCCATCGCGAGGGTCTCTACCAGAGCAACGTTTAAATATCTTCGTTTCTCAACGAATCCAAATTTGCGTAACGTTGCTGATTTTAACTTAAGCAAATGATGTTTGCCTCCACCGGATCCGGCCTAACGAAGCGATGTTTTTGTTCGTGACTCCAAATACAATTAAGTTCTGCGCCTCGTCGCTCGTCCGGGTTAATTTTTTTTTATTGTCTTCGATGATTTTAAGTGTGTCAGATGAAATTAGCACATATTGACGTCCTTTTATTGGTAGTCACGATTATAATCGGTTGAACTATAGGTTGAACCCTCTGTGTTTCCGAAAATCTTACGTTACTATCTAGGTCCTCAACTACAACATATTCATGAAAAATTGACGTTGATCCGTTGCTCCATTGCCTTATGATTGAAGGACAAATCGGCGAACAAACACCCTTTCTTATTAGTAAAGTTTGGTTTTTGATTTTTAAAATTCATTTGGTTTTCTACGAAAATAGAAAAAAAGTGGATTCATTATAGTTATTACAGTTTAGTTTAATTGGACAAAACTATGACCTTTTTCTTCTCTATGAGGAGACTTGCGCTCAGTAGTGAAATGAAAAATGAAATAAGATCATTAGTTGACTACAATGGTCCATCTTTTATTAGCGAGACACTGTTGCCTAAGATAAGTTTAGAACTCGAAATATAGGTACCAGTTCTCTCCCCTTACATTATCCTTATGTGCTAACGATACAATTTTATCTTGTTTATAGTATACTATATTTATTAATTTTATGAGCATATGAGCATACAAGTGTTAGTGGGACGTTAATGGGTTGCTCATGATAAAAGTTTCGTTTAAAATTGGTTTGACAGAAATAATTTCAATTTAAGATTATTTTTCCGTCCCATTTGGCAGAGGACTAGAGTAATTGAAAAATAATGGACGGCTGGGGTGGGAAACGTCATTAAAATTAAGCTCTTCGCCTCATTTATATTACTCATTCGAGATTAAAACGTTTATCTCAAATATAATCCTTCAATATAGAAACAATAAATCAATTCGAACACGGCGAATACTTATAGACACAGACGTCTTAATATTAGTATTCCCATTTTATTAACTGCAAGTTTTTGGTTATCGTTTTGATCATTAAATTTTCTATTTTCTTTATGTTTGTCTTTGTTAACGATTCAAGTGAATGAAATAAAAAAAAGACGTGTGGCACTCGGGGACTGCCGCGGTAAAGCTATTGCATAGCATTTTTTATCAACGCCATCTAGCGGCTCACCGTAGAGGAGTCCCGTGTCAGTTTATTTTCGTTACGGAATTTCTGGATTCCGTCTCCACGCTGGCCCGCGATAGAAGCTATGCAATAGCTTAAAAAGTGTCATTAAACATCAACAATCCATTATCATCGTTTGTTTTTTTTTATTAATTTTGCCTCGCATTCGCTTGGATCAGACTATAGGCATAATATGACAATTTTTCCACTGAAAATTTTTTGGACACTCGGATTAAATAGTACTTAAATTTTTATTAAAAACGAACGATTAAATTCCGTAATACATGCGATATGAACGCCTATTTTTTGCATGTTTGTATTGTCGTATGCATAATAAAACTTTCGACATTATGTGCGCTTTAAGTAATTAAATATCACTTTAATGATGAACGAAAGCTTGAGAGTGGTCCATAATGTTCCCATATAGGTATGGAAGTTTGCTTATCCGCACTTGACTAGCCTTGTGGACTATGGCTTAAATAATTTTCATTTCTGAAGAGACCAGCGATGTATAATAATTAATTAAGTATAATATTTTCATTTAATTTACCCATCCCAACTTAACGGACAAAGCAGTCAGTAATAGCTAGCAAATATTTAAATCTCCTAAGAACTTAATTGGATCAAACGAAGTTAACGAGAACATTAATCAATGTCTTAAATTCTTATTATTTTCAGAAAACCTTGTGTTAAACTAAACGAACGAATATTAATAGGTCAATGTTCAATAAGGTTTAATATCTACTAAAACTTAACGACACGAGAATACCAATCGTATTAAATAATAAAACAGGCAGAGTATTGAAGTAATAGGATTTCATCGTTTTTCGATTTCAGATTGAAACGGTATGTGGTATATATGGAATATAGTAATAAAGGAAGCTACCAAAATAATATATATTATTATTTTATAAATAATAGTAATAAAACTATTATTGATAAAAACCATAGTAGAGTCTCGAAAGAAATTATTATTGTCCGAAGTGGTCAAAATTATATAATTTAACATAGTAAAAGCCATAAGTGGACTATTTCTAAGAATTCTGGTGTACCCATTAAAATATTATCGTACGCTTTCAAAAAGGCTCTATATTCACGATGAATTTTAAAAACTTAAATTTAACTGTTAACCAAAATAGCTTTGATTGCATAACAGTGACATTATTTTACAGCTATTATGGTTATCAATTTAATAAAATTGAACTTTCATGCAACCAAGCGCACAAGTTTTATTTATACAAAAAGTTCACGTGCTAGGGTATAAAAAGTTATATTTATCTACAAGTTATTAATTTTTTTATGATGATATTTTTTAAATTACAGTTTATCATCGGTTTGGGTGTACCGGTAGATTTGAAAGAGGCGTCTGTAACAGTTGGTACAGTTATCAAATTTCAATATGATTTACCCACAAATAGTTCTGAGTATACAAGCAGAATCTATGGATTTGCAAATACTGTTTCAAGAGACATGGATGGTGATGTATCAAATGGTGAAGAAGATGAAAGAAAAGGCAATGAAATAGATGCAAATCTTTCACGAGATTTTAATGTTGTCGGTAACAGTACATTAGAAGATAGATTTGAAAGTGATAATGATACTTTAGTTGATTTAACTTTTGATGATAGAAGGAAGCGATCGCTTATTTATGCTGAAGGAGGCGCAATTAATGATTTCGAAGAGACTGATATGAAGACAGAAATTTCATTGGAAGAAGCAATAAGACGGCAAGAGTTACTAGATAAGAAACATCTAAAAGAAAATCCAGAGCCTCAAAGGATGAATAGATGGGACTTCTATAAAATTATTGAACACATGATCGAAAGGTATGCTTTTATGCTATTACTAAATACAAAACTCCGCAGAACAAAAATCTTTGTTGGACTTTGAAATAAAACTTCTTACTTGCCGGATCTAAGCTGACACTGGCAAAACTAAGAAATCTCTAACTCTTCTCTAAATAGTAATTATAATATGTATTATAAAAAATAGTGCGCTTATAACGTTCAAATTTTTTCTACTAGATTTCACCATTTCCTATAATATTTCACGAGAAATAGCTTAATTCCTGCAAAGATTGGTCTATAGCAGGGATGGCCAACTTGATTAGAGTTAAGATCTACTATTTACTGACGAAACCCTGTGAGATCTACCAATTTCATACTTCTTGATAAATGAAACAATAAAGTAACTTATGTAGTGTTTTTTGTTTGATCAAAAGATAAAACATAAAATTGAATTCTTAATAACTAGTTACTAACTACTTGTTCAGAATATAAGTGTGAGATTGCGCCTGAGCATCTTCCGCTAGATTTGCAAAGTCATGCCTCAATCGACTCGACTAATAATAGCTGCGATCGAACGGTTGGCCACCCGTGGTCTATAGATTAGAGATAAAGAGTATGAAATAGTACTTTCATTGTGGTGCTAGGAAAATTATTTTATCCGCTCTCGATATCGTTATCGCGCACGACTCTCAGTGTTAGAAGAATTAAAAGTTTTTTCAAGAAAGTATATTTCTTGAACGTTAGACTTCTTGAGTAAACTTTGTCAAGCCAAAGTTCATTTTATTCCTCACATTCCCAGATTAAGTTTGTTGATTTCAGCAAAGCTCACTTCCGTCTCCCGAGTTATTATTTGTGTTTTGTGTACATTGTTTAAAAGTTATGGGACTGAATCAGATGACAAACAATCTTAAATGGATACTTTAGTTTGTCTTAAAGTTAACCGTAGTTTTCTGCTGGTAATAGAATGGCTTTGTTTCAATTTTGATATCTGTGTAGCGTTTGTTGGTGCTAGGAAATAAAAAACAAATTGTGGTGTGGTAATGTGGTTTAGTGGCACTGGTAATAATTTTTCCTCCTTCCTTATTATCCTTCCTTATGAATATATGCGAAAGTGTTTGTTTATTGGTTTGTCCTTCAATAACGCTGCAACAGAGCTATGGATGATTTTTTGCATGGGTGTAGTTGAGGACCGGAAGAGTGACATAGGCTGCTATTTATCCCGAAAAATCAAAGAGTTCCCGCGGAATTTTAAAAACTACGAGCGGACGACGGCGAGGGCATCAGCTATAAATAAAATTTATTGTAATAAATAAAATATTTGTGTATATCAATAAGATCTTAAATGATCTAAAGTGTGATGATGAGTTCTAGCGCCTGCTTTGAGTGTCAGGGTGTCTATCAAATTAAAGTTGTAGTCTCTTTTAATAACGATAACTTAAACTCAGCTTTATGCTCTTTGAAACACGGTTGAAAGTTACGGTACGGTTAGTGGCGCCCCTTATATACGACATACGATGAATGCTAAAACGCATAATACAATAGCTTCGGGGCAATTTTTTTTTTTAATTTTTTTGCAGCAGAATTTGATTGTACACGATCAAAATATCATCAATCATTCTGTAATAGAGTAAGCTTGCCGAAAATGTAACGATGCTTGTATTAAGGGTCCTCGTGAGCTCGAGAATCCACACAATGGTAGTTTTGTTTTAATTTAGAAACAAAAATATGTTAGTCTGATATTAAACTTTGGAAATAATATTAATGTTTAAAGGCGTATTTAAAAGATGAAGGGTAATTTGCAATTGGTTTTTGCTGTTGTGAAAATATAAAACAACAAAAAAAACTTCAGGTGATATATAATATTCGGGCCAGTTTAGTGTCTCTTGTATTAATCGTAAACAAGTGAAGTCTCCTGGTTCCACCCCACTAATTTGCAGTCTGATTGCAGTTCAACATGTAGTGTCTGAACTAAAGCGAAAGCACGTTTCTATGGGAACTCTAGCCCAAGTAGCACAGATAGCTGTATAAATACTCACTTTTAGACCTATTTGAAACTCTATGCGTATTAAGACTCTTTTAAGAGTACACTGGTGATCCTACAGCTGCATAATAGCTGTCAGTGATAATTAAACAGCTTAGGCTGAATAAGGGCTGTTTAGTGGATAAAATGTCGCCAAATGCTGTATAAGAAGGTATTTGTGAACTCTTATTACACTGACTTATTAAGGGGGCACGTGTGAACTATTATGAAGCTTATTGCTGAATATCAGAGTTTTAACTATTCACATCGCTGTTTAACATGAATCCACCATTTTGTTGTGTAACCTCATAACCTATATAAATATACTGATTCATTTTTCAACTTTTATGATGTTTTGTGTATGAATTAGGAATGGATTGCATTAGTTTTTACTTCTCGATATCATAATAACAACTTTTTATCTTGTAATTCTTTTCAAAGCACTAAAAATTGTTTATTCAAGTTTTCATCACGGCTTATTTATATCACGAAACTAATTAAAAACCGAATATTTTCGTGGCGCACTAAAATTTTCTTAGGTAATATATATGTATAATGTCAGTAAAATTACATTCCCAATCATTTTTCTTTTATAAATATGAAAACAATGCTCTTAACTTTGAATATATAACCACACGTATTCAATCAAATTCAATTCACTCCACGAAGTATATTAATTTGCTAGATTTGTATTATCTATGGTTTGCTACTTCACTTTTACGTCACGTGACATATTTGCTGAATAAAGAGTAACTTGTAATCTTTTACTCAACTTAAGGCTGTATAATTTGTGCCCATTTAAGAGGTATAAGAGCTGTATACGGCCGTATACAGCCCTTATGCAGCTTTTTTATACAGCTTTAAGCGTGACGGGAATTCGTTATTCAGCTGCTAAGCAGCCTTCGTGTGCTACTTGGGAGGTTACCCTCGTAGCGTTGAAATATGTAGATATAAAAAATACGGAGGAGAATTTTGCGTCACTGCCGCTAAGTAAATTAATATGAGTCTGAGTTGTTACCAAAAAAAAAGCGCAGTTTAATTCTCTCCGTTAGTCTGTGTTGCGCCTAAGGAATAACAAAACGAGGAATGCAATAGCTTCGTTGCATTTTTGCGGCAAAATTCTGAGGTAGAGCAAGGTAATAATAAATCATGCTGTAATAGAGTAAGCTTGCCGAAAACGTAACGATGCTTGTATTAAGCAGAATTTCAAAAATTCCGCAGGTACGGCTATACGGGGAGACCTTGCCTGTTACGGACCATCTGCGAGGCAGCGGAGGTACCTTTCACATACGAGAACGGGTTGCTTGGAGAAATTGGCCATATATTATTCACGTAAGTGCCTGGATACTTGTAGCCTATAAAAGCTTAATAACGACCGTGGCTCGAAGCATAGCAGATATACTCGTGGGTAGTAGAGATTTCAGTTTGAAATTTTAGAATTTTTGGTACGTTATTGGTCGGCGCTATCGACATAGTAGGCGTGGTAATGGACTGCATAAAAAAGGCTCAGGGTCGCTCAGCGGATGCTCAGCAATGGAGAAAGATATACCCAGAATACCACTGCGAAATCAAATGAGAATCGAGGAGGTCCGTAGGTCGGCCATAGTTTCTGATATAGCTTATCAAGTCGTAAAGCTACAATGGCGGTTAGCGAGGTACATAGCTCGAAGGGTCGATGGACGTTGGGGTCCCAAAATTTTGGGATGGTGCACCTAGAGGTGTAGTGTACGAAGTACGAAGACCTTCCACTAGGTGGACGATCTTAAGAGACTCGCTGATATCCACTTGATAGAAGCGGAAGTAGATCATGTTCTGTGGCGATCCTAACAACAGACCGACGTATGTAAACCATATTTTTTTTTGAAAAGATAAAGATCTTAATTTAGCATCTTTACGAATATTATAAATTCGAAAATGTGTTTGTTTGTTAGTTTGTTGGTTTGTCCTCAGTCACAATGGACAAACAACGGATCGAAGTGTTTTTTTTTCCTCATTTTGATCATTCTAAATATAGACGGTATAATTGAAGAAATGGAGAGTGATATTGGCTAATTCTTTTCCCGGAAAAATAAAGGGTTCCTGACGATTTTAAAAACTTAAATCCACGCGGATGAAGTCGCGGGTAAGAGCTATTTGAATACTAAAAGTATGTATTTTTTACAGGCCATCAACTACAAAAGATGCTCTCTCGCATCATACAGACAATGAGTATCACGCAGCAGAAAGACTTGGCAGAGATGCGGGCATGGACTGTGAGACATTGTTCCCGGAATGCGAGTCCTCTATTCTGGAAACCTTCACTGGGATTGGGATCGACACGCTGCACAAGTTTGGGCTGTATTGATTTGTAATAATGACTATTGATTTGTAATAAAGGCAACAGATTTGTAATAAAGACAATTGATTTATAATAAAGGCAACTGATTTGTAATAAAGAGATCTGGATTGTAATAAATACGTTTAAGCAATTAAATATGACATGCTGCAACGGTGAAAGGTTCTCCATAATGTTCTCAAAAGTTTACCCCGACCTCATGGCCTGGTACTTATAATATTTTTTTTAAAGAATATAAACCAAGTTGAACTTGACCTATATTCTCCTCTCCCCTCCAAATAGGTGGAAAGTTTATATTAAGAGTGGGTACGACAATAGTGCAACGGCGAGGATCGAACCTGTGACCTTTCAGTTTTAAGTCCGCACCTATATTGTAACATGAATCATATTTAAAAGCATAGATCTTTAAAAAATGATTCCAAGATCATTTGAATTTAATGGGGCGTCCCAATTTACGAATGAACCTAATTAATAGGTTGAAAAATAGAAAACAATGCTGACCTGTATTCATTATATATTTTATTTAATGCAAACTAGTAAATAAATCAATTACAGATATGTGGCAGTCGTTGTAAATATAAAAACAATCTTGATCCTTGCGGCCTGCTTCATACGCTTGGATATAAGGGACTGAATCTTCATTCCTCTCTTCTGATATATCATTCAGCGGACTGCAAGGAAAATAGACAAAAAGAAGATAAATTTTTAAGCAATATTTTGTGGTAAACAGTGCCTGCAGGTGACAGCTGCGTGAAAGAGTAATGAACATCCATTCATACATCTATCCTCTCACACTTTCGCATTTATAATATTAGTAGGATATAGTAAGATGGCCCTTATTCTAATTCTGAGAGGTGACCTAAGCGCAATAATGGGCCGGTGCGGGCTATGGGTTATGAGTAGCGTTCCCAGACGTCCCGTATTTTAGGCATAGTTTAAAATGTCCCGGCGGGACTGACTCTGTCCCGTATTTGAACCGTACGTCGTTTTTCATTATGAAATCGATCTAAGTATTCACACACGCAACGTTCGTAAAACGTACTCGTCTCACTTCTAACTTGCACTCGCAGCCCGCATCGGCCAATGACAGTGTTAGTCTCAGAATGACAATATTAAAACTGACTCGATCCTCGGAAATATAAAAAATAATAAAAAATGACACTAAATAATTTTATTTTTTATTTGTCCCGGGTAAAAAATTGAAATCCCGTATTTTTTTGCCCATTTAATCATTTGTCCCTTATAGGCTAAAAAAAAATCTGGCAACCCTAGTTATGAGTTGAAAAAACTTAGGCAATTCATGACTGAGAAGTTGCCTAGTGAAAATAGATTGGTGGAACGTAAATGTAGATTTAGGCATCTGCTTAGCTTAGGGAAAACGGGGGTTAATCATGCTGATGTTGATGTAATTTGTAACTGAAGTTCTAGAAGGTTTTAATCAAGCAACACACAAGAAAGAAGATCTTACTTCAGTACGAACGTTGCAATTTCGTGCAGAAGATCTTCGTCACTCGCAGCCTGAAGAGGTTCAGCTCCAAGCTGACACAAAGTTCGGAGAACACAGCATGTACCGTTGTGTCCGAAACTGTAAACAGAAAACATAATAATCAGACGATTTGCACACTATGAACATCTAGTATGGTCAAGGATAGTTTTGACAGTATTGTTTATAACTATTACCTAATAAATAATAATGGTAATTATTTATTTATTTTAAAAATTGGGCCCTTACTGGGCCACACCTTGTCAACGACCAAAATCACATTTCATGAGACATTATTTTGATAAATGACCAATAAAATTAATATTGCGGATACTAAAGTTATTGGCGTTTTATTGGAAAGGATAAACAACCATAAATTACTTCAGATGACATTTGGAAAATGGAAATTGACAAAGTAATTTATGTGGAAATTGCCTCTTCTATATACTATCCGAATGTCCAGAAGTGATAAATCATTTTTATCTCATCATACTGTAGTTTTTCTTTGTTTCATTGACAACAAAACACATGTTACAAATGTTACAAATGTACAAATGTTGTATACAAATGTACCAAATATACTAAATGTAAAAATGTACCTACGTAAGTTAACGTTTGAAAGAAGTAAAGAATTTTATACCAATTGCTTTTACGGTAAAAAAAAACCTCGTCGTGGACTAGGTATGTCCTAAAGTTAGGACCCTAAACCCTTCTAAGTGATGAGTTGAGATAAATGAATGATGAATGGACGCAATTTTGGGAAGGTCAATATAGTCGAAAAATCGTTTTGCCCACTTCGATAACAATTTTAGGAAAAGTGAAAACAAAAGGAATCAAAGATTGAAAACTGTGGAATCGTTCACCTTTTTTCTGCGAAGCTTTTGCTTTCCATCGCACAATCAATAGGAAGTTTGGCGGGCGGCCAGCCCTCGTTAAGACGAGGCAAGGCACCAAATACCTAACCAATTATGCGCTTTGAAAATAAACTGCAGATTTGTACTTATTTTTTGGTTTAACAATAAAACTATAATTTACTAGCTTTTGCCCCCGCGACTTCGTCCGCGTGGAATTAGATTTTGGGGTGGAATTTTCAAAAACTGTGACACACGTACTTTTTTATTTTTAACTGAAAGCTCAAATACCAACTTTGATGGAAACAGCTTGAAAAATGACGGAGTTTCATATAAACTTCCATCCCCTATTTAAACCCCTTAGGGGTGGAATTTCCAATAATCTTTTCTTAGTGTGCGCCTACGTCATAAAAGGAACCAACTGTAAAAATTTCAAGTTTCTAACTTCAGTAGTTTAGGCTGTGCGTTGATATCTCAGTCAGTCAGTCAGTCAGGACTTTGAATTTTATATATATATATAGATGAACCAGGTACACCACTACATTTCTGCTGATACTCGTATTATAAACTGGCTGATCTCTACGACTTCGTCCGCGTGTATATAGTTTGTAAGAATCCCGCGGGTAGCACCTAGGTCCTCAACTATAATATTCGCGCAAAAATCACGTCGATCTCTAGCTCTGTTGCGACGTGACTGAAGGAAAAACAAAGCGACGTTAAGGCTGTGAAAAATAGCATAGGCTACTTTTTTATACCGGAAAATCAAGAAACTCCCCACGTGATTTTTAAGAACTAAATCCAAGCGGGCAAAGTTAGTTATCTACTAATATTATAAACGCGAAAGTTTGTAAGTATGGATGGATGGATGGATGTTTGTTACTCTTTCACATAAAAACTACTGAACCAATTTGGCTGAAATTTGGCATAGAGATAGATAGTGTAGAATAACAAAAAGGCTACTTTTTATCCCGGAAAATAAGAGAGTTCCCGCGGGAATTACAAAACCTTAATCCACGCGAACGAGGTTGCGGGCATCAACTAGTATTATAAAAATTTTCCTTTGTCTGTCTGTGTATGCCTGTCAAAAATGACATGTCTGTCAATTTCTGCATGGACTTTTCATGGTGTGGGATCGATCGCCACTCTGCTTGTGCATTGTGGCGTTTAAGGGATTGCAATATACGCTCGCATGGATTTGGGGTTGAGGTGTCAGATAAATCGTAATAAAGTCCAAACTTTCTGTCTTCTATATATATAAAATTCAAAGTCCTGACTGACTGACTGACTGACTGACTGAGATATCAACGCACAGCCTAAACTACTGAAGTTAGAAACCTGAAATTTTTACAGTTGGTTCCTTTTATGACGTAGGCGCACACTAAGAAAGGATTATTGAAAATTCCACCCCTAAGGGGTTTAAATAGGGGATGGAAGTTTATATGAAACTCCGTCATTTTTCAAGCTGTTTCCATCAAAGTTGGTATTTGAGCTTTCAGTTAAAAATAAAAAAGTACGTGTGTCACAGTTTTTGAAAATTCCACCCCAAAATCTAATTCCACGCGGACGAAGTCGCGGGGGCAAAAGCTAGTTGATAAATAAAAGAATATTGGAAACAATTGTCGCACCCGATCAACATATCCTCCACGTATTTATAGAAGTGGAACAGCTTCGCATCACTCGTATACTTCTCATCAGCGTTCCGTTTCTTCCTCGCAGTGCCAACATAGCCGCTGTTGGCGCCAAATATGTCCACCGGTATTTGTGTCCGATTCCAAGGAAGCTGGAAGTTCAGTTGGAGAGCCCAGTTCACGTTGATAGTTTTGACGGGAGTTGGCGTTCCTACGCCAATGTTGAGCTGAAAATTGTATAAAATATTTGAAATTAGGATGCAGAGTCATTCAACGAGGAGTGAAAACATGCCAAACATGCATCATTGCGATACCTCGCGGTCGCGGTTTAGCTCGCTACCTCGATGTCACCTCCATTTAAAACAAATGTATGCAAACAGACGAGCACGAATATGTCGAAGATACCTCGCTTTACCGCGATATATTGCAGTGAGGTGTCCTTCGACATGTTCGTGCTTATCTGTTTGCATAGGTACATTTGTTTTACATGGAGGTGACATCGAGGTAGCGAGCTAAACTGCGACCGCGAGATATCGCAGTGAGGCATCTTTGGCATGTTTTTACCCTTATGCTTGCGACCAGCTAAAAATTATGTGTCGAATTTTGCGAGGAGACGTTGATGCTCTAGATCTTCATGAGCAATTGTGTCGTATACGTGTCCCTAACTGTAATGATCTTCGTCCAAGAAAAATAAATTCTTCGTGGTCTTGCATCACCCCACCGTTGCCTGAGCCACGGCACCTATACCGCGTTCATTGGCATCTTTTAACGCGCTCTTGGACAAGAATTCTCAATGGGATCCATTTAATGATGGGTGGACTTCCCTAGTTTCTGAACTACTAAGGTACGTGAAGAGCATTGAACTTGTTTCATTCAATCGATTATTTATTAATATTCCTTTTTTTCCTCTTTTTTTTCGATTTTTCCTTTTTTGTGTTTCGTCTAATTAGTGTAAGTGGCACTGCCGCGCTAATTGGACAATTAATAAATGAATGATGAGAACAGTGATTAAATCAGAAATAAAGAGGTCCTTAAACCGTAGAAGTAACAAAATCACCCTTATAGCTCAACAGGTCGTGAAAGTGAAGCGGCAGTGGACGAGATACATCGTTAAAAGAATCGATAGGATTTGTGATTTAGTTGCTGGAATGGCATTTTCGCACCGGGAATCGATAGATAACCCAAACATAAGTTTTTAATGTTTGTCAGTCTGTCTGTTTGTACACACTAATCTTCAAAATGACTGAACCTATTTTGACGGGACTTTTACATGCCGGTAGAGACTTATACAAACAGTGATCTAGGATAGACTTTATTCGGGAAATATTTAGAGTCCATTTTGTAAGTAATTAAAAACAATATGATTTAGGTACAGTACAGCCTAACCGTTCTACCAATCTTGATGAATTTTGGTACAGAGATAGCTTACATCCTGATGACGGATATAAATAACACTATAAAGTACTCTCGGGATTTCAAGAAAAATAATTCCGCGCGAACGACAAAAGTTAAATACCACAGACCTTTGGAATCTTATTCACATTTTTAAATGGTATTTTTTTTCGAATCACTGGATATTGAACTAAAGTGTTTTATATTTTTGAAATCTTCTCGTCATTTTCTAGATGATGATTATATACTTAATCCTATTTTCGATTTTTTTTAACTTTAGTCTTTAATGCGGGACCATAGTCACTCCATCATTTTTTTTTTAAATTTTACTAGCCTTAGAATCCTTAGCTTATGCCACCCGGAATAAGCTAATGATTCTAACGATATCTCATTCATCAAAATCGGTTCAGGCGTATAGAAGTTATGGTGGACTAGAGGAACTCACATACATGAACCCTGAAAAAAAATATACTCCTTTTTTCAGGCAGTCGTATAAAAAATTAGAGCGTCAAGCTTCCTTATACAGAATTCCACCGCACAAAAGCAGCAATGTAGGTAGGTGTGTATCAAGGTACCTACGTTCGGTGCGAGCATGTTTTCTAATTAACGTGGATCCATTTCACTAACACCTTGCGCCGCAAGTGCACTCAGCTCTAGTGATGTGATGCGGCGGGTTTTCATTGCTTCAATAACACACGTATATAGAATTGAATTTTATGAAGTGAAGCTTCTTGATGTGAAGACCGTGTACCGGTAAGAACAGTGTGGGTGGACGCATAGCAATAAAATGAAAGGGATAGAAACATTGTCAAATATCTGCGTCAGAACATGCAGTTTCGCTATGATTTCGCTTCTGTTTGACAGCTTTGAGTCTGAATCTGCATGACGCGTTTTAGAGTGGAGACCGCGTATCAGTAAGCGCAATACTCGATGATCGATGAACAGTGTGGGTGGATGCATATCAATAAAATGAACGGGATAGAAACATTGTTAAATATCTACGTCAGAATTTGCAGTTTCGCTATGATTTCGCTTCTGTTTGACAACTTTGAGTCTGAATCTGCATGACGCATTTTAAAGTCGAGACCGCGTATCAGTAAGCGCAATCCTCGATGATGGATGAACAGTGTGGGTGGACGCATAGCAATAAAATGAAAGGGATAGAAACATTGTCAAATATCTGCGTCAGAACATGCAGTTTCGCTATGGTTTCGCTTCTGTTTGACAGCTTTGAGTCTAATCTGCATGACGCATTTTAAAGTGGAGACCGCGTATCAGTAAGCGCAGTCCTCGATGGTCGGTGAATAGTGTGGGTAGATGCATATCAATAAAATGAACGGGATAGAAACATTGTCAAATATCTGCATCAGAACATGCAGTTTCGCTATGATTTCGCTTCTGTTTGAATGCTTTAAATGTGAAGTTTCGTGATGCGTTTTAGTGTATCAGGAAGCACATTGCGGGTGGATAACCTCAAGTTCAATAAACCTATGACGCGACGCTGCAAGATTATACCACAGGTATTAGCGTAGTCAAATATGAGTTAAAACATGCAGTTTCGCTGTAATTTCGCTTCTATTTGTCATCTTTAAGTTTAAAGAGGAGGCTGTACCGGAAAACGCAGTTGGCCTTCTCTATCTCTAGCTTAATCCACCGAAGATATGTTAGCCACGAAATAGTAGCAGCGAAATGAAAGGGATAAAAACATAGTCAAATATCTGCGTCGGAACATGCAGTTTCGCTATGATTTCGCTTCTATTTCACATGTTTAAAGTTGAAGCTTTATATCATGTTTCAGAGTGGAGTACTGCGTACTTGTAAACGCAGTCTGGGTGATTTACCTTGAGCTCGATAGAGCGATGACCTCGCAAAGTTGCAACAATGAAAAGAAAGTGAACGCTGCAAAATCATACCGGAGATATTAGCGATGTCAAGTATATGCGTTAAAACATGCACTTTCACTATAATTTCGCTTGTACTTAACACTAAGTACCTATTTCACCACATTCAAGTAACCTTTAAGTGACGAATTTGACGTTTTGGCAGATTGCCCAATACCCATACAACAACTATCAAATCGTCATTTCTATTTGTCGGTTAAAGTTTACTTGAATGTGGTGAAATTGGCCGTAAGTTTAGGTTCATGATTATTTCATCTGATTTCAGCGTACAATGTGACATTTTTAATAACTCGTGTTTCCTTGTAGTAAGCTGCAAATAAACATTCAATAGATGTTTAATGCTTTAGAATCAGAATATTTTTGATTTACCAAGCAATTTTTTTAGAAGTACTAATTGCAATTAAATTTTAACAACTTACTTGCAGCAATGTCGAATTAGGGAACAGCAGCTGCCTCCGACTTCGATGCAACATCAGTTCATCTAAACTCAGCTCACTCGAAATAACCGGTACAATTAGTGAAAGTTTCAGTATTAATCTAATGATGTCTGCCTTCAGATACATGTTTAACTTTGTACGTACTGCCGGTAAGTGCTGTGGATATAGTTCCTAGTGATTGGTTACGTGTCGCGATCGAAACTATTATGTTAACTTGATATAAACTTGAAATAGCCTGAAAATATTTTTTATGAATGCGGGCGCATAGTTTAATAGGTTCTATTTAATTTAGATTTAAGTTTATTTTAAAATTAGATTAATCTGTTCTCTTAGAAAAGTAAATAAAAAATACAATTCTGTTTATATATTTCATTAAATATATTTAAGGGGTATTTTTTTCTGTAATAATAAATAATAATTTCTAAAATAAAAACCAATATAACCTAATAAACCTTAAACTTCATCCCAATTTTTACCCAATACCCAATTTTTATATTTATATATATTATTTATAACTGTACAACTTATATTCTTGATGTACCTACCTACACCGTTACCTTACACTTTTAGAAAGCTTCGTGGTTGTCGAATGGCAAACTCGCACTGAGAAACATTAAAAGACTCCGCACTAGATGAATAAACGATTTCAAGTTAGCCGCTGATAGCCGCTGGACATAAGCGGCACAAGGTTGGTTTCTGTGGCAATCGTTGCAAGAGATGTATGACGTTCTATTGAGATGATAAATGATAACTTTTTTTAAAATAGATTTTTTTTTAATAAGAATATTTTTTATAAAACTATGAGATATTACACAGATACAAATTTTCGCTTTTCTAAAAAATAAATGCTTTTTGGGTATTTTCCACTAGTAAACTCGTTTAGGTTTTGTACGAGTCTCTATCACAAAGGAACCGATCGTCATCGCAACACGAAATAGACGCGGCTGGCGCGTTTCCTCGTGACGCTCGTTGTTAGGTAAACAAATTAGTGCAGCGGAGTCATGTGACTCCTGAGATTTGATTCTAAGGGCGTGTTCACAGTGGATGTTAAAAAAAAATGTAATTTCCAGAGTTAACATAATGTCTACTTACAGCATAGTATAAAAACACAGATAAACGTTACTTAAAACGTTTTGTGCAGAACGCTTAATGTAAGATCCTCAGAGAAAAATCTTGAGATCGAATTTTTGCTCTACTCAGACTTTTACTTACTAAATTTAACGACAAAGGTTTAAGTATATTTTTTTTTTTTTTTTTTTTTTAAAATTTACATAAGAATCCTCCGATTTTGTAGTCGGAGACCGGATTTGCTTTTGAAAATATTAAACAGCATTATATTTTTAGTCCATTTATAAAAGGTTGTTTCTATCCACGTTATTGCTGGTATTCTACATAATACTAGGTAACTATGGATCTTTAAGAGTATTATTTCCTATCTATTTGTTTCTGCTGTTTACTTTTTTAACTATGCTTGTACAATAATCTAAAAATATTTGTCTAGAATTTGGATTTTGTATTATCTGACTCAAATTATTTAATTTTGCTTCTATATCTATTTTCACCTCCATTTCAAATCTTTCCCTGCCATATACCGGACATTCCAATAAGACGTGCAATATTGATTCACTGACTCCAGGTTCACATATGCACGATGGATCCTCTTTACATCTGAAGCGATTCAGATATTCAGAGAACCCACCGTGACCCGTAAGCACTTGGGTCTTTGCAGCACTTATTTCCATCTTCCGTACCACTTTGTAAGCGAGTACCACATTCGGGAAGAAGACTTTCGTGATACCTGCAGTCAGTTCCTCATCATAGCGTTCCTGCCACCGCTGTTGTGTTTCAGCTCTTATCAGTCTTTTTATGGTGGCAATTGGATAGGCGCTGTAGGCTGGGGCTGTCTTGCTCTTCAGCGCTGCTTGCTTAGCAAGACTATCGGCCCGCTCGTTGCCCACATTGCCCACGTGCGCTTTGACCCAATAAAGCTGGATGGTTCGCCCTTCGTCCTGCATTGCCCTTATGTTCCTCCGTATGCTGTATGCCAATGGATGAGAGACGTTGCCACTTTTAAGTAAGTCCAAAGCGGATCTCGAATCACTCAGGATCCAACAATCCCTTGCTCCTTTTTTCTGGGCCCATTGAATGGCTCTATCCATGGCATACAGCTCCGCCTGAAACACCGTGCAACAAGCATCCAATTTCAGTTTTACGGAGTCAATTTCCACACCATTCTTCCACACGGAAACAGCAGCCCCCACCTTGCCCTCTATTTTACTCCCATCCGTATACAGAAGTGTGCGTTCTGGATTAACAGGGGTTTCCATCGGATTGTTGTCAAGGAGGGAGTAGCTGATCCCGGTGCTATGCGCGGGGTGCTCTACGTGCTGCTCAGTGTAGTCCAGCTTTATTTCTATCGTCCGGTCCTCAGGGAGCTGGGGGAATACGCCTTTCTTGGCTTTAAACAGAGAGGCTGCCTCTCGGACCCTAAGATCGAGGGGTAGTATTCCGGCCAGAATCAACACCGAATTTAACGATACCGTTCTATATGCACGGGTTATTTTTTGGAGGAATCCTCTTTGTATAGCGTTAAGTCTTTTCCGTACACCTATTTTTTCCGCGGCTGGTGCCCACGCGCTGGCTGCGTATAAGACCACAGGTTCAATTACCGCCGTATAGATAGTTCGGGTTACTTCGGGATGGAGGCCCCAACTGACTTTAGCCGCTCGAGACAGCTGCTTGTATATGTTCTGCACTTTTTTGCAGATGTTGGTGACATGTGTATTAAATGTCAGCTTGTCGTCTATTGTCAGCCCCAAGATTTTAATTTCTTTTGACAGCTCAACGTCGATCCCTCCCATGGTCAGGAGTGGGGAGTCGTACTTAAGTTTGTTTGTTACGACCATTGCTTTTGTTTTATGTGGCGCAAACTTAAGTTTATTTTGAATTCCCCACTCCCGCACATAGGCGAGAGCGGCGTTGGCCCGTCTTGAGACCTCGAGTCCCGAGTCTCCGTCAAAGACCATGACCACGTCATCTGCAAAGGCCTGACAAAAGTCGCCCCGCACCTCCAGACCTTTCAACAGCGGGTCCAGCAGCAAGTTCCAGATGATAGGGCCTCCTATTGAGCCCTGAACGCAACCTTTTGAGGTCAGTTTGGGGAATTCGACGCCTGCATACCTTACCCTCACCTTGCGATCCTGGAGGTAGCTATCCATCACCCTTCTAATATTCACCGGACACTTTTCCTCAGCCAGTCTTATCCTTATAGCAGGCCACCATGCGCTATCGAATGCTCCCTCTATGTCCAATGATATCACAACTGCAATCTTCTTTTGTTGGAGTTTGTTCCTGATATGCCCCATTAGTACATAGAGGGAGTCCTCGGTGCTTTTCTGTGGCATAAAGCCATACTGGCGAGTACTGAGTCCGGCTAGAATGTGGAATTTTATCCGACGCACTAGCATCTTCTCCAGGATCTTCCCCAATACTGGTAGTAGCCCAATAGGTCGGTAAGACTTTGGATTCGTGTAATCTTCTCTAGACGGTTTTCGAAGAACTACGACCGTCGCTTCCTTCCAAATTTTTGGGAAGTAGCCTAGTTCAAGACACTTATTTGCCAAGCCGAGGAATATTTCCGGGTCAAGGGTGACTGCCTGCTGACATATATCAGCTGTCAGTCCGTCCAGACCGGGGGCCTTTTTGGGGTTAAAGCTGGCAATAGTAACTTTTAATTCCTCCGGGGTAAATGGTGGATCCAAATTTTCATTTTGAGTCCAACCATTTACTTGCTCAGCCGTACGGCGTATTTTTTGGTGTTCCTCATTGTCCTCGTTCATATCGTCCTCGGGATAGAACGTCTCTGCTAAGATTTTGGCAGATTCTCCCGGGTCATGTGTTTTCCCGTCCTTAATGAGAGGCAAGTCTTCCTGCCTTTTCATCGTCCTACCCAATACCCTATAAATGCCATCCCACAATCCTTCTCTGTTTTGTTTTTCACAGAACTGCTTCCAGCTTTGAACCTGTGCCTTTTTTACTTGTATTTCATATATTTCTTTCTTTTGCAGGTATTCTTCAATGACCTTGGTTCTTCTGATTGGAGCGGCGCATCGGATTCGACGTTTCTTCGTAACCACCTCCTGTTTCAACGCGGCGAGTTCAGCGTTCCACCATGGTAAGTTAATTTCTTCTTTTGATTTCTTAATAGGTATATTGTTTTTACATGCTTCTATTATTATATTAGTATACTCTTCTGTCATAGTATCAATTCCTAGTTTAGTGTCAATTTGCTTTATTACCGTTTTATTTATTTTATTTTGCTGCATTAATTGCGCGAGTTTCTCATGAAACCCGCTCCAATTTGCTTTCTTCGTATTAAATTTCCTTGTTGTTCTATTTATTGTGATTGATTTAGATTTTATTAATCTAATTTTGAATTGTATTGTATTGTGGTCTGAACTCGTTACGCCTTCGTCCACTTCCCAATCTTCAACCTTATCTAAGAGGTCCTCTGAACAAGCTGTCACATCAACATAGCTGAACAAGCTGTCACATCAACATAGCTGGTTTAAGTATATTGTCAGGACATGTTCTTGTCTCATTTTGACTCTGTCTCCAGTCAGAGCACGCTTTGTGGATATTAGCTAAGAAACCGCTAGGGCGTATATTTTTTCCACTTATATGTTATTTCGTTACCTGTAAATAAAATGTCAACAAAATCTCACTTTATAGACTGCAGTAATTTTAAACCTGTTATTCAATTTCTTGAAAATAGCTGAAGTGGGTTATACTAGTTTACTACTTACGCGGCCGGCATTATTAGGCCGGAACCGCATGTTCCCATTATTATAAATTTATAAACATGCGAGCAGATCGCCGGCGCTTGTTGAGTATTTTTAATTTAAAAAAAAAAAAGAGAAAACCACAAAATTCTTGAAATGAAAATCTTAGGTCACGTTTCGGTTTTTCTTTTAAATAAAAAAAATAGCATAGTGTACGCAGCTTTAGAATCCTTTAAACTCGTTGAGAGCGGAGCCGAAATTTACTCACAAAACTTGACGATTACTTATGCGCCGAAGGGCTCGAAACGTGTGACGTGTTGAATAGCCGTTCGCGTTCTTTGGTTGGATACCAAGTTACCATGCACGAAAAAAGGTAAGAGAAAAAAATTATGTATTTATTTTTATTTTTTATGTTCATATAAGGAACTAGATGATACCCGTGACTTCGTTCGCGTGGATTATGGTTTTTTATTAACGCGGGAACTCTCTTATTTCCCGGGATAAAAAGCCTAGCGCTACTTCAGACTTTAATCTATTTCTGTGCCAAATTTCAGCCAAATCGGTTCAGTTGTTGCGACGTGATTGAGTAACAAACATACAAGCTTTCGCATTTATAATATTAATAATAGGATTACAAAACTTAAACATATTATATTAGAACTTATCTCTAAAAAAAGAAATTTCTTCCAGCTTTCCGTGAAAGTGAATAAGGTGAAATTAAAAAGGTCAAAATTATTTTATTTATAAACTTACAACATGAACCGATTTGGCTGTTTGGAATTGAGATAGATCATACTTAGGATTAACACATATGCCACATTTTATCCCAATAAATTAGAGAGTTTTAATTAGGGAATCAAAAAACTTTAATCCACGAGAATGAAGTCGCGGGCATCGTCTAGTATTTAAATAAAGTTTTACAAAGTGACTGTGACAAGAGAAGCTTTTATGACAACACATCAGACATGTTGTGTAACATCAAGTTTTAACCGACGAAAAAAAAGAAGGTTCTCAATTCACCGTGTACCTATATTTTTTTAATGATAAAATTATTGATTGTTCAGGTGCAGCTTCGTTTTGACATTATTCTCAGTAATTGGTTGCGGCATAACAGGAGAATCATCAAAACCTTCCATAGAGGAATTGAGAGAGAGAAGACAAGTCAATGGTTTACCACTCGTCTATCCTTACGGAGGCACTTATAAAGTAAGTATTTAGAATGAAAAGAATGAAAAAAAAAAGATGCGTGGCACTCGGGGACTGCTAGAAAGCTATTGCATAGCATTTTTTATCAACGCCATCTAGCGGTGAGAGGAGTCCTCGTCCGTGGGATGTCAGGTTATTTTCGTTACGGAATTTCTGGATTCGGTCTCCACGCTCAAGGCCCGCGATAGAAGCTATGCAATAGCTTAAAAAAACCTTGTGCCACACGTCTTTTTTTCTATTTTAGACATTGGAGAACGCAACTTTTTCGTTAAAAAAATATAAAATGAGAAATACATAATATTATTGTTCCTTTATTTGCATTTTTAAAGTCCAATTGCTGTCGCTTACATCGCCGAGCCCGCGGTTACACGCGGTCGCGCTGTCACGTGTGTCAGTTCATATGAATATTAAAATATCCGGACATAATGCAACAAGTTACACTGCCTTGAATATGAAAATGAAAATCACAGAGATGGATTAAAGTCTGGAATAACAATAACATATAGCGTCGCTCATCGAATATTTTGTCTGGTGGGAGGCTTTGACCGTGGCTAGTTACCACCCTACCGTCATAAACGTGCCGCCAAGCGATTTAGCGTTCCCGCACGATGGCGTGTAGAAGCCGATTAAGGATGTATGGGTTGAATGTAAATTGCCATATCTTCATCATCATCTTAGACTACATCATCACCTACCATCAGGTGAGATTGCAGTCTATCTTGTCATCAAATAAAAAAAAAACATCACTGCGCAAGTTGAAAATTGGCGGTTTTTACTTCTTTGGCGGCAATGCGCGCTGAAAAGAAAAGTTAAAAAATTTTTCGCTAGTCCTCTAGCTCATAAGTTATTGCAAATAATAATCAAAAATGAATTTCGTTTAGGTAGGTTAGGTACTCCTAGTTTATTTTTCTCACATGAAAAATAGTGTGTGTTACAAGGGGCCAAAATACTCGTACTTTGTTCTGGGGTGACGTATATTGAATTCCTTGCTACGCTCAGGATTCTACTTTAAAATCCTTCGCTTCGATTTGAATTCAAAATAACGCACTTGAGGAACAAAATATCACTTTGGCCCCATGTCACATAAATCTAATAGATGTTATAGTATTTATTATGGTATTTATTATTTAGTGTAAATATGTATATTGCTTAAATAATATACCTTTATGTTGCATCATACTACCCTCACACATAATTTCACTGCTATCACCAATGGTTGCCTGGTAGAGATTACTCTGTAGCAATAAGGTCGCCTTTGCACGTAGTTTTAAGTTATATTAAATTTTGTTTCTTTCTTGTGAGCAATAAAGTTTTTATCTATCTAGCTATTTATTTTCACACTGGTAGAGGCATTTTTTACATGCTCTATCATATTATTATTTTGAACATCATGGTCGTCTTCCTTAGGAACTAGAAGATTCGATGTTCGCTAACGACTTTCATTGTTAATTAATTTCATGTACATATTGCGCAGCATTAATTACAGTTCAGAACGATGTATGAGAACTTGACTGCAGCTAACAAGTTCTCTAACAGCAATTGCCAGGAATTATCGAAGCTAGTTTGCGATGCTATTGAAATTCACGAATGTAATAGGTGCGTAAATACACTGTCTCACTGTCTATTCCCTTACAAAATCGGATGGGATCATTAATATACCAAAGTACCTAATAATTTTAATCGCATTTGCAGAACGCTAAGTTGCTTGACATATTTAATGTTAAGTTGGTAATTAGCCACGGGCGTCGGACAAAGCATACCATCAGGTCCGATCAGAGAAAATTAAGTATAAAACTCTAAATTTAATGAATGAGGTTACATTTCTGATAAGAACCGCTAAGGTTTGGAACACTCTTCCAGCATCCGTGTTTCCTGCCACTTATAATTTGAGTACCTTCAAGGCAAGAGTGAATAGGCATTTTCTGGGCAGGCGCGCTCCAACCTAGACCTCATCAGTGCTATTTAGTATTGATTGTCGTCAAGCGCAAGCCTATTTCGAATAAAAAAAAAAGGTCTCAGTCTTCCGAATAAGTTTGCTACCATTATCAGCCTGTATCATCACTTACTATCTTATAGGACTAACTTGGTATTAAAAAAACATAACCATAGCAGTCACTATTGTATCAGGATGTCCTTGGAATTGGGTATGACAGTTTTAATTAAGCCCATATCCGTGCGGTTTCCACACGCCATCGTGGCGACGAAATATTTGGAAAATCTTTTTTTATCTGATATAGGTTTGCGCTTGACAACAATCAATACTGGATAGCACTGATGAGGTCTAGGTTGGAGCGCGCTTGCCTAGAAGATGCCTATTCACTATTGCCTTGAAGGAACTCAAATTATTTATAGGTGGCAGAAAACACGAATGCTGGAAGAGCGTGCCACACCTTGGCGTTTCTTATTAGAAACGTCGAATTGAAGCCTTTCGATCGAGTAGGTTGGTTTTTTACCACATAAGGATGCCAACGCTCACGACTTCTCGCAGTCCCGTGGTAAAAAGGTGAAGGAGGTACCTACTAGGTTGTAAAGATCCTGAGCGCACTCTCCAAAGTATATAAAGTATGTTTTTAACTCTGCATAATCTCTTCTTCCAGCTTTTGGTTGGCTTCGCGGCTCCAGTGCCCAACGATGATCACATCAGCCTCCTCTTTGGAGTGAACTTCCAATACCAATATCTCCAATTTCAAAACATATCGCAACTCTCCCAATACTACTTCATTAACACAGTATCAAGGGAGCAGAGAGATGCTGAGCTTATATCAAGAAGAGATGAACGGATTGTGTTTTACAGAGCTGTGGCTGATTTGCTGGAAATGTGAGTAGTTTTTAGATAAATTAATGTGTACGTTACAACACTAAACAAAGAACCAGACTTTGTTAAAAAAAATTGCAGCCGCCATGTTTTGTATCCTATGTCACTCCCACAATTTAGAGAAATTTAATGATAACCTAATAATAATATCTTGTAAATCCATTAAATCATTTTAACTACAAAGCGTGCTTGAGAAATAGACATAGACATTATGGATGGATGGATATTTACTGGATATTTATGAATTTTGATAGTAGAAAAAATATTTTTTCCCCCGCGAATAAATATTCTTGTGTATTCACAGAATTCCGTAAATAACGCCTGCTTCTTAATCAATTAATGAATACGATTTTCTTACATATCTCATGGTGGATTAAAAGAATCAATTGGAATCACCCTTAACTCTATTTTAACTTGAAACTTTACAGGAAAGGGATGAACGGCCAAGATTGTGTGCTGAGAGCTATTTGCGAAGCAGCTCAATATCCGGTACACGAAGAAGCTCTAGTTGGAGAGATCTTACACATATTGTTAACGTAAGTAGTACCTAAGTACAGATACATGCTCAACTAGTAATCTTCATAAATTAAAGACGTTGGTCTTTACTTTCTGGAAGAATTTATTTTCAGAGAGGTTCACGACGAATTTTTAAGATTCAGTAGCGATATGAACTGTTACTGTGGGAGACTGTGTGTGGCTGGGTGCTCGATGATTTAGAACAAAACAACGGCTTGTGGCACAGTACTTGAGTATATTGAAAAATTAACAATTAAAGAAAGCGAATAGGTACGTCTTTACACCATGGCAGTTTGAAGGCAAGAGAGCGATCATTAGCACATAGCTGAATGAACTATTGAATGATCTTGTGTTGTGTTCCCAACGATTACAACCCTAGCTACCGAGCACATATGCTGAGTAGCAATATTCAAATTTGACGTCAATAATGATTTGTTGATCAGCAATATGTGCCTATAAAAACTCGAGATTTTGCCAAATCCAGTTAGTTCTTGTTCTCAGTTGAATTGCTGCCCAGCTACAGACCCGGTCAAGGCTTGCCGGCTGGCTTTCATCAAGGAGGCTAAGGATAACCACTCCAGCTCGAAACAACCTTTCCCTAGGGTTCCGTGTTCAATAAGTATAATCCAAGTACTAAAAGTGGGGTGTGTGTGTATAATTAAATAGTAATTTATAAATAACCTTTGATGAAATACAATTAGGTTCTTAAAGGGGTTCTGTGTTTTTTTTATAACTACGGAACTCTTGATTCTAACAGAATGCAGGCAAAGGGTATTGTACGAGTAGGTATGAGTATAAATCCAACATACTTTGTACTGTATAGTTGTAATTGGGACACTGTTGAAGTAGTAGGAATAGGTTTCTGAAACGAACCACTAAAGTAAAAAAAAATGTACTTACTATTATATTATGCTTAGTAGATTTTCCAAGTTGATAGAGGTCTGTAATAGAAAATGGAATGTTGGAGTTCCGATGCTATAGTCGACAACATCGAATACAAACAAAATACACGTCAAATAACAGAAAGCACAATCGCAGAGAATTTCTCTAATGTAGGGTGACCTTGTATTTCAGTATAAAAGGTATATTAGCACGGAATTTAAATCAAATGTGACAAATTAAACAAAAATATTGATAACATAAAAATAACAGTCAGAAATTTATACTATACTAGATTTTTTTAAATTCCTGCGTAACTCTTATTTTGCGGGATAAAATGTAACTTATGTGTCAATCATGGGTATGAGCTATCTCCATTCCAAATTTCAGGTTCTTTCGTTGTGGTGTGAAGGAGTAACAAACATCTATCCATCAGTAGAAGTAGCTGATACCCGCGACTTCATTCATTAGTTCGTTTTGCATTTAGTTTTCAAAAATTCCGGGGGAGCATTAAGATTTTCCAGGGATAAAAACTAACCCATGTCACTCTCCATGTCCTCAACGATAACCATGCAAAAAATCACGTTTATTCGTTGTTCCGTTGCTACGTCGGTAGCGAGCTAACTTGGAAGGGGTATAGCAGTGTACATTCAACCCATACCCCTAATCGGTAGTTTCTACACGCCATCGTGCCGGAATGCTAAATCGCTTGCCGGCACGAATTTGATGATAGGGTGGTAACTAGCCACGGCCAAAGCCTCCCACCAGACCATTCAGACAAAATTCAGAAACAATTCAGAAATTATAAATTCCCTAATTGCCCCCGTCGGGAATCAAACCCGAGACCTCCCAGTCATAAGACCACGGCGCTCACCACTGCGCCAGGGAAATCGTCATAAAAGGACGTGCTTAAAGGACAAACCAACAAACTATAGAAGTGTGGTATCCCTAACTTCACCGAAACCACTGCTTGTATATTTTATCGCGTTTTGGTTTTTCCCCCGTGGTGAAATAGAAGCTTTGAAACTGCAATCCACGTCTTTTAGGGCTTCAAAGATGAATGTATGCAAACTTCACAGTTACGTGGAACGAACCTTTAATGTTCGAAGTGATTTATTTTCTAAGTTCTGCTTGTGTTTGAGTCTGGATTTGTTCGAAAAGATTTTGTTGAAGCGGAAGTCGGCTTATGTTCCTCGATGAAACAAATTAAGAAGACTTTTGTAAGAATATTAGCCAAGCTGAAGTTGACTAATATCCTCCTACTGACTAAAAACTGTCAGGTCGCAGGTTCGAATTCCAGCCGTGCACTATTGTCGTACCTACTCCTAGCACAAGCTTTCCGCTTCAGGTTGCCTAATGTTCTTTTAAAAAAAAAACTTATAATAACCCCACAGGTTTCCTCGCTATGTATTCGTTCACCGTTGAAGTAACTATGTGAAGTATAAACGGTGAACGAATTGCTTAAACGCACCGCATTCCTAGCTACTATGCTATTGCTACTGTTTGCTAGTAACCAAACGTTTTGTGTTTATTCCAGACCTGACTACGGCCATTCACCCTTTGAAGAGCAAGATCCCGACTGGCAGGAAGCGATGTCAATATACGTGGATGCTGCGACCGCCGGGCGACAGATGTTCGACTGCGGGTACATATACAGCGGCTGCCCTCAGGGACAGGGCATACTGGACATTATCACTACGCTGAGGGATGAATAAAGGGATGAAAAAATTTTTTTGTAATTTTTCTGAATCCTATACTATTCCAAAATCGAAATTACCTATTATATTTCCTCTAATTCTACTCAAGTAAAATCTAAATTAAAACAAAATCTTAAATATCAAAAATTAAAAGCTAAAAATCAAGTAAGTGATTATCTATAAGTTTGGAACATGTCAGATATTCAACTGCGGGTATAATTATGTATACGGCAGCTGTCCTCGGGGACAGGGTATATTGAATATTATCACAATGTTGAGGGTTGATTAAAGGGATGAATAAAAAATTTTACATTTTTTAAAATTAATAACTGAATAATGCGAAAGTATCACTACAGTGAAGCATGTATAAAGGGATGAATAAAATTTTTGAGATATTTTACTAACCTCAAACCTCACCCCTTAATAGCGCAACGGTTAGGGCGGGGTGGACTCAAAATCAAACGTCGACGGTTCAAATCCTCATTGTGTTCATTGAACAGACCTTACGCTTAGTTGGAGGGGAAAGGGGAATATATATGTTTAGCATGAGTGGGTGCCATTAGTTTAGGTCACGCGCGCTTATATTTAACAATTATTATCACGATGTTATTGTTACCCTGACGGGCTCTACGTGACATATATGATGCGAAAAAACTTAGTTTAGATTAGTTTAATTACGAAATTCCTGCTTATCTAATTTTACTCATAAATAATGTACCTAAGCAATTTTGAAAAAAGAAAACTTCCACGCGTCGTTGATCATCAAAATCAGTTCGTCAGAATGTATCTCTCGTATTCGCCATAAAAACTCGTATAAGACTTTGTTGTATGAAACATCACTTCAGTAAATTAAGTGAGCCTCATACCCCGGTCACGCTCCGCCACTCCTGAAACATTGCGCAGACTTGAGACACGACAGTGGGTTTATTTTTATTTCACTAGTAGAATTTTTCCTAAAAATTGAGATGTAAAAGACTGTAGAAACACCACATTTAAAACGTCGACGTACGTCGTACTTAACAATTTTGCGATCTAGAGATCTTTTCCACGCATCTAATAGCGTAAAATGATATACAGATACGAGGTACTTAACTGATTTTTTTAGCACATAAGACGAATGGAAGGTGAGAGCTCATATGCATAATGATGGTGATATTAAAAATTTGGAACTTATCTTACGCATCAGCAACTCACTCTAGGTCTACCAACATATCAGATGAGTCGCAAGGAGCACTAAATACTGGCGCTGCATGTCTGAGTCCTGTGGAGTTCCATAAGAGACGTTTGTGCAGCAATGGACGTCTATCGACTGATAAAAAGAAGACGGGCTCTAAATATTAATCTGTATATTAAGAGAAAATGCGGTCGGAGAGACTTTTGAAAATTAAGTATTTAAAAAACTATTGCTATTGCTCTGCCGTTGTTCATAAAGTACATTCGTGCGTTAGAACAACTGTAGATCCGACTGAATAGCCTAAAAAAATAATAAGGAGAGGTTTGGCTCTACTATTTCCTCCTCATGTATTGGACCAATTTAAAAGATATAAAACTGATACCTCCTGTTTTCCTTCCTATGTTTTTCTTTTTTCATTATTTCACTAACAGTTGTCAAAGTACACTTGGCCTCTGTTGACAGCGGTCTAAATAGGCAATTTTGAGCATTTTGTAATGGTTCTAGTGCTTACAAAGATAATAATCGATTATCGAAAAGGAAAACATTGTGACATAGAATAGGTTTATATTTAGTCAACTGTAAAAAAATCATTGCTTCAAAGTCATAAACTATGAAGAAAATAGGCGAGAGCGTTTGTATGGACCACCCGCATTTCCTCTTAAGTCTTGTCTTAAGTCTGCACCTGCACCCTGACACGTGATGGGTGCAAGGTTCGCTATAGAAGGTTTTATGGGGGTGTATAAGCAATGCTTAGAGTAGAAAATGTTACAGGGCTTGTGCATGCATCCAATATCGATAAGTTTCCAAGAGCGGAGATAAATAAATAATTGCGTATTTGACTGGTGTCAAAAGATGGATATTTATTAATATGTAGCATGTAAGAATAACATTTTTTATTTATCTAAACAATTAGGGGATTTTAAATCTTCAAGATTAAATAAAATACATAACTTTCTATATATTCATACGAGTTTATCAATTTATTCAATTTAATGCTTAGGACGTGTTCAGTAATATATTCAAATCTATTTAATATTCAATCAACGGGGTGAGTATTTCATTGATTTCGAACCGAAATAAATAGGATTTACCACAGATAGATACCTAACGTATTATTTGTTTCAACCGCAGTTTTAGTCATGACTCATGAATATTAAAAATAAATAGTTTTCTAACAAGATAATGGTAAAAAGTAAAAAGAAATCCACAATAATTTCTATTTCTCATGCTCTCTACCTAGCTTTAGAAATTTTGTTAAAATATATCTAACAATAATGAAATGCAATAAAGATTTATCAACTACTAGCTGATGTCTGCGACTTCGTCCGCGTGAACTCTTTGATTTTCCGGGATAAAAATAGATTATGTCACTCTCCGGGCCCTCAACTATATCCATGCAAAAAATTACGTCGATTAGTAGCTCTGTTGTAGCGTTATTTGAGGGCAAAACCAACAAACAAAAACACCTTCGCACTTACAATATTAGTAAGGATAGTTTATCTTAAGTTCTTTAAACTAGGTACCTACTAATATCCTTTTTTTTTTTTTCGATGACAAGATAGCCCTTGACTGCGATCCTGATGGTAAGTGACGATGCAGTCTAAGATGGTAGCGGGCTAACTTGGAAGGGGTATAGCAGTGTAAATTCAACCCATACCCCTACAAAATAGTTTGTAACCTAATGCAACAACAAATAGGTAATTACAGTATTTGACGGACACTATCACAATCCCTCGCATCCCTGGGGTGCGACTGAACAATCAGCATAGGATTAACTGATTTCAATGCAATCGGAATTTATTAGGAAACATCCATTTTGTGGTATTGTCATTAGTTAGTTGGCTAAAACTGGATTATGGACTTTTGCACTATTCCCAATTTGGCAATCTGTACCTACTTTTATATGGGCGGTTTAACTTAAGTTTTTAAACAAGTTCGATATTTCATTACAATTGCCAATTATACATAATATATATTCAATCTACGAATAAATAAAAGTAAGGAAGTCTAACTGCGTTAAAAAAATGACCCCAACAAAAATTACGCCGAAGCTGGTGGAGATTAAAATTAAGTCGTTAGAGGCGGGGATTAAAAGCAAAAATAGCACGTCAACGGTTGGTCATTTTTCTTGCACGTCAAATTTTCATTATGTCTATCTGTAACCTCGAAGTCGGAAGTGATTCGTATGATTCGTATTTTGAATCATACGTCGTTTTGGTTTGAAGTAGGGCCATTTTTGAGTGGATTTTGTTCTGAATTAGACTTCCTTACTTATTATTTATTCGAAGTATTCAATACAAATATAATAAATGCGAAAAAATCAGCCAAGTGCGAGTTGGGTCCGCACCCTAAGGGTTCCGGGGTAGGGGGTTGTAGTTCTTCTACCTTCATTATTAAATCAAAAGTAACCATGTACTTATTCATTAAAACTTTTATGTGAATAAAATGTCCAAATTCTATGAATGGGGAAAAAATAATGAAAAAAAATGTATGAATAAGTCATACGTCTAAATTGTAGAACTGCCAGTCGCGGCTCGTTAGCGAGGCAGAACTGGCTGTGAAGCCTTCATTAGTAAGTTTTTATATAATTTTCACGTTAGCCTTTTTTACACAGTATTATTATTTTAACTACTCACTGTATTACATTCTTCTCAGGCCCAGTTACACCAACATGGAATAAGTCGAGAGTAAATTAGAAAGTATTCCAAGAAAAAATATATTGACGTTTTACACAGCCAGTAAAATGCTATTCCAGGGAGTAAATATGAAAAGTGAACTAAAAGTCCGGTACATAGTTATAGTATCGAAAACAAAAAAATTTTATGAAATTGAGTTTAAATGTCTAAATGTTGCGTTTACAATAATTAGGACACTTATATTCAGCTGTGGCCCAGGTGAGATCGATTCTTGACATAATTCCATTTAGGTATGATTTTTTATTGGTAAATAAATCGGTTTAGTTATAACTATTGTTTGATAAATATCAGCTTCAACAGTGTAAGAAAACTTCGTGTGGAAACCTACACGGTTCAGAGTTTTCCGTAATATTCTAAAAGTTGCGTGAAGTCTGCCAATTCTCGAAGACCAGCGTGGTGGACTATGGTGATTATGGGCAAGTATTGAAACGTATAAATAAAAAAATATATATAAAAAATCTTTTTTAAAAACCGACTTCAAATCTATAGGTACTAATATATAAAGCTAAAGAGTTTGTTTGTGTGAACGCGCTAATCTTAGGAACTACTGGTTCGAATTGAAAAATTCTTTTTGTGTTGGATAGTCCATTTATCGAGGAAGGCTTTAGGCTATATAACATCACGCTGCGACCAATGGGAGCAAATCATCAGTGAAAAATGGTGCAAAAACGGGGAAAATTATACATATTTAAAATATATTCTTTTAAAAACTTCTTAACCCATATATGCCCAGGGGGTCGTTAATGGCCCGAAGGTACTTGATGACTTCAAATGCATCCTGATTGCAACTTATTATATTAATTCTAATTAAAGCACTATTTTTTGATACAGTAAAGAACTACTTTGAAGCACAGTACAATAAAATTACTATTCTTAAATTATTTCAAGTGAAAAATAGTAGTACAAAATCGTGTAAGTTTTTTTCTGAAAAAATTTGGTGACTACGTGCATATAAATGTATATATTCTGTGTGTTTTATGTTTTTTTATCATCAAAATTATTGTTATAGTAAACTGAATATGTGTTTTAAAGATATAGGTATAATTTTCACTGAGGGGCTACATTTTTCGTACTCAAATTAATGGAAACTTTTCACGGGGTCGATAACGACCCCGTGGGCATATATGCTGCTTTAAATTCTTATTTTTACTCTAACGGTCCCGACATGTGCTCTCCATTTTTGAAATAGTTGAAGCCCTGGAGAAATTGGATAATGAGGAACAGGTCCAGGGCATCGATGTAAACATTGTTGCCCCTTGCAGAGGTACGATATCAGACTGTGATTAGGATGAAAAGGATGAAAGTGTGAAATATAAATCGATTTCACCTATCTCAATAATTATTTACTTCAGCCGAAATGTTAGTCATACAACGAGAAGGTAATGATGACAATAAAGCCACCAATAAGGCTTTAGTCAATTATTCTCGTAGTTTTCCAGTCCATTATTCTCGTAATTCTCAAATCTCTGAACCCCGTTCTACACAACACAATGTTCTATTCCTATTGAATTGTCGAAGAATCTTATACTTTCATTGCTAATTCTGAGGACTATTCTTCCTCGAGGGAGCACTCTGCTAGGGCCAACAGTGATTTAGGTGCTCTTTTCTACAAGAACTGGGAAACATCGCAACATGAGGCTACGCAAATGCATAAAACGAGCTTGCAAAAAGTTTGCAAAGATAAGATTTGCGCCATTCACTGGAATGAAGCAGCTTAGTTACACTGTTTTCCAGTGCGATTGGCGTATATCCCATCCAAAAGGCTCGTCGATATTCTGATACTGGCAAACATATTGATAGTCAAACGTTGTACATCAATACAATCAATGTGGGAGGAGTAGATAGACTTGATGCTCATTTAGGAGTTTATCAAATTGACATTAGGGGTAAGAAGTGGTATATTTTGATGTGATTAGTTCACTTCGATGTGTTGACAGCAAAAAAGTATGTGGAAGAGTGTTGACTCTTCAATGCTTCCCAGATTATTGGAAGCAAACGTAGATATACTGAAATTTTATCTATAGCAAAGTCTTTTTCTTTTCTATTTTCTCTTCGAAATCTAATTCTTCAACCTATCTTATTTGGAAAACTCAACCTGAGCCACACCAGCAACTGAAAACAAGGCGGTACCCTATTTCTGTTTTAAAACTTTACCTTTACTCAATAGTTGGATCAGAAGACGTGTGCTGTCTAAAAACGTAATAGTCAAAATGTGTCGCAAGTTAATGTCAATATGTATTACAGATGCTTTAAAGATTACCCTACCCACCTAATTCTACTACGTAATGGTTCCTGTCTCAATGTCTACCCCAATAATCAAGACTAATAAGCGAATAAAGTTTTTATATTCATGATTCCTCCCCCATACTAGTGTAAGACCTTATCTGCCCATGGGGTCGTTTTCGACCCCCTGAAAAAACCCCACTTTCAGATCTGAAAACTACTAATTGCTATTGTAGCCCTTATTTATGGTCATTAATAAACAACATATGTGAAAATTATAAAAATCGGCGTCAAAAAAAGTTCTGGGCATATATGGGTTAATCGCGATCATAATAACAGAAATTCACGCGGACGAAGTCGCGTGCAACAGCTAGTACAATATAAACGTAAAAATTCTTTTTACAAAACAGACTCAAAGGCCACGACAAAGTATATCAATTGTGCCTATAAAATTTTAAGAGTTCTCTCGATTTCTCCATGATCCCATCATCAGATCATGACCTGATGAAAATGGGACCACCTGTAGTATGTATACCCTTTCAAACAAAAAAAAAGAATTTTACAAATCGGCCCAGGCCGATCTTCTAGTAATCGGGGAACATACACAAAAAAGATTCCGACGAATTGAGAAGCGGATTTTTTGGAAGCCGGTTAAAAAAAAGTAGTACATTTACGAATGAATACCTATATTTAAAACAGATTATGCTCCACTTCTAAAGGTCAGTGTAGGGGGAAATATCCAGTATAGAGAATGGACATCTGTTGATTGATAACTGGCAATCTTCGGGTGTGTGATTATGCCATTTGTCCGTCGCTGACGAATGTTTCCTGGAAAGAGGGAGAATGGGAACAATTAAGCCAAGCGTTTATCCCAAGTGTATTTCATCACAGAGTGTATGTTTAGGATGAGATTGGGAGTGGACTGTTAGGGCTCCATCAGACGTACTGCAAATATACAGTTAGCACATTCAAATTAATAAAACCACGTAACATTTTGAATCCTATTAATCCTATTTATAATTTTATAAATGCGGAAGTTTGTATGGTTGTTACTCAATCACGCCGCAACGACTGAACCAAAATTTGGCACAGAGATAGATTATAGTCTGTTTACACATTTTTATCTCGGGAAATATTAAGAGAGTTTCCGCGGGAATATAAAACCTCAATCCACGCGAACGAAGTCGCGGGAATCATCTAGTTTTTAAATAAAAATACCACCGCGGCTATATGTTTTTTGGATATGGTGGTAGAAGAGATTGCTCAATTTTTACGCAAAAGATCAGCCTGGCTGTCCAGCGTGGAAATGCTGTCAGTATTCTTGGCACTATTCCACGGAGCCAAAAAAGAATGACTGTGGTTGTTTGCCACGAGTAAAATATATTTTTTTAATATTAAGACAGCTGATATGGCAAACTTAGTTATTAGCCAAATTTTTATTAGGCTAGATCGTAATTTTAGTGAGTATATGCTGTTGTGTATACTCATACTAATGAAAAAAATAGTAGGTCTTTAGTTGGTATTCTTGTTGAGGTTGTATTCTTGTTTTGAGGCACCATATTCCTATTAAACTACGTAAGTATGATCTAAGTATCGGCAAAGCCGTCTTATTAGAGCTTAGGTGTGTTCTACACGGGTAGAAGCCAATTAGGGATATAATGGATCTAGATAGGTAACACGTGTTGCCGTGGCATATTGTATACCTTCGTGGCTTTCATTATAAGTTGACGTTCATGTATATTTTATTAATCACCATCAACTAACTTTGAAAACTTAACAAATAGCTATTTGTTAAGTTTTCAAGTCCTATATTAATAAACTAACTGATGTCCGGGAAGCGCAGCGTAGGCAGACCCCCCACTAGGTGGACCGACGACATCAAACGAGTTGCAGAGAGCCGCTGGATTCAGGCGGCGCAAGACCGAAGCATGTGGAAGTCCATGCAACAGACCTATGTCCAGCAGTGGACATCTATCGGTTGAAGAAGACGAAGAAGGACTGATGTCTGCGACTTCTTTCGCACGGGCTTTGTTTTTAAAATCCAGCGGGAACTCTTTAATATTCCGGGATAAAAATGAGCCTATGTCAATGTCCAGGTCCTCAACTATCCCCATGCAAAAAATCACTTCGATTCGCAGCACTGTTGCTGTGATTGAAGGACAACAAAACAAACACACTTTTACATTTATAATATTATTAACAAGTAAGATATTAGTAAGATTGTAAGAAGTAATAATAATAAAAAAAAAAATAAAAAAAAAAAAAAAACATACGCGTCGAATTGAGAACCTCCTCTTTTTTTTGAAGTCGGTTAACAAGTAAGATAGATTAGTAAGATAAGGAAAAGAGAAGAGAGGAGAAGCGAACGGAAAAACTATTATTTTTGAAGTCATTAAGTTATGCCTTAGAGCAAATAGTTGGAAAAATAATTACATAGTAGTTTAGGTACCTGAATATCATTTTCAAAATTTTGAAGTATATTGAATTTGGTTGACTCATTTCTTCTATTTCACAAACAGCTCGGCGTATACATTGAGAGCCATCTAAACCATTTCTGAAACCGAAAATAAAGTTATGCGACTTAAATTGCTTCGCTTTTATGAAAGACAGATAGAAAAAATAAATAAGATTTATATAAGTAAGATAGTAAGATTTGGGTACCTGTTTAACAATATTTCCAAATTACTAAAGACAGCTCTTCGACTCAAGTGTTTGTACGGCCGAAAGGAGTCCGGGGGGTCGTCCCAGTTTATACGGAAGCCTAGAGCTTGGGCGAAGATCTGGTTCCATGGCACCATGTTTGCTTTGAAGTTGAAACGAATCTGCAAAGTGTTGTTTCTCATCATCATCACCATAATTCTAATCATCGTCATCATCTTAATTCATCACTGGCTCACTGCTCGGCACGAGTCTCTTCTCAGAAAGAGAAGAGACTGTAGGTACTTATCCACCACGCTAGCCAAGTGAGTGAGTAGATTGGCAAACGTCACACTATTGAGAACATTATGGAGAACTTTTAGGCATATAGGTTTCCTCATGATATTTTGTTTAACCGTTGAAGCAAACGTAACGTTCCTAGGAAACGTTAGTGAGAGGTTAGGACCTTTACGGGCTACCTAAGCTAAGTTAGGTGGCGCTTTTTGTTAATTTAGTTTTCACGAACCTTTAGAGAACACCTGAAGGTGGAAATGATATTGGGTAAGGGATCTTAAGGGATGATTTAGGTATGGTTCGTGAAAACGGGCATAAAACGCACAAAGCTCCGGAAAGTAAGAGTAGGTGTTTGAAACTTAATTTCTTTGTTGCGTGGAAATCGAACCCCGGTCTTCCGAAGCTGACTACTAGGTTATATCCAGCCTATGTCCAGCCGTGGACAACTATTGGTAGAAAGCATCTAGTTACAATACATAGGTATCCCACAAAACAATAAGTACAATACTCACGAAAAACTTTGAAAAATTCTGGAAACTTAAATATCTTCTTAATCGATTCAATTTTTGTGACTGATTAGCCTCAGTAAAGTCAATTAAAATAAACACGATAAAACAAACATAACAAACTATGATCACTAGAAACGTCCGATTCATTATGATTAAATAGTTTAATTGAAAAACACTTTTCATACAGATTTTGGACTTTCTATTTACATTATTATCTTAAAATATCGTCCAAAAATAGTTGTTTTAAAAATGTTTGGACACATATTATATTCCCCGTTGAAGTCGTTAGGATGATATTTTTAGTATTTAATATAACTTCTTTTTGATATTTAAGAATTAGTTAATTCAACTTAAACATACTATTGTCATATATACTGAATAAATAAAACTGCGCTTTTAAAGTAATTGTCACTAAAATATTTCCTTGCTCGATTAACGATAATAATTACAGATTATTTTCCTTAATAAATAATTAATTTATAACACTTGATTCTATTCTTGGTAACAAGTAAGTTGAAACTAAACCAAGCAAATAAATTATGGTTGCACATGGCTGACTTGTTCTTAAAAACAGTTAAACTACTGGCACTGTTAGAAATTGGAACGATCCCACGTTAAGTAGGTGCGAACAATGTGCAAGCATATAAAATTATTGATCTGAATAAGTACTGTAAAAGTGACGTAATTATGTCTGTTTATAGGAGAAATATTTTCTTTTTCTCGTGTAATATCTGGAATGGTGACCTCGCACCAAGCAGCGCGTGTTTTGTTGCGTTGCTTTCAAGAATACCTATAGGTATGGGTTTAGATCATTCGATGACCATATAATGCTTACAATTTCATCTAATGCCATAACCAACTAAGAGCGATATTTTCTAAACAGTAAGAAACTTGCGATGGCGTATTTCCCATGATCTGAAAGAAGCAGGGTTATCACATCTCACCCCTTCCCGAGTTGCTAAGCTTAAGTGGCAAAGGGAAGGGCATATTCGAAGAACTGAGTGTCGTTGAGGTACCAACGTGCTGGAGTAGTAGCCTTGCACCGACCTATGCAGTTTCTGCAGACTAAGTCCCAAGGAGCCCTTGCATACAGGTGGCACAAGACCGATGCAAGTGGAAGAAACGAAATGAGATTTATTCCCATCCGAAGACGTCTATCAGTAGACAAAGAGGAAGATACTCAACCAAAAAAGATGAATTATAGAAATTAAAAAAGAAAGGAAAATTAATTTGCTTAAACTCGAAGAAAAACCGAGTTGGCAAGTAGTATAGCAAAATGTTGAAGTACGGTACAGACGACATACTTTTATATTTGACTTGTGGTTGTGTTAATTTTGTGGTTATATACCGTTATAGCCATTTAAGCTTCTGTCCCCTTTATGGCCAGTTGCACTTCGGGCGGTTAAAGTTAACGTTAATATTTAACTTTAGCCAACTTTAAAGTCGATTGCACAAGTCAGCTGCTCTGATTAAAGAGAGTTAAAACGAGACAAAATTATATTTGTATCTCGTTTTAACTCTGTCTCAAGTGCGAGCCAAATACGCTGTGTAGATTTTAGTCTAATGCCAGCTAGTTTTCACCAACCATACCTAAATCATTTCCCTAAGTAGGAGTCTCTTTACTTAGGCAGCCCTTAAATACAATCCCTTACCCGAAATCATTCCCACCTTTATGTGTTCCCTAAAGTTTCGTGAAAATGAAATCGGCAGAAAACGTCACCTAAATCAGCTTGGGTAATTAGCCCTTAAAAGTCCTAACTTTTTTTAACTAGGAATTTGCCAGATTTCACTAATGTTCCTAAACGTTGGTGAAATCTGGCAAACTCTTTTCATTACGTTAAAAAAAGAGTCAATTATTCAATAGCCAAGTAGTTTTTCCACCATATGGATTAACAATACCTTTTGCACTTGTATGTACTTACCAATTTTCAGATATCTTAGAATTATGAATGTAGAGAAAAATGGGGTCAGAATGACCTAGAGCTTTCCGCTTTATACATTTAAATGTAAGATGTATCTATATTATGTTTATTATTGCTTGTATTTTCATTTCAATTTTTTCATTTTATTTATTTCACAGCAGATGAGCTTTATATAGCTGAGAAATAACACTTACTAAAGTAATAATTCGTAATAAAAGTAGGAGGTATACTTACGAAAAAACGCGAGATATTCCTGAATATTAGATATCTTTTCGGTCTGTAAACATCGTGCGTTCTATTCGCTTCGCTGAATTCAAAAAACACGAGGATGACAAAAAAGACGTAGCCGATTAAAATCACTTGTACAATCCTCGTCCACATAACTATTTGGTATATTTGCTATGAAAATTATATCTAAAATTGAAAAAATCCCTTTACATTTTATCTTCCTTCTTACCCTTCATCAGCAACACGTCAAAAGCTCACTACTGAGCGCAGGTCTTCTTTAAGAGAAAGGTTACAGGGTTCATTATGCTGGCCCAATGCAAAATTCGAACACAATTTCACCCTCACCACCTGGGTGCCTGGAGCACTTCGACCATCCGTTGTACCAGATCTTTTTTTCCACGAACTTCACTTAATTATATATTTATATATATTTTAGTGTTCCCACTAAATTATAACATGGGGTTAGTCAAGGGGCGGAAAAAACCAATTCCTGAAAAGCAAATCTGAAAAATTCAAAGAATCAATTCCTGACAAAACATTTCTTTCATTTCAGTTGTACTGATCAAATAAAATAGTTTCTTTCTTTTTTTCAAAAGCCTCAGGTGCTACAAATGTTCATGGGAAGCGGTAATCACTTAACATCAGGTGAGGCACCACCAATGCGTTGCCGGCTTTTCAGGAATTTGTTGGTCCGGCTCTTGAATAGTCCCATTTGGTGGGAACACCGTCGCAGGAAGTTAGTTCCACAGTTTCAAAGTACATACGTGGAAAAAAAGATCTGGCGCAACGGATGGTCGAAGTGTTCCAGGCACCCAGGATCTACTTCGTAATAGAGTACCTACTAAGTTAGTAAATTAGCAACGTTGACCTGAATCTGACTTTACTCGGTAGATTAAAGTTAACGTCATTATCCGATTCAGCTTTTTGGCTTGGCTATTAAATTTTACCACCCAATTATTAAAGTCCATTACAAGAGTTATGGTGCCGAGGGGTCGTCAATTCTAATTTGAGACACTGCAAAGTTGCTGTAAGATTTTAGTGCGTAGTTGATTGGTTCTTAAATCAATCTCGATAATAAATAGAATAAAATATACCTTTAAATGCTTCATAAAGGAAGGTATATAATAGTATACAGATATTCTTCCATACTCGTACAATTTCAAAAGTGCAAAAACATTGTCTGTTACTAAATTTCCGACGTAACCGCTGAAAAAACAAACACACTTTCATATTTATAATTTAGCAGAGATAGAAAGGATTAAAAATAACTTACCAAGAAATCTGTATATACTATTTATGAAATTGTAAAAGATTTTTGATCAATTTCTTTATGAGTGTATCACCATTGAGTGGAAACTTTCACAGTCCAAACATATTTAATAATATGAATTTTCATATTTCTCGCTCCGTACAAGATCAATCCATATGAACCAAAAGTACAGTTTATTGCGTCCAAAGCCGTTTTCAAGGTTATTCAATATTTTTTAATCAAGATGAACTTCAGCAATAGATTTTTTCACGTTGAGTGCTAGAAAAATGACTTAGATAAAAATTCCCAGCGGAAAAAGTAGGCCTATTTAACTTAAAATTAACTAGTTTTTCTATGCTTAACCTTAATTTTAAGTATATCAGGTCAAGTTGGATAATATACAGGATGATGTACATGTAGTCTCAGGTTTTTTGTTCACGATAACATACTTAGTATTTTGATTTTTTTTAGAAAACTCAGCTCCTATATATTATGTACTTTCTTAATAACTACGTTGATTCAAAGACTTAAAGAAAATATTGATCATACTAAAAGCTGCCACATGGCTGCCATTGGAAGGTATCCAATCCTTTGCTGCGTCACGCCAATCAGCTCAAAGGCTTTACAGTCTTTCTACACTTCATCTACCCAGTGATACCTAAGGCGTTCAACAGAATGTTTTCCTATTGGGTAAGGTGAGTTGGGTATCATGATTATAATATAATGATATTTTTGATCAACATACGAGTAGTTATGGAAACAGAATATAAGTTAGGTTATTCAAGTTTAAGACTAATTTTCAAGAAACTGCCACTGGTTTTTACAGTTGAAACGTTAAATTATCTATCTATTTAGTTATAAAATTACATCAGTGTCAATAGATTAATTTTATCACTAATGGTGATCAGATCTATAGTACTCTGACTTAGCTCTGACTTGAGATAAGAGTTAAAACGGGACACAAATATGCTTTGACATAAATCTATCTCGTTCTCTGTCTTAAGTCTGAGCAAAGTTACAGTACGGTCTATAGATTTCAGCCTTAGTTTATAGTTTGGTGTTTAAAAAAAAAATTAACATGTAATAAAATGAACACCATGTATAAATGTTGTAACGGTTCGGATATTTGACGGTCGTGATTAACATTGCATACCTTCCCATTTGTGGATAAGCTAAGCCAATATACTTAGTAGGATCCCAAATCCGTAAAAAGAAAGTCTTTTAAACTTTTTTGAGCCACATTAACATTGGTCTTTTTAATAGAAAACCATACGATACAGTCATTATTTACGCAATACAATAATGTTAGTACCGGGGTCCCATTGCAATAACTCTAAAATCATTTAAAAAGTTTGATAGCTCACATTGCACTTTAACATAATTGTTTGATAATTTTATTAGTATTAGTTGATTTGCAAAACAATGAGTGATTTAATAAATTATTTGAAAATCTGTTGTGTTATACTTTTATCATGTCAAACGGTAGCAGTTACGAGTAATTCTAACGAACAATATGGTACTACAGTTTTATCTAGAAGGAAGAGATTTATTATCTTTCCGGAAGGAAGTTCCTTTCAACTTGGTGAGTGTTGCGTTAATTAATATTGCGTTTTATAATAAAATTATTAAGTAAGTACTTGTGTAGTACTAATGCAAACTTTAAATTAATAGTAATAATATAATTTATACTTACTTATAATTACTAGTTGATGCCCGCGGCTTCTCTCGCGTGGATTTAGTTTAGTTAAAAAACTAAGGTTGATTTTCCGGTATAAATAGTAGCCTATGTCACTCTCCCGGTCTTCAACTATACCCATGCAAAAAATCAGCTTGATCCGTTTCTTTTTTGCCACGAGATTGAAAGACAAACCAACAAACAAACACACTTTCGCATTTATAATATTGGTAGATATATTTTTGACAGATCCTTAGTTGAGACTGTGAACTCGCTTTTTTAATTAAATCAATTTCAAAACATAAGGAAAGAGATTTCCTAATTTGTATTTGTGTGCAAAGTCGAGCTTAGTTGAGAATAAAAGTGAACAAATAAAGATTTACTAAACCGCAACAATATAGTGTATGTAAAAGTAATAGTATTATTTATTTCAATCCATAGTTTTCTGCATGACCTATCCAGCTATAGTGACCCTAGGAGACATAATTCTATGGGGCAATACCGCTGCATTAGCCTTTGAATTGCCACAGGACCCGTATTCCCCTTTCAACCACAAAGCTGACCCTCTTCACAGAAGAATAGATACAAAGACGATCTATTTTACGGATTATAATGGGAAAATTATACACCAAGAACCGTATAAGAGGTAATTTATTTTTAGTTATTACTTACTAGCTTTTTGCGACTTCGGTTTCTAAAAATTCGCGATCCGCCCAGTGGTTTGAGCTCTGCTTTGATAGATCAGTCAGTAAGTTAGTCAGTCAGTCAGCTAGTCACCTTTTTCTTTTATATATTGTAATAAAACGACGTAGCCCCATCGAGTTTACGCTCATTTGATTCATCTTGACAAGTATTCTGGTCTTAAATGGTATCCAGAGAATGATGACTTTCTAACTTTTTAGTTATTTTTTGTTCCCATCTGATAAAAGTTCATTTAAAAAACAATATTTCAAAGTTCTTCTTATCTCTATCTTAGTACCTCGTAACCTATCTATAGTTAAGGCGCAACGCTCGCAAAAGAATTGAGTTTTCCTTGCTTATAGTAGGTATAATAACATAATTCACGCAACCGATGTATGTACGTGATCAATATCACGGTAGAAATAATATAGGCGTGTTTTTTGTAGCTTCGTTAAGGAAAAAGAAAAGTAAAGGTATGAGATTTAGATTGTGTAGAATGAAGCGTCCTTTAGCATCTGATTTACATTTCCACACAAGCCAAGCAGCATACAAAATAAATCTTTGCAGTGGATACGAATAGGTACGCTTGAATTTGCTACAACAGGATTTAAAGATAAAAATCGTCGATGTATTCCAGAAAGTTTATAGTAAATCCGGCGTTCGCGAAGCGTAGCGTAGACGGATACGTACCTCACGAATACAAAATAGATAGAAAAGAGATGCACGCCTCACATCACACTCGCCAGTTTTTGAAAGGGGACCTCTTGGAAAACGTTGGATTTCATCGCAGCGGTCGAGCGACTCTGTATCAACACGTAGAGGGACTACTGCAAGGGTTGGTTTCTTGATTTTTTTTTATTCGATGACAAGAGCCTTTGACTGCGATCTTACCTTATGGTAAGTGACAATGCAGTCTAAGATGGTAGCGGGCTAACTTAGAAGGGATATGGCAGTGTACATTCAACCCATACCACTAGTCGGTTTCTACACACCATCGTGTCGGAACGCTAAATCGCTTGGCGAAACGTCTTTGACGGTTGGGTGGTACTCGTAACTAGCCACGTCCAAAGCCTCCCACCAGATAAAATTGATATAGGTCTTGCAATTCACGAGAGCGCGTGAGCTTTACTTGTGGTTACGTCATGTACATGCACATTGTGTAAGTGTGTGTACCTGTCAGGAGCCTAGGTGGGAGCGGTCAGCTCTCGTTCACACTTATACAGACACGACACACACACAACCATGAGCCATGCACCCTCATGAATTGCAAGAACTTATAATTTAACACTTAATTTCTACACCATTACACAATGTTGAGAATACATATTTTTTCTTCTGTGATCTAAGACAGAGATAGATAGAAGAAAGAAGTCGAACACGCAACGGCTCGGTACCTGTAATCTGTCCATTTCGTGGGTCTTGAAACATTGTACTCTTCCGTACGAGGAGACCATTTCAGCAACTTAAGACTGGAGTCTTAAGACACACAGACACACAGATGGACAGACAGACGTTGGAACGCCTGTCTGTTCTTCGAACCAGGTTCTCCGTCCATTGCCTTTCTAGTTTTGCAACTTGTTGTCTTCAGTCTGGTTTTCTACGGTTTAACGGAATAGACAATTTTCAACCATAGTTTTTTTAGCCTTTTTTTTAGTTTTAAATTTAGTTTAGTTTTTTTTTAGTTTTAATTACAATTTTTATAAACGTCATTAATTTTGAAATCTTTACGGGGTACCTTACTGGTAGGGACCAGTAAGGTACCCCGTAAGGAAAAAGATGAAAGGAAATCCTTACGAGGCTCATAGTCTTGTGAAAACTATACCTAAACATGTATTTTGAAATTATTTTGAATTTGTAAGTTTATTATTTTTTTAAAATAAGAATATTAGCCAAGCTAAACTTGACTTATATTCTCCCTCCAAATAATCGAAAAGCTTGTGCTAGGAGTGTGTACGACAGTAGTATATACGACCTTTCAGTTTTCAGTCCGCACCTTTAACCGTTGGGCTATTGAGATTTTATTTTAATTGTACCCTTTATCGCATATGATATTTACGTATGAAAGAAGAAGCCATACAGTTATTGAGGTCACTAAAATATTATTCTGGATGGATCTTCGTAGAATTTATCTGTCTCTGTTTTATGAAGGGCCTATTCTATTCTGTTATATTATTTATGTATTGTATTTCAGTATTGGAGCCGACGGAAGAACGTGCCTGCTGAAGATGCTGTGTGAGATGGGACAGTCACATAATACACAGGGTGCATTTCTTCAAGAAATAATGAGAGCAGTTTTCACGTAAGTCGCCTTTACAAGTACATACGACGCAGTGGTGAGCGCTGTGGTCCTATAACTGGGAGGTCTCGGGTTCGACTCCCTGCGGGGGCAATTTGGGGATTTATAATTTTTAAATTGTCTCTGGTCTGGTAGGAGACCTTAGCCGTGGCTAGTTACCACCCTAAGTCAAAGACGTGCCGCCAAATGATTTAGCGTTCCGGCGCGAAGGCGTGTAGAAACCGATTAGGGGGTATGGGTTAAATCTACATTGCCATTTACCATCAGGTGAGATCGCAGTCAATGACTATCTTGTCAACGAGTAAAAAAAAAATACGGAAGCCTCCAGGATTATGAGGTAGGCCTCATCAGTGCAACCTAGAGGTTAGAGCGCGCTTGCCTAGAACATATATTATACATCAAGTAAATTGTAAATTAACATGGAGCGTATGCAAACATAATCAAAACCGACAGCTGCAGCTCGGAACAGGGGATGAATATCTAAGCGCTGAGTAATTCGATGCCCGACTTCGGGCTAACTCGCTTAACAGTTAACCTGTGGGCTCGCTTAAATATTTAACCTACAATGACGGTACGTTTCGCTTAAATGCATAACTTCAGCTATGGTATTCACTAAAAGAAAATTCAAGATTTTAGACTTGATGCGTGGCATAATGACATAATTGTGATAAATTATACGAGTACGTACCACTTAGAGCTAGTTCAGATGACAAGCGCTTAACGCGCGTTTTCATAACGCGCGTTTTAATAAAGCGCGCGTTGAACGCTGCGCTAGCGCTCGACTGTTGTCAGCGCGCGTCAATGCGCGCTTTGAGATCATTGGATTTCTATGTTACCGTTCAGTTTAGCGCACGCTTTCGACGCGGATTGACGTTTAGGGTTTATCAGTATCAGTACGTCCAGCAATTGTTCGAAATGGAAACCGAAGCTTTTAATACGGAATCGTTTATAGATGAAATAGAGAAACGTCCTGCGATATGGGATTTTTTGGATAGGAACTTAAAGAGACGGGCTTGGAAAGAACGCGTCTTCAGATTCGACTAGAACTACTTGGCAAGAACTCTACTGAACCATGGCGGCCGCGGCAACGCGCATTCAACGCCTGACCAGCGCGTGTCATGTGAACACCGTTAAAAAATTTAGCGCACGTTCAACGCGCGCTGAACGCTTGTCATCTGAACGTACCAATGTACCAAGTGTGCGCCGTAAACATTACAGCCTAGGCTGATGTAATATTCAGCTACAGCTGAAACCCCACCTCTACAGCTATACTTCCTTAAAGGCTTAATCAAGGGCTAGATATCCCTCTATTGTATTACTCGAGCCGTCTAGCCTGTATTTGCATCCAATTTGCGTCAGCCATCCTTCGCAGGTCGTCGTTCTTACGCTTATAAATTTGAATACCTAATTTTATTGTACCGTCTACTTCATTTATTAAGAAATCCTATTAATAACGAAAGTCGCAAATGCAAAATTGTTTATTAATTTCTTGCCATAACCTAAATTAGGGATGTTTTATTTCTGAGGGTAAACTTTATATTCTGTGCTTGAAGTATAATTTTTCAGATTAACTAACTCGACATCGGCTTTGGCGTTAATAAGAATTTTAGCCACATGCTGACCATGTCACCAAGTGCACTCCGCATTTTAGGTAGGTATAAAGCTAGCTGCAAGTGCTTGGTGTAGTAGAAAGAGAGGCAACTTCGATGTGCATATCACTGTAGGTAATTTAGCGCTGTGCAACCTGAATTGCACATTATTGTGTGGTAGCAAGAGTTTTATTTAAATGATTTTTCGGAGTGAATCTTCTGTACTTGTACATTCCCCTCTCCCCTTCAAGTTTTTTTTCCTTTGTAACATGGATTTCCGTAAAGTATCCAAAAATTTTTTTACAGATTACCAAAATCTTCTAAGCCAGACGATGTCGATGAAGATTACGACGCAGCACATTCAGCTCAAGGTTCCTGCGAAGAATTGTATCCCTGTGTTAGACAGCCTAACATAATATTATAACCAGAAGAGTATTTGTACCTAGGACCTATTTCTTAATCGCCAAGTAAACTTTAACCCACTAATATGTGGTGACAGATTTTCAATACCAAAACTGTGAAAATTCCTCGTATTAAACACTATCCCGCGACTGCGAAATAGATCCTTCGTATTAATTGTCGAAATGTTTGTGGGATTGTCTAAAAATAATTGCTTTTTAAATATTTTTAGCGAGCAAACAAGTAGGCGGGTCGGTCACCTGATGTTAAGTGATTACCGCCACCCATGACCATTTGTAGCACCGGAGCTACGACTAATGCGTTGCCGGCTTTTCAGGAATTTGTTAGTCCGCGCTATGAATAACCCCATGTTGTAATTTAGTGGGAACACCGTCGTAGAAGGTTGGTTCCACAGTTTCAAAGTACGTGGAAAAAAAGATCTGGTACAACGGATGGTCGAAGTGCTCCAGGCGCCCAGGTGGTGAGGGTGAAATTGTGTTCGGTGGCGAGGGGCTCGTTTGTAGTAGCTATTATATTATAGGCGTGATGATCGTAATCACCTCTGTATGATGGTACTGTCTCGCACAACATTGACGTCTTGTTCGACGCAGCAAGAACGCCATTAATTTAACCAATCAGAGGTGATTGCTATCGTGACACTGTCGCAATCATTTTTAGACAATCCCATAGCTAGATACAGTACTGTTGATACCTTACAGTCTAAATAAACCGTCTGTCGAGATCCTCAGAGAATAGGCCTGACCTATTTACTTTATAATCATCATTATGATTTGTATTCTCACGAATACAAGCCGTTAGAATAAGAATGTGTACAAATTATGTTATTAGTTAAAAAATTAATATAATAAATAAATGAAATGTGTACGCAATATGTTTTATTGAAAATATAAATTGTCTAATTTTATATAAATTCGGTACGCGTTTTTCGAATTGTAGGTAAGTTTTCATTCATGGTGTTACATTAAAAATGTAGTTTAATTTAATCTTTAGTACATCATAATTATTAATGATTAAATAAATTGCGACTTCTTAGACACACCTAAGTATGCCTAATTAATTTTCTTCAAAAATAGAAAACAGACCAGTTTCATTTTAAAACCGCATTATTTAAACTGTTATGTTGGCAACACTTCGAATTCAACTCGCGTCCCTAATTCTTTCATCACGTTCTATTGTCGAGCGTTATCTTGATTGCCTTTTTTGTCTTTTTCAAAACCATTTCCGACGAGACATAACTGTTCAACAAGGTGTCACAAAACATGTTAATTGCTTCTTCATTTATACATATTTGCATCTCCAACATCGTGTGTTAAACGGTGGAGACCATTTTAAGTTTATTTAGTCATGTGGCAACTCTATTCGAAATTTGAACAGAAAGATTTGTTTCTTTTTAATTGACGTTTGTTTAACCTCTTTAGCGAATGATACAGATACAAATTTAATTTTTTAATATGGTTTTGAAGGTAGTTTTGAAAGTATTGAGTATTTTATTTATTTGTAGTTTAGTGACGCATTTGTGGAGTAAATCTAATAGGAACTTGGTCAGTGTTGAAGTGAGTAATGAAACTTGTTTAAAGAACGGTTCAGTGAACGAGCCACGTAGACGGACGCTGTCTAGAAGTAAAAGGTTCTTAGTGTTTCCGGAAGCCAGTTCTTTTCAATTAGGTATGTATCTCCTTAGACTAAATGATAAAGATAGACGTGAACAGTGAACGGATTACTGCGCATTGTTATCGTAATCAAGACGAAGTCTTAGTGACACACTGCGCTTTCTGGTGTGAGGGAATCACTCTACCACCTTGGGATCCCAAAATCTGTCGGTTCTTTGAATTATGTACAAACCTTACACCTGTTTTACCAGTTTCGCGATCCATTAAGCTTTGTGAGCAACATTGATTCTTGTAGAAATGTATTCACTTTTTTTTTAACACTAGTAATAGTGAAGGGTAACATCGTGAGAAAACCTGCATGCCTGAGCGTTCTCTATAATTTTCTCGAATATGTGTACTCGTAAGAGGAGACCTGTTCCTAATAGTAGCCCGGTGATGTGTTAAGAACTTAAGGTGATTATGCTCGTCTTATGTTGTGTTACGATAAAACTCAACACAGTTCTGTTTGCGCCTTTAGTTTGTGCATACTTCGTAATTTCTTGTTGCTAAGACGTTGTTTGTGCAGAAAATAGGTTACTGGCTCTGAGTTCGAGATAACGGTACCGTATTCTCGGTTCACTTTACATGAATTTTCAGTTTCTTCGAATTGTTTCCTCCAAAGAAAACGCACCGCTATACCTACATAGCAATGCGTTGTAAAAAAGAACTGTAGAGTGTAGAATTGATTTTCAATTTCATCAGCTTTTTCTTTATGAAGATGTAGGTTTAGGGAAACTTGCTAACACGCAATAAAGGGCAATATCGGTTGCACAGCGCTAACTTAACTACAGAGGTAGAATAGAATAGAATAGAATATCGCTTATTCATTGACATCTATAAATACCAATGAAATAGGTAGGTACACTTAAGACTTACACATTACAATTTCTTAAAATATAACTCAACTAGTAGGTATCTACTATGTATCAAGCCAATGAAAGATGGCCTAGAAGTTGCCTCTATTTCTATCGTTTAACTCTTATCTCTTCGTACTATGTTAGCCGTGTCGGAACGGACGCAACGGGCAAGCTAAAAAGCAGATTGCGCCTGCCCTGCTAATCCTAATGAATAAGAATAATTTATTTACCAAAATAAAATTAAACACACAAATGTATTGAACAATAAGGTTTTATAAAAAGAAACATATAACATCAAGTCTTTTCGCAGCTTGGCTACGGCGTGATTGAAGGACAAACCAATTAACCAACACTAAAAAACAAAATACTCTTTCGCATTTATAATATTATAGTAGGAAGTAGGATTTCACGAAGCACTTTACGTTGAAGAAGGTAAATGCTAAAAGGGTGTATCGGAATAAAGGCATAAGAATTGATTCAATTGCAGTCCATGGTCCTATATAAAGGACTCCCCAAGGCTATCTCGTTTGTATTGAGTTAGGGAACTTCCACTTTAAGATAATTCGGTTGTCTGCGTTTCTTTCAATTCTTTGAATAAAATTATTAGTATAATACGTACGCAGTACCTCACGAAGTTACGGGCACTTTACTTGTGGTTGCGTCGTGTACATGCACATTGCGTAAGTGTGCGTGCCTGTTAGGAGCCTAGGTGGGAGCGGTCAGGTGCGAGCAAGCTCTCGCTCACACTTATACAAATACGACACACAAACAACCATGAGCCACGAACCATTGTGAAATGAAAGAACTATAGGTAGGTATTAGACATCCATCAGACGATGAAGATTTATTTTTGAATTCTACTACCAGTGAGTCGTTGACTGCAATCTTACCAGGTGGCAACCTAAGATGGAGGCGGGCTAATATGGAAGGACTAAGGCGGTTTTTAAGAATGATTGATGGAATTGCTTGATGCAGTTGATCTAATGGGCGCCTAATGCCCGTTTTCATCGATCATACTAAAATCATCCCCTGAGTGGGGACTTTTTACGTAGATAGCTCCACCTCCTTAATACAATCCCTTACTTAATATCATTTCCATCTTTATATTTTGTTCCCCAAAGGTTCCTGAATATGAAATGCTTAGGGTAGTAGCGTGTAGTTATATAATTTTTGTATAATAAAAATGTGTAAGTACTAATAAATTGGCGACAGACTGTCCTGTTATTAAACAAAAGCTAACTCTTGTCTTATTCACGAGTAGGTAGAGTTTAAAAAAAACTTTTTTACACATTTTGGTGGCTTTGTAGAGACAAATTCAGGGGACTCACAGATCCTCAGAATTCCATAGCAAAAACTTGAATGATCTTCCCTTGATATGGCAGAAATAAAACCTCATTAATTAAATATTATATTTCTTAAAAGAAATATTGATTGAATTTTTCATATTTAGGGGTCTGGTTAGTTATAAATATATATGTAACAATGTAAGAGAAAGAGTAAGAGGAGAAATGCAAACGGGCAAAGCGTTTTATACTACAAAGCTTCAGGTGTCCTAAAATATATTATCACAAGTTTTCTTTTGTTTTCAGTTTTTTGCGTTCAAACCGCAGCTCTCATACCAATAGGCGACATCTTTCTCTACAGTAACACCATAGCATTGGCTTGGAATCTACCCACGGATCCCAAACTCTTTCTCATGTTGAAGGAGAATGAGAAAAACGGAGAGAAGAAAAACGAAAGAAGAGTTGACGAGGGTAATATTTACTATGTGGATGATAAAGGCAAACTGATTGCTAAGGTGCCGTACAAAAGGTAAGCGTTTGTTTAAATTTAAATTTTGGATTTAAAATGGTCTTCTTCTCCTTCTTCTTTTTCACCAATCCTTTATTTAGTTCATCTTTGGAACCCATACACGCCATTCTTTACAATGATGTGCCAATAATTTCACCCAACCCCTGTCTTCCCCACTTTAAAAATATTGAATTTAAAAGGTTGCATAGGGATCTGATAAAACAAAGTTAGAAATGAAGTGGACATTAAAAAAGCTTATTAAAAGTTATTAAAACATTAATTTACTAAAGAGTCCAAAGATCAGTTTTCAGACATCTTTTTGCCGTTCAGTGCAGTTCTTTTTTATATGATAGTTAATCTTTTTTAACCGGCTTCCAAAAAGGAGGAGGTTAACAATTGATAACCTCCTCCTTCTGTTCCATTATCTTTTTTTTTCTTGTGTTATTTATTTACAGACGCACAATAATCAACCCGGCGTTCGCTAAACGAAGTATCTCTGAAAAAGGAACTTTTAAAGATAAATTAAAGGTAAAGATCGACAGAATGAAGATGCACGAAAGTCAGTCGGAGCGAGAATATTTGAAGAAGGATAACTTTGACCAAGACAGCATAGAGTTCCATAGACTTACCAGAGTCGATTTGTATGAAAAACTAGTGCCATTCATTACTGCGTGAGTATAACTCTTTATTCGATGACAACTTATTACAGATTCTGGCTTAAATCTGTTGAGTGCTTCGATAATAGAAAAATAAGTGGATATCGCATGTTAGTCCGATTTGTGTAACCACTAAATATGAGTGCAGATCATTTCGCTAGCTAGTCTGTCATCGAACATTGACGTGAAGCAGTTATTTCAGTGTCAAGGAACAATGATGCATTTGAATAATAGTTGAAGTATGAAGAGCTGAATCCCGAAGGTTGAGTGCGCTCTGTTATGACTTGGATTTGGGACAGAATTAAACACGACAAAAAATTAAAATCTTGGCATACCTAAATCTGTTGTTTTAAGGCTGAAATCTATAGAGAACACTCTTATTCAGCTCAAACTCAAGGCAGAGTTAAAACGAGACAGATTTGTGGCAGAGCATATTTGCGTCTCGTTTTAATCTCTATCTTGAGTCTGAGCTGAGTCAGAGCACGCTATAAAGATCACAGCATGAGTCTGTCTTGAATCTAAGATGAAGAGTGCGATTTATAAATCTCAGTTTGAGAGTAGCCATTATGGTATTCTATCGATAAGAATTGCCCTTTAGAATTACCTGATTGATTTATCCTCCACCTGGTTTTCCACTTCGATCGTTTAGAATAGTCACCACCCTACCGATACTAGTTTATTAATTTGCGTTAAAATGTGGTATCGGTATTAATCGATATGTATTGACGGAATGGTACCATGAGACATAGATAGTGCCCAATGCATCAATCTAGTTTGATCAAAGCCAAGTCAGGCTAGGCGCCCTCCACAGGTGCCGGGTACCCGGTGTCGTTCCATCTCGACGAGCTAACATGAAAGGGTTACACGTTAGAAAGAGAGGCAACATTTAGGTAAATATCACTGTAGGTAAGTTAGCACTGTGCAACCTGAATTGCACTTTATTGTGTCGTAGCAAGAGTCGCTATTTATGTAAAGGTTTTTCGGGGTGAATCTTCTGTACCTGTACTATTATGTATTCCGTGGCCAAGTGTAATTACCAAACACTTTACCCTCCCGTAGGGGGGCTAGAAGAGGTAGTACTTTAGGTACTTGCATTCACCGTACTAACACTTGTTCCAGGTTGGGAGGCGACGGTCGACAGTGCGTTCTTCGGAAACTATGCGAGGCTGGGAAGGTTGCGAGACAAGGCACATTCCTACAGGAGCTGCTACGAGTTGTCTTTACGTTAGTACCTACCTTGCAACTATGAGCTGAATTTCAGACATGCCTTTGACGCTCGCTTTGGATAATATTTGTATACCAGTACAAAGTACAAAGTTTTAAAGCGCTACTTTTTGTATAACTAAAATTTATGAATTCTAAATAAATAAAAGGAACATGTTACTGACTGACCGATTGATCTATCAACGCACAGCTCAAACTGAACGAATCGGGCTGTTTGGCATGCAGATAGTTTGGAAGTCCCTGACGGCTAAGAAATAATTTTTGAAAATTCAACCCGTAAGGGGGTAAAATAGTAATTTGAAAAATCAAACTTAACGTGAACGAAGCCGCGGGTAAACGCTAGTAACGGATAAAAGTTTGAAAACTGTAACCCGACTACAGAAGAATTGAATGTTACCTACCAATTACAATTACAACACATTAATTGGTAGAGTCTGTTCAAATAGAGAACCATCGTGGGCAAACCGAGACCTAACGCTATTTATTGCGCTATTTATTGCGCTATTTTATTGCCCACCCCACCGCTCGTGCTCCACTCCCACGACGGTTCTCTTTTTGAACAGACTCTAACCAAAATCAATTTATATATTCACAGTTTACCAAAAGGAAGAGAGTTTCAATCAGAAGAGCACAGAGATTACGACAAGGCCCACTCAGTCCGAGATAACTGTGCATCACTGTATCCCTGTGGAAACTTCGATGTGCCTATACAGTTGCAGAACTAATAAATGCTATATTAGAAACATTTTATTTTTTATTTCTCTCTTTATCAGTCCGCAGTAAGCCAGAAAAGAATCCCCGGGATAGATGCGCCAAATACATCACGTATATAAATAATATTAAAAAAAAACACATTTAAAAAAATCATGTATCGTCTCTTAGTAATATGTATAGGAATTTTATATAAAAATTTTGCCTCTGTAATATGCAACATTGAAAATGAATGCAAATTGGTTAAAAATTTGAACTAACCTCGTGTTTATTTTTTTTGTCGAATAATTTTCATTAACCGGAGAATTCTATTTTTATGAAAAAATATTATTGCTTTCGACGCTAGGTAGAGAATTCTATAGCTAAATAATACGATCCTTAGATCTACCTGCATAGTACTTATTCTATTTTAAAAGAATCGCAGTGGCCGGCAGCGCGGTACGTCGCCGATCACCGATCGGATTACACGGATTAAACTCATTCCGAATTCAATCCAACTCATTTTTCTTTGAATCAGTGATGCGATCGTGTTGCCATTTATTTTACACTTCCTCACGTATAGGTTGCAAAATGATTTGCACCATCTTAGGCAGCCCTCATTACAAATAAAGTACGAGTAGAACTATGATCTAGCTTTGAGTTGACAGCACTAACAGTATTTCATAAATAATCGTTCGTTAATTCTAAGTCAAAGAAAACCAAGCATTATTATTAAGGACTTAGTACCTACTAGCCTAGTAGTTTAATTGCTCTGAAATAATACGAGCACGTACTATAATTACTTTAGTTGAGATTGTCGATATTTCCGATCCAATTTCATGGACCGTGGTCACGACACGACTGCGCTGTTGCTCTACTGCTCTTAAATAATTATCGTGGTACGTACTTATATAGGGTCAGGCGGGGTAAATATGGGACGAAAACAGATCTTTACTTTTCTAATGCTGTTAAAAATATTATAAGTGTAAGAAAAACTGATTATATTATACTTATAATTGGTATCTTTCACATGATACCAATTCAATTCAAAATAGTCAAGCGAAATGTATATTTTTCATACAAAGTATATGTCTCATTTTTTTCCTCTATAAAGGGGAAAATATAAGACATATAAGGTTAAAAATGAAACATGTTTGAACTTCTATGCCTTCAGTGTTTTATAGAGATGGTGGTAATAATAAAATAGAGCTGGGAGATATGATATAAAAAAATCATTAAAATTAACAAAACAAAAAATTGGTTTACTTTTTTGGTAATAATTACAGTAGTCGGTACTTAATGTTTCAATATTAACCTTAAATAGCTACAAAATATGATAGGGAAGTCTGATACTATCAGTATCTAATCTAATTATGAGCCTTGACACTCCTCTGTTATATATAAAAGCTTTTATGTAACTTGCAATGTATGCAACTATATTTGTTCGGGTCGAATCTTGCAACTCAATTTTGAAGCAGATAGCTTCAACCGATTGAGCTGAAATTTTGTATACACGGTAAGTTTGGATGACAATGCATGGTTAGCTGAGTGACGTCATTGTAAATCCAAAATGGCGGAACACTCACGGTGGCAGACTAGTTATTTTTAATGCACTCCTACAATATGGGTATCAAATGAAAGGGCTTGCTGAGAATAACTCGAAAAATAAAGTGACGTCACCCTAAATCCAATATGGCGGACTTCTAAAGAAGGCGGACTAAGTTTTTATTGCTTTCCAAAAAATATCAACTGTCTTAATATTACCCCATACACTGTCTCATTTTTTCCCACTTACGTGTCTCATTTTTTACCCTACAAACAATTTGAGTTTTCCTATCAACGACTGGATGCAGAATAAAACCACCGCTCTCCCCCGCAAGCACATCTCGCCCAGAATGCCGGGAGCGGGAGATGCGGCCGCGCTTGCATGAACGGGTTAACGCAAACGAAAAGTTCCTAGATCCCAATGTAAAGTTTTCGCGGCAATATTTTCGGTACTTTATAAAATGTGTTATAAAGTATACATGCAATAAGTTATCAATTTAGTAATTTGAATTCTAAGACATTACAAATGAAGTATACTTTTTAGTTTAATAAAGTTCTTTTTTGGTCTTTTTCTACGGAATTACAATCATGTCTTATTTTTATACGAAATTTGAGTGTCTTATATTTACCCCGACTGACCCTAATTTCAGAACAATTATTTCACTATTAAACCACGAATCAAGTCTAAAAGCTTTAGCGTAGTGGTTTATTAGAACATCATACGATACTTACCATATATGATTTCTGTACTTTAATAATAATATTATATTAATATAATGGTAATAAGCGCAGACAAAACAATGCCAAAGAATAGACCAGTCACCATAATACAGAGATAATTGTGATCTTGGTTCTTCTTCTTCTTTATCAATCGATAGACACCCACTGCTGATACATGTGGTATGAACTTCTACAGGTGTCTATCTTACACCGCTTGTATCCAGAGTCTACTTATCTTATAATTTGGAGGGTCTGCCAACACTGCACTTTCCGCCACTCCAGCACCAGCATTTCTTTGAACTATGTACCAAGCTGTTGCTTCTTGATTTAAAAGAATAAATTTTTGTATGAAACCCTACACTTTCTTTTCTATCAAGTACACTCGAGTTCAATTGTTACGCAGTAAAACACAATATTAGAAAAAACATTTTCTATTCGCTGAAGTTAGTCAGAAAATATTAATGTAATGATTTTGCAACTAGGAAAAATATGTTATTCAATAGTAGAAAATATATTTTACCTTCTCTAATAGTAATATTTATCGTTTCAACGATATCTTCCCAGTTTGTTTGCTGTTACTATGGCTTGGAAGAACAATCCCAATATTACTATTAATTATTATATTGTAATTAAAATTCAAAATTTATTTATTTCATATATAAGATATGTAATAATAATACTTAATATAATATAAAACTAAATACTAAATTAAAACTAAAACGTAAATAACAAAAATAAAAGCTAAATATAAAAAATATCATCTAAACCACTGGAACGAGGAAAAGTGCCCAGAACGCTGGCTGCGTTACCCCGCTGAATGGCCAAACTTATATGCTGGCCGAGGTAACTTCCAGCCTTCCGGTCACCAGTGGACTCTATGAGACGGGATGACAGATCCTTAAAAAAGGATCTAGCATCCTCGCCCCATGACCCCAGGGTTTCAACACCAAATGGCACAAATATGAAATTGTTTTCTATGTTTTCATATTTGCGCCGCTTAGCCCTTTCTGCTTTAGTAGCCGCCGCTCCCGCCGCCGCGGAGGTCGCCTGTAAGTGAGACGCTGCCAGTGTGTCAACACATGTGGCATCCCACACTAGCGACCTTCCTTGCTTCCACGGAACAAGTGTCATACCATCAGGTCTCTTGCCATCGCTTCGTGCCAAACCAACAGGTTCTAATACTGCAGGCACTTTAGCGGTGACAAGAGATCTACGAATGACATCGTTCAGGGAAGCATGACATGAGAAGCGACCGGCACTTTTGGCACAGGAAAGCCCATGATGTCCAAACTCGTCCACTGTCTCGCCACAGTGGCATAGATGCGGATAGTTGATCTTGGCACCAAGTCGAAGACCAACTGCAATGGAAAGAGTGAGGTGGTCTAGTAGAGTGCCTATATGATGGGAAGGGAGAGCTTGAAGCCAGTAACTTGATTCTCTCGTAGACACAGCAAGAAGACGCGCGCGGTCCCTTGCAGAAGTTGATGATTTTATTAACTCTTGCAAAACATCCGCACATAGCGCATCATCCCACTGCCGTTGAGATAACAAAGATACTGGCTCCTTGCTAGGACTCTCATCTCATCTTTAGCTTCTGTCAAGTACGATAAGCTAATGGAACCCAATGAAGGGTTAATGATGTTTCCAAAGAGCTTAAACGTACTGTAGGCAGAAGATAGAAATGCTGGTAATGAAACACTGCTAATTTTGCGAATACCTAAACCGCCAAAACGTACAGGGAGTGAAGCTTGTGTCCAAGCTCCGCTATCTAAAGGACAATTTAGGTTTTTTGTGAGCGTGTTTAGAACTATGTCATCCAAATCATTTAATAAAGGTAAAAAATTCCAAAGAGGGGCACAACGTAGAAAGGAAGTAAATTTAGGAAGAAAAAGGCAATACTTTAAAATAAATAGGGCCATATGAGTATTAATTTGAAAAAGGCGATCCGAAACTTGGTTAAATTTTGTAGTTTGATCCTTAATAAAAAGTGGAATAGAATCAAGGAGAACGGGTGCCCCTAAGAGACGAAGTGAATTTTCACTTAAAATTTTGATACCGGGAGCCAAATCGTTAAACTGATGCTTAATTAAATCCATTTTTTGAATATCCGTTGAGTTTGGAATGAAAATTTCACATTTTTCAAAATTTAATTCCAACCCAATAGATTTAAGTTTTTCAATCAACACTGTAAGATCCCCTAAAAACGAAGAAACTTTGTAATTAATAAATAATTAATATTAATTTAGGAACAGTGGATTATTTAAAACGGTGAGAGTGTAGTGGTTAAAACTTTTGATCTCCTTTTATAGACTATCCAGCTTCGAATCCGAGGCATGCACGTATAATTTTTCAAACTACAGAGTTATGTGCTTCGTAAAATCAATTACTTTAACGGTTAAGTAAACGGTTATGAGTATTCTGCATGCCTTAGAGTTCTCCATAATATGTGAATTTTCTAAAGTGTGTGAAATCTGCCACTCCACATTTGGCCAGTGTGATGAGCAAGAGCCCATTAGTGGGCACTCACCCAAATTCAAAACAAAGCTTATAGCACCTTGGGGAATTTATTTGTATTATGACAAGCAGAATGTAAAAATATTAATGGAAACTCTAGAAGATTAATGGTTTGTGAAAAATTAAGTAAAAAATAAAGGGCATTTTTCTTTTTGAAGCCTTAAAAATTATGTATACGCTTACGAGATGAGTTTGGATTGTACACCATTTTTTATTTTTTAATGAAGTGACAATGTTTCGCTAAATCATGTTAAGGAAATTCGTTTTTTGTATGGTAATTACTTAAGTAATGGTTCTCAGAGGATTTACTATAATTTTTAAAGTTAAATTAATTGTTTTGATAAGAATAATTAAATGGTCTTCGAGTAAATATTGTTTAGTTCTATTCTTTTTTTTTTTGATGTTATTGTCACCTTAAGTATCCCAGTAATGACATAAAATGTAAATATAAATTACCATAATTAGGCGAGACATTAATTTTGACTTCAATAGTGTCAATCAAAATTATCTTATCAGCAATTTTAATCTCGTCCTAAATTGGCTCTGTCAAAAAATACATTTATAAAATAGCAATAAACTAGATTGAAAAAGCAACTTAAGCTACCGAAACTATAGAAGCCCTACCTTAGTTTATTACTACTTAGTGCCATTCTACAGTACTTAAGGGATATTTGCTACAAGTTCTTCTCTATTCTTCTAGATTCTTTTGAAAACCCGTTCTCGCGGGAATAAAAAGCCTTAATCCACGCGAACGAAGTCACGGGCATCATCTACTTTTTAATAAAAAAGTAGCATAATTTTATTAAGTTTCTTAACACCTACGAATTGTAATGTCTAATTTTCATACATGTGAAGGTTTGTCCTTCCATCACGTAGCAAGTATAAGCAATGGATTGACGTGGTTTTGTGCATGGGTATTGTTAAAGACTTGGTCAGTGATATAGAGCTTATATCCCGAAAAAATACGAGTAGAAAGTCCTCGCGGGATTTTTAAAAACAACTCCACGCGAAATGAAGTGGCAAAAGACAGTAAGAAAAAAAAAACAAAGTCAACTTATCTCAGCGACTGTAGTACTAACTTGTGAACTAGTATCGAGTACCTAATTGCATGTAAACAAATTTGTCCCTATTCGCGTTGTTCTACAAATTCGATAACTCGACTTGCCAATAAGTGAACAGGATCAGTTGGTATTTACCTCAGCTTCACTGTTGTCTATGGATAGCTTATAGGCGATAAATAAGTGATTCACACGAATCGAAGTTATTTTTTTCCTTGCTCAGTGCTTTAAAGGTATTTAGGTATAGAGGGGTTTACCTTAGTAAAACTTAACTAAAAGTGTAAAGATAACTTGAGGGTCTGATGAAAATTGATTTTTATTATTAAATCAGGTAAGATTTTATTATTAAAGAACATGCGTCTTATTGTGTTAATTAGAATCATCAATTCATTCAATCATTCGTTCAATCAATCGTTATATAACATTTTAAGTTTTATAATAACTTCGTCCGCGGGCACCAGCTAGTCATGTTAATAAAAGCTCGTTATTTAAAAATCGAATTCTTAATTTACACTTGTAATATTCATGACTAAGTTCGGTTGAAAACAAATAATATTTCAGCCTAGATATTTTCTGCGGCTTCACCCTCTCTTTGATTTTCCGGGATAAAAAGTAGCCTATGTCACTCTCAAGGTCCTCAACTAAATCCTTACAAAAACACGTTGATCCGTAACTCTGTTGCAGCGTGTTTGAAGGACCAACCAACAAACAAGCACACTTTCGCATTCATAACATTTGTAAGGATGTATGGATTTATCATTGTAAGATATCATTAGAATCTGAAAAATGTTTTGGTATAAAGTTCGATATAGCTAATACAGAAGAAGTCAACAAGCCGTGTTTGTTAGAAATGGGATTAATTGTTAGTAATTTTCCCATTCGAGCATAGAGATTGTTATTTCAAGGAAATAAAAGTAGACTAAAGCCTTTTCACGTCTCGCACAAAGGACGGTCCATTAGTACAGTCTAAGCTCCTCCATTACTGAAGTAAATATTTCCTAGATTATTTCTGAAGAGAAATTCTACATTATCTCACTAATATTATAAAGTCGTAAGTTTGTGTGTGTGTGTGTGTGTATGTGTGTGTGTGTGTGTGTGTGTGTGTGTGTGTGTGTGTGTGTGTGTGTGTGTGTGTGTGTGTGTGTGTGTGTGTGTGTGTGTGTGTGTGTGTTGTGTGTGTGTGTGGTGTGTCTGAGTATGTCTTGTTCCTCCTTTACGCCCACAACAAATGAACCGATTTGGCTGAAACTTGAAATGGAGATAGCTCATACCAAGGAAACTAAAAAACCTTTTTTAATATTTACTTACAATAAAAATTTGACAAAGCTTCATTTTTGCCTTTTTTTCTTATTTAATTGATGATATTAACTTAGGTTAGTTTCCCCCAATTTGCAAAAATTTGAATTTTTCTTACTGGAACTCACTCTGGAAGACTAGATTTGGTAAATATTAATTGGATAATTTTTTATAATTAAATATGTACTTGATCCCTAGACACTTTTGATGTATTTAGTTTACATTAACAGCTTATTTTTTCAAGCCAGGTTTAAATAAATTTTCTAGATTTCTCACATTGTTAAGTTTGAAAATAGTAAAAGTGTGTTAAAACCAGTGATTTCTTTGTCTCCCAAACCCTCTTACTAATGGAGAGGCTTTTGTTCGGACTCCAGGACATGAAAAGGCTCTTCTTTTTATTTTGTTTGATAAAGCCCTGGTCATAAATAACGCGAGACTGCTGCTGTTTATACGTATAACAAGCAGTAGCACGTCAAGATGACGTCACATTTTACGCGTATTCATAACGCGTAAGCGGTCACATCACATCACATCACATCACATCACACTATCACATCACATCACATCACATCACATCACATCACACTTCACACTTCACACTATCACATCACATCACATCACACTAATATTATAAAGCCGAAAGTTTGTATGTGTGTGTGTATGTTTGTTACTCTTTCACGCCAAAACTACTGGACCGATTTGGCTGAAATTCAAAATGGAGATAGATTATACCTTGGATTAAAACATAGGCTACTTTTTATCCCGGAAAATCAAAGAGTTCCCGCGGGATTTTAAAAACTAAATTCACGCGGACGAAGTCGCGGGCATCAGCTAGTATTCTTATATGCGTCACATATTCTGATGATGCCCATGATTTCATTCTAGTGGGTTTAGGTATTTACAAAATCCCGTGGCAACTCTTGACATACTTGATATGGACATATTATCGTTGGGGTTAGTGTAAAACCGCGTAACTAGCATTAGTACATTAAACCCAATTTTATACGTTTGTGGTCAAATCAAAACTGCGTAAGTGTCGAAGCGACTAAATCAATCACTTTAAGAGATATCTATTTTTATCAACACATAAAACACATGAATTAATACTCTCAGTCTAAAAATTTGCTCAATAGCCCTAGAAATAAAAAATTTATAAAGTTAATTAATAAAGGTTAACTTCTGTAAAACTTGGTCTAGTGTAGATTCGCGGTTTTTACCTATGGTACATTCGCGGTTTTGCACTATCCCCGACGATATTATGATTTTAGCTTAGAGAATCAACCACACATTTTATTATCACAAATCTTTATCGAAATCCAAAGTTCACCGTAACTATGGTTTTCATTTAACGCTATGCCATAGATTTTCTTTTTCAGTGATCACAAAAATGAAGATACGAAGCCCCAGTATTATAAATAGCCTCAACATTGTGTGTATCCTAGTTTCAATAGAAATCATTTTAGCTACGGAAGGAAACACAAACCATTTTCCTTTAGAAGATAGTACAAGAATATTATCAAGGCGAAAACGGTTCCTGATTTTTCCTGACGGAAGCTCATTCCAATTAGGTACGCAATTCGCATTCACTATGTAAATAAAAAAATTCAAAGATCCAAAGATGTACCCCAGGTTTGCAATAATAATTAATAAATATGCTCAATGCTCATAAAAAAGTACTAAAATTTTATAAAGGTATGTACATTAGATAATATTATTTATTTCATGTAAAAATGAAAAACAAAAAATTAAAATTTGCTTGTTACATTTTCAATAATTCCTAATAAAAACACAAAATATTAACTAAAATTGGAAATGCTAGTGACTTTAGACCGATACTCAAAATTTTACTATTTTGAGAAGTCACTAGCATTTTCAACTGATGACGTATAATTACGCCTTCTCGAGGAGAGCTGGACACCCGTCAAATTCAGTAAAAAATCCAATAGTTTTCAAAACAGATAAAGTAATAATAGAAACTTTTTTTTTTTTCAAATTAAATTAGTCCACATTTCTAAAAAAATATACGGGTTTATTTCTTAGCACTCAAGATAGGGTGCACTAACTTGTAACTAATTTTCCATTTTCCCAGTATTCTGTGCCCAAAATATGGGCTACCTCCAACTTGGGGACATCGTGTGGTTTGGCAACACCGCTGCATTAGCGTGGGAACTGCCCACCGACCCAGATTTACTCCTTAAACTCAAGAAACACGACAAGTTATTATACCCCGCACAAAATAGGGATGGCACTTCGAAGCTGTTATACTATTTGGATGAAAAAGGAAACGTTCTTTCCAAAGTCCCGTATCGAAAGTATGTTCATTCATTCATTTTAACCTATGCTGGCTCACTACTCAAGCGCAGATAGCTAATCTCTGTAAAGACTGGCCGCCATGGCTAGATTCGGTTGGGAGGACAGTATTATTGCCTGCAAAGTCTTGATTCGTAAAAATTATGTTTTAGGAGACCCATTGTAAATCCAGCGTTTGCTAAGCGAAGCATAGATGACAAAGCTGCTCTAGAGGAGTTCAATACAACTATCCGAGAGTTACATGTGAAACAGAAAAATGTACGAGTTTTTGACAACCTTGATGACGCAGCCATCGATTTTCATCGAAAAGGAAGGCAAAGTCTATATGAGCATTTAGATACGTTTATAGGAGCGTAAGTTTAACTATAAAATTATTTTGATTTGGTAGGTACGAGGGTGCGAGGGAAACAAGCTATAATTAAAAAAAATAAAAAACACGACTGCCAAAAAACGAACTAAAAAGTTAAATACCACAGACATTACGGTATTGGACCAGAGATATTTCAGAAAATACTTTCTAAATTGTCCCCGCCGGGAATCGACCTCGAGACCTTCCACTTTACAACCACACTGCAGTGGTAGGGAGGTCGTCAAAATGTAACATTTTTAAATCAATTAACCATTTTAGAGTGAATCTTGGTGTATTCAGTAGATTTTCGCATTAGCGCATTCTATTTTAATAGATATCTTACAAAGTCGTTATTCTAGTGCGACTACATTTTATACGAACAAAATGAATATGACAAATGTTACACCCAATTTTCCGTTGTCATGTCGGGTTATAGTTTTTAAACTTTTAGCTTATATACTCGTATTTATACTGTGTATTGTATTAACAATACATTTTCCACTTTAGTGCTACAACAAGGATCAAGTCTCCAGACTTTTCCAGATTAAAACTCATATTTCTGTGAGCATCATACTTTGTTAACTTTCCAAACAAATAACTTTCGGAGCATAGGATTATACAATACAGAATTTCCGCTAAGAAAATACTTAATACCTACTACAAAATCCTTACGGAGAAATTCACTGTAGCTTTTATGGGTAAACAATGTTTTAACACAAGGTTTGCATTTCAACATTGAGAAAAACGAAGAAAGTGTCTTTTTCTTTATCACCCAATATACGTCCCCTCCTAGACAAAGGTCTCTTGCATGGATGCCCAGAGCTCGATCTTGCGCCGCCTGTATCCAGCGGCTCGCTTTGACTTATCTGATGTCGTCGGTCCACCAATTGGGGGTCTGTCTTTTAGGTGCGGGGTCTCCACTTTAGCACCAAGGTGTCAACCGATCCCAACCGGAGAACCCAAGGGTTCTCCGAACTATGAAACCGAACCTATATAAATTGTATTACCTGTAACAGCTTGACTATTATTCTTAAAAAAAAAAGTTCCTGTAGTACAGTTCACCGAAGTATATGTGCTAAGGAAAAGAGCTCATATTTATTTTCATATTTTCAGGCTAGGGTGGAGGGGAGAAGAATGCGTCTTACGTCTGCTATGCGAGTTTGGAAAGGGTAGTGCTACGGACCAAGGCACGTTTTTAGAGGAAATTTTTAGAGCCACTTTTACGTGAGTCTTTTGTATTATTTGCAGCCATTTATTTTTATTATTCTATCCGTTATATTTTTATCCTGATAAAGGACTATGCTTACTTGTATGTGGAAAATTTTGACAACATATTTTGTTGAGATTTGGGATGACTGTGTTATAGGGTCAATATCACTGTCGTTTAACCGAGGATTGAAAGCTTTTTTAAGTATCGTCTCTGTTTGAATGACAGAGTTCTGGGCTTCGATCATGTATGTTTGGTATTCACGCAAAAACTACTGGACGGATTTGGCTGAAATTTGGAATGGAGATAGCTCATACCCGGAATTTAGGTTACATTTTATACCTGAAAATGAAAGACTTCCCAAGTGAATTAAAGAAAATCTTATCCAGCGGACGAAATCGTCTAGTATAAAATAATTCGGAGTTTTTCCTTCTACATTTCAGGTTACCCGAAGGACGCAAATTCGATGGTGACTTATACAAGAATTACGATGAAGCCCACAGAGCGACAGGAGATTGTGCTAATTTATATTCTGAATGCAAACAAACTGTTAAACATTAAAGTTGTTATAAATCAATTGTTAATAACTATTTGTTAAATATTATTTGTTTTACTACGTATAAATCTAACGTCTGAATTATAAAATGAAAAAATATAGGTACGCGACGACTTGAGAACCTCCCCTTTTTTTGTCACTTGAAAAAAATGTATCTAAAACTCTAACTACATAATAAGTACATACAATCTAAGGAGATAAAATAGGGGTTTGGGGTTTCAAAAATTGAACTTAATGTGAGTAAAACTGCGGGCAAAAACTAGTATAACTAAAAATAATACACAGATTTGAAGATGTAAATAAAAAGTTAAATAAAACACATTAAACTTGTTACGGAAGGTTGAGAAATGTGTACGGTTCAGATAGTTCTACAAATTACCGGGGACAGAAAATTTCGGAGTGTCTCGTGAAATTCAAATGTAAACATTAATGTCGGAGCAGCAGAGCATAAATTGGAACGCACGGAGGAAATCCGCGAAGGTGTTAAACTAACGTAATGAGTGGAGACGTCTGTCGGTCTAATTCTTTGATCAAACATCCCGGGTCAGCGAACAGGCCTGCTACACTTGCTAGCAATAGTAAGGATATTCCTTGACTTTTTGTTTTTTTTATTCGATGACAAGATAGTCCTTAACTGCGATCTCATCTGATGGTAAGTGACCATATAGTTAAAGATGGTGGCGGGCTAACTTGAAAGAGGTATAGCAGTGCAGATTCAGCCCGTACCCCTAATCGGTTTCTACACGTCATTGTGCCGGAACGCTAAATCGCTTTACGGCACGTCTTTGACGGTAGGGTGGTAACTAGCCACGGCCAAAGCCTCCCACCAGAAAAAACTAGATAAGACTAAATAAAATTGAAGTATCTGATTGTGATTTCATACTAACTGACTCTTTTCAAGTTAAAATATTTGACTAGCTATTGACCGCGACTTCGTCTTGTGAAGTTAGGTTTTAAAATCCCGCGGAAAACCTCTAGAGCATACGGCCGTTTCAGACAAGTTCAAAGTACAACGTAACAAGCGATTTAGTAAGCCTCTCAATAAACAAGTATAGTATCTACCTAATTCAATTTCCTAAACACTTTCGAAACTCGTCACACTCCTCGAACAATTTTGTATCGGGCATCAATTTCAAAAACAAATATCGAAAAAAAAAATTCTAACGAAAGTTAGTTATCCAATTTATTTTTAATCTGATATCTCTTTTTCACAATCTGTATCGAACTAGTAAATGTAAACAAAGGGAAAAACTGGAACAGCAATTGATAGATTTCAATTTGGTTCGCGACTATGAAAAACTGACAACCATTTCAACTTCACCAGATTGGCGTAAACGCCGGGCCGCAGTGAATATTTCAATCATAAATTTTCTAGAATTTCATTTATTTAATTAAATATTTTTTCATCCTCAGTATTAATATTTTTCGTACATTATTTAGGGTCTATTTCACCATCGACAAGTTAGTTAATTTTAACCGACGAATAAAATATGGTAATGGTCTACCAAAACAAAATCTTGAGACAATCGGCAAAAGAGACAATCGGCCTGCCTTGGCTTTTTAACCGACTTCCAAAAAGGAGGAGGTTATCAATTCGGCCGGTATATTTTTTTTTGTAGAGCGTAGTTTCTGTCACTCATGCCTGAGTTATGTTGCTTTGCTTCTTGCAAGAGTGATGATTCTCTATGAAGTAGAACCTCGTAGAACCTATTTGATGTTATTTAGTTGTATTTGTAGATTATTATCGTAAATTCCTTGAACAAACAATAGCTGGAGGCGAATGCGTCAATACATCCTAATGACGCATGCAATAATTGATTAACAACTACACTGAAGCTGTTATAGAGATTGATAAAGTAGCGTGAATTGCTATGATACGTAAATATATAATTTTTTTGGATAAAAAGCTTGTTACCTCATAAGGTAACGCCGCGCTAAGTTCTACAGTAAATAGCCATGCGTACATAGGAGCACGTGAGTTTAGTTTGTGAGAAAATGATAAGGCACACCTCAACGTTTAGCTCAGTAGCAAGTGCTTTAGTTCGTAACTATGCGGTGGTGGATCTTAGTCATAATCCTAGTGATGGTAGTGGTATTGATCGTAAGTGCAAATAGCATAGACATATGTCCGAATGTGAAGACATCGATAGACTCTATAAGAAAGCGGCGGCATCTGACGTTCCCAGATGGAACTAATTTTGTGGTAAGTACCTTTTTAAATTTGATGAAATGAAGCCTTATAATATGTTATCCTGAGCTACGATCGAGTTACCCATCAAAAGCTCATAAAAATTCGACTCCATAACATATGAGAGACTGACTTTGAAGGCCCGAATTAGGTCTTTCGTTTATTAGCCCTAACATAGCTTTGCTAATAAACAAACGTTAAAGTTAAAAGAATATATAGAAAAGCACCGCATTATTACTGTTATGTGATTGAAAAAAATAAAAAGGAATGAAAAATATTATGACATTGAGAGAGATACTGCAGATAAAATGGAATTTCCAATAGTTTCCAAATTCAGATTCTAAATAAATATAAAACATTAATTCATAAACTAGTTAGCCAAATGATATATTTGATGACAGGCCGCGATTCTAATCAAATATTGGAATCGGAACTGCGGCGATTAATTTGGGAGTAATTTCAATTTTACGATGTAATGAATTGATATGGACATCATAAAATATAAATGGCATAGCCGTAATATTAAATATTAGCTAATGCCGCGACTGCGACTGTAAAATGCGAGCTATCGCTGTGCCGGTTGAATCTTCTTATTTGATATTAACTGGAAAAAGTGGAAAAAGTTCTCTTGTATGGACTTTCACTAGTCTCGTTTTTGCGCCATCTGTATCCATCTGCAACTTGCGACTCGTCTCATGTTTTCGGTCCACCTAGTGGAGGTTTTGCTAAAACTGCGCTTTCCAGTGATAGATCGCCACGCCAATACCCTAGAATCCTAAATTCCAAGATATCCCCTCCTCCTCCTCCTTTTGACGACCTTCCTGGCGCAGTGGTGAGCGCTGTGGTCTTATAATTGGGAAGTTTCGGGTTCGATTCCGACAATACTATTCTTTTTCTGAAGTGCGTTATCTCTCTAGATGGAGTGGTACAGCTTTCGAGTGCTTTCCTAGATAGTGAACCAAAAGTACTCACTAACTAGAGTAGATACTACTCAGGTATCGATCCGAATCCCTAAGCATCATGCAAACATGACGGCAAACTTAATCGTATATTATGTCCTGCCTAAAGAACATTGCTCTTAGATCATACGAGTAAAAAGTTAGAGAAGCCAGCTAGCGATGGCTAGATGCCGAAAATATACGCCAAGTGACTCTGAAATAGGCTCTTTAAAATCTTATAAAGCTTTTAAAGAAAGCTGATGTCTCTAGCCTTTTTTTAAAGAAATAAATCAGCAGCAGATGAACCTGACCAATATTCTCATTTCCGTCAAAGCTTGGGCAAAGGAGTGGGTATGACAATAGTGCCACGGGTAGGGATCGAAGCTGCGACCGTTCAGTTTTGAATTCGCATCTTTAACCGTTGGGCTATTGAGGGTAGATGGGACAAAACCCATCCGTAAAGCGATTTGCATTACAGTCCGATGCCTTTGGACGGTGATAACAGGAAGTCTGTGCAGCTGTCTCGTACAACTTCCTATTCACAAAATATCTATGAAGCGATAGCTAAAAGGAAACTCGCAATATGCCTTGGAATACAATAAATATAATCTAAGTTAAGAAATAATCTATAACTTGTTGTTTAGTACGTTTATCTCACGAAGTTACGGGCGTTTTACTTGTCGTGTACATGCACATTGCGTAAGCGTGCTTGCCTGTTAGGAGCCTAGGTGGGAGCGGTCAGGTGCGAGCAAGCTCTCGCTCACACTTATACAGATACGACACACACACAACCATGACCTCGTGATTTGAAAGAACTCTACACAAACTACATATAATTTAAGAAAAATTACAGAAACTTCAATCTTATTAATATTATAAATGCGAAGATGTGTTTGTTTGTTGATTTATTGTTTTGTTGGCTTGTCCTTCAATCGCGCTGCAAAGTAGCTATGGATCGAGCTGATTTATTGCATGGGTATAGTTGAGGACCTGGAGAGTGACATAGGCTACTTTTCTCCCAGAAAGTCAAAAACTAAATTCATGCGGACAAAGTTTTAGGCAGCAGCTTGTAACGAAATAAAGAATAACTGAACTGTTTTTGCAGTGAAAAATCTGTCAAACTGTCAAATTTATTCGTCTTTTGTTTTATCACCCAGCTCACCATATCCCTCGTGAAAGCCTTCCTGACCCACGCTCCAGCTGGTTGGAACCTATCTTTGGAAATAGACGTTCTCTTCCCGCTCCCCGACGCTAACTTCACAAACGCCTACTTCAGAAGGAAGCTCCACCACCGCCAGAAGAGGGAGTTTTGGGAACGACTTCAGAATGCTATAGATTAGTAAGCTGTAAATAATACTGTTTCTACACTAATTAAATCATTACAATAATTAATTAAAGGTGCATCTTATCATATTAATATTATAAATGCGAAAGTTTGGATTTATGGATGTTTTTACTCAATCACGTCGCAACGACTGAACCGATTTGGCTGAAATTTGGCGTAGAGATAGACTATAGTCTGGGATAACACTTTTTAATCCGGGAAATAGGAGAGTCCCCGCGGTAATAAAAAAATCTTAATGCACGCGAAGGAAGTTGCGGGCATCTTCTAGTAGTTCAATAAATAACAATTTAACAAAACTTTTTGAAAACAACTCACCAAGAATATTAAAAACTCAAGCATGAAATTGTTGCCATAATTATTTGCCAGACGTTATTTGCTACTAATAGTAGTGCAAATGGCTCGACGTAAAATAAAGTAGGTAGGTAGTAATTTTCGCCTCGATAGTAAACTATTTCAAATTACTAATTTGAAATGGTTTATTGTCGAGGCGAAAATTAAACCTACACTAAATTTGATATGAGTGCTTTGTACTATTCTTTTTTTTTTTCAGAATTTTAGTCAAGTTCAACTTGGCTAATGTTTTTCGTTCTCCCTCCTCCAATAACGCGGAAAGCTTGTATTAGGACATAAGTGCAACGGATGGGATTCGAACCATCTATACCTATAACCATATTTTTTTTATTCAATCACAAAATAGCCCTTGACTGCGATCTCACCTGATGGTAAGGTGACGATGCAGTCTAAGATGCTAGCGAACTAATTTGGAAGGAGTATGGCAGTGTAAATTCAACCTATACCAAAGTCTTACCAGATAAATTCCCAAATTGCCCCCGCCAGGCGTTGAACCCGAGACCTCCCAGTTATAAGACCACAGCGCTCACCACTGCGCTGGCTATTAAAGCTTTTTATGATCATTTTCATGGTTTATATATTTTATTTTTCAGCCACAATCTAAACGGCCGCGCCTGTGTTTTGAGATGCATATGTGAAGCCAAAAACTACTTGGCTCCTCCAGGGAAATCCCTAGTCCACGATCTACTGAGAGCTGTTTTTACGTAAGTTTCGTATTTTTTATTTCTATTAAATAGCTATTTCAATTAACCAAGTAGGTATTTGGTTGATACCTATCTACACCAAAATCTAACCATTGAAAGTCGAATATGAAATCCTAGTAGTAACGTGCTTATAAACTTAAGTGGAAATGGGCATATACTCGAAGAGCTGATGGTCGTTGGGGTCCGAAAGTACTGAAGTGGCGAACCCGCACCGAGGAACGCAATGTTGGCAGATCCCCCACTAGGTGGATCGACGATATCAAAGGAGCCGCAGGGAGCCGCTGGATGCAGGCGGCGCAAGACCGAGGTCTGTGGAAATCCATGCAAGAGGCCTTTGTCCAGCAGTGGACGTCAATCGGTTGATAAAGTGAAGTGCACGTGTTAAGTGTTTGCCAATCGATAAAAAATAATGCAAACTAAACGGTTAAAAGATTAGAACCCTCAGTAATAACATAATAAGTATGAAAAAGATATAAGAAAAGGGGAAGAAGTTGCTATCAACTGTTAATAGGGAATACTATAAAAGAAATGGCATCACTTAAACGGTATAAAAATGGCGCACCGCTAGCTACTTAACTTGAATTGTATTATTTAAACCCGAGGAGCTCTCGCCAGCCTCGAGAGTCTTACAAAAGACTCGCGCAGTATTTTGCATATTAGGAGAATGCGTACGTACTTAGTTCCTTGACTGGCCCGTTGGTCTAGTGGTTAGCAAGTTCGACTGCGGGTGACGAGGTTCCGGGTTCGATTCCCGGGTCGGGCCAAAAATGGTTTTCTGTCAAGAAATTCTCAGTACTATCCCGGACAACACTTTATACCTTAGTTGTCAAATATCATTGCGCTGAAAAGTCAGTGTTCTCTCAATCACTGTTTTTGAATTCGTGAATATTTATGTGTTTTGCGTAAATTCTTCTAAAAAAACTTGAAAAAATAAATGATTAAAAATGAAGACTATCTGTACTTATACTCCGTATAGCAGCCAGAAAATTATGTTGGCTGCTTCATTTTGATTGTCACTCTTTGGATTGCTAGATTCAAGATAAATTAGGCATTAGCGATAGTAACGCCGCATTTTTTATTTACCTACTTCCATTTTTTCCTTTCATGAAAATTGTGCATATTAGTTATATTAGTTCTTTCATTTCACGAGGGTTCGTGGCTCATGGCTGTGTGTGTGTCGTATCTATATAAGTGTGAGCGAGAGCTTGCCCCCTCCCACATAGGCTCCTGACAGGCACGCACACTTACGCAATGTGCATGCACGACGCGGTAACCACAAGTAAAGCGCCCGTAACTTCGAGAGATAAAGCTACTATAGCTACATAATTTCATACTCTGTCAGTTACGCAGTCAGTTGGCGCTGTGGATTCCCCAAAATTTCCCTGAAGTTATTTTTCACGTATTCATATTATAGCAAATAATTGAAGAACATTGAGCCTTCGGTACTTAAAAGAACGGTACAATCAGAATACAATGGTATTCTTATTTCTCTTGTAGCATTATGTTCAATATGTTCATAAACGTTTTTAATAATAAAAATATCGTTTTATCAATTTCATAGGTTTTTAAATATTTTTATCGGTTTCATTCTCTTCACATTTTATTATTTTGTACCAGTTTCATTTAAAATATTTACAAAGTCGATTTTATCTGTCTTTTAGATTGGAAAACTCAACAAAAACACAGATATTCACAAAGGAAATAATATGTTAACAATATATATATAAACAAACATCGATTTTATACATATTGAAATATTGTATGGCTTAAATCTGATTGATCTTGGCTATTGTTGATAAATTAATGGCTGATATCGAATGTACGAATTAATGTATACCTATTTTGAATGCTTAAGAGCTTGGGATATGTATTGATATCAAAGGATTTTAAGGGATTTCTTACGAGAACTTTCAAATAAGTAATTTTTAATTACTTATTTGAAAGGCTTGCGCTTGACGACATTCAATATTGAAAAGCACTGATGAGGTCTAAGTTGGAGCGCGCTTGCGTAGAAGATGCTTATTCACTCTTGCCTTGAAGGTACTCAAATTATAGATGGCAGGAAACACGGATGTTGGAAGGGTGTTCAACCTAGCGGTTCGTTTCACAAGGTTGTGAAGTTGCTGGGCGCATTCTTCAAAGTAAATCTGATTTAAGACCGATAGACGGGCGACATTGCGTTAGTACTGTAGACTGAGCATTTTCGCCTGCGTTAGTGATCATTGCGAAATTTTAAAACAAGGTATTGTATTATATACAAACTGGTTAAGTAATAATTATTTATTGGGATTATAGGAAATTTTCGCAAATATCGACGTTAAACGCGCGCCTGGTTCTATGTATGTAAACATACGAATATATTTTGCGGTATCATATGCCATGGTGCCAGATATTATGTTCCTAATATTTTCCAAAAATAATCGGTCCCCACCGTTTTTTATTTGAACAAAGAGCTGAAATCAAATCAGTAACCGGTTTATTCAAGAGTAATTTAATAATGTTCAGTAAACACAAATTAATCGGTTTATGTTCGTCACCATTTTCTTAGTCTGATATATTTACCTATGTATTAGCTATTGGGCGCTGATTTGAAATCTTCGGCCAATTTCAGTTCACTTGGAAAAAAATCTTAGTTTTCTTATGGCATCGACTGTATTCGGATCGTAAGGAATTGACGTTTTTTGAAATCATTAATTGGGAAACAACATCTGTGTCATCGTCGTAAATAAGCAAACTACATTTAAAGAGGACGCGAATTTCTTCTGTCCCTCTGTTTTTCGATGTTTTGAAATTTAAATTAAAAACAAACATTGCACCGAACTTTTGAAACCCAGAAGAAAGAGGGGTTCGTCTTAAAAAACTTTCAGAGCACGCAGAGATTTTCGTGCGTAAAATACTTTCCGTGTGTTTCCGTGCGGAATGTTCTTCGTATCAAGTTAATTGCCTTATAATCCGCGTACGTGACGCTTATCTATACGTGTTCGGATTAATTCATAATATTCATTACAATGGCTTACATGCCCTAGTGGTTGTTAATTATTGAGTTTTTATTCTATAACACTATCACTATGTAGGTAATATTATGTAAATGATATTAACGTAACGTTAATAAGTTTGAATTTCTGTCTGTTTGACCGTAATCTTCGGTATTTTTGTACGAGTACCTATTTGAGACATTAGTTGCTTGTAAGTGACCGTTAGATAGCAAAATGGCCGCCAATTTGTAAGGTACATTGTAAATATTATATTTATATTTTTGAGTTGTTCTCTACGATAACATTCGTTAATTCACGGGATAAAAATGCAGCATAGGACTTTTTTTTTATCAAAAATTGCATATACACGGTGACATTTCATCGTTTTACAAAAGCAAACCAGTTAATGTACCCAGTGCCTGTTATCCATTAGTAAAACAACGAAAAAAAAAAAATAAAGAACATTCCAATATTCAAAAAATTCAAAATTATTATTCTTTATTTTATTTACTATTTCACCAATGATGAATAGGCCATGTGTGTGTGTGAGTGTGTGTGTGTGTGTGTGTGTGTGTGTGTGTGTGTGTGTGTGGGGGTACTCTACAGTTAAGTTTGCTTTTGTAAGATGATAAAAAAGTCATCGTGTATAAAGACAGAGTCAAGAACATCAGCTAGTATGATAATAATAATTATTATAAAATCCAATCAATTGCGGTTTCTGGGCTTGTCATCAGCGCAATCAATCAAAAGCCACGCCACTCAAAATGGCTAATTCAATGCCGCTATCAGGTTATAATAGGAATGCTCATTAATGGCTCATTTGAATATTAGTATCACTATTCATTGTACCTACTGATATATATCCATCTTTATCTATATTTATTTATTAAGCTATTGCATAGCTTCTATCGCGGGCCAGTGTAGAGACCAAATCCAGAAATTCCGTAACGAAAATAGCCTGACACGGGACTCCTCTACGGTGAACTGCTAGATGGCGCATTTTTTATCAACGCCATCTAGCGGTAAGCCGCTAGATGGCGTTGATAAAAAATGCTATGCAATAGCTTTACCGCGACAGTCCCCGAGTGCCACACGTCTTATTTTATTTACTTAAATACACTTATAATATACATACATATATGACATTCACAAAAACATTTACAAAGATTTTAATACTCACTGATATATGTATATCAATTACAAGTGTACATAACATTCGCGGATTGTCATGTAAACAATTATGATAATGATAGTTACTAAAATGATGAAAAATGAAAGCTAACGCGATTAATATTATATAGAAAATATTAACAAACAAAAAATAATGGAAAATGAAAGTTACAATACAATTAATAAAGACAAACAACGTATATTACATTATCTACAATACGCATTATACTAAAAATGTCTTCATATCGTGCTAATAATGTCTTCCCGACCGAATTTATATAATTTTCAAATTGTAAAATTGCTTTTTTCATGAGCATACTTTTAAGATAAGACTTAAATTAACTGTGAAAGACTGAAGGATTTTATTATAAAACGTCACGCCCATTCTCACAAATAACATTCGGACTTTCTGACTTTCTTTGAGTAGTTGAGGAATCACGACAAAACGGATGAAGTTACGGCATAAGATGTAATGAAATAAGTTTGTAATGAAAAACATGAAGTTAAGTTCAATGGTCTTGTGTAAAACGAAAATGCTTCCTCTAAGCTTATCTCAAAGATAAATAACTATTTAGTATTATGGCGATTTTGGATATTTTTCCCCCGTCCAAGTGTGTAACGCCTCTTGGTGCCCTCAAGATAAACTGCGCTGTTGGTGGTAGTCATATATCAAACCGAAATCTAACATTGGGTAGCGTTATATGGGATAGAGGATTTTTATCTTATTTTGTTGCAAAATTAGGGAATGAGATCGAAATTCCACTCATTCTCACTAGTACAACTGATTAGTTCAACCGTTGAACTTGTTCGATAACACACACATACCCCGTTTGGGGGTCTGTATGTCTGATTTTTTGTGTGATAAAGTTTCTTTTTGAAATCAATTCATCAATTTTTCATCATCATCTTCAGCAACCAATCAACGGCTCACTATTTTTTTTTCGTTCGAACCTGCGACCTTTCAGTTTTCAGTCCGCACCTTAGACCGTTGGGCTATTGAGGCCTGATTGAGGCTATTAAATAATTGCTTAAACGCAAATAACTCCAAAGTGTCAGAAAGAGTCTGCATTTAATTATTATTTATAACGAAATTTAATTAATCCTATTTTTTCAGAGTTCCAATTCACGAAGACGGGTTCAGTGAAGAAGTAGCAGATGTATACAATGAAGTTTTGGATCCAGGCTTCTGTGATGAAGTCAATGACTGTCCTTTTTCGCTGATGCATTTCGTTTTGAGTTTGAATAAATTAAAATATTAGTGTTTGTGCACAAAAAAAAATTGAATTCTAAAATAAATGGGCTACTTACAAATTTTTTATTTTAATGTTTTATTTTTTCTTTCTTTACAAGATGTGTAGGTACTTATAGGTACTTATAATAGAAAAAAAATATTATACTTAACCTAGTTATTTGCAAAACTTTATTCAGAATAGAAATATCCTTTTCTTTATTTGTCGTTATAATAGAACTTATTGCTAATTATATTAATCAATTGTGTCAAGATCAAGATAGCCAGGTTATCTTATCAATGATCAAAATGGCGAGCGCTGCCGCTAAGCTGAGCGCTCTCCCCACTACCCGGTGGTGGGCGTTAGAAAGACACGGCAATATGACAGAAAGAGACGGCAATATGACAGAGAGAGACAGATGTGTAAAGGAGGGGAACGTAGTAGCCAGAGCCCATTTTATTGCATCATTTCGCCTGTGAAATCATCTGCATGAAGTTAGGTTTTTAGAAATCCCGCTTGCAATTTTTTTTTCAATCAATCACTTCGTTGCTGCGTGATAGAAGGACAAACCAAGAAAAAAAAATACACACACTTTTTACAATATTAGTTTGAGATTGTAGTAGGTTTATTCCTTGATATTATAAAAGCGGATAGTATACTTAAAATGAAAAGAATAATAATATCTTCTTAGAGAGGTATTAAGTTGGTTCCAGCACACACTACGTCGCAGTTTAAAAGATTTATTAGACTCGACGACTCTTAGTTGCGACACCTTTAAAACGTTCTGTGCTCTTTTAGTTCGAAAATGATTCGTAAAATAGAGTTTTCTCTTAAGAAAGTTATAATTTAAGACTCTTTTCTTCCTTTATTTTTTTCTGTAAGAAACATAAGGTATACACTAATACGTTATATTGAAAAATTAATGACAATGAAATAATAAACGTTTCACTAAAAGCTCGTGTTGTACCTAGATATACAATATGAACCACCAGCAGCACACTTCTACATCCACTAAAAAAGGAATTTTGAAAATTCAACCTCTAAAGGGGTAAAATAGGGGTTTCAAAAATCGAACTTAACGTGAGCGAAGCCGCGGGCAAAAGCTAGTCGCGTATAATAAACAAAGAACAATGAATCACTGTCATTTTTTATCTATCAAACCGTTGTTCTCGTTAGCCTGATCAATAATTCAAGTAGGTACACGATGTAAAAGAAACGGGCCCCGTTTAGATCGGATATACACAAGATAAATAATATAATCAACGTTCTGCCGTCAGATATCCCTTACTCATAAATAATTCAAGTGTTAGCTTCGCGTCAGCACTACACAAATTAGATTCTGCCCTGACAATATGAAGTGTGCTAATAAATTAGGACTCTTGTTGAACTGTGACTCGTTGCAGTAAAATAATTAAATATAACGATGCCATAATTATAGCGCGTTGCGGAACAATAGCGTAGTGATTTTGTCGAACAAAAAGTCGCACGAACTACTAATTTTCTGAAAATAAATAAATAATAGTCTCAATAGCTTTTAATGGTGGGAATTTCAACCTTCGGGCTGCGAAAATATGGTACAAAATAAGTTACTTTCTATTGACCTGTCAATGAAAATATTGTAGTACAGGTACTTTTAAAACTTAGCATTTAACAATAGACAGCCGATCAATAATGTGTTTGCGTCCAGAAAGCGCTTTCAAAAATTTTAAAAAGGTGTAAAAATTCTAAAGTAGTTCAAATAACTTCCTTCAAAGTATACCTTACTACTTATACTACCCGTGCTCGGAAAGAACCGTCTGGTTTGGTTCATGGGCTGATCTCCCATTAGATGGATGTACCAAGTGTAACGGTTACCAACCTTTCTTTTTCGAGAAGAAAACTCTGTTAGAAGGTCATGGGTTGAGATGAATCATGGAATTAAACCATAGGTGTGTGTAACTCTTTAATGAAACGACTAAGTAATTGGTTCAAAGAGATGTACTGATTCAAATTTCTAACACCACTAGTTAGTGGTAATGTATCACTTGGCTCAATTGATTCTCGTTGTCGATCAGTCGACACACTCGCTGACACGAATGGACGAAAGAGTCGAAAGATCGGGAATTACTATGGATTCTTCAGAATTTTCTTATTTCTGATATTTTAATGACAAACTGTAACGTTATTCTATCATGTATATTTTTTTATTTTGTTCTAGGTATATGATAAAACAAATATTAAATTCAAAAAAGCTATGGGTGGTATTTAACTGAATAGCGCAAGAATATTATACATTTTGCTCTAGTTGAGAATCGGTATTTCAAATGATTCGAATGAAGCAGTTCACTGATTCAAATCTTTGTACTGATTTTGATACAAAAATAATGATCCAATCTTAATGAAGTTTTTCCACTTCAATTAAACTATAATAATACTAACTGCTGCCCGCGACTTTGTACGCGAGGATTGAAGAGATTTTCCGGGATAAAAAGCCTATGTGTTATTCCAGACTATCTTTATGCAGCCAAATGGGTTCAGGCATTGCGGCGTAATTAGGAGACAGACATCTTACATTTAGAATTTATAACATAAGTAGAATTTGCTTTATTATATCCGCCATGTTTATTATAATGTTAAGGTCCCAGTACGGACAAGTAAAACGGTTTTACATTACTGCCTATGAGCAGCCCGTGCTCATAAATTATTCAAGTATACGGCTTACGTTGGCATCAGTATACAAATTAGATTCCTCTCTGATAATATGAAGTGGTCTAATAATGCAGGGCTTGTGTTCACTCAGATTTGAGATAATAGGTACTTCTTAATACTAGTACATTATGGTACGAGGTGCAATATTAGTGATTACCGCTTATTACTACCCTAAAGGGTAAGGCTATTTTATAAATGCGAAAGTGTGTTTGTCTGTTGGTTTGTCGTTTGATCACACATGAAGAGTAACATAGGCAATTTTTTCTCCTGGAAAGTCAAAAACTAAATCCACGCGGACGAAGTTGCAGGCATCAGCTAGTATTATGATGATATTTAATTGCTTAAACTCTGAAAAGTCAAAGGTGCATGCCCCGTATCGAACCTACGACCCATATTGCTGGTTCTTTTCTTGAAAAGGAGACCGCGGTCATATTACCACTAGGTTGTCACTGCTCTTCCACAAATACACGTTGTTTTTTTTTATTTTTTTTTATACATTATAGGCACACGCTTGACCACTACTACACCTGATGGAAAGTGATGATGCGGTCTAAGGTGTAACGCGTTTATTTTATTCGATGGCAAGCTGACAGGCTACTGTAAGTCATATATATAACACGTATAACTTGTATACGTTGAAAAAAGACTGCCTGATTCGATATATCCAATATTGGCACCAAAGCGACCGCACTTTGGCTACAAATTGAATATATCAGCCGTGTAAAATCACATCAAAGGGGGAATGTTTGACATCGTTCCATCCGTTTGAAGTCTATGTCGCAGGTAATACTTAGCTTTTAAAAGTTAAAAGCGCTAAAGGCTTAAAGGTGTCATAGGATGGTGTCATTCTCATAGAACGAAACTTTAATTGTATCTATACTTATATAATAAAGAAAAACATCCATCCATCCATACATCCAAACTTTCGCATTTATAATATTAGTAGTATTAGTAGGAAGAAGGGTTCTGTGTGAATTTTTTTGTCATGCGACCAAACTGCATATTTGACCAAACAAATTGTAGACCACTCAACACGCAATTGGCACATTTTAGCGACGTTTATCTTCCATTAACGGGTAAAATGTGAAAATTATTTCAACCGTTATAACGCCTGACATACATTTTCGTTCGGGCTACTTTAGTATGAAAACTGTTTTATACGCGCAACGTCAAACCAAAGTGTTATAAAGCTAAGATACCTTTACTTTAAAGTGAACTTAATAGGAGTATTTACACTACAGTTATTAAGGATATAAGTATTTATGTTTATTATTATTAATATTTAAAAAAACCAATTAAAAATGTCTTCAAAAGTATATTTTTTAGCGTTGTTAAGTTTATTGAGTATGGAATTTACGCATACGGAGAAAAATGGAAACAATGGTTTGAAGATTCTATCTCGAAGGAAAAGATACGTTGCATTTCCAGAAGGGTCGAGTTTTTCGGTAAGTTCATAACTAATATTATACAGTTTTGGAGTTACAGTTTTTCTGTCAAAGAAATTCTCAGTACTAGCCTGGAGTAAGGATGCCTGGAAGCCGGTGAGTCACCCCCGTGCCTCGGAGATCACGTAAAGCCGTTGGTCCTGCGCCAAATTTCCGTCCCATCCGATTTTAAGAGAGTAGGGGAATAGAGAATGCACCTGTGTCTGCACACACACTTGTGCACTTGGAAGGCGGGTTCGATTCCCGGCGAGGGTAATTTGGTAATTTATAATTTCTGAAGTGTCTCTGGTCTGGTCTGGTGGGAGGTTTTGGCCGTGGCTAGTTACCACCCTACCGCCAAAGACGTGCTGCTGTTTAGCGTTCCGGAACGATGGCGTGTAGAAACTGATTAGGGGTACGGGTTGAATTTACACTGCCATACCCCTTCCAAGTTAGCCCACTACCATCTTAAACTGCATCGTCACTTACCATCAGGTGAGATCGCAGTCCAGGACTATCTTGTAATTGAATAAAAAAAAATATTATCCTCATTTTTAGTGTGCTGCGTGTATGACAGTTGGGTTGATAGGCCAACCTGCACCGGCGACCGCTCCCGGCACCTTCACCTTCGGGATGAACTGGGGCATAGCGTACGAGCTGCCCAACAACACCGAGACAGCCCTGTTCTACCGCCGCAAGAAGCACAGGAAGCCGATGCTCATGCGTAGGAGTAGACGCGATCTCTATGAGAAGTTGGAGATCATTTTGGACAAGTGAGTAATTATTTAGACACTATCTGACCTGATGACCAAGACTTCAACTCCTCGAATTCAATTTTCCGGAATAAAATTTAAAAACAGCTCTCTTCTCTTCTTTCCTCTCTACCATCAAAACGTGCCACCAAGTGATTTAGCGTTCCGGTACCATGGCGTGTAGAAACCGATTAAGGATTCATACCCATTTAAATCTACACTGCCATACCCCTTCCAGGTTAGCCCGCTACCGTCTTAGACTGCATCGTCACTTACCATCAGGTGAGATCGTAGTCAAGAACTATCTTGTCATCAAATAAAATAAATAATAAAATTCAGACTATGCTTTAAGAAACTATACAGCAATTGCTGACTTTCTTGCCCACTTTTCTCAGCCGGAGAAAAGTGGGCAAGAATTATCATTGGAGCTACAGGAGCTACATCCAATAAATAATTTTGAATTTTAATTTTTTTTTATATGGGACAAAATAATTATTAGGTTTGCAGCAAAATAATCATTATTAATATTCAAGGTTGTCTGGAGGAGATAAGACCGCCTTTGCGCACCTTTGTTTACGTGTAACAATAAAGAATTTTCTATTCTATTCAATTAGTCAAAATATTTATATTAACCAAATCTAAATATTTTATTGCATTTCTATGCTTATGACGAAAATAGCACAGGTCTGAAAGTTTTTTCTAAGTTTTTTCCAATAAATTAGTAGCGAGATATTTGGATGCGCAACTTTTCTATCCTTCATTGTCCTTTTATGGCTCGGGCAGACACGATGTTTTAGCAGCGTTGATTAGCTTTTTTTTAAAATTTTAATCGCTTTCGGAAGCTCGATACGCATTATAACAAACACACAGATCGCTAACAGCATCGTATCCGCCCGAGCCATTAAAGAAAAGCTATATAGTCGAACAAACAATAGCTTGCGTGTATGAATTAATGTCCCATGTTGTTTTATCTCCTTAATTTATGGACGCCTGTGACCCTAATTAATGCGTATATTCCAGCATGGGCTACAACGGCCGCCAGTGTATATTGAAAACCCTTTGTGAGACGACCCAGCGCCTCGTCCCGCACGGGGGCAATATGGTCGAAGAAATATTCCGGACGATGTTTACGTAAGTTCTTACCTATCTACCTATTATATATTCCGTTTTAGGCTTAGTATAAAGGTTAAATAAATAAATTTTCTCTCCTTTAACTCTCTTTACTCAAAGGATAGCCGTCCACGCTAGACATACAGGTTTCTTGTATAGATGTCCACCTTCCTGAGCTATATCCAGTCCGACACACACACACACACACACACATACACACATACAAAGCTTCGCCTTAATAATATTAGTGATACTTCACAGTAGTCTTTCTTTAGTCAGAAGCACTTTTTTATTTTCAGGCTGCCAATGGCGAAGGTCCTACCATATGAACCAATGGAGCACGTGATATACGACGCAGCTCATAGACTTGGGGTCCTTTTGGAGTCATGCCACAACTTTGAATGTCCGCTGTCCTTGGTTGACTTAGCAAAGGGTTACTATAACGCACCTGCACCAACAGTAGACATAGCTAGAAGTCCTTGGGCATTGTTCAATAGTCGATTTCGATAAGATAAATATTTACCCGACTGCACGACGTAAAGGAGAGTAAAGTGTTTGTAAGCCTATGTGTATATCTATGTTTCTTTCTTTATGGCGTTTTAGAGACCAAACGCCGGAGCTGATTTTGATGTCAATCGATTTGTGTTAAACTAGTCTTTAAAGGCATGAAAGTAAACAAAATTCAATATGGTGACCACCAGACGTCATCTTGTGAAAAAAAATGAAAGTTAACTGGTATATAATTGATTAGGTATTTGAAAATGATTTTTAGGTTTCTCTTATCTTAAAGTTTTTTAATTCTATATTTATTTTAATATTTCTTCATTTACTAAATGCCCGTGATTTCGTCCGTTTTTAAATTTTCAAAATCTGTTTAGGGATGCTTTATTAGACTGCAAGAATGCTCAGAATTTATGATCCTAGTAGCATCTATATTAACATATTCCAAATGAGAATCTCTTTCTTAGCTCTACCTATAGGAAATTTTCTCAAAGGATTGTAGATTATATTATTATGAATTAAAATGAAACAAGCTTAGTTTATTATTAACGCATAACATTTAATATTTATAGTTCATATTTATAATACATTTCAATATTAGCGTAAGAAGTCATGAGTGTATTCATAATAGTACGTGGTAGTGCTTGATTTTAATTAATTATTTATTATTAACATTACAAAATGGGACTTAAAATTAAATCCTTAACGTTAAGTTATTATGTATAATTATTTCGCATTCCTTACACGTTACCTTTACTTAACACTAACATAATTCATCATTGTGTTTTCTTCTATTTATATTACACCTTTGATTGAGCTATTATGACTTAAATTACATTTTTTTTTCGAATATATGTATAGCATAGTGCGTTAATCTTACCCTAGTTAAGTTCAGTGGCTAATCACGATCGTCGTAGTACAAATAATTTCGAATGAACAAATGTATCCTATGCCTAACTCTAGTTTAATGAATTAATTATTCTGAAGTATTTTCATAGAAGTCACGTTACTTTGTCATTGTAACATTACATTGTACCTTACATTAAAATAAATTTAGGAATTTCTTCGTGTAGATATTCTATCTATTAACAATTATTTTGTAATATTAATGTGGTGTTCGTTTAGCGCGTGCCATTTTCAGCGGTCGCAATATTTGTGCGTAAACTGGAAATTTTCAGAGATTTAATAAAACAACCAAAAATTAATATTTATAAAAAAAGGAAGAGTATTTAAACTTTTGATATTATATAAATCGCACTTTTGCTGCAACACTGTTTTATCACAAGATAAGTATCTCGATTAAAGCTTTCAAAATTTTCAAACTTTTAGTTTTTGAAAATTTTATTGTGGTCTCCTGTGAGTTTACTGTTCAACTTATGTAGTTTTCGTAGAGAATTTAACAGCAATTTTTCTTTTTTCTACATTACTAGTTCATCAAGTAACTTTTTGAAATAAAACGTCGCAGCAAACGGGCGACACACTAATAGTCTGTTTTTTAATCCAAAATTATGTTTAAGAAAATTATAACGTTTTCCTTTTATAACACAGATTAGAAATAATTTAATTGGAAAACCTAATATTACGTATTTATACTATATTAGCATCTTTTCGCCATGGTCGAATAACGTATAATCAACGAATAACGTATAATCAACGTAAACCTTTTGACAGATTTTTCATACAAAATTGTCAGAACGTTAAAATTATTCGTTGGTTAAAAGTTACTCGGCGATGATGAAACAGGCCTTAAAAGGCAGTGAAAAGTAGTTCAACTGACTGTTTATAAAACATTATATTTACTTCTATTTCTAGGAGCAATTTTACAATTTCCACACAAATCTGCCGTTACTCGTGACTAGAAAATGTGTAACGAAAAATTTAAAACCAACAAAAAATCATTACACCTAGTAGTAGAGGACATTAATTATATTAATTTTATTAACAATTTAAGACAAAATTTTACGAAACGTACATTGACTCCTTAATCTACACAATTTGCCAATGCGATTGACACAAATGAAACTCTAAAGGTTTTACTAACAATTTAAATATAATAATACATTTTTGTTACACGAATGATTAATTACTTAACCGATAATAATTAATTACACAAAGGAATTTCGCAACGAATATATTGTCGCAACGTCGTAAGACATCGCGGCTGTCGCACTGATCAACGCGACTTTAATAAGCTATAAATGCAGTAAAGGAAGGTTTGTCCAACGCTTTGAAGTCACTTGTATGCCACGATAAATTGTCTACAGGCATACAGGCAGGTGTGTCCTTAACACCTGCCTGTATACCTGTAGACAATTTATCGTATAATACTAGTGCCAGAAAATAGAGGTCAAGGGTCACTGACACTATCATTTTTTGATTTTGTCACAATATTATTATTGTTCACAGAACACAAATACCGAGTATAAAGGGCACTATTTTAGCTTACTTATTGACAAGAATTGTACTGAACAAGTTTTTAAGTGTAACCGACAAAAATAATACTCTCGGAAATATGACCTGTGAGATATCCCGAATCTTAAGATCGTTGTTGATACAGGTGTCATAAAGTGTGAGAGGATCGTGGAGCAACTATAATATGCTCAACAACTTATGGAGCTACTATAGGTTATGGCTAGCTAAGCGCAGAGCGTAGCTAACATAACAGTCTATCTTTAGACTTTACATACTCTTGTATGTTAGAAATCTCCTGCACACCAAATGCATTCTCTATCGGCCAATGAAAACAGTTCCCTAAATGCGGGTTTCAAGTCATGTGTATTTTTTTACCAATAGCATGAATTCAGAAAAGAAAATAGGAATTTCCAAAAATAAGTTAGGAAAAATCAAATACTTTAAGAAAAGAGCTACTCGAGTACTTTAGTCAAGATCCAGCTAATGCATGGCCAAGAAAGTTTTAACCGATGACTAAAATTGACTTTTTGACAGATTTCCAATGCAAAAACTGTCAGAATATAAACGTTATTGTTGGTTAAACACTATTTGGGGATTGTGAATTAGTCACATACAGTTACACAAACAAAAGTATTTGAAATCGCACTGATAAAAGTCAGTTTATAAACCGCTGTGGTCTGGCCAATCTAAAAGGCTTAGCAATACCGAAGTAAAAAGACAGTTAAAAAATATTCCCTGCACCTAACAATGACAAGTGCACGGTTCAATGCGCACAATAAAACTTTGCAGCTTGAATTTACTGACAACTGACATATTAAATCGTGCAGAATCAACGTGTACGTGGGCCATAAGTCCGGTAGATCGCACTAAATAACCTTGCCGCTCACACTTTATGGCATCGTAAACTTTCCTCTTGGAAACGGGGCTGCGGTCTGTATCGGCTCAGAAACCTGTAGGATTAGTACAAGATTTAATTCGATCGTATTCATATTCGATGACATTACCGTCAAAGTAAAATTAACCTTAACGGTATTGATTGAAAGTAACATATTCAGTACAACCAGTTTTAAATTCAATGCTATTATGGTTAATTTTACTTTGACGTTATGTCATCGAATACGAATACGATCAATCGAATTAAGTTTTATACTAACCCTACTGTAGAGTTTTAGTACGAGTATAATACAACTCAGCAATGTTCATAGATTTCGTGTAGTGTAACCAAGTATAAGGTCAAGTTAAAATAGACTTAAATTGTAAGTTTCAAGGCTCAAGTTTATATATCTATAGCCGCTAAAACAAGTGGACACTGTGAATCAAAAATTGGTGGCACTAAAAGAATGAATTTAAAGCAAAGACCATCAAATTGCTTTGTCGTTACAGAGTTTCGGTTACCGATATGTGCAAACTCGTACTAAGAATATTGTATCTAAGTCGAAACTTGAGAGTGTCTTTTCATGAAGGATACTAGGCTTTTCGATTACAGTAAAGATAAATTTTATATTCGAAGCTACCAAATCAATTTTGGAAATACGAAGTTATTTTAAGCTGTTCGTAAATACAAACACTTTGCGATGAAACCACCGCTGTTATACTCAAAAGTGGAGATTTTGGCTCAAATTGAGGCATGCCGAGATTTGAGGCAAATTTTGCCGAGCTTTAGGTGGACAGAGAGTTAAGTGCAGGCCAACGGGCATACGCACTTATCCATTTTCTTATGGTACAATTTCTCAATCTCTTATCTTCAAATAAATAATTATCTCTTTTACAGAAATATTTCGTACAGCAGGCTCAGCTTTTCTTTTCCATAGCTTGAGACTGCTCAAATGGATTGATATCCGAAGATTTCGTTGTTACATTTATACGTGTTATATTTAACTAAGGCTATCATGAGCATTAATACGAGTATATTTTGCTACCAAATTAGAATTTGTTGTGTGATTTTTGTTTTTTGTTGAGAGAGAGATTTGTTTAGTATTTTAGCTAGCTACTTGAGCAAGTTCCTGAGAATAAGATTTGCATGAGATTTTGTGTTAGTTGAGCGAACGAAAAAACTCAGTTTGGCTGTGTTGAATTAGGTCTCTAATGCCAATTTAAAATTTTTAGCGTTACAACTTTGTTTGTACAAACTCTTACAATTTATCGGTTGACTTCACATAAAAACTAAAATTAGGAACACAAACTGAGTACATATAAGGTTTACAATAAGTTTTTGATGTCGCTAAGAAAATACTTAGGTACAAGGCACAAAGAAAGTCTTCAATAAACTAATAATGCTGTTCTGTTTTACAAATTATGATCTGAAACAATGCTATATTTGATTTAATGATATTACCACAAAGATCCAACTAATTATTCTTAAAATTATGAAATAGGTAAAAGTAATACGTTAAATGAAAATTTAGAGAGTTTTAGGTAAGTTACGGTCAATAAATAAGAAATCGGACATAATTTCTATTTTAATGTTAATCAGTGAATTAAAAAATATGATAGTGATCGTAAGTTTCACATACAATTTAAACAACATAAAGTATCACATGGAAGAAACTCAAAGAAAGCAGTAATTTAATTTTACTACAATCTTGATTCAGGCTGTTGTTTTGTTATACAATTTTCTTGATTGGGCCTATACAGTAAAATAGCAAAAGAGTAATACTCAGTTCTTTGAAAAAAATTTATATATAATATATAAATTTGCAAAAAAGTGATAGTAACGAAAACTGTACTACAAATATTTGACAATGAGAATTGGTACGAAACGTACACATCAAGTACAATTTTTCACATAAGTATCTTTGCACATAAGAACAAGAAACATGCGGTTTTGGGTACGTCAACAAGCGCTGCAAATTGGACTTGTGAAAGTTCAGAGGTAGAGACTTATGGTAAATTTTGCATATCTTGTGAACGTTAATAGATTTCAGGTATCAAAATCTACAACTTCAAAGAACTAATTATGTAAAAGTGATTGATTTTTCAGAGAAGCTTGAGGCGCGGAATTTAAACTTTAACATTTACAAGGGAGTGAGGGATATTCGAATGTTAATGGTGGAGTTAAAGACCATTTTATTGTAAAGTTATTGTACTTTGACACTCAAAATTTATTAACGTTATCAAAACTGTTGTGGTAACTCGTACTAAGGCTCTAGGATACAACTTCGTATTGAATTGGCTCCTAGTTAGGTACGTGTGATGTATTTCGACTGTATATGAAGAAGTCGTCATGTGCAAAGATTATAAATTATAAATCAAAAAGGTCTTTTAAATTTATTTCTGTATTTACATCTAATCGTGTTGGAAGCTCAACGCAAATTTCGTGTGGTTTTCATTTCTACTTATTTATATAATTATGTCTTATTACTTTACACTTTATTTCTTAACTAGATATAGAGCGAAAATTGAAATATGTAAATTTACAATTATAAGAGGGGCAAAGCGATCTAGGAATAATAAAATAACATTCAGGTGGTCTTGTTTGTAGAAAAAAGGACAAAATCATTTCTGTTAAAGGCAGATTTTTTGAACCAAATATCTATAAGTTTTTTTGGTATTGCTTGTAATTTGGAGTTCTTTGCAGACTGTGTTATTTTATGAAAAACTAATTTAACTTTAATTAAATTTAAAAATAAAAATATCATCTTACGTCACTTTTGGAAGACGTTTGATTAAACATGCAAATATACCTAACTTACGTAGATATTCATAAGTTTAAAGAGTATATTACAATATCTTTATGCAGATATTATAAACGACAAAGGAATAAACGATAGACGTGCAATAAAACATATCTCCAAAAGTGTTATAGAAGAAATTGCTATACGAAATTCTAGATTTCGATGAACCTAATTATAAAGCGTTACGGATTATCTGTCAACCATTCAAAAAACTAAGACTTAAAATTACGTGTACAATGAATGGCATTCAAAACAACAAATTAATGTGACCTAAAACAAGTGATTCAGAATTATTGCTGAATGATATAGTTCTTATGAATAAATAAAATGTAATATTAAATACAACTATGACATACATCCACTACTCATCTAATACTAAAGGTACTGTGAAAGGAACGTAGAAAAATAACTTTAATATTATTTTTAATTTCTATGTTGATCAACTATATTTACATGTCAACATTTCGGTTAAGTTGATTCTTAAAATTACTGACAGCCATGTGATAGCTGACTATGAGCTCGTAGTTCCATCACCCGATGCAGACAAATAAGCTGTTTGATAGTAACATTTTAACAAAGTAATGAAGGAAAAGATAATATAATCATTCTCTTTTCCAATGATTTGCTTTTATATATTATTTGATAAAAACATGCCTACTTATATGAAGATAGCTCTAGAAGCTCATAAAATAAATTGGGCAGTGATTATAACTACGTGGTAAGTAAAAATAAAAATTTAACAATAAAACTAACGTCTATACTAAAACAACGTAAAAGATGAAAAATATAACAATCATTAATAATATTATGTTGCCTATTATCTACATTAACTATAAAGGAATATAAGTGTGGTTAAAGACATCAAAATAATCATTCTCGTTCCAAATCATTGGATTGTTTCGAAACACAAATCGTGTTCTTTACACATAGTGACATGTCCAGATACTTGAAATATTTTGCAAGATCAAAATAAAATATGTTTAACCTCATTTTGAATTGACCCATGTAAAACTAAAACATGGAACAACAAATTTGTCAAGCATCGCGCTTTCGAACTGACTCATTCGTCGACTAACTCTAATAAACATTGAGAAGCTAAAACACCACTTATATTCAATATACTTACTGATATATAACTTATTGACGACGTGACTCTAGCGTTATTTATTGTTAAATTTATTATTTACCTATCTACCATCAGATACACGACAAAACTACTCTCGCTTACCCGTTTATCACCCGAAATATGCATTTTTATACAAACGTAATATTTTATAGTAACGACTTTCTCTCAACAACATAATGAGATCAAACATAACAGGGAACAAAGAAGGATAGACTCACAAACATGTCTTACAGACGACAATAACGAGGGTACAACCAAGGTTTACGAATCACAGAAACTATTCAGATAGAATATTCATGAGCAAATTATTAACTGGATGTGACCCGCAGATGACACCAAATTGAAGACATAATCGAAAGCCTACCGTAATCGACACCCCATTCGTACTTTAGATTTAGGAATTAATCGTTGTATCGGCTTAGCTCATCCAGTTTCAAAAAATCTAAGGGCCTATGTTAGTTATTTTACATTCACATTATTTTAGATCGAAATACAAGACCTTCCAAATCTCCCCAAGATTAATTGCGAAACAATTTAAACATGGTACTTATTACGCCTTTAAATCACTCTCAGCTTCAATTTCACGCTCCCAAACACAAAGTATTTACAATGTTTTTCCCATTTGCATTTCTTAGATCTCATTCGACTCTATCATTTATTGCGAGTCCATTTTAATTACGATAACACTCTTCTCTAATCGTATTAGCCTATGGTGTTTTTTTAGAAAATCTATCTATTATCTTTATTATTATTTGCAGACATATAAAAATAACAACAGACCGTTTATTTTCTAGCAAATATCTACAATAAAAGTCGGAAAATCACGGAATAGTGAGGGAAGCCTGTGGACTTAACTAATTTTTACTTTTATTGATTAATATTACTAATTTGGTGTGTGTTTCGGTGCGTGCAATAGCACATTCCTACTTTCAATTTACCGACGTGATTTGTTAACCTTATTAGAAAATTAATGAGTAGGTACCAGTAAGTTGAACAATTCCATTCAAAAATTCCATTGAAGATAATACCGGCATGAGTAATGCCAAAGTCACAACTTCAGCAGCAACTGTATACGAGATAAAAAAGCTTGATTGTATACAAGTTGTCAAGTATACCAGCAGAGGTAGAGATTCAAAGATAAATTCTAAATATTTCCAATTTGGTGGTTAAAAATATTTATAAACTATACTAAATTAACACACAGTAGGGACATAACTTTAAGCAGTAAACCTAAAGTAAAGTATTGAACCTACTACGCTTATTATATCTGTCAATTTATTTTAGTTTTGGGATTTTATGTATACACTAGCGTAAGATCAAAGTATTGGATGGTATAAAAGTGAATTAATAAAACCATATAATTAAAAAGATAAACAATCTAGGGCCTATGTCACCAGTCCAAAGTATATTTTAACTTATGAACTTTGACGTACTGTCATGATATCAGCTCTGAACTTTCAAAATGTCAAATTTATTAATGGACCAAGTTTATTGGCAATGGTGAGGCTTTAACAGTTACAAACTAAAGGGAACATTTTAGCAGACGTACATAAATTGAGTCATAAAATACGTTTGCTTACAATATAGCTGGCAACTTGTATGAAATCAAAGCTTCCAAGGATAACACACGATGATCAGCCAATAAGGGTTCCGCTATTTGTTAAAGGCGAGATCCCATTTGTCACGTCCTTCATGGCGCTTGGACGTCACGTGAAATACACTCGTATATCTAGGTATTAAGATATAAAACTCTCAACTTACAAAACGTTTGTGACTTCTCTTAAGATTGAGCTAATATTAAACTTCTTTCAACCTTTAGCGAGCGTTCAAGGGCTGCTGGAGCACCTTTCGTATCCCCACGTACAACTAACGCATTTTTAAGTATTCTCTAATCTACTCTAGCCGAATGTATCGCACTTATTGGCACAAACAGCTATACACATTCAATAACACTTATAAATATTGAGACAAATCACACAAAACAGTTTTGAATTATTTTACTATAGCCATCCCTGTTTTCCTAACTGCTCGCTGTTGATTTTTTTTATTTAAAATATGAATAATACCTATCAGATTTAACTAGGTAATCATTATCTAATCATTATTATGAATTACTTTGACATATTAAATACGCGGCTCGAAATTTTTTTTTATTACGACAAAGGCTACGTTACCCTACTTTATGGGTCGAGGTGATGTCACACTTAACATGGTTAATACGAATGTTGGAAACGATTTCAAAGTACGACCTATCTAAGTTTATGAACGTGAATTGGTAACAAACAAATATAAGATGTTACAGTCAAACACCGGAGTTCCACTGCTATAGTTAGTATAAAAAGTCAATTTCTGGTCAGGTCGATGGTTTTGAATTTGGCTAAACATTTTCAAAATCTTCGACCCTTGATTGACGAAGTAAGCACTCGATCAAAAATTTACCAAAAATTCGTCTTTCAAATATTTACCTTCTATACAGAAATCAGTATTGACTAGTCAAAACTAGAAGCGATGAAACTTCGGTCATTCACTATAATATTGATTCTAATCTAAAACCAAATGAACGGTGGCTACTTACACGTTACAGACTAATAATGACCAACCTCAACAATGACTTTTATTATCTACGACGAGTGATTAAGTGCCGATAAGTGAGTGAGTAAAGTCTTTAAAATATTAGTGAAACTGTGGAATTAAATCAGGGGAAGTTTGTGTACTAATTTTACCCTGTACTCTAGAATTAATGGAATACGGTACTCTGTTTTGAAAATAAGCAATATCTAGCAAATTACAGACGTATTAATAAAACTTTCAGTCATTGCTTTTGTAGAATAAGCATTTGGGAATGTCAGATTATGAACAAGCGCACTGAAAATAACGTGAACTCGTACAAATTAATAATAGTTTTGGCTTTCGAAACTATGATGCAGTTGGCGATATTTGGCACCTTAATTTTTTTTAATTAAACAATGTTATCAAACTATCTAAGAATATCGAATTTTATAAAAATTTAAATACAATTGGCAGTCAATTGTGTATTATAAATATTTATCTAATAAAACCATAATTATTATTATCACCTTCTCAACGTGACATTACGACTATTTTGGCATCATATTATTATGAGTATCATCAATCATCATTTCTGATGGGTTGGCTTACCTATAATATCTACAATCCCTTACTTTAGTAAACCTACGGGGGAGTTACGAATATTCGATTACGTTAATTAATCGATATTGTCCTTATGATTTTTACGCGAGTACGTAGTTTATAAAATATTAATAATGTATATTTTATATCTTTAATTCACCGGTAATACTAAAGTACATCATCTACAATGTCCGACTCTCATTGAGGACGTTTTCAAGAAACTAGTAATTTTCGATTAATATTATACGTTGAGTGAAAATTACCTCATTACATTATCTTATAATAATCGTGAATTGAGCTCGATTTATTCGAATTATGTCCTATATTATGGTAAGAAAACTTTTCATTCATTATTCTATAATGTAACAAAATCAACGCCAGATTCAATCAAAACATACCTCTTAATAAACTATACAATGTTTGTGCGCTCATACTAATTAACGTTTTTGAGTAAGAAATTATGTAATTAAGAAATTAAAACATACATGTTACGCCTAAAAGTATATACGCTTAATACGGCGATTCGAATATAAAAATATTGACGGCGGATTCGACGTCAACACAAAACGGCCGTGACCTTGAGGTTACTTTGTTCTTGATTCGACTAACGACGGACACAGTCTCGCGAATGAGTTTATCTATATAAAAAGACGGTTTTTGACACGGTAGGCGTAATAACGTCCCGTAACGCGTCGAGCGTTTGGCACCACACTGAGCACAAGATCAGTTCTCGCCTCACAGATTCCCACCTGGGAGCTTACATCGATCATCCGTGCCACCACATCACGATCAGCTCCCAGAACGTCTTCGGCGGCGAGTGGCCGAAGACGTAAGACGAATTTCAGAGACCCGGGTCGCCTTCCGAGCCCATTTTGAGCAACTCCAACTTCTTTTTGGCAATTTTAGAGTACAGGATGTCTATAGGCTTCGCGTTGTCGTAGAACGTCGGCGCTCTAAATATTATTAGAGCTGTGCCGAGAACACAGGCTATCGTGAACGCGAACAGGAAGATTCTGTCCAGAACCATAGCTACGTACTTCCAGTCGTCCTCTACCTGTGAAATGAAACGACAAGTTAATGAAATACTCAGTGAAATTTGAGAATTTATATTGAACATTAAAAACTCACACTCTCAAACTTATCCTTATTCTTAACATGCTGCGCTATGAACCTGGAACCTTCTATAGTCTTCTCCATCTCTCTCACAAAAGGTTTTTCTAGAGACGGACTGCCATCGTCGAGGTCTAAGCGGCATGGGGATCCTGGGGGAGGGGAAAATAGTTCGTCGTCACCGCCTGGGGGTGGAGGTGGCGAAGGAGGCATTCCTGGTAGTTCATATTCCTCACAGGCCCACTCTTTGAACTTTCCGTCCATATCATCACCACCAAAGACGTCTGTCAGTACCTAAAATGTAGATTACCTTTATTAGTTATTCGTTTTTTTCAAACGGAATTAAATTATTTGTTTACGGCGCAATAGAGGTTAAGTTCACAGTATTAAAAAGAAGTAAGAAGTCGTTCCGGTATCCAGAGAGATCTTCAGTATTTGGTCTGTAGGATTGGAGTATCGACGTAGTTTGGAGAGGTTTGGAGGTTTGTTGGATCGTATATCGCGATCCGTCCGCAGCCACCAGAGAAACATAAATAACAGGGGGTCTCGCGCGCTCGTTAAGCCCTCCGATATTGAGTAATAAAGGAAAATCGAAATGGAATGAAATTGGGCTGGAAGCGATATCTTCTCGAAACACCCAAAATACAATGTATTTAGAATACTGTTGAAAGGAACGGTTCCCAGCAGAGACTTACGACTGAGGACAATTAAAATGGTTATTGTTGAGGGCGGTTTGGAGGCGACTGTAATAGCGTTTTGTTTGTATTGAATCCATTCTGATGGTGAATATTTTGAATGAAAGAAACTCAATGAGAAAAAGTACTGTGTTTGTATAATCGTTTTCAAAAGGATTCTCTTACGGAAAAACTTCATTTGTGAGCTTTTATAAATTTAATTAAAACGCTTTTATACAGAGGAATTTACTTTAAGTTGTGGTTAAGGTGTTTTTGTACAATGGATTCTTCAAGAAGAGCGGTTCTAAACTGACTTTATTATTTCAAATGTTTGATGAGTTTTGTTTGAAGTGTTTTGTAAAGCATTTATCTTATCTTTTCTTACCTCAGTTGGTTTATCATTCTCATCATCGTCAGGCGGCTTTTCTGGCCTTTGTATACATAATATTCTGGGTAAAAAATCTATAAAGACTTTCCGTACCCACGGAGCCATATGGTGTGTAACTGGAGACCTAAAATTTACGTTTAGCACCACAATAGTGACTACGACTGATAACGTTACTAGCATCATAGTAAATAATAAATATTTTCCTAGTAAAGGGACCGTAAGTGAAGTAGGGGGGATGATTTCTGCTAATAGTAGGAAGAACACGGTCAGTGAGAGTAAAATAGATATACATAGCGAGATCTTCTCTCCTGAATCCGATGGTAGGTAGAATACTAGAACTGATAGGAAAGATATTCCAACACAAGGGATGATGAGGTTGACCGTGTAAAAGAGAGTTTTCCTCCTTAGAGTGAGGTTGAAAATTATATCAGGATAAGGTTCTTCGCAGCACGAGTAGAATTTCTCATTCCTTGTAGCTGGTACCCGCATGATGTCCCACTCGACTGAAATGTAGTACTCCGACAGATCGATGCCCATCCCTATGTGATCGGAATCCGGTGTTTGTTTTAGGTGCCTCAAATCCACCTGTAAAAAATTGTATTCTATAATAATCATGGTAGTAATATAATCCGACTACCGGATAGCATTTTGGAGATATCTCTCAAAAAGTATGATTGAAAAAATTATTGAGAATCTAATCATCTTGAATAAAAAAAACCACTTTGGATATGACTATTGCTACTGTTTTTTATTTAAGATGCATTTTTAAGACTCGTAGAACTTAACTAACAGCACTCTTAAATCTATATTTAATCTCTATATTGAAACTATTTTTACTCTATATTGATGAGTACTGTAGCCTAATCACGAACTTTTTGAATTCCGCGTTACGTTATCGTATCGAGTGACGATGACGATACGATAACGCAGAATTTTGGTAGCACGAATCATTAAAATTAACTCTCGTCACTCGATACGATTACTTAACGCAGTCTGCTGCACGTTCAAAAATTAAATACTTGTATAATTGTATAATTTCGTATATAGAAAAATAATTTCGAAAATTTTCAAACACTACATCATAATAATTATATTTTTAGCTAAATTATTAATATTTTTATCTTTTTATGTATGATTTTTAATAAAATAGCCAATAAAACCGAATTTAATTTAAATAATTTGAATTTGTATTTTTAACGTACCTACCTACCTATGTTTTTGAACGGTCATGTTTATAAAATTATGTCTAACCTAACATTCCATAATCCATTATCTTTAAATCATTAAATAAGTACCTATGTCGGTATTTTAATTTATTAATTAGTCGTCATTTTTTAATTGTGTCCGTTATATATATAAATATTATACAATAGCAGCTTTATTAGTGTTTTCCTGAGGTCGCCCGTCTGTTGTAAAGCCAGGCGCTGAGGCAAACTTACCATCAAGAATATGCAATACCAATGGTCTATTTTATGGATAATGTAAGTATAAAATATAATATTCTATCCAATTAAAATCTTAAAATGAACCTATGTTATGTTGAATAAACGTTGGAATACATAATATTAGACATCCTATAGGGTGTCCGCCGACGATCGCGTCGCGACCCACGGGTGTTTGTTATTGCGCTGGCTAGGTTGATATAGGTAAAAGACTAGTTGGGTTAAAACCTAAAATACTATTAATTAAATTATAGTCATACTTATAAACCATAATTTATCATCGATATAATCATAAGTAGATATACTTTATTTGATGTGATTGAAAAATATTGAAAGGCAGCACCTAATCAAGTTGTACTTTAAAGTAATGTACCTACCTAAGAGAGGCATCAATTAACCCCAATATATATTTTTTTAGTATAAAAACTTGAGATAACCTAATATTTTTGTTTCTAGATGATCAAGAGTGGAACACACTATACCCCAGTGAGTCATGGACCTAGTCTGAAGGCTACCACCACAATTAACACGACCTACCTAAACCTAGACCTTGGTCTACAATCAAAAGTGCCCATTTAAGCTGTGGCAAGAATGCCACTATAAGTCAAGACTTTCTATGTGTACCTACTACTTAGGACCTTTATGGCTTTTTGAGAATTCTATAAGAAAAAACCCTATTTTTATTTAAAACTAAGTGTAATAAAAGCAATTTTTCTATTCTTGGTTTTATTTTATATTATTATTCTAATATGTCTTAACTATAACAATAGGTATCATTTATCCACAAAAAGCTACTTCAACATGATATGAAACTTCCTAATATAAAATATTAAATTAGCAATGATTTGATTCAATTGAATTCCTTGCCGGGTCTTCATAAATTTGAAGTTCAGTCTGCTATCAAGCCGGGATGGCTTTTGTAATGTATTGTATATGTAATTCATGATGCATCATGGTCAATCTGAAAATAAAATATTTTTTCAGTAATAGGTATTATAAATATGAAAATAACTCTCCCTGTGACCCTTTTACACCTAACTAACATCTAATTGAACTTAACCACTGAACCAAATCAAAATGACATGGAAGTAGTAATTATGTATAAGTAATTTATTAAAAAAAAGAATTTGAATAAATAGAATTTATATTAGGTAGGTATATTAAATGAAATTTATACAATACATACTGAGGCCTATATACACAGTGAATACATTGTGATTTGTTTGATGAAGATAATGAACACCTACGATGATTCAAAAACAATCTTCCAGGAATTTTATGTACATACCTATGGGCCATGAAATAATAACTTTCTGCTTCTTGATTGAGACTAGTTAGTTGGTTAGTTGTGCTTATCACATTCTTGAATATGGTCTATTATTATTTTTGTGGTCTTTTGTTGAAAGTCCATTTTGTATTTATTGAAGTTTACAAAACCTTTCTCCATCTGAAATATTAAAATGTAAATTAGGTAAGTATTTTAAGTATGTCCAGTCAAGTTTTTAAGTATTCAATTGTTCAATTAAAGTATTATTAGTTTGAATGGAAATAGTTATTAGTCTGTTTAGGGGGCAATATGGAATCAATAGTTATAGTTATGCTCAATAAACTTGGTAGGTATATTAAGACTTAACACTTGCAATGCATCTAACTTCTAACCTCAAAATGGCAATGTAGGTACACATATTATATTGTTCACTGATTGATGTAGGTACCTACTTAATTTCATGATGAAATTACAAAGGTGCTATGTTTATTCAACATAGAAAAAAACCTCATAATATCCTCATAGAGAAAAACACTCGAAATAACTAATTCCTTAGATATTAGGTATCATTCTTTGAGCAAGTTTTAAGGCTGCAATGCAACAACTCTTTTTTGTATGTTAGCACTCCGAAACACTTTTGTCCTAAATAAACTGTAAATCTAAGTTTTAACAACACATAATTTTATTTACTCAACACTTGTTTACGTTACAATATTATGTTTTTAATATCAATTGTCAATTGTCATTGCCATTCGCCCATTTATTTGCCCATTGGTCCTACATAAAAATCAAACGCGGCAAAATTTACGCGGCAAATTTGATTTGAGTTTATTTTCTTATTTTTGTTAAAACTTATGTGTATTGAAAATGATAGTAAATATAATATATCTTTACATAAGCATTGACTATTTAAGATGATAAATTAATGATATTGAATGTTATAGGTTTAGGTACTAAAATGCTAACACGTATGAAGTTATAATATTATTAATAATATTATTTTGTTTATTAGGTACTTACTTGCTTTGTTACAATCCTACACTTATTCTTTGACTGGATCAAAACATTTAGTTTTAAGTCGCAGACGTCGATGAATTGAATATCCGTCTTGCCTAGACTATTAGGTGTAGGCGTTTATATTCTTTCATTATTTCTTGTTCGTCTTATAGTCTTGAATCATTTTTGAAGGGTTCCTAGACACACTCAACATTATTTTAAAACGTTTTTAGTAAGAAAAATCCGCAAAAACAACACATTTGATGACGACGTAAGTTCACTCACTTCAAAAAGTTCAGTGAGCTATAATTCGGTAATTCTCGATAGCCAGCTTTCGTAATTCTCGAAACCAAACGTCAAAAAAAGGTTTGTGCTACCGATTTTTGAATTTCTTCGAGAAAAACGTGACGAAACCGGAGAGTGACGTCACAGCTGCGTCAAGTTTAACTTTACGTAGTTGCAGTTGCTTCGTGCTAGCGATTTTAGCGCGTTACGTGCGTTTTCATACAAAACTGCGTTTTGACGTTAACTTCACCTTTACTATTCGAAAGTTAAAAAAGTTCGTGATTAGGCTACTGTTACTTAAATTCTACGAGTATTAATAGTTTTTATTCGTAGTTTCAGTAACGCCGAGTAACGTTTAACCGACGAATTTTGATGTTTTAGTAGAGTTTCAATATAATAACTGTCAGAATGTTTAATTAACTCCTCAGCTAAGCGTTTCTTGATGATAGTGAAATTAGTAATAAGTGATATTCTGTGAGGTGAAAGAGTTCTTTTGTAAATAATTGTTCTCCGAATATGTAAGATATTATGGAACTCTCTTAGCTTTAGTTTTCGTAAATAATTTCTACTGTTAATTTATTTGCAATGTATACAATGGACCTATAGCTTAGTGTAGAGCGTCTGCTCATTATCAATGATAATCGCAACGTTAACTACAGCATTATTGTATGATAATAATAAACTATCACTTTCCAAATCCGAAGCCTACATTATAACTACTTACCTACTTATAAGGTGTGATCAACCGTAGAGGGTGAGTTGATAATAAAAAAACTGCAATTGCAAATCAAATGAATGATGTAAATGAAACTAGATAAATTGATTGCCGTGGGTTGAATGTCACTTGATTTAACGGTGAAAGAAAACTACCAACGTGTGCATGCCTGAGACTTTGCCGTAATGTTTTTAAATATATGTGAAGCCTGCTAATCTGCACTTTGACCAACTGAGGAGACTCGTGCCCAGTTATGTGCTGGCGAAATGTTGAGATGATAGAACAATAATAACGAGCACAAAAACAAAACAAAAACAAAACGAAGGACAAAACATCATAATAGTCCAAAGTTTCACAAACACAAAGTCTGTATAAGCCATAGATGCGTGCCGTCGACTTATTTATAAGAAAGGAACCGACCAGATTTATTGGCTTCCTTAGTTTGATATAGATAGATGCTTCGTCTTTCAGAAGCCTATCTCTAAACTCCGTCCCGAAGTTTTTATAACCCCCGCCTTTCATTGGGAAGCATATCTCATCGACCGCATTATTTATCGGATGGCAATATACAATATTTCTTCTGACATGGTATCGGAAAAAGTAAGATGATTACTTAGTACATAAATACTAAGTAATCATCAGTACTATAAAGGCGTCAAAATTATAATGGAAATGTTGAAAAATAAAGTTTAAAAACTTAAACCTGACGAAGGAATATTGATTTTGTATGTATTAAATATGACCTATATCACCCGGACTATAATAACAAATCGGGACACCTCAGTCATGAAAATCGGCTAAGTAGTTTAAGCGCTACAGTGGAACATACGTAAACACATACATTCGTATTCATGCATTCATATACTGCTAAAATCATAACCTTTCCTTATGGCTTTGCAATGGGTAAAAATAAATAATATTGTTTTAGTAGTTGTAACGCAACGTAAAACGTGTGAATTGTAATTATATGAAATGTTTTAATCTAAAAATCGAATCGAATACGTAGGTACTTTTAAATTTCAATAAAAAGCGAATTTGTTGTTGTTGACAAGTAAAATACGCGAATCAAAATGAAAACACTATCAATACTATTGTACCGAATTAATCGCTTTGCAACAATAGAATAGGCATTTTTTCCAATTACTTTATCCATTATTTAAATCCATGTTATCTTCCAGTTTTAATTGATTTGATTTTTTTTACGCTGAAATTTTTTTTAATAGGATTAAACGTTTTCTATTGAGCCCTGAGTTACAAAACATTGAATATATAATTCTATTTTATTTGTCAAATATAAGTTTTATTTTAATTCAAAAGCAATTTAAACAGGGACGCAAACATAAGTCTGCCGATTACTTTTATCTTGTTAATTGTAAATAATATTTTGAACAAATTGTACTAATTTTGTGGTAAACAATCTCTTAATTACACTAACAGGTCTAAAAACAGTGCTACTTTTTTCAGAACGTTCCCCAAAGGTATTAATGCCTCACAAAATCATAGTGGGGATCATGAATGAAGTGAGTCAGGTGTACGCTAAAGACGATCTGTGCAGCAGCTGTTGTGTTTGTGGCCATAGAACTTTAAAGTTCATACAAAATTTTTACGCTAACACTAAACCGTTTGAGCCCTTGCAGATCTTATATTCCACTGAGTTCTATATACACATTATTTTCTTTCACGCTTACCGTATACCCATCGTAACTCCAAGATCCAAACTTCATGAAGCAGGTCTGCTCATCAAAGGGGAAGTATTCGACGTCGATCTCGCAGAAGGACTTGTAGATGGCGGGCGGCTTCCAAACGACTTTTCCGTCGTGATGTAGGATGGCTTTCGTCATGATTGTCACTTCGTAGTTGCCATCCGCACTGTCAACAAAATTAGGGATTTAAATGATGCAAATAGTAAATAGTACTTAATTAATTGAAGCTGGTCGCAGGAGCGATGGCCGCTGAAGCCGGAAAGTTCTGGAGTGGAGACCGCTAACAAGTAAGCGTAGTGTGGGGTGTTTTCCAGCAAGATGGACCGACGACATAAAGAGACTGGCGGGAAGTGGCTGGATAAGAAGACCTGAAAACCGGGTGTAGTGGCACTGTTTGGGATAGGCCTATGTCCAGCAGTGGACATCCGCAAGCCGAAATGATTATGATAATGGATTAATTGAAGATCACCATGGAGCATCCAGTAGTAGTAAAACATAGTCGCAGAATTGAACTATTCTGATGCCATTATTATATTAGGCTGTTGTTAAAACGTCAATAAGTTTGAATAGAACTACGAGTTTAAGTTTAATTTATATGCAAAGGTAAATGATACATTATCAAAATTACAGCAAACCAAGTATGCGATTCCGTGTAGAATAGCAGGTTGCAATCAATCTTAATCTCTATCAACCATTTTAACTAAATGAACGTTTAATTACTATATTACCACCAAATGTCTTACAAACATTAGCACATTGAACAAATAACTCTATTTACTCTACGAGATCAAACCCCATAACACAACGTTAATTATTTACATCATGTTTGTTGATCTAATCCGCAAACCCTTTTGTATTAGTAACAATGATACCGAGACTATTATCCACGTGATTTTCAATTACAACGATATCCATTGCTGGTTATTTGCTAGATAAATGTTAACTTAAGTACTAACGATCGCCAATGTAATCGATTAACGACAAGTTGTGGGAGGATCGCTCGCCGTCCCCGACCGCAAATAGCTTGCTGAGCTTCTGAGTACATGGTCTGAAGTGATACATTGACGTTATATATTGTGTTTCCACTAAGCTCGGAGTCGACGTAAGAAGACAAATCAGATGTTATAAAACTTACAGCGTTTGCCACTAAGCATTAGCTCCTTGATTGTTCTTTAGAAATAACTCAGATCTTAAAAACGAGCTCCCATTTCAAGCAAAGGCAAAATTAAGTTAGATTCTTGTTAATAGATTATTTAAAATTAATGTACTTAAACTTGTGATAAATTAATTAGTTTAACATTAATGTGTGTGTGTGATATTAAAATATAAAGTAGATGATGTGCTCTCTCAAGTAGATATAATTCATGTGGTAAATACCATTATAGCTTTTCAACTGTAAGTTTTTTTAATTAGTTTACAAGATAGCACTTGACTGCAATCTGTCCTGATGTTAGTTAGACGATGCAGACTAAAATGATAGCAGGCTAACTTGGAAGGGTATTCCAGTGTTAGTAAAATTTTCGTATATTGGTTTCATCATGCCATTGTATGGGAACACTTTTGATGATAAGGTGGTAAATAGCCATGGCCAAAGCTTCCACCAGACTAGACTAAAGACAATTTAGAAACTGTTAATTTCCAAATTGCCCCTGCCAGGAATCGAATTTGAGACCTTCTTCTGGTGAGACCACAGTACTCATCACTGCACTAGAAAGGTTGTTAATAAATTGATTAAGAACGTATGAAGTTGATTTGGGATTAACAACAAAGTTTAAAGAGTAACAGTTGTTAATGTTTGGAGCTTAAAAAGATTAAGTTCTACCATCAGGGAACTAAGTAAGTTATCATTGTCGAAAGCAAAATCTCAAAAGACAACACGAGGACTCACAAAGAAGACGCTCGACGATCGCGAAATCAGTTTAAGTCGAAATTAAGGCGTCAATTTCGTTGTCATGGCAGAGAGGCTGAATTATAGCTTAGTTGCACGGAGCGAGCTAAGGAGCGAATTATTTCTGTTATTGTGGATAGATTGATGTTTATTTTATTTATTTAATGGTGTTATTATGGTTATTACTTGATAAGAGTATACCCATACTGTTTGAACGTATGTTTCCGTTTACAGATTGGTCAAAATTTAGTTTTTTGACAATATAATTCAAACTAGGTATCACGTGACGGCTGCGCTTGACGTTTCCTTACACGAATTTACGAGGAAGACAGTTATAAAGTAGGAGTGGAGACTTATTATCAAGCGTGCCACGATATCCACGATCGCTCTGTTAAAAGCAAAATGACTGAGGAGATACAATCATGGTCAAATTGCATGTCTGCACCAAACTGACTTGTTTGTCAGGATAGACAGTCAGGTTAGCAGCTCGCACAGTGTAACCAGGCCGTTATTCGGAATTAATACGTCAATACCGTTCAAGGCCGAGACTTTCTTAAGCAAATTTTGCTGTCGGCGCTTCTAAAAGCGTTGTCACAACCAAGTTTCACATCCGTGAAAATTGTCTCATAAAATATGGGCCATTATGTAGCGTGGTGCCATTAAAAATAAAGTTTACACCGAATATTCGTGAGAGCTTTTAGAGAGTCACAGGTGCATTATACAGTAACCTCTATCCGTTTAAATTTAAAAATATGACCTCCAAGTCTCGTAGCAGCTCCTATTTGCATGACGTAGGTACCTACCGCAGTAGACAGTGCACTAACTATAATAACGGTGGATGTTAAGCAGTAACTATGCTTTTATACAATGGACTTATGAAGAGCAAGGAAGTTATTGCCTTTGTTAAAGTAAATAATCAAGACAATGGTACATTCTTTTTGAATGATATTTAATCAATTTCAGGTTTATGACTGATGACTTTATAAAGTTACTTTTTAAGTAATATTTTTAACTTTAGATTTACTTTTATAAATAATATAAGTATTATTTTGGCTGACAATAAAATGTAAATATTGGATGATTTTATATTAATCTTATTATAATATTAAAGAATAAAAATATTTATATTCAACCTGAACGTGTAGTTAGAATTTCAGTAGGTATCATAATAAATCTAGATCCAGCCGCTACTCAAGCAGATTTTGTAAGGTTTATAGGCATTGCATTATTGTAAGAATAGTAGAGCCATTGATATTGAATTAGGAAGTGATTAAAAACCTCTTTAGATTTCAAACCAAAGAAAAACTTTAAACATGAACTATGCCTAAACTTCATTTAAATAAAAGCGATAAAACCCTAAGAATATCAAATTTTTTTCACGCAGTCGTGCAAAAATAATACATGTAGCGCACCTGCGTCGAAATTAAATAAACGTAAGGAGGAATTTTATGGGCTGAGGCGAAGACCTATCAAGAACGGGAATTGAGGCTCCAAAGAAGACGGTAATAAAGTTTCTGCGGGAGAAATATATGGAAAAATTTATTTTATACCTCGCTCACGCGACAAATGTATTGCCTATTGATATTTCGAGCAGATAAGTCACGATCGGCTCGCGGATGAAGAATGAACGATTGAGAAAGTCATATTTTCAGTATAAGTATATTGGTACACTCAGATCTTACATTTGTCAGGCTCAAGACGATCGAGTAGCCATAGTTTATTATAATTGTCGTATTTCAACTCGGATAGTTAGGAAGCTGACAGTTTGAACTTGAAGCAAAAACGGTCAGCGTTGGAATTAATACTTCAGAAATATTATCACGGGTGTTTAATTTAGCAGAAGAATATTAGGCACGCTAGGCAAGATTAGCAAGAAATAGGTAAAATAATGTAAGAGACGGACTTTGAGCTAACAACGGCAACATTTTTGGTAATGTTTTTTTGATGACAAGATAGTCCTTGATTGCCATATCACCTGATGGTAAGTAACGATGCAAACTTAAATGGTAGTGGCTTAACTAAGAAAAGAGTTTTTAATTAAACCCATAATTAAACCGATACCCCTAATAGGTTTCCATACGTCATTGACGCAACGCAATTCTAAATCACTTGCCAATACATTATTGACGGTATCTGATAAAAGCGTTCTTAGCGTCTTCTGTTAAAGAGTTAAGCTATTGAGTGTCGTTACACTGTACCAGAATGGTCAATTCTGATACCTTTTACGATATTTTTACTTTACTTGGTGAGAAGTATACGTAACATATGCAACATCTGAAGATATAAGCAAAACAGCACTGACAATCCGACAAATCGATTTCAATTCTGAGAATGGGTTCAGGAAGCTGGCAATTGCTTTCCTGTGAAACAAGCATGTCTATACAAGTGCTCGCTAGTTCTGCCCGGTCATGCATGAGGTGACATCCTTTGTGGATATCATTTAAGCTAGCAATTGCATTCTAGAGGGACAGATAAAGTTTATAGGTATAGATATTTTTACTCTTCTCTTCTCTTTCTGCAACTAGTTCAGTGGCAGAATCTTGAATTTTGATAAAAATTGAGTGCTGCTGCACATAAAACACACTGCTGACATTTCTACTGACAAAACGCATTTCACTTTATATGAAGCGGCACATACAAGTCAGCAAAACAAAGTATCAGAAGCGATGCTGACACGTAAAGCAGCTGTGTTGCCAGCTCTAAAAACAAATTATAGAATTCCGTAAGTGAAATAATTGTTATGATGACGAAATTACGATGATGACCTGAGTACTTATTTAAGGAAAAAAAGGAAAATATTTAAAGCAAATAGAAAAGTACGGTGTCCATCTTTGATTTGAAAAAAAAAAGATACTTTTTACAAAAAATTGAACCGACGCGACGATAGAAGCAACAATAAAAGGGGAATAAAAAAAATAAATCTTTTCATTTTACTAACAAATAATAATAAGATAATAACAATAAGCTCCTAAACAACTAATTTTGAGTCAAGTGTAAGCATAGTGTGAGGGTGTGCGATCGCGATATATCACTAGTCTACAAGAGCTCTATAATACTTAAGTAAAAGAACTTAATGGAACGTCCCTTAAAATCCTAAACTAAGTGAAGAACAACGCCTACTCGTAATCAAAATGAATTCTTGAATCCGCTGCAATAAAATGAAAGACTTTTAGGATTAGCTGTTTCCTACATTGAATTCGTTCAAACAATCGTTACTACTTTTAGACTTTCTATCTGCAAAGATAAAAGTGCTCGGCTACTAATTCTTTCCTTTACTTCCTTAGCAATTACAATTGAAAAAAGCGCCTGCTTCCGTTTGATGCGATTTAGCCAATGTTTATCCTACCGTGCTTAATGCTACCTTGATGCTATTTAGATTAAGGCCTGCACTTATCGTGCCTTCCGCCTGGCCAACTTTAGGCACATTCTATCCCGTTTAGTTGACGACATTTAAATTTCGACTTTATATCAAGGGCGATAAGTAACTTTGTACCTTGATCGAGATGGTCGGCGTTAATGCATAGAAATGCGGTGAACTGCCAGTGATAATTATGGGTGGCGTTGGAAAATATGGGATTTTAAAACGACTCTAAGTTGCCGGGATATTCTCAATCGAATTAAAAACTTTGGTGAAGGCAAAAATTTTCTCGCCGTTTTCCTTGCTTATAATACGCTCTGATGACCAATAAATAATTAGCTTTTAATTTATCTAATAATTTTATGATTAACAACATTTTAGAGATCATTTAAGTAAAATCAGTATCCGAAAATAAAATAAATTGTGCATATTTTGACATTTTAATAAAATAAATAATATAATGTACTGTTTGAGTAGGGAACGCGGTGATGAGTTTGAGACGAAGGAATGAATTAAACATAATTATTAGCGTTTATTACAATCCAAGCTAAATCGTTACTATTCTCAATATCAGAAATTATGATTAAGAGGGTTGCAAACTCCAGAGGTTATATAAATGTTAACCGTAAAATTGCTTTAGTACTGACGCGAGGATAATTCCAAAGTTCCTATTTGAAAGCGAGGGAGTGCTCTCAAAGGAAAGTTTTTGTCGCGGTTAGAAGCCGTGATAAACTTGCTCAGTCATCGTGATAATGTAAAATAATGGTAGCCGTCCGAAAAGAGATAAGGGGACCGCCAAATAAAATCTCATTTTATAGACGAAGTTTGCGTTTATTGAAAGAAATTGGACTAGTAAAACTGAGGATAGTTTCAAGTTTGTAGGGAAACTTTTCTTAATTGGTTTTATAGTAAATAGCTCTCAAGTAAGGTTCCTTGTAAGGTCTACTTTTGTAGTTTTAAACAAAGACAAAACATAGCTCGCTCGTTTTATATTATGAGGTTTTAGAAAGGATAGAGTAAAAGTCTTCTTTTACAAGATTCTATTGTACGAGACTCATCGAGTTATCAGTACTGAAACAGTTTATTTTAATAGAAAACTTCCGACAGAAAAATTCACATCTCATTTATTTAAACGCCTTTAATATGAAGATTAGTAGTTGAGTTTAAAATAAAACCAAGTAGGTAAGTACTGTAATTTTATGTGAACCTGAACGAATTCTGAACTTACATAAATTCTTCTGTTCTTTGTTTGTTGGTTTGTTCTTTAATCACGCAGCAAAGGAGCAACGGATCGATGTGATTTTTTGCCTGGGTATAGTTGTGAACTTTGAGAGTGGTTTTATCCCAGAAAAACAGAGCCTTTTATCATATAAAAACTTGACACGGACGAAGTCGTGGGCATCAGATTAGCATAAAAATAAATAAATTAAAGAAGAAATTATGAATAGACACATTTAGAACAACTCTCTCACAAAGCACTTTTACATGCTAGGCCGATGTCTCGGTGCAAGTTTTAAAAGTCCTAGCTTAGTTCCCATGCAGGGAACATCATAACTTTTTACAACTTTGGACGAGACTAAGTTTGTATCACCGCCATTCTATCAAGTTTTAGAAAATTTTATCTACTCTACTGCTCCAACGGAATGGAGCATTATTTTTGCCTGCTAAGGTCCGAGAAAACGTATCTTAAAACTTTACCTCCCTACTGTTCTAACTACTATTAACGTCAACCTGATGTCTATTATGAAGTCTGACAATTTGTATTGGATTATGGCATACAGCCATTCCCTGAATGCTCCATCTTGTTGCGCAGTTAACTGCACAAGCAACCGACTGAAGAAGACCGCGAATTAAACCTAATAGATTTATAAATACATATCAAAAATCCCGCCGGCCTCAGAATTTTTGATATGTATTTATAAATCTATTAGGTTATTTCCTTTAAGTGTAGGTTAACACTTCAATAAAAAATTAAAAAAGACCGCGAATTGCGCAATTCAATCTTCCTCAAGCTGACAATTGCTCAAACAGCGGTTTTGTAACTGGTTCACACGCACACTCTTAACTGCGCAAACTGGCTTGTGCAGGTAAGCGCTGAGGTAGGATGGAGAGTGTAACCAGTTCTTAGGAGGAGACTTGGACTCAGTAGTGAGAAATGATGTTTAAGAAGTAATAAATGAACTCACTTATTGTACAGCACGATGTCTGGTAGCCATATGTGTTCTGAAGGCACGTGTAAGGTGTCGACGCCACCGTAGTCATCGGGGTTCCACTTCAACTTGTAGTCGTTCCACTCCTGCAAAAGAATGACAATCTTAGTATTGCTTAAGTTCTTGCACGTTCCCCTTACAGCAGGTCCTTGAAACTGTTAATTATCTAAGGGATAGATGCACTGTCAATAATCTGCGTATGCATATGACATAGCTTTGCTTATATTAAACTTATTTTAACGCAGACATTTGACGATGCGTATAGTTTCGCTGCTATGTATTTGCGGCGGAGATTTGCTATCCGCCTTAAGATACCATTAAAGTCAACGACGTACCAGTAAAGGTAGATACTTAATTTGGATTATTTATTAAAAAAGAAAAGTAATAATTATTTCTAGGAAATGTTCTCACACTATGTCGGTGCCTACTCACAGTCAATGGCTGAAAAGTAGCTTATGTTACTTTCTACATCCTCAACTACACCCATGCAAAAGAAAGGGAAGTAGGAAGTGTGAAGGTCTCGTGAAGAGTTTACTATAGAATTGATCTATGAAAAATTTCTTAATGATATAGTCGTAATTTAGAGGTGATTTTTTAAACAATTTTGGCCATGCTGAATATAATTAATATTTCCCTCTCTCCTCCAACTAAACGTAAAACACGTAAAGCTAAGCGTTTTAGAAGAGAAATAGTGAAATTTGTGGGGTTTACAGTGCTTTACTTTTTGTGCTTTTGGCTTCAGTCCACTAATGCCTCTGAAGCTTATTGCGATAATTCTTAACTTTTACACTTAGTCTCTTCGATTCATTAAGTATTCTTTGTCTACCCCTTATCAGGAAGTCTTCTCATTACAAAAGCATTTACCCCAGTGTCCTCAAGGCATTCGTATATTCTCGAAAGTGTTCTTAAAAGAGTTTTCGCCGGGGTCCAAATAAATCCGGTCTGTTGGCTTAGTGCCGTTAGCGTCGGAAATTGCGGGACCTTATTAGATTCCGGCTTCAAGCGTCAATTGGGCTGACTGTAAGTGAAAATAGACTCAGTCATTTTTCACTTGTAAGTCTTTCGCTCTCGGAACGCCGTTTTAGTGGTTGGTATTTAAAGGAAAGAAAAAACTGACATACGTGCGTCTGGATCATTTTTTTCTGCTTATAAAGCTTCTAAAACTGCAATGCTGAGTGCGCTGGTTATAAAAACTTGTATCGTTGATATTATATTAACTTGTATATCATATTATGTAAATAGGTAAAAACTCAAATACAAACAAAATTTAGTGGACCTGTTTAATTTTGTATTACCAGAGTCCTTTAACTTCTAACTGTAAAATCCTACTTCTTTGATCCGTAATTCCTAGGATTTTTTAAAGTTGTCTCTTTAGGGATGTAATTTAAAATTAAGGAGGGATGTTTTGTAACTGACAGGTACTCAAGAAATATTTCCAAAAAATTTAAAAGGCATTAACTAATCATTCATGTTTTGTTGTTTTAAACATACTTTCCAACGATTAACTCAGTAACGGATATAAAATCACTTAGAGTAGGTACTATTAATACGTATCAGGTGACATCTTCACAAAAGGAAACGATTAACATAACATCATTCCAAACAACGCGACTAGCCCATTATAAATAAAACGAATTTAGAATGAGGGCTCCTTAAAACACAACTGAATAGCTGCTTCATAATGAAACTCAATTATTATTTTGGCGAGCTTTGTACGTTAAATGAAATTACTGTTGGCAAAACTCAATTTAAATTTGACGACGTGGCCTTAATTTTGAAGCGTCTTTGTAAATAGCTGCGTATAGGTCGCGAAATACTAGATATTCTAATTGAATTACGCATTTAATGAGCGCTTTAGTATTGTAATTCTGATTTAACATTCAGTTGGGATGTTTCGAAACCAGGAATCGGGCTTAAAGTGTTTTGAGGTGAGCTTGGTTAAATAATTCTATGATACGTGATTTAAGATTTACTTGCTCTTGATTGCTCAAGGTCATGTATGCTACTATTTATTTAATTTTTTATTAAAAAGTTGTCACACAACTGACACATTAAATATTTCGATAGCCAGGCACGTAAGAAGCAGCAAGAGATTTACGGATGATGTCGCTGAGGGAGCTTTTGCATTGAGAAAAACGAAGTGAACTTCTTGAACAGGAGAGTTTGTGGTGACCGGAGGCAATAATGTTGACCTCGCTGTGGCAACGATGAGACTGAGTTACTTTGGCGCCAAGTCTAAGACTAACCACCACTGAAAAGGTCGTGTGGTCTGATATTGTTCCCAAGTTGGTAGAACGAAGAGCATGGAGCCAGACTCTTTACAGTGATAGCGAGAAAACGAGAGCGGTCATCTGGAAATTTTTTGATCTATTACGATTTCAAATTAATTTTTTACACAATATTATGTCATCCCATTATCTCTGGGAATAAAGAGAAATAGGCAGCTGGCTTGGAATTAATAAAAAAATAATTAAGTAAATAATTTTTTTTTTGTTTCAAATTAATTAACTAATTAAGTCGAAGATAGTTCGAGTTACGAAAAAGAACTGTTTAATGGAATCACAACAAAGCAAACATAAAAAAAATGTTCCATTAATAAACACAAAAAATACCCAAAACTAAAATATAAAAGCAAAACTGAAAAAGCATATTTTTATTGCCATTTCAACCACAACAGCCCGTGAATTGTAATGAAATCAAGAGACAAAAAGCTTTAGGCGATCAGCTGAAATATTCCCTTTAATAATACTCTTGACAATTCGACATTCCCGTTGAAATACTGTGGAATTTTTATATTCACCGTTTACATTGGTGAAATTACAAAGTGTTCGATTCGCTTTCATGTTTATTATGTCTTTACGGTAAGCGTTCTGTAATCCGTATTTCAGTTTATCACTCAAAAAAATTGTTAATCACTCAAAAACTTACAATAATAAAGCTATGGATCTCTGTAGCACCAATATCTGTAAAAATATTATGTATACTTCTCGTAAGAAACGTTTCAGTTCAACGTTTCTGAAACGAATGGCTAAGGTATGGAACGCACGTCCAGCGCTGTGTTTCCGGCCACGTATAATCTGAGTACCTTCAAGACAAGAGTGAATAGGCATTTTCTCCAACCTACACCTCATCAATGCTTTCGTCGTCAAGCGCAAGCCTATCTCATAATAAAAAAAAGTATTTCATCATTAAGGCTGTTTAGTGACTAACGGTCAAGTGAAATATAAATGTATAGTAGTCCAAAACATCAAGGTTAAACTTGTCAAAAAAATATACTATATCATAATTTAATCCACGCACAAACTTGTAAAAGTTTCTCCAATAAATCATTTACGGATCAACGCTTTTTAGGATGATGAAACTTTTACAACGAGATTGTACTTCACAACTTTTTTTGAACATAAGGAACTTCAACAGCTCTGTTGAAATGTATTTTTTCATTTCTGCGTCTTTCCATATTCGATATAGTATGCTAAATTGACCAAGTTACCTTGTCGTAAGTATATACCTATGTATAGTCTATGTCAAACGTCAAATGTCAAGTCATGTCAGCACCAGTCGGCACCTACTCTTGATAACCACACTTTGTCTAACCTCCATCGTCTAAATAATATGTCTGTCTTATGCTTGGTCTACTTAAGATTTATTTAATATCTTAATATAATTATATTGTCCACCCAAACAAGCACTTTCATTTAATACAAACCGCAGGATGTAACAGTCCTGTTTGCCAGTTTTTCAACAAAAAAGAAAAAATAAAAAATATTGTTATAATTTTTTAAATTTGCCAGGTTTAGCGAGAAACTTTACAATCCTTTTTTTACAAGGAATATTCTAAGTAGATCGTTCGTACAAAAAATTAAGGACTTATTCCTTGTTTTTTTTTTTTGTGTTCAATTCAAAATTATATAATGGATGAATGTTGAAGTGTTTTCTCAGTAATTTCAGAGAGAATGAAATTGATTTATATATACACAGGAGCAGCTTTGCTGTTTCAGAACGGATTCCAGTTTTAAATACTTACTTGAATCAAAGGATCAAACTTTTTTCAACAATTCTCGCTGTTCTGTTTCATTCGCTTTAGAGGTGCTATTTGCTGATTCATTTATATCCGATGTGTTAAGTCATTACTTTTTAATTCTAGGGATATTTTCTGTGAACAGTTACTAACTTTTTTTGCTTTTTTGTTTTCTGGAGAAAGACTTTTTATTTAAATATATTATTATCGTAGTTTATTTTTTTATGTATTTATACTTGGTACTTTCTACGTGAAAGAATTATTATTACAACTTTGTCGTGACAGATTGTCTACTCAATTCATTTGTACAATTCTCTCTACAAATGAATAATTCTATCTGAAACAAAGTAGTATTTTAATAAATACGATATTGTAAAAAATTATATTATTACATATTATAAATTGATTTAGGATAAAGGATCTCAAGTGTACTAATTTAAAACCAAATAAAGATCAAATAAATAAAATTTCTTTGATCTAGCTTGCTATTTATTAAACCAATTAACTGCACAAAAGTAAAAAATTGTAAACTAAAAAATAAAATTATTATTAGCCTTTAATCCAATTAGTGTTTAGAAGTTAGATTGTTCCATTGTTTCTGGTTAAGTCTAAATAGATTGCCAGAAGGCAATTCCTCTGAGTGAACCTGGTAAACTGCCAAATCCGGATTAAACTAATGAGTATGTGTTGGGATACGGAAGAGTATGTTGAATTTCTAAAGATGTCTTCGAGATTGTTTTTAAAACACAAAGGTAACAAATCAACAAAATAATTTTTAAGTTCTAAACCATGTTTGAAAACCAAATATTGAGCTTAGATATACTACATTTGTGAACATCTGATATAAATCAAGAAAGTACCCTGAAGAAGAACAATTGTGTTTAGGAACCCAATTAGAAAGAAGGTAAAGGAATAAGACAAAAATTTAGTGAGTTAGAGATTTGCAAAAAAGGAAAACAAAACAGTCTTGGCAGCTTACAAAACGTTCCAAGGAATGAGAAATGAAGTAATAAAACAAAATCGGATCATAATAAAACGCCAAATATCATAAACAATGCGAAAAACAAGCGAACGCTGAAAAGGAATTGTTCAAAACAAAAATTCCATAAAGTTGCTTTGCATTCAACTCAAGAATTTACAGCAGGAATTCATTCAAACATAAACTACGCTCGTTAATAAATTATTAAGAAAGTGTTTTATCGTATAATTGTTTGCGCTTTTTTCTTTTTGAAAAAATAAATGGTGGAGTACTTTGGAAACATAGACTCCGCTTAAGGTTTTTCATTAAGAAGGACTATGTACTTTTTATGTTTTTTTGAAAAACTTTTCACAAAATGGATGAGCGATAAAAGCAGAGGAGATAGTTTTACGTTCATTGGACTAATATATCATTTTAAGACAACATTAAAATAAAAACATTTGTTTTATTTTATTAGACGGTCATACAGGTTCCAAGCTTTACTTCGAGATGAAGGATGAAGGAGATGAGGAAATTTTGTAGTCCTTTTGTAGTTCACCTTATTGCTGCACACAAAGTCACTTAGAAGAAACATTAAAACGCAGCTCCTTTCAGATAGCTCCTTTTTGGGAGAAAAAAATTGCTTTAGTACTTCACCGCCATTACACCTATCTTCATTACAATTATCATGTTCAATAGCTATTTTATTTTCTTGTGCTAAGTGCTTCTCCCAATGCGCCAACGAAAGTTTCACTTAATTTAGTTGCAATCAATAACCCAATATAATCAATGTGACATGTCTCGTGGGTTTTGTATCGGCAAAACACTGAAGCGCCGCTGCGAGAAATCACTGTTGCACTGATTGTCCTTAGTTGACTGTTTTCTCACAGTTTGCCAATACAAAATTATAAGACCCATCGAAAAATTTGATACAAAATCCAAAATTAATTTCTCATTTCCATTCTTAGTACCTATTAACTCTACATTAATAATAATGTATTACACAACCTCTTTTATCTCTCATCACAAATAGTATTAGATAGGATGAAGCTAAAGGAAAATACATCAAAAGATTGCTGACAACTAAGTTCATATAAAATTCAATAGAGACAACGACGGCCTACATATGAACAAACATTCCTATAAAGACCTTGTAACCTACACCATAAGGTTCAAATTTTCCATTTCATTCACGTGAATTTGGAACATGATCTTTCATTTCACTTCTCTTAGGTTTGCTTTCGTGGCCCTTCCTTGTCATAAATAATATTAAGGGCTTAACTTGCAGTTAACATGTTTTTCGGTAACGATTTGTGTATAGATCTCTGTCAGAACAGGTAAGCATCAAAGTTACCATCAAGTCATCAAAGATTTATGTAAAGATCTTTGAGACATTTAGACACAGGAATTAATATCTATGATTGAGTTTGATGGGTTAATGTTCAAACGAATCAATCTTCGTTTGTAAAACATAATCTCTTCATAGTCGTAGCTAATTCTTGGTAAGACACAACGCGTAAAGGTACCGTGTCCATCGCGGCTCTGAAAACTGTACGAACTACACAAGAATCACTGTAGCCTAAGCACGAACATTTTAACTCTCGAATAGTAAAAGGCTAAGTTAACATCAGCAAGAAATTTTATACGAAAACGACAGGAGGGGTCCTGTCGTTTTCATATAAAATTTCATGCTGACGTTAACTTAATTGAGTATTTTTACGGCATTAATTGGGTATTTGACTTAATCTAAATATATAAAAGGCAAAGGTGACTGACTGACTGACTGACTGACTGATCTATCAACGCACAGCTCTAACCACTAGACCGATCGAGCTGAAATTTGGCATACAGGTAGCTATTAGGACGTAGGCATCCGCTAAGAAAGAATTTTTGGAAATTTCAACCCCAAGAGGGTTAAATAGGGGTTTGAAAAATCGAACTTAACGTGAGCGAAGCCGCGGGAAAAAGCTAGTTTTTTTATATACTTACTTAAAATAAAGTTAAATTTTTAATATTATAACACAATGTCATTTTTCTTTTTTTAATATCTTAATTAGTCTAGAAAATATAGAGCTTTTAAGTTTCCTGTTAGAAAAAGAGAGCGCTATTGCAACATGACATCACGATTCAGTAGCTCTATACAAAATTTTATTTTAAAAAGAGACGGATACAGTCGCAGTAAAATACCTTATAACTTTTGTTTTGTGACCGATTTATTTTCTGTTTTTATAAATGATAGTCTTAAATGTTACATTTTCGATTGTAATCAATGAATTTCCACATTTCGACAACAGTCAATTGGCTTTTTAAGAATGTCCCGGATTTCGTACAATTTCACTGACTAGTTTTTTGTCGTAGATCTAAGTGGTTTGTTTTAACACACACTGTAAATGCGGCTGTGACGTCACCGCACTGTTTTACTCTTGCTAAGTAAATTTTTTTGCGGTATAAACGTCGACCTTTCAGACAAAGACAGAAACTTAATTTTTTTTGTAGCACCTCTTCCCACCTATCACAGGACCAAGTTTTCAACCGGAATATAAGTTACCCCTATGACAATAAAAATGTTATGATCTTCGAACCCGAGTTTATGATTTATTTATTCGGCATTCTTAAGTTCGCGAGATCTGTGGAATATATCTTTCTTCTGTAATAAAATGGTAATCCAATACACAGGGCACTCTAAAAGATAAAAACAAACTACAGTTTCCAACGAGGGGGAGAAGAAAGAAAGCGACGAAAAATTATCCGCAGCTTCGTATAACTGCAAACAAACTAAGTTCTGAAGAACGATTATTATCGACTTAATACTTTTAAAGTTTAGGAGAATATTATTAAAGTAGCTTTGGAAGAAAATACTCTTAATGTGGATAAGACAAATAAAATAAAAAATAGTATAAAAAAGTATTAAGTAGTATACTACTTAATACAATTTATAAAAAAAACTTATAAATGCAAAAATGTGTTTTTTGTTGGTTTGTCCTCTAATCACGCAGAAATGGAGCAATGAATCAATGCGATTTTTTCCATCGTCAACACTCTCTAGGTCCTCAACTCTATAGTCGAGGATAGTTATATAGGCTCTTTAATTTGTAAAAATAAAGGGTTCCTTCAGGATATTTAAAAACTCACGCTCACTCACTTCAGGATATTTAAAATTCCACGCGGACGAAGTCGTGGGCAAAAGTTAGTGAGTATCATGCTATAATTTATAGGTTAGGAACTTAACAAAATCCGATAAACGGCGGAATAAAAATCAAACTGTACAATTTTCAATCTTTAAAGAAATACAGTTTTAAAACGTTTGGTACAGCAAATCCCTTACCGCAAAGTTCTGAACAACTAAGCGAAATGTATCACGACCGCAGCTTAGAAAAGCCGAGCACGCACAAATTGACAGTTATATGCAATACTGGAGAGCTGAACTCCAAAGATATTCTTTTCTTTCGAGAACAAAGGCAATAAATACGACTGGACACACATCGACGTTCTATTAGTCATGTAGACGTGACAAGCGCTGAAAGAAAAGGACCACGTCTCTCTTTCACTTCTACTTTTCACGTCAATTTCTGACTGGCCCAATGTCATTTGTCAGGAACTCGGAGACTTGACTTGACACGAAAGGCTCTATTCATTGAATGGTTTTAAAAATGTTTGACATGATGATGCGTAAGTAATAGATCTGATATTAATTTGCTGGTACTTTTGAGACAGACAGACAGTCAGAATTTTAAAAAAAAATGTGTATTTGGGTTATATTGCCGTTAATATTTTAGGCAATTATTTCGACATCAACAATGGCTCTTAGATATAGGCCTCTTTTAGGTGGAGCCAACGTTGCTTCGGCCTTACGCATCCAATCAATGCCTGCCATTTTCCTGGTGTAATCGTTCCTTAAAACCGAGAGGCATTCTGCCGAGACGCGGTCTCCACTGGCCTTACGACTCCTACTGGAGCCATCCTATGTATGTGTGTAGCCATATCGATGGCTACACACATACATAGCTCTCGAGCTACGCCATTTACTTTAGTTATTTGATGGTTACCTAAATCGTTTCTGTCTCAAAGCGAGCACTATACAAATAACAGACATCAGTTCAATTTTATATTATACTAGCTTTTGCCCGCAGCTTAGCTCACGTTAAGTTCGATTTTTCAATCCTTTATTTTACCCCTTTAGGGGTTGAATTTTCAAAGATCCTTTCTTAGCGGATGCCTACGTCCTAATAGCTATTTGCATGCCCAATTTCAACCCGATCCGTTCAGTGATTTGAGCTGTGCGTTGATAGATCAGTCAGATAATCAGTCAGTCACCTTTTCCTTTTATATATTGATTTATAAGATTTGTAAAGAGATAGACTGAGTAAAGTTGAAGTGAGTGAAGAATTTAATGAAGGAACGAGAGTTAGCTCTTGTTCCTTCATTAAATCATAAACTTGTTCCTTCATTAATTCATAAAACACTTTAAAACAACACTAATGTTGTGTTTAAAACAACATTAGTGTTGTTTTAAAGTGCAAACAACATGTTTTATTATCTAGGCTATATAACTAAATAGTTCCTTAATTATTTACTCACCTGTTCTACCCAAACGTTCGTTGTCATGATTTGATTCTTAAGATTCTGAAAAAGAAGAAAAAAGTGAATTAGTTTTTTGATATGTATAACTATGACTAAGGAATGATTAATAGGTGTTATTCTTGACGGAAAAGTTTATCATTAGTATGCAACGATGTCGTCAAGATGTAACATGAATAGTTGTAAACGTGTATAATATAGACCCAACATACACCCTTATCCCTTATTGGCATATACACGTCATGGTATCAACGCTTGAGTATCAACGCTTAATCGCTTGGCGTTAGGGGCTTTACTGCCAAAATCGCTTTCAATAACCCAGATTTGAAACGATTCGGTGAACGTAATCTCCTCCATCGTCATCGTGTCTTCTTCCCACACCATTGCCGGCCCACTAATGGGTCTCCTCTTCTCTTATAATGAGAAGGATTACGCCATAATCCATTTTTTTTAAAAGAGCATCCGCCGAGTTTCTTGCTGGTTCTTCTCGGATGGAACGGCATTCTGAACCAGACAGACCATGAGCCACGCGTCCTCGTGAATTGCGAGAACTTTACCTAATATATGACAATATGAGATACAAAATCATTAAAACTGAACCATAAGTGAGACCATTAACTCAGTTAAAACTAGTTGGTTCATAGTTAAAATCAGCGGCTGGAGTTGCGAAGTCTGTTTAATGAAATTTCTCGAGAACAATTGTAAAGTTAACGGTTTTGACCCATAACGGACGGTTACCGATATCAACTTTCAGCTTGAAATGCTCAAATGATAATATTCTTGATTAAATTTGTTGGATAGGAATAACTAGTTATGCTAAATTACATTGAAGATTCAAAGAGCTATCGTGACATATGATTCTGTAACTCAGTGCCTATCAGTGACGCTAGGCATTTTTAACCATTGAAGGTTTGAAGAGAAATGTCATTTACTATTTCATAGTAAACCTTCAATGGATAAAAAATATACGTCAGTGGCTTTCATTTTTTAATAGGCACTGAGTTACAGATTCAGCCCCCTGGAAATCCATCATCGTTAACAACATCGGTCCACTACTGGGCAAGGCAGGTTTAAGCCATAGTCTACCACACTAGTCAAGTTCATGTTATGTTGGTAGACTTCACACTCCTTTTTGAGAACATTATAGAGAACTCTCAGGCAGGCATATTTCATCATGATGTTTTTCTTCGCTGTTTAAATAAGTGAGATCTAATGCTGAGATCTATAGAGCGTGCTCTGACTCAGCTCTGACTCAAGATGAAGGTTAAAACGGTACACACATATGCTCTGACATAAATCTGTCTCGTTTTATCTTTGTCTTGAGTCTAAGTAGAGCTAGAGTGCGGTCTATAAATTTCAGCCTTAATGCTTAAAATGTACATAACTAGGTATCTTCTAGGCTAACTTATTACAACTTAGACCATATCATCACTTCATAATATCAGGTGATTAAGCGTGTGCCTATAATTAATGTATAAAAAAAAGGTAGAAAAATTAGAGGTGCATGCTCAGGATTCGATCCCTGGACATCTTGAAAAAGAGGCCGAGGCATTAACCACTAGGCTGCATTAGGCACTGTTGTTACATCTTGATGATACTCTAAATGAAAAATTATAAAAGTTATAATCAGATTCATAATTTTACAATGTTTTATTATACCCCTAAACCTTGTCGTCAGAACCTTGCTTTTATCAGATGAACTTTCGTAAATTGGATCAGATTTAAAACGTTTGCCTCTGCAATTTTTTTTAGAAGTATTTTGATAAAATATCTAACTTTTCTTTTTCTTTCGTTTTCCTTCTTAGTGTCTCCACAGATAAACCCAATCAAAGAAACTCGGAAACTTATTCTCTTTCTAATAATATATTATGCTATACTTATTTATTACTTTATAATATCTTTAATGTATATTTAGAACTATACAATAAGAGAAATTGAAAGTGGTATTAATAAATAATATAAAAGTTTCATCTTGTGGCTTATTTTGATCTACACAATCTGTTAAGTAAACATGTATAAATCTAGTGATATCCTTTTCTACAGTGAAAACTAATTTTATTAAAGTTTTAGCACGACATCTAGACTTTAACCGAGATACAGTTTAGTTTAGAGCATATAAACACTATAGTTTTTAATATTATATTAAACAGAATAAGCCAGATTATACGTACACCTCATTCTTTTGACACTATTAAAAAAGCGAAATTTCAGTCTGCGGCAAACTAACGTGAGAGAAATAAATTATGAAAAAAAAAACACTTAAGATTCTTATTCCACGTGAACACAACTGAAACGAAGAATGTAATTACACAGCTTCCAAAGTCATTTAAGAGAGAACTCCGAGAATTTGTAGGAAATTCCAACAATATCAATTTTGCAAAAACCTCAGTAAGCGCCAAGTGAGAATGGAATGCAATTTTATCTGATCCGTAGTGTGAACTCTTTGGTAATTAAAGTTAAAGGAATCCGAAAGTTAGCGGGAACTTTGAAAACGTACTTCCCAACGAACGTTGAGTAATGTTCTGGCAAGTTTGCTCGGCGCTATTGTTTCGCTTTGCTTAGTTTTGAACTTTGCGAAAATAGTGATGAAATGGAGTTCAGATTCATTTTAAACTGAGTTTTGTAAAGTTTTTTTCATATGCATGCATGCAATTTAAGGGATTACTAACCGCTTATACGCTTGATGGTCTAAGTAATCCTCTTCAACATCGTTGTATAGCATATTTTAACCGAAGAATACAATTTTTCAAAATACAAAGTAGTCCAGGTCACTCTCTATGTTTTCAACTAAACTCGTACCAACCCGTATGAAACATTAAATTAATCTGTTGCTGTGATTGACGAACAAACCAACATTTCAGCAAAAACTTCTTTCTATCTACTACGAATATTATAAATGCGAAAGTTTGTGAGGATAGAAGGATGGATATATGGAAGGAGAGACAGATGGATAGATGTATATTTGTTACTACTTCACGCCACAACGAATGAACCGATTTAGCTGAAAATTGGTTTGAAGATAGCTCATACCCAGGATTACCAAATAGGCATTTTATTCCAGAAAGCTAAAGGGATCCCGTGGGAATCAAAAAAATCAATCCACGCGTATGAAGTTGCGGGTATTATTTAGTTTATAATATTATTAGTTTTTTATTTGTTTTATTTACTCAAAGCCAAACAAACAATTGAAAAATTGAAATAATCAAAATTGGTAATTTCCTACACCCGTATTGACATGTTTTTGAGCGAATAAATTGATTTGATTTGATGAAGCCGCGGGCATCAGCTAGTGTACAATAATTTTGAAAGTAATTAAAAGCACTGTGAAATCCTTACATTGATTCAAAAGCAGCAGCCTACTCATTAATGAAAGGCTCAATACAATATCCAGTTCGATGGACTCCTTTCCGCCATGAATCGCTCCCTCGCTTCCAATGGTGCTTATCACCTTTTTCCACCTGCCTCCTGCAGTGCAGCCAATTATAAAGTTTAATGAGCCGCCGGCACTGCCCCGGCACCCGCTGGCGTTTATTTACATCAGTGTACTACAGCCCTAGGAGAAAACAATTTTGGAGAGCCCTCACTCACGTAATTATCTCGGTTTTACGTGTTAATTTAACAGATGTATGGTCCAGAATCTTCTAAATATATGAAAAAGGGACTGACTGACTGAGTGACTGATCTATCAACGCACAGCTCAAACCACTGGACAGATTGGGCTGTTTGGCATACAGGTAGTTTTTATGGCAAAGACATCAACTAAGAATGGATTTTTGAAAATTAAACCCCTTATTTAATCGTATGGCAAAAATTGAGACTATAAGCGTTGATTATAATAATATTGTTATAACAGCATAATGTTAATGTCATAATTTCAATGTCCAACATTTTATAATTACAAATCAATGTCCAAGTAAACCTAAAGGAATCAAATAGAGATTTGAAAAATCAGACTAATTAACGTAAGGAAAGCCAAAAGCAAAAGTGAAAAAATTTACTACTCACGAGTAAGTCATGGATAAGTGTTGCCTAAGTGACGGTTAAGATCGCTCAGTGCTATAAACAAGTTAAATTCATAATTTTATAAAATTTAGCTATCAAGCAGTACACTCGAAGTTAAGGGGACAACTTTCCCCCGAAGTGCTGAGCCGCCTGATCCAATTACAAAGTTTAATTACTCATCAGAGCGGATAGTGGTGCTGTCATGCTCCGATGGTGTAACTTTGGACACTGCTCCAAGAGATTCAATATGCCTGTTAATAGGTCAAATGGCTTTTCCTATCCCTACTAATATTATAAGTAACGTTGGTCCAGTTCGTCTGGTGGCAGGCTTTGGCTGGGGCTAGTTACCACCCTACCGTCAAAGACGTGCCACCATCCGGCACTGTAGAAAACGATTAGGGGTATGGGTCGAATTTACACGCTTCCATCTTAGACTGCATCGTCATTTACCATCCGGTGAGACCGCAGTCAAGAACTATCTTATCATTGAATAAAATAAAATAAAATAACTAAGATATAAAAAAAACTGGGTTTTTCTGTGAAGAAATTCTAAGTAGCTACTCTGTGCTAGTAAGCTCAGAGTTAGGAAGTTGCCAGTGAGTCACCTGTAATATCAACAAAATATTTGTATGTATATGTCAAAATGTAAAGGTCATCATGCTACAATTTAAGGATCTCTCATTGAGTAAAGGCTGTGATGATTATCAACACTGAAGTTTCATTATCACAACAATAATTAAATTCAAAACAAAAAAAATATCACTCAAGCAGTGAGAAAGCAAAAATTGCGGATTCTAACTGAATTTCACTTTCCCACCAACAAGTGGAAAGCTTGAAACACAAATGAGCAGGGATTGGAAAAATCTCTAACAAAACTGTACGAGCCAGTGCAGCATCGAGTTTTATTGACGTTGACAAATTGTTTCACCGCAAAAAGCAATATGAAACCAGACCTCGTGCTGCCATTTTACCTGTTCCTGGGGATATTATTTTTTTTTGCAAATCATCTGTTTTTATTAACCGCTAATCTTTGCTAGTCTGCGTTTCTGGAATTGAATGGATTTCGCGTTTAATGATCGTTCGTTACCCCTTCTTTTGTTTCTGGAGGTTGAACACAGATTTTAGTGTTACATTGTATTGAGAGGAAATAAAACTTTTCATGTTTCAATTAAAGTGTTTTAACTACACAGGAAACTTCTGAATAAAATACGGATTGAATATCGATACAAATCGAACTTCCATCGCGCCAGGATCGCGCCCTGAGTGTGTTGAACTTTTTGCACTACTGCTACGGTCAAAATTACAGACTAGTAATATTCAGTGATTAAACTATTCGTAAGCGTCATAAGTCACATATCTGATGGCAAGTGACGATGTAGTCTAAAATGGTTGCAGGTTAACTTGGAAAGGGTATGACAGTGTGACTTAAACTTATACCTCTAATTGATTGAACGTCATCGTACTAGAACGTGAAATCGCTTGGCGATTCTTTGATGGTAGTGACCAGCCACATAAAAAAAAATTGTAAGTTTTTAAGGTCCTTAAGGTTTCTTTATATTTCTAGATAGTAAATATATTATGTATCTTGTTTTATGTACTGAAGTTGATTGTGTAACTGTACTTAGCACTTATTTACTTATACTGTACAACCCCCGTCTACTAACTTAGAATTTATGACCATTGTTAAACTGGTCGCTTGGAAGAGGTCGACCGTTTACCGATAAGGGAACCGAATTTACTTCGTTAACCCTATTGGTAATTTGTATTGTTTAATACCTATCTTTGTTTACGGTAGCAACTAAAATAGATTCACATTTTATTCAACTTCAATTATATAAAATTGAATTCTATTCAGTTGTTAATAATTTTTAAGAAAAGTTAAAATATTAGTAGGAATAACTACTAATATTATAAATCCGAAAGTATGTTTTGTCTTCATCATGTAGCAACGGAGCAATGTATCGACGTGATATTTTGCAAAGCATAGTTGAAGATCTGGAAACTAATGCTAAGATCTATAGAGCGTGCTTTGACTCAGCTCAGATTTAAGATAGAGGTTAGAACGAGACACAAATATGCTCCTACAATAAGTCTGTCTCTTTTAACTCTGTCTTGAGTCTGAGCTGAGTGAGATATGCGGTCTATAGATTTCAGTCTAGGAGTGACATAGGCTATCTTATTCCGGAAAAAACAATGAAATACCATGGGATTTTTAAAAAACTAACTTAGTGCAAACTCTCGGAGTTATGTGCGTTTTAAGGAATTAAATCTGTCTTGCTTTAACGGGGAAGGAAAACATCTTGAGGAAACCTACACGCCTAAGAATTCTCCATAATATTCTCAAAGATTTGTGAAGTTAACCAATCCTCCTTTAGCCCAAATTCTTCTCTTCTAAGATGAGACCCATCATTTGTAGCGGTCGGCCAGGTTGGGTTGACAGGACTGTTTACTATAGGCCTCATAAACGCCAATGTCAATCCACGCTTCGGACTATTACTAAACCCGCTCGAGGGAAGATCTGTGCCCAATATAGTGGACAGGCTAACAGATCGTTTAGTCTATACTTTGAGAGGCTCTTAACGTACTTAGCTACATCGACCGCTTATTTGCGATAACCAGCACAAAGGATGACATGGCGTCCATTGTTAATAAAAAAGACGTCAACTTTAGTGCCCCCCTTGATTTATGACGGCTCCGCGGAGGATAATGGAATTCTGTTATGTAATGCTGCGTAAGACCTCATTAGTGTAACGAGTCATTGGATCAAATTTTCAATAATGTTCCCGATTTTTTTTGTTATCCCTACTATACCTAGTAATATGCCTACTAATATTATAAATGCGAAAATGTGTTTGTTTGTTGGTTTGTTAGTTTGTCTTTCAATCATGCTACAACAGGACGACAATGGATCGACAAAATTTTTTGCATCGTTATAGTTGAAGACCTGGAGAGTGAAGTAGACTAGGTACCTTGATCCAGGAAATCAAAGAGTTCCCTTGGGATTTTTTAAACCAAATCCACGCGACTAACTGATTGACTGACTGACTAACAGGCTGACTGATCTACAGCGCACCCTGAAAAGCATACGGATAGCTATTATGACATAGGCGTCCGCTAAGAAAGGATTGATGAAAATTCAACCCCCAATGTGATAAAATAGGTGTTTGAAAAATCAAACTTAAGTGAGCAAGGTCGTGGGCAAAAACTTAGTTAGATTATAAAAAAAAATTCAATACAAAAATCCCTCATCACGACATTTTGACGTAATACCCTGTTCGCACCCTCTTAATAAATTGTCATGTGCGATCCATCAATTAGACAGCTATATTGGGATATATGGGGTCAATTAAGCCTCTTTGTGGAACTGATAATACCGAGATTATTGGCCACTCGATTGAGTGGAATTCAACACTGCTAATAACGCTCTGTTAACGGATGTACAGACAAACCTATTTCGATGTTTAGTCTATGTATATGTTTTGTAGTAAAGGGATTATGTCTAAACCAATAATAATTGATATAAGGTTTAGGTGTTAGTATAACTATTATATAGGCATGCAATGGAATCATGTGTTATACATTGTGATTAATATTGTATCAGAACTTCAAAATTATTAAGTGCAATTATCTACAAAACGCGCTACGCGCGCTTAGGCTTCGATAAGATGAACAAAATTGCAATGCAGTATTGCAATTTTGTTCATCTTATAATATGCAGTATTAGAAAAATGGTATAATCAACAGAGGCGCGTGTTAACGGCAGGATCTCCGAAAACAGCCTGTTTTTGATTCAATAGTAAACAATCAAATATTCTTTGTTTTGATTGGTTAACAATATATGATGTAGTTTAATACACGTTCTAAATTATTTTACCGTTCAAAAGTCCATATTTTGAACTTCACTTGATCAAATAATATTCCGAAAACAGTGTAGTTTTTAATTGTTTTTCAGGTTGTATGTATAGTATATCAAAGTTAAACTAAAAAAAAAAATGTCAAAAAATAGGCAAAAGCTTTTAGAAGAATATTTTACTGTTAATTTTTCTTTAAAAAGTTTACTTTTTTCTTTATCAAGACTGTTTTACTTTTTTTTTTAACAAAGTGGCTCGTGCGCCTCACTTCATTTGCTTGCAAATTACTGCGGCCGAAGATCGTGCCCTTAAGGCTGAAATTACTTAGCTCAGACTCAAGATAGAGTTTAAACGAGACAGTTTTATGTCAGAACATATTTTGTGTCTCGTTTTAAGCTCTATCTTGAGTCTGAGCTGAGTCAGAGCACGCTCTATAGATCTCAACATAATACTAATAATTTGAATGATTTATAGCCAAAACTTACTGCAGGATTTAATCACCAACTGGGCCTGGTTGCCAGCCCAGTCACAGTCTTTAATCAATAAAACTCCTTATATAGAAGACATAGTAGATTATAAAATGAGAATGGCGATGATGTTGATCTACAAATGAATTGTAACGTAAATGGATAATTAAAACGTAAAAATTATTTTTACAAAACCGACTTCAAATGCCACTACAAAGTATATCAATTGTGCCTATAAAATTTGAAGATTTCCCTCAATTTCTCCAGGATCCCATTATCAGATCCTGACCTGATGACAATGAAACCACCTGGAAAGTATACTATTTCAAACAAAAAAAGAATTTTCCAAATCGGTCTAGGGGTCTTCGAATAATCGGGGAAAATACATAAAAAAAGATTCCGACGAATTGAGAACCTCCTCCTTTTTTGAAGTCGGTTAAAAATTGACCTTACTTCAGTTATTAGCAGGTTTATAGACTAGGGTCTTTCAATTCAACCTTAGTTTCATGTTAATATTCTTCAATACTCATAATCCCATCTGATGATTGAAACTAAGCGAAAGTTTCATAAAAAAAAATTGCGAAATTGCGATATATAGCGCTGTCGTAACGCCTGCGATCTATTCGGCAAGAATGATTTCTTCACTGATTTATGCGCAAATGTGTCCCCGCCTCACATTTATATTCCATCCCATTTCTAACATCAGAATTTTTTTGACAATTTGACGTTTATGTGCTTTGGGGATAAAGAGTTCCCTACGCGCTGATTTCGGGGGAGCTCAGATAAAAACGATGTTCTAATAACATTGGACCTTCATCATTTTTTGGATGAATGACTTCTTATATAATGTAGATATAGTTTATTCTTCTAATAATTTATGACAACCTCCCTGGTGCAATTGTGAGAGCTGGGGTCTTATAAATGGGAAGTCTCGGGTTCGATTCCCGTCGGGGGCAATTTGGGAATTTATAATTTCTGAATTGTCTCTGGTCTGGTCGAATGGGAGGCTTTGGCCGTGGCTATACCATCTTTAACTAACCATCCAAACTCTTAACCATTAACTTAACTTTGGTTAACTATACCATCCAAAGTCAAAGACGTGCCGCTAAGCGATTTAGCGTTCCGACACATTGGCGTGTAGAAACCTATTAAGGGTATGGGTTGAAAGTACTCTGCGATACCCCTTCCAAGTTAGCCCACTATCTTAGACTGCATCGTCACTTACCATCAGCTGAGATCGCACTCAAGGACAATCTTGTCATTGAATAAAAAAAAATTGGCACTTACTAGATAAGTTTTATTCAAATTGCAATAATGTTTCGTTGCGTAATTAAAAAGTAAAAGGCAAAGGCAGGGTGTTCTTTTTATCACGGGAAAACAAAGTTCCTCGAATTTTTGAAAATCTAACCAGACAGACAGAACTCCAGCAGATGACTTCATAAGCAAAAGCTTATAGCTATAAATAACAATGAAAAAAAGTAAACAAATATTATGATGCCACAAAAATATACACAGTGTTAACGGGTCATAGAGTTTCGGATAGTAAGAAAGGACAAGAAAAGACATTTTTTGCCCTATTTTCGGCCTCGCAAATGACCGAATATACTTTGTTCCAGCGAACTTGATGTGCTGTTGAGTAAGGGATAAAACATCTTATGATAATACGGAATGGCTGAGTGTGGCCGTCTTAGCGCCCTTGATGTATTGTACTGTCTACAAAAAAGGTTGATAATAAAATTATATTTACAGCAAGCACTACATCAGATAAAACCACATATTATCGTTAGATATATCTGTAATGTATTTATAATATTAAGTAGGTAGTTATAAAAGTAATGTCAATTAGAAACATGTCAAGAACAATAAATCAGTCTTGAGTTCAACTCCATCCGAGTTTTACTTAAATATCAGAAGTGGCGCAGTCGGTAGGATACTTGAGATTAATATAATTTTTATTTATAATAATTTTTATTAATATAATATTTATTATCAACCTTTTTTGTACACAGTACATCTGCAAAAAAGATTGATACAAAAATTATATTTTCAGCAAGCACTACATCAGATAGGACCACATAGTATCGTTAGATATATCTATAATGCATTTATAATATTAAGTAGGTAGTTATAAAAGTAATGTCAATTCGAAACATGTCAAGAACAATACATCAGTCTTTAGTTCAACGCCATCCGAGTTTTCATTTTTTTTTTTTGAGTTTTAGTTGCATTACAATATCTATCCTCACGTATCAGATAACTATAGTAGGTAGGTAGGGAGGTAGGTTCGTAGTCAAGGGTATCTTGTCATTGAAAACAAAAAAGGGTGAAATCGCGAGCAGAAGCTACTTTTTAAAGGCATGTAATTAAACGAGCTTCTATTTAATACCATTATTGGCTTCTAAATTACTAAGTTAGCTTCAACTAGTGAGCCTCTAAAAAATATAATTTCAGCATCTATATTTATAACTTAGCTTCAAACCGTGAACTCCTAAAATACTTAAATATTAGCATCAAATAATACACCAAATCTTCAACCACATTTTTAATTTTTTTTTGTGAGAAAAATGAAATAAAAAAATGTTTCTAACTAAATAAAAAAACGTTTTTTTTTTTGATAAAATGAAATTAAAAAAATGATTGTTTTTAAATTTAACTCAAGATAAATACCTACACATAACATTATAACATTTTTGAAAAAAAAAAATCAAATTTTTTTTCAACTTTTTTTTTAGTTCTAGGTAGGTTTACGATCCCAACAGAACCTAAGTGCCCCTGAATATTCATGTATAACCCTAACCTAACCTAACTTTAGTTTAAAAAAAAATTATACAAAAATAATTGCAATATTAACACACTAACAACAGAACAACAAAAAAAAAAACAAATGCATGTTTTGAATGGCGCTCTCTGATTGGTGCAAATAGCCATAACCAACGAGATCGTGCAAATTGCCAGTCGCATCCGTCTCACTCGCATCAACGAGATCGTGCAAATGGCCAGTCGTATCCATCTCACTCGCACCAAATCGTGCAGTGGCAGTGGACAATAATAAAAATAGTGGCTCTTAATTTGATGCTTTCTTTGGAATATTTTGTGGCCATTGTGAAGAAGCCGAGTTAGTATATTAGAAGCTTCATCATTTTCCCGTTGCTGAGTTATTAAATTAGAAGCTAGGTTTTGATGCCAAAAAATAAATTTTGTTGGTCGACTTATTATATTCCCTTTTTAAATAAGGACAACCGACGTTATAAACAGAATCTCTATTAAACTTTTTATAGGCAGCGTTTTGAATTTTTTAATTTACCATTAAAATGCTGCTTGTACTTAACAAGTATGAGCCTAACGGAATTGGGACACGTTACGAGCAGCGTAACAGTATTTTATACATGGAGGAATGCTGTAAGATTTTTCATTGTACGCAAAATTGCACTGGCCGTATTCCAGCTTCATTCGTCACGGGCGAGCCGAGGATTTGGCAGCCTTCATGCCGGCTGGCGGCGGAGAACGATGGCTGCTTTACTCGATTTACTAGTGATTTCATTATATGGTCCATGTGGTGGAACACATCAATTTGGTCGGTCTAAACCAGTTAAGGGAAACTGGTAACAGCTGACGTCGCCCAAATTAGCAAGTTTTCAGCAAGTTGTCCGCCCTGGCCAACGTTATGGAGGACTCTCAGGTAAGGTAACCGAATGCTCGATAATATTTAATTATTCATTAATACTTATAGCATAATACTGTTACTTAAATATGTACTAGATGTTTCTCGCGATTTTGTGCGCGTGGATTAAAGTTTTTAATTTCTACAGTTACTCTTAAAAGTTCCCGCAAGAATTTATTGTTCCAGGATAAACTGTAGATAACTTTCGCCTTTGTAATATTAGTGTGATGTGATGTGATGTGATCGATTTCATACACGTGGTTAATATCTTAATTTTATATCAAAGAATTTCAGAGATAAAAAAATTTTGTCCGTTAGTTTCTAAAATGAAGACTATCTTTGAACCAAAAGGTAAAGATCGGTTCAGTGGTTGAGCCGTGAAAAAGTGTCAGACAATTAAAGATTTCTTTTTTTTATTCGATGACAAGATAATCCTTGACTGCGATCTCATCTGATGGTAAGTGACGTCTAAGATGGTAGTGGGCTAACTTCGAAGGGGTATGGCAGTGTACATTAAACCTATACCCCTACTCGGTTTCTACTCGCCATCGTGCCGGAACGCTAAATCGTCGTAATCGTCGTAAGGTGGTAACTAGCGACGGCCAAAACCTCCAGACAGAATTGTTTCTATGAATTTGGCTGAACATAGCAGCAGTGAAACTACATTGTCCAAATATCTTCAATGTCGCGTCCTGCCCTTGATTATAGATAGAAATAGGTAGTAAAATAGGTAGTAGTTACGAGTAGATGTTGACAAAGTCGTAAAATGTATGTTACAAAGTACAAACGTAGAATAAACGTAGCGATGGAGTAACGACCTGATATTTTGGAGACACGAGGCATTCTGCTCTATTATTGACAATTTCTATTCCAAGTTTTATTGCCCGGTTTAATGTTGAGCTTCGACTGACGTCATCACACACTGTGGGGCTTTAGTAAGTCTGAGTTACAATTTTCGGAAGAAAATATATTTTATGAGCCTTTATAGGGCGTAAAATTGCCATGACATTTGTTTTTTTGATGGTACGTTTGTGTCCTTAGTGGTAGGGCACTGGAAACGTGTTTTAAATCTTGTAGAGAGATTCGCAAACCTAAGAAGATTGTTATCATTTTTTGTCTAGGTAATACCTAAAAGAGCCTTAAGGATGAATACGTACTTAATTTTCGCTATAGTGTCACAAGTAAAACAATTATTTTTATAAATACCTACTCGTAACTAGAGATACCAAGAAGAAAGAGTATACAGCTTAAAATAAGCCTTGCACCAGAGTATGTGCGAATGCTTTGCTTGTAAATAAAATATTTCAAATCAAATTCAAGCGCGAGAAGTAAGTTTTTTAAAAATATTTTTTTTTTTGACTCTGACTGACTGACTACCTCAAGGTTTTGAATGCGATCTCCTCTGATCTTAAGTAAAGATGCAGTCTAAGATGGTAGCGGGCAGTCTAACTTGGAAGAATTATATTATATTAAACCCATAGATTACTAATACTTACCCTTACTAATATTATAAATGCGAAAGTGTGTTTGTTTGTTGGTTTGTCCTTCAATAACGCTGCAACAGAGCTACGGATCGACGTGATTTTTTGCTTGGGTATAGTTGAGGGCCTGGAGAGTGACATAGGCTATTTTTATGCCGGAAAATCAAAGAGCTGCCGCGGGATTTTAAAAACTAAATTCAGTCGCAGGCATCAGCTAGTATACCTCATATTTACAACGAACCTAATATAGACATAATATACACTTATTTTGTGGCAATAATAATAATATACACTACCAACGTTGAAATTTAGCAATACATAATTGTATTGATACAGTCAAGTGCAACTTAGATCGATAACTAGTATAGTTTTCAACAACTTTACTGTATATCAACATATATCCCTGTTCAATGTTCAATTAGTGTATATTTGCGAAAACCTGCTATTAGCTATAAGTTACCTAATTTTAAAACTATGTAGAAAAATAGGCTGTTGGTTTTCCTCAATATAATACTATAGTAAAATATTGAATTATACCATACATAATTCTCTGGTTAAGTGGATTATGGCAAAATAAGCTCATTTTTCCTTGAGCACGAGTAACGTGCACATAAATTAACATAGCCAAATGGACTTTGCGAGTTAGGAGAACTATATAAGAGTAAGAAATAAATTCACAATAAAAAGAAGTTTCGTCCACGACGTGCTTGACTTTATGTGCAGTGTACGCAATGCCTACGGACTCTTGTTGTTGTTTTACGTCCCCCAATATTTCCGTATCCCCTATCATGATACTGGGTAATATACAACGTCATAAACATCTTGTAAACGTAACGGCGCGGGGTACATTTGTTTTTATTTCCTCAGATAAAAGTGGTCATGCATACGTTAGTTTGTGCTGAAGTCTTCTCGATAGTTGATTGTTTTAATAGAACATTTATAGTTACGAACAAGAGGAGAAGGAGGAGAGTCCAGCACTGGTAGCATGGGCAGGAGATAAAAGTTTTATTCCCCGATTTTATCCACTGACAGGGGATAAAATTATTTTGTCCCTATGCTAAAGCATGGCGACAGAGGAGAAAGCGATGTATATTTCTGTAAGTATATCCACTGAGTGTTATTTCCACCGCTGTGCCCATGCTCGACGGGTGGATAAAGCTAAGCGAGGGAATAAACGTTTTATCCTTTTCCCGGGGATAAAATTTCTCCCGCCCATGCTACCAGTGCAGGTATTCGAGTGATCGGGGAACGTACATAAAAAAAAATCCGAATTGAGAGCCTCCTCCTTTTTGGGAAGTCGGTTAAAAAGGACACAACCAAATAATTTATTAATTTCATATTCCGAGTATTAGAGAAATTACCTATGTAAAATATGTACGGAATTCTTTCAACGCGTGAGCGTTTGTATTCTCACTTGTCTTATTTACTTGTGTTATTCTTCGATCCCAATAAAACCCTCGTAATTGAAAACACAGTAACTTAAAGGTAACTTCTATTTAAGTTACTGTGTTTTCAGTTACGAGGGCGTAATAATGCTCAAAGATTCCATTATAATAATTAAATTGTGAGGATAATAATTTATTATTTATTATCTGTATAAATATTGTCACGAAAAATATTCTGAATGGTAAATTAAATTTGGAGATATCTCTATATTATCATAATATACCCGAACCCGAAGGCAAAATGGTTATAAATTATACGATAAGGGAAATAAATTTAATGATGTTGCCTTGGGCAAGAGCTAGTTACAAAAAATATTTATTTTTACCTCAGCTTAGTAGATACGCTTTTACAATGTACTGTTACGAGCACGACACGATATAAGTATTTATAGTTTATTCTTAATCTCTACTTTAATCTCTACTTAATATAGGTACGATAAAAGTGAAAATCTATTCATTTTGTCTATTTCTCTTTCTTCTACAAACTTTCCTCCAAACTTTTTCTTTCTGTGGTCCTCTTCCTCCAATTCCAATTACTGTGCCCTAATAGGGTTTTATAGTTGTGTGTGTATTATTTAACTTAATCAATTTCAATAAAATCATGAATGATGAACCTTTGATGATGTATAAATATTAACACCATAAATATATACACTAAATATATACACACTATATATACACTAAATATATACACTAAATATATTAAATATATACACTAAATAGCTTAAAATATTATTTATATTACGGAAAGTAGGGTTCTTACTGCTACGAGAAAACAAAAAATATATCATTCTTTCAAATTCGTGGGAAGTAACTTTAATATGTTCAAGTAAGACTTTGCCTATTTAGGATTACGTAGCTCTGCTGAGAATAATTAAGTGTTCAACGGAACACTAACTAGTTTACTAATAAATATTATACTAACAGAATTTTTTCGTTGCGTTTCTGAACGCACGTTGCGATCAGAATGGCTAGAAAATAAAAGTAAATATAGTACTGTATATTATTATAAGAAATATAATAAGTCGACCAACAAAATTTATTTTTTGGCATCAAAACCTAGCTTCTAATTTAATAACTCAGCAACGGGAAAATGATGAAGCTTCTAATATACTAACTCGGCTTCTTCACAATGGCCACAAAATATTCCAAAGAAAGCATCAAATAAAGAGCCACTATTTTTATTATTGTCCACTGCCACTGCACGATTTGGTGCGAGTGAGATGGATACGACTGGCCATTTGCACGATTTCGTTGGTGCGAGTGAGACGGATGCGACTGGCAATTTGCACGATCTCGTTGGTTATGGCTATTTGCACCAATCAGAGAGCGCCATTCAAAACATGCATTTGTTTTTTTTGTTGTTCTGTTGTTAGTGTGTTAATATTGCAATTATTTTTGTATAATTTTTTCTTTAAACTAAAGTTAGGTTAGGTTAGGGTTATACATGAATATTCAGGTGCCCGGCCGAGAGCCGGGCACTTAGATTCTGTTGGGATCGTAAACCTACCTAAAACTAAAAAAAAAGTTGAAAAAAAATTTGATTTTTTTTTTCAAAAATGTTATAATGTTATGTGTAGGTATTTATCTTGAGTTAAATTTAAAAACAATCATTTTTTTATTTCATTTTATCAAAAAAAAGTTTTTTTATTTAGTTAGAAACATTTTTTTATTTCATTTTTCTCACAAAAAAAAAATTAAAAATGTGGTTGAAGATTTGGTGTATTAGTTGATGCTAATATTTAAGTATTTTAGGAGTTCACGGTTTGAAGCTAAGTTATAAATATAGATGCTAAAATTATATTTTTTAGAGGCTCACTAGTTGAAGCTGACTTAGTAATTTAGAAGCCAATAATGGTATTAAATAGAAGCTCGTTTAATTACATGCCTTATTATAATATACCTTGTTGTACCTATTTATTATTTATCACACGACTATATTTTTATCTCGTGACTTATGAATCAATATTATATGTTACTAATGTTAACAGTTAGGCAAGTAAACCAATAGTGTCGTGAAGTATAAATAAACTCCTTTTTAACGTACGAACTGCACCATTGTTTAAGAATTCTAAAACATTTACAATGATTAAACCTACAAAAGGTTTTCTTTTAATTATTTCTTCTTGGAGGTACAAATAATAATTGTTAAAATGAATGAATTTGAAATAAGATCCGATTTATTTTATTATGTAGTAACCTTTCTCAGTTAAAACAAGTTATAATTTCACCAATGCCAAGTAACTTTTAAGTTTAATGGATACAATTTTGAAGTTTTGATAGATTTTCTGAACTGTCAGAACATTTAAATTGTTCTCGAATAAGCGTTACTTTTTTGTTGTTAAAAATACACATACAAGTTATAGAAACTTAACCGGAAATCCTCGTTCGTGCTATGAAAGCAGCTTATTATCTACGAAAACAGGTCATCCCGGAGGAAAACGCCCTGCATAGGACGGCCAAGCTCGTGCTATGAAAGCAGGTCATCCAGTAAGAAAATGTCCTGTATAGGATGACCAAACTAACTAAGAGAGTTAAGATCTACAAGGACTCGTAAGATACAATTGGTGCACAAGTGCAAAAAAGACGTGTGGCACTCGGGAACTGCCGCGGTAAAGCTATTGCATAGCATTTTTTATCAACGCCATCTAGCGGCTCACCGTAGAGGAGTCCCGTGTCAGGTTATTTTCGTTACGGAATTTCTGGATTTGGTCTCCACGCTGGCCCACGATAGAAGCTATGCAATAGCTTAAAAGCATTTCCAGTCTCCTGCAAATTAGCGGAGCTTGTGAGAGGGGGTACAACAATATTCCAACGGCAGGGAATCGAACATCGGCCGACCTTTTGGATTTCAGTCAGCTTCTATTTGGCTATTGAGGCTACGGTCCTCCTACACTAACACAACGTAAACATCAGCTCATAGAAAAACATACTCAGGATATCCCAGTATCGGCGAATGAACAAACACAAACAAATTAGGCTCTCGCAAACAGCGTTCCGTCCAATTTAATTAGGGTCACGAGACATCAGCAGCTACCAACTACCGGATCATTGATTTTCTGTTCAAATGAGGGACTCTCAAATTTTAAGTCAAAGGCAAGTTTTGATGAAGGCTCCCTGTGGTTATTGGTTTTGAAGGCTAGGAATATAAAGATAAATTACTCACGTAAATAATAGAATTAGTAAAGCTCTATATAATCTTTATCTATCAGTTATAACAATTAAGTATTGACTGCGATCGCACCTGATGGTAAATGTCAATGCAGCATAAGATGGTAGCGGGCTAACTTGGAACTGGTGTGGCAGTGCCCTAATCGGTTTCTACACGCCATCGTGCCGGAACACTAAATCGCTTGGCGGCACGTCTGACGGTAGGGTACCTAGTAACGAGCCACGGCCAAAACCTCCCACCAGTCCAGACCAGAGACAATTCAGACATTATGAAATCCCAAATCGCCCTCGCCGGGAATCGAACCCGAAACCTCCCAGTTATAAGACCGCTTACCACTGCGCCAGGGAGGTCGTCTTTTTCGTAAAATCAAAAGGAATTTCAATCTAAAAGATTGATGATAGGTTAATCTGGAGATTAATGGAATCGGAAGGGTCTTTACATGAAATCAAGGGTGTGAACATTTCACAGGCGTGGATTTAGATTTTTCATATTCACCCCTTCAGGGTTAGAATTTGATAAATCTCTCCTTACGCGCGTTGCGTTATCGCATCGTAGCAAATTATCCTGGGAAATAAGAGAGTTCCCGCAGGAATAAAAATACTTTAATCCACGATGTCGCGGTTAATGAACGAAGTCGCGGGTATCAACTAGTTACCTCATAATTGCTTTACTTACATCAGGCATGATTGTCATCAAGCGCTGACCTAAAATAGGCTTTTTATTAATACCTACTTTAAAAACCTACTTTCTTTTAATGTAAACAGATAAAATCTATGAAATGTTGCATTTCATAAGTTTCTATAAATAAATAGGAAGCGACAAAACGAAGAGATAAAATGAATTATTCTTTCATCTCTTAATTGTCTTTGCAGCTTTAACTTTTAATTTCAAGAAAGAATTATAAAACATCCAGTTTATTTAGATCTACGGTACCAGGCTACGCATTGTGAACTAAAAAGAAATGCAGCTCTCTTGTAGGGGAAGAAGCTATAAGTAACGATATCTTTTTGCCATAGTACGAGACCATTCGGTCCAAAATGATTATAATTATTATGTTTTTCCATGTGCCCATTGTATAAACGTAGCATCGCTGTATATGTGAAATGTTTGTTTTGTATTTTTTTTAGTTTGAACACATTAATATTTTTTTTATTAAGCACCGTAAATGAGAATACCTTTTATAATTTGTTATTTATGTACCTATTTAAAATTATTTATTTTCCCATTATAAAAGTAAAATTTGCTTATCTCCAACGTTAGTGTAAGTTTTGTTCTCGTTGAACTCAGTTGAGTAATTGGGATATTATAAGGAATTAGTATATAAAGAATATTAGCCAAGCTGAAGTTGACTAATATCCTCCTAACCCCTCCCAATAAGCGGAAAGCTTGTGCTTGGAGTGGGTACGACAATAGTGCAACGGGTGGGATTCGAACCTGCGACCATTCAGTTTTCAGTCCGCACCTTTAACCGTTGGGCTAAAACTTAAACATTGTATCAAACAGGTGCGCTATGTCTATTCCCTTGCGAGTTACTAAATTCACGCTTTAACTTTCTTTTAGTTACTGAAACTAATGAGAAAATGTGGACCGACCATAAGCCAACCAACTCTCAAGGAGGATTCCTCGCTATATTAATAAACCCAGTCGTATTTAAACTGGGGGAATAAATTATTTTTTAATACTGCAGCGCCTTTATTGCAAGCTCGTATTGCAGAGCTTTGATTATTCTTCCATTTGTGCAACGTGGCTCATGACATAGTGGTTGGTACATAGGAAGGCGGGATACAATACTTTTTGTATTGGACAAAAAATTATGTATTTCCCTTACTAGTCCTGGTTTTTTTGAGTGAAGTCGTAAGTTTTTAAAATATTACAGTCGGGTTTTTTTATTTTTATGATAGGGATAAGATGGTAATGAGTAATTTGGAAGGAATATAGCAGTGCAAATTAAACCTACACCCCTAATCGGTTTCTATCGTGCTGGAACGCTCAATCTAGGAGACAGGGTAAAAACATGCCAAAGATGCCTCACTGCGATACCTCGCGGTCGCGGCTTAGCTCGCTACCTCGATGTCATCTCCATTTTAAAACAAATGAAGGGCACAGGGAAAAAAGGAGCTCATCGACAATTTTACGTTTTTTGAATGAACTATACCATTATTTATTTACCAACCCAATCTTTTAAAATAACAATCTATTATGTTAATTATATACCTACTGTTCCTTTTTTATATGGGTACGAATCATATTCTAGTAGAGTTGTAAGTGTAGAAATTTAAATTTTAGGTTTAATTCTTTGATTACTTGAAACAATGAGAATGTTAATGAGCTCCTTCTTTTCCTGTGCCCTTCAAATGTATGTAAACAGACGAGCGCGAACATGTCGAAAGATATCGCGGTACAGTGAGGCATCAGCTAAACCGCGACCGCGAGTGAGGCATCTTCGGCATGTTTTTACCCTTAGATGGTAGGGTGGTAACTAACGACGGCCGAAGCCTCCCAGATTAAACATATGTTTTTATTATTAGGAACTAAGTTCCTATTGGACGTAAGGCGGTTAACGTTGCCATAAGCTAAGGGTAACTACTTATTTCGTTTTTCACAAAGCGTTTTCACCTCTGTTCCATAAAGGGGCCATTAGATAAAAAAAAATCGCGAAGTTAGGTCTAATTTTTAACCAATTTGCATTTATTTTCAATGTGTTGCACATTACAGAGCCAAAATTTGTTGTGAGTTGTGTACACATACATGTGATACATGATGTATATTTGGGCGCTTTCTACACTCCTACACGCTAGCATCTATCGCATTTCACACGAGGTTTCGGGTATTTTTATATCATCCATCGCGGGGATTTTTTTTGGAAATACGCGCGCTCTTAACATCGAAAAGTTAGAAGTACATGCCTGTTATTCGAACACCGGTACATACCGAAAAGGAGGCCAAAGTCTTAACCACTGCGCTATCGCCGCTAATCTAATTCAGCAAGATATCTGAGCCCAAAGCCGTACCTAGACCTTGGGCATCAGGTGCGGAGCGAACTCGAGTTAATAGAATTTCTTATTCAAGTTGTATTCTTACAATGGCGGTCGACTGGCGCGTGTTTTACTAAAGGTTATTATATTCTATGCGAAACATACGGTATTTAATTGCTTGATGTAATGTTTAATTTACATTATTATCACGGTATTTTATTTTGATACTAACATTAACATAACGAACGTAGGTATAGTTTTTCGCCCTTTATTAAAAGTAGCTTAGATCATTTTTTGCATAGTCCTGTCTACAAAAGTCTCCTATTATTTCAGCCACTTTAAAAATATATTCCCTGATGAACTGTCAGCCGGATTGCTGAATAATCTTTAGAAAAAAAAGTTTGGTTGTGGTTTGACTGTGTTAAATGACCATAAAATAAATTATATTATGTTCCTTATAAAAGGCAGTTATTTCAAGATTAGAAATAAATCTTTCATTATTTTTATTTGTGTGTAGATGTATAGAACATAACGGAGTCGTTTTTGCACTCGACTCGACCGAAGCAGCAGTCCACTTAACAAAATACTACTTTATGAAAATACAAAGTGACACCAAAATGCTACATACATACATTATACTTGGTATGACTTATTAAAACTTTACAACATTAAAGATTGGTAAATGTTAAACAATTTTAAGCTTTGTACGGTTAATTAGAGGAGGTGTGTAGAAAAAGAGTTTACTATTATTTTAAAGAATGATAAAGTATCAACAAATTATGCAACTCCCTTGTAACAGACATACAACAAACGTATTTATGACGAAGACGCAGCACGTAATTAATAAAACCAGGCTAAGCTTGACACGTATGAGATGCATACCTAATCCGCAGCAGAAGCGCGCGTAATGTACCCACGTATGTTTTTGTTTACTCCAACTGCATCCCTTGAGCAATATTCATCCCAACGCTGTATATTATGAGGTGCATTCCTCATCTTCTCTCTGTTGACACTATGGAAATTAGGATTTCAGCGTTGATTTTAATAAAGTCTACCCCTATATTAAAATATTATGAGCTTAGTTTCAGTGATATTTTTTGAGATAGGGATACAGTTCAAATAATACTCATAAGTAGTTGAAGTTATTGGTATATAGCAATTTGAATTTAACTTGAAGTTAGAGTTCTATAGATCGTAAGTTTGAGTGAAGTCAGAGGACTTAACTTAGAGACAAAAATATCTAGATGAAAAATCACATAAATCTGTCTCGTTTTGACCTTATCCAGATTAAAAAGAAAGATTTCAGTCTCAGATTAAGCAGCCTCCATTTGAGCCAAATTGATTGCTTCAGTTTGAGGCAACGATTCCACATGAGCTGCATTAAGTGTAGCTTCGACTCATAGACGACACTAAATCGCACGACTTTGTGTCGTATATGATAATCTAAACTTATAGGACGTTTTTTTAGTAATGGATCGTTGGTACTGTTATTATTTAGCTAGCTGATTCTATCGCTGAACACTTTTATTTATCTATAAGTACTAGTAATTTCTCTAGGCTCTTTGGTGATGAGAGCAATTTGGTCAAATGTAAAATCAGACGTTTTGAATTCTTGTGGAAGATTTTTATTGTTGTCCGTGCAGTATATAAATATGTTTAGGAAAATTTTATGGTATTGAGACCATAATGTGATGTTCTACGCGTGTTAACTATATGTATAGCGTATGGCTTATCGCTTTACAGATTATTCCATTCTTCCCTAATAAAATAGCTAGCTAAACTACTTAAATGTCATAATAGAGATGATTAGATGGCAATAAGCTCTTTAATTAAAGCTATGCCATTGAGACAATAATCTTCACGGTTTACACATGTCAATACTGGTATCAAGCAATTGTAATCAAAGACTAGTAGTATTACAAGAGCATATCTCACTATGTGATTAAATAGTTGCGGGTGGTTAATATGACTAATTGAAAGCTGACATGTCGATATTGTACTAAGCACGATTATAATGTTGAATTTCTAATTGTTACGAGCGTAAGTTTGAGAAATACCTGCTCAGTAGCGAAATACCTTAGCCTTACTGTAGCCTTTTCAGCTTTAACACGCATGTTTTTTTTTAATGTAAAACATACCTTTATATCATAGATTAATGCTGAGATCTATAGAGTGTACTCTGGCTCGGCTCGAACCTGGGTTAGAGTTGAAAAGAGCCACAAAAATATGCTCAGACATAAATCTGTCTCGTTTTAGCTCTGTCTTGGGTCTGGGTGGAATGAGATTGCGGTCTGTAGATTTCAGCCTTAGTGTTACTCGTATCTTTTTATGTGTGTGAATGAATAAATTTTTATTTATTTATTTTTGCATTTTCAGTTAGACAATATTTGAAGTAGTTTACCGTATTTTACAGTCCTTATTTCAATTCAAAATTATTTATTTCATGTAGGCCAACTTATAGTTCTTATGACACGTCTAGACTCTACCACCGGTTCGGAATTCTATGCTTTAAGTGTATTTTAGGGTACACTGACCCATGCGCTTAGGAGATAATACGATTTAATTGAATCCTGTACTAAAATTGAGTCGCTAAACACACGAGTTTCCTCACAATAGGTCTTCTGGTGATAGCTCAAGCGATCTATTATATTATTAATCTACAAGCAAGTGCCAGCAATGTACGGATAGTTCTATTCATGAGACGCTGTTGGTTACGTCTTTGTCATCCCACGGGACATGTTCGGTTGCGACACTGTACGTTTGACAGACACTAACCTATACCTAAGTAACAACAATGACTGGTGTGCCACGCTGTCTTTGAGTATTATCGTCTGTCAGCCAATTGATAACGTTACAGTTTGATATCTATTCAGCCCTGGTAGCATGGGCGGGAGAAATTTTATCCCCGGGAAAAGGATAAAACGTTTATCCCCTCGCTTAGCTTTATCCACCCGTCGAGCATGGGCACAGCGGTGGAAATAACACTCAGTGGATATACTAGAAATATATTGTACATCGCCTTCTCCTCTGTCGCCATGCTTTAGAATAGAGAAAATATAATTGTATCCCCTGTCAGTGGATAAAATCGGGGGATAAAACTTTTATCTCCTGCCCATGCTACCAGTGCAGGACTGACTTCAACGCATATAATATAAACGTAAAAATTATTTTTACAAAACCGACTTCAAACGCCACTACAAAGTACCTATATCAATTGTGCCTATATTTGAAGAGTTCCTTCGATTTCTCCAGGATCCCATCACTACCTGACCTGATGACAATGGGACCACCTGAGAAGTATACCCTCTCAAACAAAAAAAGAATTTTCCAAATCGGTCCAGGCACCTTCGAGTAATCGGGGAACATACGCTCCTTTTTTGGAAATCGTTTAAAAATAAGTCAAATCCGAAAATAAAGGAGGATGTAAAGCTCTCAAAAATTATTTTTCTGCCCGTACTATCCTTTCAGAAGGGAAGCGTGATAAAAAACTGATGGGAACCCCTGCTTTAGCGTGAGCGATCATAGAAGAAACAATACGTTTGTAATATAGCCAGGGTGACTGAACCGATTAAAAAAAAATTAAGATGAAGGACTTTAGCGATACATATTGGTATGTTTTTCTTTTTTAAATTATATTCGATATAAATTGCGGGATACCAGATAATGGCGGTAAAATTTGCAATGTTTGAAGGTTTCTGGCTCTTTTTTTTTTAATTTATTTTATCATTTTTTGCACAATAGGTTAATAAAAGAAAATGACACTTATTAGTACTTTAATGAAAAAAGTAAACCATAGGTACGGATAGATAGATATGAATTTTATGAAACAAAATATTTTTTCTATACTAACCACAGAGAAAACAGAAGAATACGTTTATATTTTGTGTGGACAAACGGCCGCTAGCAATTCCTATTATACATGAATTTTCTATATTCTATCTATATTTTAGTAAGCGATTTTAATGGAGCGACAGTGTAAGCGATTTATTATTAATCGGCAAGCAAGTGCCAGCAATGGACCGATAGTTCTATTCATGAGATGCTGTGCATAGTCTCTGTGATCTCAGGGGACATGTTCAATTATGTTGCTCTATGCCTTTATACGATGATAGCCAAACTGCGAAGCTTGGATGCGCAATGTACTGTGAACTATAAGAGTACCCGCAGACCACACACTTTTTATTGGCCGATAGTTTGATTGGATTGGGCTGCTAGCGCACACAATGGACCAACTAAACAGTGGGGCTAATGGCGAGTGCCAGACAGACATACAAGACAACACTGTTCTCGAACGAAGTGCTAGTTGTTAGCGACTTTTGAAGGGAGTGTTCGAATCGTTATAATTTGCCCACTTGCATACATCTTTATACTGATTAAGAAACCGACCAAAGTATCGGCCTATAAAAAGTCTGTGGTCTGCGGGGACTCTAATTATCAAAAACGTAATTATTGGTACCAGTACAAAAAAATAATTAGGTTCATACCTAGTAGGTATTCACACATTCATTGGTTGTTTTTGGAATGGCATTCCAAACCAGTGGTAGATTCATTTGACGGTTTTAAAGTAGACTACTTTGTAAAAGTTTATTTGAAGGTAGAAATACACAACCCATTCTTCTATCCTTCTTTTTCGAAATTCGGTGAATAAAGTAACCTGTGTTAGTCTCGGTAAAATCAGCTATCTACTCAGTGAAAGTTCCGTCAAAATCGCTTCAGCCGTTCCCGAGATTAGCGGCAACGCACAAATAGACAGACAGACAAAAATTTTGAAAGTTGTTTTTTTGTTATAAGTACTTACGTAAGCATTTAGTAAAAAGTTATTTTGATATTGTTACAAACAGACACTTCAATTTTATTTATATGTATAGATGTATAGAAGATACAGATATAGATATAATATAGAAGATGAAATAATTTTATAACAGGGTCAGAGCTACTTAAACTACGACAAGCCGCGTCCGAAGTTTCATAATTGGCTGCTAGTGCTCTCTAAATGGCAAACTATGGCAGTGGAATGGGATACTCTAATTGGACCATTTTTAAATACATTTACTGTCTGGGTCAGTTTAACTAAGCTAAGTATCTTGCAAGGAAAATGTTCCTGGAATTTAAATAGGTTGACTCATTTAAAGAATTATGTATTTTACGGTGACTTTTTTGCAGCGATTCAGTAGCGATGCGATACTACATAAAAAGAGCGCGATACAGTCGCGATGCTGATGCAGGTCGAAAACCTTCGCCAACGTAACAACGATTCTGTATCGCGATACAGCATCGATAATGCGGCATCCATACAGTCGTGCGTTGTAGTGATTACCTGCAGGATTAGTATAAGATTTACGATATAATACGATAACATTAGCGTCAAAGTAAAATGAACCTTAACATTTTGATTTAAAGTCACAAATTCAGTGCAACCTATTTTAGTTTGGAGCGTATCCGTATACGTAAAAGTAAGAATGCATTCACGAAATTGAGCTCTAATTCAATGTCATTATGGTTCATTTTACTTTGACACAAAAGTCATCGAATACGAATACGATCAATCGAATTAAATCTTACACTAACCCTACTGTGAACGGCTGTGGCCCCCGCTCTTCTTTTACCCGATGCCGTCTGAAACAGTCGCGCGTTAGTAGCGATGCAAAAGCGATGTTGAATCGATAGGTACTTACTATTCGCTTCTATCGCGCTTTGCAAATGGAACGAAGCGCCAAAGTAGCGATGCGGACACGCGTTAATAAAACGCGCTACAGAATCGCTGCAAAAGATCTCCTTAGTTTTTATTTTCCATTATTCATTTGCTTCAAATTTTTTGAATTTTACCTTACTTAATACTTAATTTTACTAAATTCAGTAAATTCAAGTTATGAGTTACGAGTGGATGTTTGAAACAGTAAACTTTACAATTAGAACAACAATGAGAGTAGAGAATTAATTTTAATCAAAAATTCTAATTAGATTTCTCTAATTAAAATTTATAATGAAATTTATGCATTGTTTGTGTAAATTAATTCAATTTGATTGTATTCGACAACACTATTTGGATTTTGATTTAATGTGGAAAATTATTTTCTCGGGTTGTTTTTCTTTGGTTCACTCAGAAACAGTGAGGAAATAGAGAACACCAGTATTTTTACACATACTTGTGCACTACAATATCCTCTGCATTGATGGCTAGTTTACGCAAAAGTAGGCCATCGCTGTCGAAATTTGATCAGGACAATATTGTAACAGCTAAAGCTTTCATAAAACATAACGGCATAAGTATAAATTTAATTAAACAAAATTAACTTTCCAGTCCTGTTTAAATAAAGATAAACAGGAAAGCAAACTGCGCTGAAACGATTCTCGTTAAAGACCAAAAAATAAGGGTTATTTACTCATCAACCCGGCCGACTTAGCCCAAAGCCAGGGATCAATATAAATCGGCCTCGGGATACCCGGTAGCTTAACAAAGAGTTCTCGTTGCACCAAGCCGTCTTTTTTCACCAACCCGCGCATTTTCATGGAGCATCCGTCATGACGGACCACCTTACCGACCCTAAACGTTAATCTTCTAAATATATAATAATAAACAAGAAAAGGTTAGAGTTATTTTGCTATAATCCGCCAACAGAAAAAATCTGTATGGTTAATCATGCAGTTACAAGCTAAGCACCGCTTACCTCCCCAATCTTTACGCAATGTGAATATACACGACGTAATCACAAGTAAAAAGCTACGCGCCCTCGTGAATTGCAAGAACTGTAGCAGTAAATAGTAATAATAATAGTGTAAAAAAGCGGTTTTTGACATCGATTTTGTTCGACCGAATTTCAACGGATCAATAGTAAATACGTAACGGTTCTGTATAGTGAAAACTTGCTCTAACGTGGATTTATGTGGCCGAATTAATGGAAATTAACACTAAGTCTTCGGCAAAAACGGTGGAATTAGAAAAGGAATCCTTAGCCTGGATTAAGTTTGAGAGATAATGGCGATTGTGTACTTGCAATACGAGTATAAACGTCTTATCAGACGTCGATTAGAAGAAATAGTAATTAAATAAAGTTACAACGGTCGGTGGTACTAGTAGAGTCCGGTAGTAGAGTCTCGACATGTCATAAGAGCCACAGGTTGGCCTATATAAAACTAGCTTTTGGCCCCGCGACTTCGTCCGCGTGGAATTAGATTTTGGGGTGGAATTTTCAAAAATTGTGACACACGTACTTCTTTATTTTTAACTGAAAGCTCTAATACCAACTTTGATGGAAACAGCTTGAAAAATGACGGAGTTTCATATAAACTTCCATCCCCTATTTAAACCCCTTAGGGGTGGAATTTCCAATAATCCTTTCTTAGTGTGCGCCTACGTTATAAAAGGAACCAACTGTAAAAATTTCAAGTTTCTAACTTCAGTAGTTTAGGCTGTGCGTTGATATCTCAGTCAGTCAGTCAGTCAGTCAGGACTTTGAATTTTATATATATAGATAAATAATTGTGACGATACCGATTTCCTAGTATGGGGTCCACGAAAACATGTACTAGAAAAATCCTATATGGCAAGGTAAGTACTACTTCTGTACTAAGATAAGTGATACGACTATATTTTTTAGTCTAAGAAAGTAATTGTATTATCTTATAATTCTTTCTCTTCTCATTTTGTCAAATAGGTAAATACATTTTAATTTTCTCTGTTAATAATTTTTTTTCCTATTGAGTACAGCGACCTCTGAACAAGGGAGCATACTATTTGCTACTGATTTTTTTTTAAACAATGTTAGCCAAGCAGAACTTGACTTATATTCTCCTCTCCCCTCAAAATAGGTTAAAAGCTTGTGTTAGGAGTGTGTACGACATTAAACAAATACAGTGGGGCTCGAACAGTTTTCAGTCAGCACCTTTAACCGTTGGGCTATTGAGGCTACTGTTAATATATTTTTAAGTTTATTTACTTTATTCATCGTAGCCGTGAACGATCGGTTAAAATTACGTTCAATACAATTATTGAGCCATTCCACGCATGTCACCATAGACGATAGTAACGTTAGGTCTAGATATAGACCTGTGTGTATTGATGGCGTAGACCTGTGATGTCTATTGATGGCGTCGACTACTGAATAATAATGGACCATTAACTGCCTTTGAGGCCCTCAATGTTGGTAGAAACCAAACTACTAGCAAACACGGCTACTTATTCGAATTACAGTAATATGACTACAAATAGAATAGAATAATTTTTTATTCACATAAACTTTTACAAAGTGCTTTCGAATCGTCAAATGAATCTACCACTGTTCGGAATGCCGTTACCGAATCCTACCACTGGCTTGTAATGCCTTTGCCGAATATCGTATATACTACACGTTCAGTGATCTTGAGCCTTAGAGGTCCAACTGTATTAACGGCAGGATCTCCGAAAACAGCCTGTTTTTGATCCAATAGTAAACAATCAAATATTCTTTGTTTTGATAGGTTAAAAATATATTTTGTAGTTTAATACACGTTCTAAATTATTTTACCGTTCAAAAGTCCATATTTTGAACTTCACTTGATCAAATAATATTCCGAAAACAGTGTAGTTTTTAAATGTTTTTCAGGTTGTATTTATAGTATATCAAAGTTAAACTAAAAAAAAAATGTCAAAAAATAGGCAAAAGCTTTTAGAAGTATATTTTACCGTTAATTTTTCTCTAAAAAGTTTTCTTTTTTTTTATCATGATTGTTTTACTTTTTTTACAACAAAGTGGCCCGTGCACCTCACTTCAATTGCTTGCAAGTTACTGCGGCCGAAGATCGTGCCCTTAAATATTAAGTCATAATTACAAGTTGCGGAAACGGACAACAGTAAAAAAGAATGGTATGTCTAACGACACCATCATTGTCTACGCCGCACCATCCTACACCGCACTGGATTTACAAAAACACGCACAAAAAATTTAATTAGCTTATAAATCTCCGGAACGTGCTCTTCAATGCCAAGGCTTACAAATTCCAATTCTCACATATTGGCAGAGATAATCTTGGGTTAATAATACGGTAGGCTTCCATGTCTTTCCCTTCCACAAAATAAAATATCGACCAAGTGAGAGTTGGACTCGCACACGAAGGGTTCCGTAGGTACTATCGTAACAGCGATTGTTAAGGTCGAGCAAAAAACGCCGAAAAAATCATGTTCCTTTTATGAGGACCTATTTTTTTTTAATTATTTGTTACTATAGCGGCAATAGATATACACATTCTGTAAAAATTCTAAGTATCTACGTATTACATAATATACAGCCCGCTGACAGACAAATAGATGAATAGCGGAGGCTTAGGAATATGGTCCAGTAAGGGTCCAGTTGGTATAGAACCCTAAAAATTTTCATGATTGTTATAAAAGGTACATTAATAAAATCTATTTTTCTTTATCAACCGATAGACGTCCAATTCTGGACATAGGTCTCTTGCAATGACTTCCACATGTCTCGGACTTGTGCCGCCTGTATCCAGTGAGTGAGTCTGCTGATGTCATTTGTCCACCTAGGTATTACGCGATCATATTATTCAGTAGAAAAACAAACAAAATAGAACCAAAAATAAGATAACAAAAAATAAAAATGAACGAAATCATGTGCCGACATAATAAATAGGTACGGTATCTACATTATTATTTTAGCTCGGTCTTCGTGGATCGACAAATTATGAAAACGTAATTAGGTAGGTCGTTGTCAGAAGACCTTGATCTGTCTCAGGTCTAAATAATAACTTTAAACAGAGCATAAAGAGCAAACAAAGATTAATGATCAGCTTTAAAATAACATTATAATGGAAAATATTTTAAAGTGCGTCGCTAACGACGAAATTAACTCCCAAACAACGTAGCAACATTTTGAGTTACTAAAAGCAAAGTTGGACTTATAAAATTATTAGATACAGTGGAAACCACAACTAGTTTGGAACTTTCGGTACTCCACCGCAATTTTGACTTTTGTAATGTGTAATTCTGTTTGAAATTACTACTGTTTCCTTAGTTCAAAGTGCGGACGGATCGTATAAATAAAAGTCAAGATGCTTTGCAGGTCTTTGCAGTATTTTCTCAGGATGTTACCGGGATGTACATTCAAACAAGAGAAATAAATACAAAAGGAAAGAACAGTTAACGACAAACATACTAGAATTTAAAGTAAATAAAAGATACTAACGCATTTGTCTTGAAACTAGAAACGATGAAAAATTACACAACTTAAAAATATTGCACCATGTTGGTGAAGCACATTTTTCCTCTAGAATCTTTATAAAATCGGACGTAACACAAAAAAAAATATACGCGACGACTTGAGAACCTCCTCCTTTTTTCATTGGTCGAGAAGTCTGGATATTCTCGTAAATAGTAACACGGCAATGTATCAAAGAACACAAATTTAAAAAAAGAAAAAAAAGACGTGTGGCCCTCGGGGACTGCCGCGGTAAAGCTATTGCATAGCATTTTTTATCAACGCCATCTAGCGGTGAGAGGAGTCCCGTGTCAGGTTATTTTCGTTACGGAATTTCTGGATTCGGTCTCCACGCTCAAGGCCCGCGATAGAAGCTATGCAATAGCTTAAAAATATTTCGACCATAAGATCATATTTGTTAGTGACGAAACACGCTGTGTGTTTCTTTCCTAATGTTAGTAACCTTAAAAACTAATAGAATTAGCTAAAGCTACATATAAGACAGGCTTGATTAGTCAGCACGTGCACCATATGACAATGGTTAAGGTACTGACAGGTTCAGGCTCTCAGAAAGTCAGGATGCCATTAGAACTAGACCGTAGGTACCCTGCGCACCAAGGTATTGCAATTTGCACCGTTTGTTTGTAAGCAACTATGCATTATCCCGTAACAGTTGTATGTACTAATTTTGAGATGCGTATAGCAAGCGCGCTTCAATTCAAATGATCAAACAAAAACATCTTGAAGTCAATACTTCAATACTATTCTTTCTTTCTTCAAGATCATTAACAACCCAGCAATGGCTCACTACTGAGAATAGATTACCTGTCTATTATATTAAGGTTATATAGATACTTTAGTTTACGTGTTTTTAGGAGATACCATGTCTAGTGCAATATTATATTGTGATTTAAGCTCCTAAATATTATTAGGTAAATTTTAATGCATTATTTCAACAGATTTATGCGCTTCATTAATTTAAAATCTATTTACAATATTGGAGTTTGGATACTGCCGCTATAAATTAAAGCGGAATCACGTTCCTGTATCAATTACCACATCTATTTCCTGACCCCTTTTCCCTAAAAGGAGAGTAAAATTGAGAATGACAAATGCAGTGATACCCGCGCAATAACTTAAGACAATTTTACCCGACACTCTCTGAAGAGGGGAGAACACGCCTCTAATTAATAGACCCGTCAAATTGATTAGTTACATTATTTAACTGAGGAAGAAATTAGCTTTAATTATACATGACAAAGTTTTTTGGACCGGAAGTTGGGAACTTAAACTGGTTTTGAATTGAAGGTTGAAATTAAGGTCCGAAGTTCGTGAGTGTTGTCAAAATGCAGCATCATTTGTGATAACTTAAAATTATCTTTGAGACACCAATTTGAGGCAGCGTTAAATTGGTACTGTTATGTTGATGTTACGTAAAGTGTGACATAAATAGTCTGTGATAGCCTAGTGAAGTTACAGCTCTTCTTTTTGTGCAGTTCGGGGATCAATCCCATGCATAATATGTTGATATTGTGTAAAGTGTGACATAAATAGTCTTTGATAGCTTAGTTAAGTTAATCTCGTAGGTCTTCTTTCCGGGCAGTTCCGGGATCAATCCCAAGCATTATTATGTTGATGTTGTGTAAAGTGTGACGTAAATAATCTGTGATAGCCTAGTTAAGTTATAGCTTTTTTTTTTGGTAGTTCGGGGATCGATCATAGGCATTATTATGTTGATTTTGTGCGAAGTATGACATAAATAATCTGTGCTAGCTTAGTTAAGTTATAGCTCTTCTTTCTGGACAGTTCGGGGATAGATCTCAGTAACCTATCTCTGATTTTTTTGGAGTTATGTGCATTTAATAAATTAAATAAACTTGCTTTTATGGTGAAGGAAAACATCGTGAGAGTTTTTGAAAAGTGTTCTTAAAGGACTATCATTCGGTCTACTTGGGGGATAATGGCCTAAACCCTTCTTATTTGTGATGAAACCTATGCCAAATAGTGCGCCATATATATAATAGTGCGATGAGTTAGCCCCGTGGCTAACTACACCTTTTCAAGATATGTGTATATCAAAGTAATTAATGTGCATGGTATGCCAACACGCCTTGATCTTATTAGAATTTACCTCACTCTCATTAAGTATGAAAGCACCTCTGAACTCGGCGTAGTAACTAAACTTTAAATTTAAATTGGCTCAGGGATTTACACACTCAAGAATTCAGACCGTACAAGAAGAAACGGCAAAGTTTTTTAATCAACCATTTGAACCGCATAACACACTGATCTGAACTATGCTGGCTACATCAATTAAGACTGAGAACTTCAAGACTGTTCTGCTAAGGCAAACTTGCCTTACGAATTCCAGCCGAACAATCCCAAAGCTTTAACTCTAAGATCGATTCATCTGTTAACATATTAGCAAGTTGAGCATGTACGGTGAATACGTTACATTCATATTCATAGGAACATACCGTAACTTCGAAGGAAGCCTATTCAATAATATTTTTAGCGTACGTTACTCAGAAGTACCTACTATATTTTGTTATGAAAAGAGGAAGTGCTGAGTTTCTTGCCGGCTGGCTCTTCTCAGCAGAATCTGCATTCCGAACCGGTGGTAGTCATGACGTATCATAAGAGTTACAAGGTTGCCTTCATGAAACAAATAATTTTGAATTTGAATTTGAAATCAAACAAAAAGGACAATCATGGAATCTCACTAGGTACTATCCATCCAAAGTCTCTATCTGTCAAAGTCAATTTTTATCAGACAGTGTATGTTTTAAGGCTCATACCCGCGACTTTGTCCGCGTGAAGTAGGTTTTTCAAAATCCCGTGGAGACCTCCTGTTTTTCAGGGATATAAAGAAGCCTATGCCACTTTCCAAGTCCACAAAAATACCTAAGCAAAACGTCAATTTGTTGTTCTGTTGCTGGGTGATTGAAGGACAAACTAACAAACACATTTTTACACAATATAAGCAAGGAATGATAAACCTGTAATATTAAACTTTTAAAGAAACTTTTAACTTTTCCGAAAACGGAAAACCGAACGTTTTGAAAGAAAATAAATTCAGAAACGCCAATTCACAGAGTTCTAAACACTTTCGCTCATAGAGGGAGCAAAATAGATTTTTGCTCACTGGGTTTGGGGAACAAAGGCACGTACCTATTTCGAGCGAGTGAAGTGAAAAAAACATTTTAAAAGGGTACCTCACGAACATGAAACGTGAAAATTGAAAAAAACCTTTTTTGAACCTCTTTTGAATGGGACCTCGTTAAATAGTTTATGAAATTTCTTCAACAGTTTTTCGAAACTTATTACGGTTTGCGGACGAACGAGTTCGAATCTTCTTTGAATAGTTGCGAATGTTCGCGTAAAATGCGATATATGAGTAAAACATGCAGCCAAAATTGGTAGCAGCTGTGTTCCTAAAACGACTTGTAAGTAAAGTGGACGCCGAGATTTTGCGACATCCACTTAAAAGGGTATGTAACTTGAATTGCAGAACTGTTCTACGCAAATACTGCAGCTAAAGTTTTAATGAACCTTCTCTGTGTTAAAGAGATAGTATTAAAAAAATTAAAACGAATGATTTTTATTTTTTATACTTAGTATGATGAACTGTGTTCATTAAAAGAACATTTTAGTGCCATTTCACCATCGCCGACTAATAGTCCAGTGCAATTAAGTTTTAAATACCTGGTAAAACTTCGTACTAGTGGATGGATTTCAATGGTCCCGGATTTTGAGGTTCTTATGTTTAAAAGTAAAAGTTTACTTATTGAAATCTTTCCTATTCTTTTTCTTTTTTAAGAGTCATTTCTAAGGTATATAACTATACATTGTAAATGTAAAGGAGTTAATCACGAAATCTCAGGAACAATAAAATTTACAAGCTTGAAAGTAAGTAGTTTCTTTCTAGAGATTAGCTTTAAGAAAATCCGACCGAAATGGGGGTTGGAAGGAATGAATATGAATGTCCTATGTTTTTGGAGACAAAGACACGAAAATCGGCATTAAGTTTATTAGTTTTAAATAATAAAAATCTGTATTAGAAAATCACTCCTTGAGGGTGGTAAAATAGGGGTTGAAGGTATGGGAAAATTTTAATTATGTATTGTTATTAACCGGTCTAGTCAGAGTCGACCGGTCGTCTGCCACTTTGATCTGGTCACTTTCTACCAGTTCAAAAGTTCAGTTAGTCATGTCCTTTCACTTATTGTGGTATGAGGTACCCGGTCAATAAGCGATACACCGAGCATGGCTCACTCCATTGCTCGTTACGCCACTTGTAGTTTTGTTATTGTTTTGCTATTGTTCAGGTTTCCGAACAGTAGGTACAACATTTCATATTCCATGCAAATTCTCTGCAATAGTCAGAGAATTGTATCATCTTAAATTCATTTTCACGCTTAAATGCCTTCAATGTGAGTCGTCCCAAGGTGCAAGACCTTTATGAGGTACGGAATAATATGTATTATAAATGCGAATGTCTGTTTGTTGGTTCAATCACGTAGCAACGGATCGACGTGATTTATTGCATCATCATCATTTCAGTTTGTGGACATCCACTGCTGAACGCAGGCCTTTCCCAAAGAGCGCCACCACACCCAGTCCTCAGCCTTTCTCATCCAGCCACTTCCCGCATTTGTTGTATAGTTAAAGTTAACTTAGAGAGTGACATAATATCCCATTAACCCCGGAAAATCAAACAGCTCTCACGGTATTTCAAACCTAGCTCCATTCGGACGAAGCTGGTCTTACAACAATATGTCCGAAACAAAACACACGGGAGTACTCCAGTTAAGATTCTGCACATTATCTTACATGTTTAATGCAACGCTTGCAACTGCAAATTGTACCGGCAAACACCTTCGTTAAATGTCCCTGAGACGTCATTTCCCTTGAAACGAGATGCACGTAGCAGCCTCATCTCTTTTTAAACGTATTAGCATGGAAATTGGATGCCAGGTTGCTCATAAATGATAATAACGCCCGGTTGGGTGGCGTGTTTTCTTAGGTTTTCGTTCATAATAGTCAAGTTAGACTTTTACCTACTTAATAAGGTTACTTTATACAGTGAGCTTTCAAAAGTTTCACTAGTGGACTATAAAATGTGGTGGACTTTAGCTTGTTTAATACGACTAAAGTGGGAAGCAAAAGTTAAGTCCAGACATCCAATTTTTTGCTATATCCCTAGGGGATTTTTTGTTTCTAAAAAAACAATAACTTTATAAACCATAGAATACGGACTGGTAGTCGCTGGAGTACGAAGCCATTCCCAATCTATAGTATCTATGGTTGTAATTGTAACATACTTTATTAGGTACGTTTTTAATTAATTACATGATATTTTTAAGTACTAGTAGTAGCCGTAGTACTGAACAAAGCCTGCATTACAGTTATCTTTGAATTTCTCTGAGCACTTTAGTGTGAAGGCAGTGTACAGCTGCATTATTGAGCAAACTGCAGTAGTTTGTATTCCTTAGTTACGACACGAAGTCTCTGCGGTACACACTGGCGATGCTTCACGAAGCTTTTTAACCTTAAGCACTTTTTAAATCCAATTTTTCAACGGACTCTCTGAAGAAGCCAGCTTGGCATGATAGGATAAAGAACTAGGGGTATAAAATGGATAAGAACTGGAAGTATTAAATGTATAAGAACTAAGCGCTTGAGTAATGGTTAGGTTTAAGGAGGTGCTTTTTCTACTCTATTTAAAAGCATTTGTTATTTTATAACTTTATACTAAATGGCAGATTTATGTTTATTTATTTTAGATTTTTTACTGAAGGGACAGTTTTTAGAAACAATTAGTGACGGGTTATTGATTGATCACGATTTTGTTTATCTCTAACATTGAATTGTAATGCTTAGAAATGAAGTTTCTAACAAAAATGTACCTACTCTACACGGCTCAAAACAAGCAATGAATGTACAAGTGCTATTTTTATTTTTTTTTATTTTTAGTGAGCAAACGAGCAGGCGGGTCACCTGATGTTAAGTGATTATCGCCGCCCATGAACATTTGTAGCACCTGAGGCACCACCAATGCGTTGCCGGCTTTTTAGGAATTTGTTAGTCCGCCCCTTGAATAACCCCATGTTGTAATTCAGTGGGAACACTGTCGCAGGAAGTTGTATGGCTATGTAATTATTTTCTGAACTGGTACTGATCATTCGTCTGGTGGGAGGCTTTCGCCGTGGCTAGTTACCACCCTACCGTCAAAGACGTGCCGCCAAGCGATTTAGCTTTCGCGCTCGATGGCGTGTAGAAACAGATTAGGGATATTAGTTGAATTTACATTGCTATACCTCTTTCAAGTTAGCTCGTTGACTGATTGCAGTCAAGGGCTATCTTATCATCGAATAAAATAAAAAAATATCGCTACTTAACAAATTCAGTTTATTATATGAAACGTTCAACTCTTTCACTTGAGCTGCAGTTATAGTCGAAAATTTTTCATACTCCATTGAAACATACTTTTTGCAAACACAGGTTACCCGTACGACAATAGAGTTACTTTATTACATCCATTAAAAACTCTATTACAAAGTCAACGTCGCACACAGAAAAGCAATTTAGGTTCCTTTGGGAGGCTTTACAGGAAGTGTACTCTAGGTACGTTACAGTACAGCATTTTTGAGTTAACTGCACATTCGGGTGCATTGTGTATTGTGTTGCATGAGTGTAATTGATATTACAAACAATTTTGAAACCGTTTCCGTACAGGGAACGTAATTTAACGAATCTGCAGGAATTAAAGTTACTACTTAAAATCAAGTTGAGTTTGTAAGTAGCTACTTAAAATCAAGGAAAAGGGAACTTCTAATGAGTAGTTACAGAGCAAAACCACGTCTTAGCACTACAGTGCTGTCTTATCATCTATATCAGCACGAACACTTTATTTCTTTTACTTCTTTACTTTCGAATTATAGTAGTAAAGGTGAAGTTAACGTCAGCAAGAAATTTTGTATGAAAATGACAGGAGCACCGTTCTCTTGACAAAGACACTTAGCTTCTATTCTGCCGTAATATGCATTGAACTTAACTTTCTGTATCCACATTGCTTAGATACAGTACTTGTAGGGTTAGTAGGTACAAGTTTAAATACATCTCCATGACGTTGATAGATTTCGAGTATCGAAACATTATAAAGTAAACGTAAAAAAGTGAACAAATAAATTTTGCATGAATATGACAGGAGCGACATTCTCTTGACAAAGACGCTTAGCTTCTATTCTGCCGTAATATGCATTGAACTTAACTTTCTGTATCCACATTGCTTAGATTCAGTACTTGTAGGGTAATACATCTAAAAGATGTTGATAGATTTCGAGTATCATTATAAAGTAAACGTAAAAAAGTGATCACTGAACATCGTTTTAATTTTCAAATTAGCCTTTCTATATTCTACAGTCAAAAATGAAAGTGGGTGTTTTTTTATATTTTTAGCTAGCAAACGGCCAGGCAGGTCAGCTGATGTTAAGTGATTACCGCCCTCTGTGAACATTTGTAGCACCTGAGGCACCACCACTGCGTTGCCGGCTTTTTATGACTTTGTTGGTTCGCCCCTTGAATAACCCTATGTTATAATTTAGTGGTACCGAACACACGACTTTCAAGACTTATAAGTTTATTCCACTGTGGCGTTACATTGTCTTGCTCGAAATCTATTATGGTTGGAGAAAAGATCAAACTCGAAGGGTATTTGTAGATATCTACATCATGTAGTGCAATGTACCTAAGTGCAACATAACTCTTCTAGCAGCGCAATTTTCGTGTAGATAGTAAAGTAAAGCTATAAATAACCGTCGATGCATGATGCTGAATAAGATATCGTAAAAGGAAGTGCAAGCGTTCCTATTCACCATTGGACGTCGGGTACAAGTATTTCACTCTAAAATATTCCATCGGGATTAAGCTAATATTTTACGGAAGGAGATCTCGTTTTAAATAACGTACTCGGAATTTCAATAATGTTATTCAAAGTGTGTGTGGTTTTCACGCAAGGTACTTGTTGGCACTGTTATAAATATTATACGGTAAAGGAATCGGAAATCACCATAATGTTATATGTGTTTCCAAAACACACAGCATTTGATTGAAGTAGCATCCATAGATTCTACCTCGTACATGCTTAGCTTACTTTACCTGTGTCTCTTCCACTTATCTGTACCTTTCAGGCCACAGCGGAGCGCGCCAAATGTCCTGTCAACCTGTCAATGTCAACTCATAGCGTTTGTAGATTTTGTCGTTATCTGTGCCGTATAATTTTCCGTGCTCGTTTTTCCGTTAGATTTGTCCCCACCTTTGAACAGTATTACAGTCTGCTGACACGATAAAAAACTGGGAGTTCTGCTGCTTAAATACCTTCTTTTACTTGGTTTCAAACACATGGATAGATAGCTACAAAGTTTCACTTTAAATTTATAATCCAATGGGGGCCAATCTACAATTCTGTCGTGGACATTGCCAAAGAAGTAACTCTCCGAGATAGTTTTACGTCCGGAGGCAGGCTGCCAAATTCAGGCGTCAGCGGAATCGAACTTTTGAGGATTGGCAGATACAGTTATTGTATACCTAAAGGCGCAGGGCAATTTGTAATTGCTGGACTACTCAAATTCAAAAAAAATTCAAAATTGTTTATTTCGTGTACCTAAGCCAAAATGTAACTTTTGTGACAAGTCAAGACTCTAACACCGGTTCGAAAAACAGATCAAAGAGCACCTAAACTTATTTATATTCCTCTATTGCAGACAGCTGCGAGGAGCGAGAACTCATTCAAAATGGTACAGGCAGAATAGCATCCTTATTGCTTGTGCGACTTAATGGGTTCTAACGCCAAGTTCGAATTTGTTTTTTTTTAATATCTCTTTCATATTTACCTTATGTTATTGAAGTAAAATAAACTATTTTCTTTCCTTTTTTCCATTAAAAGCAAGGAAGGTATTCATTAGATAATAGGCAGTCAGTTTTAATAAAGTCTTACTAAAGACTTAGCTTTGCTCAAGAATGATATCTAAAAAGAACACTCGATTACGTTTATGAAATTTGGGAATATATAATTTCTGAATTGGTCCGGTCTGGTCTTACTTGTTTTTATGTTAAACTATGTCATAAAATTTAATATCTTATTTGCTATCCTAAGAAAGTTCATAAATGAAGTAAGACGTATACTGCATACTTACATCTCCATTAAAATTCTCACTGTAAACTTGATCATAACTTTCGAAAGCGAACTTTTGTCTCCCGCTCTATAAACTTACAAATGTTAGTTGTTAGAACTTCCCTAACTTGCACAAAACTGGGGGCCTGGCGTACTTCAAAATACATACCTAGTTTATTCTCGTAAATAGTTTGTGTTGCTTAAAGTTTAACATTAACCCTTAAACAGCTCTTACTACTTCTAACTAGACTAACGGGTAGTCTTCTCTTACTGATTTAAATCCGTTTTGTATTTTTTTATTACTAAACTCTTATGATAAAACAATATACCTACTTAGTTTTACAGTTTTTTCTCCATTTAAAAATCCAGTGGGTTTAATAACTCATACATTCTTTGGGTTAAAAATATTATTTGTCCGTCTTTATTACTACACAAATAATTTTGCCAAATTATCTCTGCACCAAAATCTATCAAAATCGGCGCAGTAGTTCAGTTGTGAAAAGGTAGACAGAGAGAGAAAATTCTACTTTCATAATTATCATAATATGAGTATGGATTATGAACATTTATTAGTACAGAATGATAATAGTAAAATACAAAGCAATAACAGCTATCAATAAATTTATGATTATTTATTGATAATAAAATACCTACCTACCTATAATTTTCTATCTACTTATAATAACTAGGTAGGAAGAAAATGTAGGATTAATATCCAGAAGCCTAAATAAATCATTGAATTAAATTGAAGCCTAAACAAACTTTTGTCTCACACTCTTAAGTCTCAATATACTGACGAAAGTTGGCTCTCAAACTTTCATTACACGAACAAAACTGCTAAATATTTTCATGCAAACCTGATTTAAAAAGAAGCCAAATAAACTAATGAAATATAGTACCATGGTACAAAAGAGAGTAGAATCTATCTATACTTATAATAAAACTGTAACGGGACGAATTCTGTACATTAAATATACTTTGAAAATTTAAATCGTAGGATGCTTTATTATCGATACTGAGCCCAAAACTTTTTTTTTTTAATTTTTTGTCTGTCTGTCTGTGCGCGCATCACGCCAAAACCACTGAACGGATTTGAATGAAATTTGGTATAGTGATAGGCGATAGCTGATACTCCGGGTCAACATATAAAATACTTTTTATCCTGATAAACAATAAGGTTTATCCGGGATAGGGGATGAAAGTTTTTGTTCATTTTACACCATAACTCAATCAAATTTGAACTGATTTTGATAATTCTTTCTTTATTATAAATTGTGTACTATAAAAAATATTTTGCCTAATTTTGGTGAAGATCTACTAAATATTATCGGAGATATAGGACATAACTTCTCGCGGATAGTAGCAAGTCACTCTAAACTTTTCCCACGCGGACGAAGTTGCGGGAATCAGCTAGTTATGAATAAAGCTTTTATTATAGTCATAAAGTCAATCTCCTCCTATAGTTATAAAACCTCTAGAGCGCTTTAAGTTCAAAGGGGCACGATGTACTTTTCCGAGTCAACTAAGCTATCTCTGATTGGCTACACTTCAAACGATTTCTTGATCAAGTCAATATCATTTCGCCTTTGGCAGCGAAATGTCTATACGGAGCACCCGTTTTATTTTACATATAAAATGTTCATGCTTGGTCTCACGTAAATATTGACAGAGGACTCGTACATTTCTCCTTTCAAATAAAATTTAAATCCTTATGTAAGGAACGCTTAAGAGTTCTCCATAATGTTCTCAAAGATGTGTAAAGTCTGCTAATTTGTATTGGCCCAGCGTAGTTAAAACTGGCCTAAAACCCTTCTGAGCCACTTGGTTTATAAATATAAAGTCATAATAGTGTTTGATGATGATGGAGATGTAGAGCAACGTGTTTTATTAAAAATTAGCTTTTGCTCAGGTTTGGAGTTCCGCGGAAAACCATTGTTTACCTGGGATAACAATTATACTTACTACAACAATAGTAATCAAATTTCTAATCTAACTAATTTCTGCATACAAGCGATATATCGACGTGACTTTTTACGTGAACGAAATCGCGTGCAAAAGCTAGTTTTAATTTTCAAGCTATTGCATAGCTTCTATCGCGGGCCAGCGTGGAGACCGAATCCAGAAATTCTGTAACGAGAATAACCTGACACGGGACTGCTCTACGGTGAGCCGCTAGATGGCGCATTTTTTATCAAAGCCATCTAGCGGTGAGCCGCTAGATAAAAAATGCTATGCAATAGCTTTACCGTGGCAGTCCCCGAGTGCCACACGTCTTTTTTTTTAATTCGTTGACAAGATAGTCTTTGACTGCGATCTGACCTGATCGTATGTGATGATGCAGTCTAAGATGGTAGCGGGCTAACTTGAAATGGGTATAGCAGTGTAGATTCAACCCATACCCCCTAATCGGTTTCTACACGCCATCGTGCCGGAAGGTTAAATCGCTTGGTGGCAGACTTGGTCTTTGATGGTAGGGTGGTATCTACTCACGGCTAAAGCCTCCCACCAGACAAACGAAAAATGAAACCTATTCATAACTAAGTATGGATGTAGCAAGAATAAAAGTGAATTTTGTCGATAAAAACTACAAATCGAACGGAACAACAATCCAAAGTTGGTTATAAGTATCTATAAAAACAACAATTCTATTTTCATCTAGATTGCTCGGTCTAACAAAGTTTGAGCGGTGGACTGCGGTGAAACTTTATTTATAAATCCATAACCTTTCAACGCAGGTTCGATTTCAATTTTACTCGCGTCCTCAGTGGTTTAGTTAAATGAGTTTTGCTCGTGGCGGTGGTTTAGAGCGTGATGGCTTTTTGTATCTACAAAGTTCTTGTGACGATTGTTGGGCGTCATATTAATGTTTCTTTTGCTTGTTATTGTTGTTGTGATTTTTGAACGAGCGAAGCGAGTTCTCTGAGTCAACTAGGGCGCTTGTCTGTATTGGACAGAGATCCGTCCAAATGTCTGTCAGAGCCCTATAACTTCTGAATTACTGAATATTAGAACGTGAAACTTGGTTGAAAATTCAGTTATATCCTGTACTTGAACAACAAATACTAAAATTAGATAAATGTTATAAAGAAACGAAATTATTTAATTTAAAATGCTAATAGCTTCACAATAATGCTAATAGATGGCGCTGTTTCAGTAAAACAGTTTTATGTCAACTATTATTTTTTTTATTGCGTCTAATGTTAAAAGTTAATTATTACAATATATAATTAAAACTTTTGGGAATTATGGGATATCGCGAGGTCTCAGTTCGGGGCGAACCACTAGTTGAATTGAATACCTGCTATTTGACTCGGCTCGTACGTATGGGCTTTTAACCCTTCGCTGAATGTGTAGTGAAGTTAACGTTACCAAGAAATTTTGTATGAAAATGACAGGAGCGTCGTTCTCTTGAGAAAGACTTAGCTTCTATTCTACCGTAATATGCATTGAACTTAACTTTCTGTATCCACATTGCTTAGTACGTTTATCTCACGAACAGGCGTTTACTTGTGGTTACGTCGTGCACATGCGTATTGCGTCTAACAAAATTTGAGCGGTGGACTGCAGTGAAGTTTTATTTATAAATCCATAACCTTTCAACGCAGGTTCGATTTCAATTTTACTCGCGTCCTCAGTGATTTAACGTTCCGGCACGATGGCGTGTAGAAACCGATAAGGGGTATTGGTTGAATTTACTCTGCTATACCCCTTCCAAGTCAGCCCGCTACCATCTTAGACTGCATTGTCACTTAACATCAGATGATATCGTAGTCAAGGGCTATCTTGTCATCGAATAAAAAAAAACTATCTGTGTGCACGGAGCCAGAAATAGTAATTTATATTAATAAGCTCTCTATTGGCTTCGGTGGTTTATAAACTACTTCAAGAATTCCAAACTAAGAGCGGATCTAAAGTTTTGAATTACACTTTAGCGGTTTAAGCTGACACACCCAGATGTCTGCCATTAAAACTCCTGCGATACAATTGAAGTGATCCTTTAAGTTTAGAGTGTTTGATTTTTACACAAAAGTGTACTGTTCAGAGTTAGATTCAGAACTCGTGCAACTTTAAACTAGGAAATATAGATAGTTTACAAAATAATGATTGATGCAACATTAGCTGTTACATTTTACACTAACATAATCAATACGACAGATGTTATATATCCAGTTTTCTCTAGTCGGGTTTCGTGCTCAAAGAAGGCTAACAGGATTAGGAATAGGGTCCCGACCCTATTAATAAGCCTGGCTGTTATGATGGTACGGAACACTTCGTGTGCGTTTCCACCTCGAACTTGGCTGGTTTTTAAACTTTTTTCTTATAGAAAAATGGTTGTACACTAATTCACCCTATTTGATGACGGCGAACATTCTCCCAAGAGCGAAGTCGCATACTTTAGCTAGTTAAGCCGATAAAGAAACACCCTCCCTAGTTGATGTAATATTTTAAAAGCAAAATTGATTCAAAGGACATTTTGTCCAAAACAAATGTAAGCGAATCCTGAATAACCATGGATTCTATTAAAATAATTTATTCCCTGGAAGTTTTAATGTAATGGAAGTAAGCAGGAAACGGGTCCCAATTTAACTAAGGGATTGTAGTTGTTTGGGTTAATCCGGGGTTTCCGATACGAAACTATAGTAAACGTGAAATGATTTCGTATTAATTTTATTAATACAATTAGATTCGACGACCTCCCTGGCGCAGTGGTGAGCGCTGTGGTCTTATAACTGGGAGGTCTCTTCGATTCCCGGCGGCGGCAATTTGGGAATTTATAATTTCTAAATTGTCTCCGGTCTGATCTAGTGGGTGGCTGTGGCTAGTTACCACCCTACCGTCAAAGACGTGCCGCCAAGCGATTCAGTGTTCCGGCACATGTGTATCTTTTTTTTTACTTTGTCTTTTAGAAACTTTACATAAACATACCCTGAGAAACAACGGAATATCAAATTAAGGCTCACCTAAGCTTTAAGGCGTTAGAGCAGCACTTTTTATTTTATTATTTTAAAACTTTTTGTTTCATTAATGTATTAGTGGCATTTTCAATCATTCATTATTATTATTTTTTGTAAGCTAATTTGTGTATTTGTCAATTTTTTGTTGTACGTAGCTACCTAGTAGCTTGTAGATAGTTATAGTTTAATTAATGAGTTACGGAATCACGTCTTTGGACGCTTGGGTTCCCCCTGAAAACCAGCGCTGCAGCTTGCTGTTGCTTTGTGCTGAGTGGGGTGCCTTATTTTTCCATGGCCACTTACATTTTTTTGAATTATTAGATTTACTTACTTGGTAAGCGAATTTTTGTAAGTGTTTCGTGGAAAAATAAAAGAAATTATCTATCTATCTATCGATTTGTGTGCTAGGAATGTTAAGGTGCGATTAAACGGCGCGCTATAACACGAGCCGCGCCGCGCCGCACCATCCGTGTAGGCGCGGCTCGGCTTAATGCGGACGCAAGCCTGCTCGTTTAAACGACGCGGGGTAGCACGATCCTACGCGAGCCGAGCCGTCCGTGGAGATGCGGCATCAGCGGCATTCGTTCGTCGCGCGCTCTGTGCCATCTGTTTAGACGGCGCGTATTAACACGAGCCGAGCCTAGATGGCGCGCGCGCCTTTGATCCGTGTCGAAAAAACCGACAAGTGATGGATCGGGCAAAGTTTGCCGATCCGCGCTGAGCGTAGTTGTTTACACGGCGCGTGGCGCGTAGAGCCACGCGCCGAGCTAGGCTAGGCTCGTGTTATAGCGCGCCGTTTAACCGCGTCTTTAGAAAGGCTACTTACAACGTCGATGAGTTGACTGAGCCGTAGTCCCATCTTAACGGTGAGCCGATCTGAGTTGTTCCCCACAGGCCGGATCAGTCTGTTGTAGTTTGACAGGAGGTCGTCGTATAGCCGCTTCGCTTCAGGGTTTGCGACGCTCAAGCGACCCCACACGCACAGGACTCCGACCACAAACGCCAACACCATCTTAGGCTAACACCACCCCTGCGGACAAAGGACACTACGTTCAAATTCGTGTGCTCTACTTATAGTCTTGTAAATTAATAAAAATGTATACTAATATTATAAAGCTGAAGAGTTTGTTTGTTTGAACGCGCTAATCTCAGAAACTACTGGTTCGAATTGAAAAATTCTTTTTGTGTTGGATAGTTCATTTATCGAGGAAGGCTTTAGGCTATAAGCCTGAGCGAAGAATCAGTGAAAAATGTTGCAAAAACGGGGAGAATTATCCATATTTAAAATATATTCTTTTGAAAATTTCTTAATCGCGATCATAATAACAGAAATTGACGCAGACGAAGTCGTGGGCAACAGCTAGTTAATAATAATTTCTTGTAATCATTTTTCCATAAGTTTTCCTATTCCCAAGGTTACCTGGTAGAGATCGCTACTAAGCGATAATGCCGCCTTTTGTGTCATACCTTTTGTCATTGTTTCTTTTGAATATATATTTTTTGTTGTTGTTTTGGGTGGTGCAAATAAAGAGTATAATAAATAAATAAATAAATAAAACCGGCAAAGTGCGAGTTAGACTCGTACACGAAAGGTTCCGTACCATCGAAACAGTGATTGTTAAGGTCGAGCAAAAAACACCGAAAAATCACGTATCATTCTTGTACGGGGGTCCCATTATATTTTATTTTTTATATTTCATAAAGAATATTAGCCGAGCTGAAGTTAACTAATATCCTCTAATCCCCTCCAAATAAGCGGAAAGCTTGTGCTAGGAGTGGATACGACAATAGTGAAACGGGTGGGGTTCGAACCTGCGACTTCTCAGTTTTTAGTCCACACCATTAACCGTTGAGGCTTCATTTGTTGAAATAGCGGCAATAGATATTCAGATTATCTACTTATTACGGTTCATGAGATACAGTCCGCTGACAGACGGACGGAAAATGGAGGCTTAGTAATAAGGTCCTGTTGCACCCTTTGGGTACGCAACCCTAACTAGTGTTTCCTATAGTGGTGACTTTTTAGTAGTTGAATGATCCTAAAAATGTATACATAGATAAGGCTGGTACATAATCATTATAAATAAAATTCATGCAATATGCAGCTATACTAAAAATCGCGTGAATGCAATGATTGCATTAATAATTGCCTAATTTGTGTTCGATTTCGCGTTGAATGTTGCAATCGAACCCATCGCATTAATTCTATTGGCTAACTGAGTTAAGCTATTAGCTACAATTTAGCTTTAATGTGAATTATAGCTTTCAGCTGCCTCCAAATAAAGCGGTCGATCTGCACAAGCTTAAGCTTTAGCTTAAGACCAGGGTCTTGGTGAGTCCTCAACAAAATAGCTTGTATTTTTTTGAGAACTTTGTGGCTTAAGTAAACACAAAAATTTATAAATAAAATATAATCTAAAAGTATTAAAATAAAAATTTTGAATAAGTAATTTAATTCAGACTTCAAATAGTCAATATAATTTTACATTGATATATTTATTACGTCTTTCATTGTTACTTTTGTTCATTACTTATTAATCATTATAAATGCACTTTTAAAAAATTATTATCATTTCATTTTAACACGTTAACTGTCCAGACAACAGACACAATAGTTAAACAATAACCATGCTCACATGTGAATCATGGGACAGGGCAAGGGTTAATTAACATTTTTAGTCTTGGTTGCTAGTTATATTATTTTTCAAAAGCGGACCCCCAATCAAACTGATTGGTGATCCCTGGTTTAAGGCATAATTATGTATCTATAAGTATACTGGCGATTCACTTATACTTAACCTAAGATGTACCGATCGTAAATCCACGCAGCTTTAGGGTTTTAAAAATTTTTTTTGCAAGAAGCTGTTTTGGCTAACGATATGCTGTGCTAAGTTGAAATTACTCTATGCATGTGCACAAAGTAATATCTGGCTAAGTACAGCCATGCGGCCGTAATTGCAAAATTAAATACAAATTAGTATCTTCCGCTCTCAGCTGCTAAGTAGCAATAAATAATAACGAAATTAATTAAGCCAAATTTCAGCGGCACTTGTTTGTAATACGGTGATTTTGATAAAGCTGTAAATCATTTCGTTATTAAATTTTCCTATTCACCTTTGTTTGTGCCGATCGACCGCTTTATAGGAGAATTGGGATTATAACATCTGTTGTACGCAAGGGAAACCTTCAGATTAAGATTTACATAGCTACATTTAAGGGTTTATTGTATACGTAGATTGTATAGTCTTCTGTTAATTTGTTTTTAGGCCTTAACCGAACGGTTTTTGTACTCTATTTCATTTTTATTTTATCTATATATATAAAATTCAAAGTCCTGACTGACTGACTGACTGACTGATCTATCAACGCACAGCTGAAACCACTGGATGGATCAGGCTGAAATTTTGCATGTAGATAGCTATTATAACGTAGGTGTCCGCTAAGAAAGGATTTTTGAACATTCAACCCCTAAAGGGATAAAATAGGGGTTGGAATAATCGAACTTAACGTGAGCGAAGCCGCGGGGTAAAGCTAGTCTATTTATAAGACAGACGACCGATTATGACAATAAAAACAAAAATAATACAGCCAGGTCATGGTTGTGAACTAACTAACCTTGAGTAATAATGATCTAGCTACCCTCCATATACCAAATCTGTCTACATAAGCAGCAAATTCCCCCACTGAGAATCGAACCCGGTGTTATAACACCACAGCGCTTACCACTGCACCAGAGAGAGGTTGTCAAAATCCATAACAATAAGCTATGGATTCCAAAGCTAGGCTCAGCTTAGCCTGCCTTAGTAGAAAAGGGAAAGTAAATAAACTAAGCTATAAAATGCTATACATCATCACACATCTTTAGTGGAAAAGCAGTCTTATGTTCTATGACAATATCTGCATTGATTCAGTGATTACACAGGGTAAACAATACAGAACTTCGACACTAATAAATCTATCGAATCCCGAAGATAAGTCACAATTTATAGAATGCCTTTAAGGCGCTCCAAATAGATTAGTTTCTTGATTTATCTGCGAGATCAAAGATGTTTCAGTGCTCGAATAAATAATTGCAATATAGATTAATGTTTATCCTGATTTATTTAAAAGGAAATGTTTATATTAATTTTGAGATTAAAATCGAGATCGACAAGGATACCATTAGCTTATTTCAACATCCGTCTCAGTTCAGGTTTCGCATTTATATGCGAAAGGTTGTCTGTCTGTTCTCTTTTAAAAACAGATCTTTAAGATATTGGTTCAAAGATAGGTTGTATCCAAGGCGGACGTAAAGGAAGAAAAGGAAAAAACTTTTTCATCACAAAATTAAAAAAAAACTAATAAAACAAAATTAATGAATATAAAAACAATTGAAGGTGATCAAATATTGGTATTGCACTAAGCAACACGTTTTTTTTTTTTTTTAATCTTTTTTTTTTTTGGGGTTTTTTACCCGCAGGCACGCCAACCCCATCCAAACGTATAAAAATACAATTAACTTATCCTACTTAAAAGTAACTTAACTAAGAAAACATCCGACAGTCACTGATGGCAAGAAGCAACACGTTGCAGCCATGCTTTTGGGTGCAACCTTACATTTGCAGTTTTGTGTAAGGTAAATCTAAATATACAAAAGAAAAAAGTGATTAACTGACTGACTGAACTACGAGTATCAAAGCACAGCTCAAACCACTGGACTAGCTATTATGCCGTAGGCATCCGCTAAGAAAGGATTTTTGAAAATTCAACTCCTAAGGGGATAAGATAGGGGTTTAAAAAATCGAACTTAACGTGAGCGAAGCTGCGGACAAAAGCTAGTTTTATATAAAAAAAAACTTAGCCCCACAAAATGAAACAAAAAACTTAGATTATCTAATTCCGATATTAAATCAGTCATCGGCACCAAAACACCAAAGCATATATGTAAGTCTTTAGTCTTCAGTTTATATCCAGATGGACTTAAACTAGATAGTTGAACATCTACAGTACGCAAGACCAAGTCTATGACGAAAACTTAGATATAATGGCAAATTAATCGGCTGGCTCACTTCGTCTATTGAACAAGATAGTCCGAATCAAGACGTTAGAACGTTAGAGTGTTATATTTATTTGTGCTGCTATAAATACCCTCTTGTTTTCGATTGAGTTAGATTTTTGGTACTATTCCAGGGATAACTTTTTGGCGTACTCGGTAGAATAAGCCCACCCTTGCACCCTCTCCTACTGAATAAAGTTACCGGTAGAGACAGCTCTTATAGATATTATGAGGGTTTCCGTCTTTATCCTTTCTTTTTTTATGTTTTATATGCGTGTTTTGGCACAAAATAAATAAGAAGCCTTTCTATACCAACTTTTTGAGAAACCGAATGTTGTCAAAACCAGATTTCAATTGGCAAAACATGGAAGCACAACGTTTATACAAAAGCCCCCGAAAAAGTTTCTGGACTGCAAACGGGGTTATTGAAGAGGCCAAAGCATGACAGGCCAGTGAATTGAAAAAGAAAGTAGAAAAGTTGGAGTAGAAAAGGATTATGATAGTTTAGGGCATCGGCTTAAAAGAACTGGTGATTATTTCTACTAAATAAGCTTGCTTTTAACTTTTGTCTAAAGCAAGACCTATCCGAAACTTTTGATGATGATGGTATTGCTCTAATTATATTGTATCTTTGGCTACCAGAGAACCTGTTTAACATGGCTTCAATATAAATGAAAAGTGCAATGGCCTGATATGCAGGTCGATCCGGGGACTTTATGGGCGATGTTAAATTGACAAAGGTCAGTGTCGCTTCTTTATGAATAATAGTTGGTATTCTGTGCCCGTACATTCTTCTTGACCTTTAATAAACTAAAGAATAGCTACGAATATTGTATTATGTTGTTGGATCTCCTAAACATTGCTAATATACTTTTTAATAAAAGAAAATTCTCTCGCAAAACTCTGAATGCAAATTACAAAATTTTATGAATGTTAAGACTTTGGGCCTCGTATTTTATCTTAAGGCAAAACGTAATTTTAAATAAAGTTGATAAGAGCCAGCGTACATAGCACAAGGCCGTCCATAGAAACTTTTTTCTTGGAATTGTTTTTGTACGGTGCTCTTATTTAATTTAATCTTTTGGTAACATAGCTTCCTTTTCTAACTCACCTATAAGTATTTTCCATATCTTTGTAAGGTCTCTCTAAATATAGTACCGAAAATATTTTATATGGTTTCTGTCAGTCATATGAAGTAACTTTAATCCAGGGAATCGCTGAGTACAAGTCTGCATTTTAGATTTCGTTACTAATTAAGCTAATTAATTTCGTTACTAATCAAGTGTGATCATAGTTAAGGGCTAACCTGTCAACTTACAAATGTTGAATAAGACGATTACCAGTAAATTTTTAGTGTTGATCTCTATTGCACGAGTCTTCGCTAATTTTTTACTTTCTTTTTGTCATTCGAAAAATGAATGTACGTTGTACGAGCTTTGTATGAACAATAAACATGTAGATAAGCTCGTGACAGTTGACAAAATTTAACAAGTAACAGACAGGCACTCACCACCTCAGCCTGTCGATAAATAGGTACGGTGTTTTGAACATCAGGGAAGTGAAATAAATTAACATTACATTTTAATTTTTAACACAATATTGACATCATATTACTTTAAGCGTTGGTGGTAGGCCGAATGAATGTCAATATCAAAACAACTTGAAATGTTAGTGCTAACCAATATTATTTGAATTGCTTTTTACAACAATGGATTTGAAGCAGATTTGAAGATACACGGAAAGGTATTGTTGAAAGTCCTAAAGAAAGAAAAAGTTTTTCTGACCTTACCTAAATAAATAAGAAGATTAGAAAGAAGTATCTAGAAGATTAGGAGAAGCTAAGAAATATAGTACTCTGAAAAGTTTAAAGAATCACCATCCGGATCGACGCAACAGTATTGTTTTATTTAAATAAGTAGGCATGAATAAGAAAAACTTTTCGTTTAATAAGCACTAATTGAAAAAAAAAAAACAAACTCATTCCTATGCAAACAAATATAATAATGTTCTAACAAAAACTGTACAAATATAAGACCGCATTCATCATTTTGGTATAACATTGGAGTGAATAACTAAAATGCAAATCTGAACTTTATAGTCCAGAAAATAAGGCCTTGTTTGCGATTAATAAACTTCCCATTGAATTAAATTGACGTCGGTTTAATTTTCAAATGAAATTTGAATCTGAGCTTCTTATTTTAAGGTTTATTTTAGCTTCTTCGTTTTAAACTGCTTTGTGGGTAATGGAAGGAGAGATTACTTGCGATCCTGATTTTAAAGTCTTTTGATTTATTTTTACGAGAGGAAGTAAGACCAAATTCTATTTGGATCGTGATTTGTGGATTCTATACACATCTACGTGCATTTTTTATACACCTAAGTTATAGTTTAGAACTATCGACTCCATTCCGGTTCTTTAAGGAAACTTATGAACTGACTCGTGTTTAGTTTGTGCTTTGTGAGTTACGTTGAAACTTTTTATTGCAGACCACGTTTGATCTTCTCAATTTTTTCTTTTCCTCTTATATAGTTTAGTGAAAACTAAATCTTCCAATATTACAACCACTTTGTCATGCCAAAAGGGAGGCTAATAATTTGGAATAATTAGTCATCCCTGATATAGAAGTGACCATGAGATCGCCAAACCGCTCTGAATACCATACTTGATACAGGGTAATAGGCCAAGCAGATTTTTTTGATTTGGTGGACAGCAAAATAAGCTTGTTATTACTTAAGAGTTACGAATACATGGACTTCCACTAGTAAAATAAAAAAATCTAAGCTACTAAGCATTCAAGTATCATCTGATGTTAGATAAGTGAACGTCAAAAATAAACCTGCATCAGCTAACGGGCTTCCACTGGCTTCTGATTCGCTACCAACCTTTTAAAGAAATGAATTATGTATCGTGGGTGTTCTCCAACCCAAACATAAGGATTTCGATATTCGGCTAATGTATGTTGAGGCTCTTAACATAAATCACAGGGTACATATTCTGTGACTCACACTTTGGTTTTTTTTACGCCGAAAACGGAAAAGCTCTTTATTTTATGGTAAGGCTGGGTTGGGCTTACCCCGGTCACTCACATGCGCAAAAATATTCATACATTATACCTACGAATGCTTAACGAATGTGAGCGAATATGCAATGTTATTCCCATATTCATATTTTGCGCGTTCAAATTCTATGCTGTTATGAGAATAAGAGTAGCTTTCTTCTGAGAAACACTTCGAACATCTCAAAATGGCATGTGCCGGTATACCCAACAATGTTTATCTGTGAATCGAAATAAGATATTATTAGTCATTATATTATTCCGCTCCGATTTTTATATGATTATGTACATTTTAACCGATTTAAATCGCAGCATGCCTCTTTATTTGCCATTTGAATGTACTGAAAATTGTATTAATTTACAGGACTGATTATATTTTTATTATTATCACAGATACTCTAAATACTTCACTCGCTTGACAAATTAAATTACATCATCACGTGAAATGCTAAAGGATCTTACAATGTTAAACAATAGATATTACTCGAAGGATTTCAATACTCGTTAAGTAAAAGGTCAAACAATTTTGTAATAGTATCACTTAATTGTAGTTAATTAAGCTCCTCGGGCAAACGACCGATTGGTTCCCGGGAATTAGCGAAATGAAAATCGGATTATTTTAAGCTTAAATATGAATTTAGAAGCCGTTTGTTGTTTGGTACAAACGGAGAGAAGATAGAGTATAGGATTTTATATAAGACTAGCTTTTGCTCGTGGCTTTGCTCACGTTAAGTTCGATTTTTCAAACCCCTATTTTACCCCCTTAGGGGTTGAATTTTCAAAAATCCTTCCTTAGTGTACGCCTACGTCATAAAAGGAACTAACTGTAAAAATTTCATGTTTCTAACTTCAGTAGTTTAGGCTGTGCGTTGATATCTCAGTCAGTCAGTCAGTCAGTCAGGACTTTGAATTTTATATATTTTTATATAAGATAAAGTACTCTAAGTACACATTACAATATTGAATTAGAGCTCCATTTCATGGAAGCATTCTTATACGTTTACGTGTACGGATACGCTCCAAACTAAAATCGGTTGTACTGAATTTAGGACTTTAAATCAATACTGTTAAGGTTTATTGAGTAGGAGGCTTTGGCCGTGGCTAGTTACCACCCTACTGTCAAAGACGTGCCGCCAAGCAAGTTAGTGTTCTAGCACGATGGCGTGCAGAAACCGTTTAGAGGTACGGATTGAATTTACACTGCTATACCCATTCCAAGTTAGCCCGCTACCATCTTAAACTGCATGGTCACTTACCATCAGGTGAGCTCGCAGTCAAGGACTGTCATTGTATTAAAAAGAATCAAAAAAATCTTCTTTTATATAATCACAAACAGAAGGTTTATAGTAGGTATTACTCGAATGTTTATATGTTTAGTTTAGTTTTATGTTTAGTTGTTGCTAATATTTTTTATATTCGCGTTCTCTTATGTTTTACACCAGATAATTATTAGAGTATTACGTCTGCGTAATCCTTATTCGAAATTAAAATGTCTGACACAAGTTATCCATTGCCAACGTAATTATAATGGCGTTCAGTGAAGACATTTTGGCAAGCACACCAACATCTGCTACATAATAATTCCCGTTCATAATGGTTGGCAAATTGACATCCTACATGTAGCGAGAGCTAGGCAGTATGTAAAGTCCGATAAGTTATTAATTATTGAATCTTGCGCCTTGCCAAAATAATGGCTGCATCGGCTATCAGTTAATGGATTAAACGATTACCAATTAAAAACGTTATTTAGAGATAAATGGAAAGGCCATTCTATTTTGCAAGGTGGCTTGAGTTGGTTGATGGATAATCAAAATTCCCAAGTAGGATTTTTTGCTAACTGTGTCAACAAATTAAAAGACTGTGAATTTATAAACTTAAAGAAGAAAATACTAAAAAGTCTAAGAAATTTCGGTTCTAAATTGGTGATCTTTTGCCCAAAGATGTATTTAAACAGGTTGCTATTAAGGCCTGTAAATGATACAACAATGGAAAAAAATCTTATTTGAACTCCCTTATACCATTATTCTTATTCAACTAATTTAAAGTAAGTAGGTACAAGTAAGAATTACCCTAAAGTCACTTATTTTTTTCCAAAACAGTACCTACATTTTATGATTCGCAGGGAAAAGCTGCGAAATTCCCTTTGATCACCACTCGAAATAAATTGTACGCTTTTTTCAACCTTTTATCTAATAAGATGCTATATTCAAATTCAAGTAACCGTGTCAAATGTTGTCAAGGTCCCTATTTCGTTCCCTTTTGGGGCAACGGGACGCGAAGATAGGAAAATTAATGGCGTTATTTAGGGGCCCTTTTTAATTTAAGACTTTAAGGTGAGGCCTTCGGAGTTGGTGTAAATTCACTGAATTATCGAGGTGGTGAAATTATTATTAAGTTTTGGGAAAATTTACGCTTATTGTGTTAAGATTAACGCTATGTTGAGCATTTTTGCCATAGTAATATAATAAATGCGAGAGTAACTGTCTGTCTGAGTTCGCATCCTGGAAATGAACATTGAACATAGAATAAAAAGCATTCCAAAAAAATCATAGAGGTCGCAAGGGATTTTTAAAAATCCCTTGCGACTTAAATTCAAGCGAACGAAGTCGCATGCTTCTAAAATATCTAGTTTTTTAAAAATGTTATCTATCAGCACAGTGCAGTTATTATAACTTATAAGTTTGTCGACCGAAAAAAGTAAAATTCTTTTTCTCAGTTTTTTAAATTCATATTATGCTTTAGCATTTTCTTTACTCATTAGAGTGTAGGTATAACAGCAGTTAAATAATCATTTAGATTCTTTTTATATTCTGCCATATTTTTTTATTATAATTTTAATTCCTGCTAATATTATTTAGAAAGTTTTTTTTCCATATAATGTGGCGTATGAATATTATGAAATATGTCAATTTAACTATTGCCAAGTAACTTTTAATCAAAAAATTTTGGCGTTCGGAAAGTTATTGCATTGTAAATCTGCCAAAACGTCAAGTTTATTCCTTGGTTGAACGGTCATGGTGAAATTGCTGTCTATCTGTTTTAAAGTTACTGTGCGTGTACTGTGTGTGTGTATTTCTTAAAATTGTAATAAAACTTTGAACCTTACTATCCTACTTCCTACTAATATTATAAATAAATGCGAATTTGTGTGGATGGATGGATGGATGTTTGTTATTCATTCATGCTACAACGAATTAACCGATTTGGCTAAAAGAAGTAGCGATAGTGTATACCCAGGATTAACACAAAAGCTACATTTTACGTTTGAAAATTAAAAATTAAAACTTCCCGCGGGAATTAAAAAACCTTAATCCGCGCAGACGAAGTCGTAGGCATGTTCTAACACTTTAATATTTTTCGTTATTCCTAAACGCCGCACCGTTCACCGTTCAGACGCTCTCTCTGTCGACTTACTCGTATATTAGATTTTTACGCTCGATGAGCTTCAAAGGCTTCAATGGAACCACTCTGATAGTAAAACCTCTCTTGGAGTTAAAAACTTCACCGAAAATGTGAAATTGACATTCGATTTTCACATCATTTCGCCTCGCTGCTGGTCTATTCACTAACGCTGAGATCTATAGAGCGTGTTCTGACTTAACTCAGACTTAAGATATAGTTTTTTTTTTATTCACAGGGTGCCCCCTTACATGGAAAGAGGTTTTGTTTTGATATTTTTTAATTTTCATTTTGTTTAAATTTTTATCATTAATCGATGTTTTATTTTAAGCGCATTTACACTTTTAGTAAATTTTATTATTTTTCACTAATTTTGAACATTATAAGGTGTGGTCATCTTCAAACATATTAAGATATAGTTAAAATCTGTCTCGTTTTAACTCTGTCTTGAGTGAGAGTGCGGTCTATAGACAGCTAAAACTCACTTCGAAAGCAAACTGACTTCACCTTCATTTCACCATCAGATGATAGACAATGCCGGGAATCGAGCCCGGGACTTCGTCATCTGTAATCGAACTTGCTAACCACTGGTCTAGTGGTTAGCAAGTTCGATTCGAGGCAGTTAGTATCCAGGTGATATCAAGGCACAAGACCAAGGCTTTTTCGGATTGATGGAGAAGAACTAAGAATTCTTTTTTACTTAAATGATGACCCACATAAACTCTGTCGAAGCTGTAAGCAGCATCTAGCAGTCTCTTATTTATATAAAAACTAGCTTTTGCCCGCAGCTTCGCTCACACTAAGTTCCATTTTTCAAACCCCTATTTACCCCCTTAGGGATTTAATTATCAAAAATACTTCCTTAGCGATAGTCTATGTCATAATAACTATCTGTATGCCGTTCAGCCGATCCGTTGAGTGTGATCCGAGCTGTGCATTGATAAATCAGTCAGTCAGTCACCTTTTCCTTTTAGATATACATAAAATTCAAAGTCCTGACTGACTACCTGACTGACTGACTGACTGAGATATCAACGCACAGCCTAAACTACTGAAGTTAGAAACTTGAAATTTTTACAGTTGGTTCCTTTAAAGACGTAGGCGCACACTAAGGAAGGATTTTTGAAAATTCAACCCCAAAGGGGGTAAAATAGGGGTTTGAAAAATCGAACTTAACGTGAGCAAAGCCGCGAGCAAAAGCTAGTTTAGATATAAAAATAAAATGTTTTGTTAAAGTTGCACGGCATAAAATCAAAGTGCCTGCGATACTCCGGCGGAAATCAAGTGACGGGTATCTTCGTCCTCGCGGGAAGTCTGCAGATGACGTCATTTCCAACTTCCGGGGTCGACGGCCTTGAATATAAGGCGGAATAATGCTTCTGTGTATTTTGCCTGTGATCCAATTTTATCGATTACGATAAACATAATAGAGACCCGGTAAAACGATGGAAGTTTAGTTTGTAAACAAATTAATGACCAGTTATTATTTTAGCAGCGTACGTTAACCGTCTCACTCAGAAATTTCTTATTCGAGGAGTCGTAAACTATAATTATTTTTCTTAATAAGCTATCTTTAAAGAAAAATTAGTTTTTTGGAACAGCTTTTAAAATTAATCAATTAAAATATATATATATGCAAGACGAATTGAGAACCTCCTTTTTTCGTCGCTTAAAAAATGATTAGTTACATACTAAGGCCGTCTTGCATCAATCTGCTTAATTTTGTTTTAAATTTTGTAATGCTGTCACTTTTTAGCAAGTTTAGTTCAGAGTGAACAAGAAAAGGACAAGACAAGTGAGCATTAGTAAATTAGTGACTGCTTAATACAGTGGCAAGTATGTATTTGGTAAAGAACCATTATTTTAAAACCCTAGTAAATAGCACTTTGATAAGCATAGACCGAAGATAGATTGACGAACTTTCTACACGTAAATCGTAACTTTCCCTGTTTTGACAGTTGAAATCGGTCTAAAACTAGATAGTTAAGAAGCGAGCTTAAAGTTGGTACTTCGAGAGTTGAAGTGGACCAAATCTTGATTGTGAACACTACTTTAAGTATTATAATAGTAGCATCTAGGAAGTGGTCGTACAAGTGAGTTAAGTGTTTTAGAACGTTGATCTTATAATTTACTAGACGATTGGTCTTAGAAAAGCCTTCGATTCTGGCGCGCAGCCTGGAACAACAATCAAGTCAGATTGAAGTGTGCATAAAATTGTTCATATTATGTATTCCTTCGTCGTGATAATAACATATTCTTTTACTAGCGTAAAATGTACATAATATTATTATTAATCTATACTTATACAATAAAGCGAAAGAATTTGTTTGAACGGGCTAATCTCTGGAACTACCCGTATTAGTCTGGAATAACACATACTTAGGCTACTTTTTAACCCGGGAAATGAGAGAGTTACCGCGAGAATAAAAAACCTTATTCCACGCGAACGATGTCGCGGGAATCAACCAGTACTCCAATAAATTGATAATTTTTGAATCAGAATTTCTAAAGATGCAAGCGACTGAATTAGCGAGCATCAGCTAGTTTGAAATAAATGTTTCAAATATGCATTTAAAATGAATGCAGTACTGTATTTTATTAGACACAAATCCCAACTGCACCGAAATGTAAAGAGAACCTTTAACATTTCGAACACTGGAAGCAAAAGGTGAAGGCGAACTCACGTATTCGTGGAGGTATTTAAAATGTGACTCCGCAAACCGTCTGCTAGGGTGCAAATTTGCATTTTTAATCCGTTGACAGTTTTCAGTGGCACGAACATTCCAAACGTAACCGTTCACTCCAAGATGGCCGTCATCGACCATTACATATGACGTCATACTGGTACAGATGACAGTAAAATAATAATTGTATTTTTCACTACTACCACGACTGTGACGGAAGTTTTCTTTTCTGGCAATGCCACGCCAATGAAATCTTGAACGTTGAAAGGCGTAATTTTTAATTTCTTATTTTTCTACTATTATAATGCGGTGGGTTCCTAGGTTCCTAGATACTTCAACTCGACTAAGAGAACGAGATTTCGATTTTAAGCTTAACGGTTATTATCAGTTGTACATAACTGATTTCTTAACGAACGTGCTCACCGAGAGACAAACGGTCGGTCACCCATCCATACCGACCGGGGTCAATGTTGCTTAATAATTTGTTAATCAGATAGTATGACGTGCGCTGTCAGGTCTTCTTTATAAACCGACAGACGTCTACAGCTGGACAATGGTTTCTTGCCTCAGTCTTGCGCCGCCTGCATCCAGCGTCTCCCTGAGACTCTTTGATGTCGTCAGTCTACATAGTGAGGGGTCTGCCAACAATGCGCTTCTCGGTGCGAGGTCGCAACTCCAGCATCTTGGGACCCCAATGACCATCACCTCTTCGAACAATACGGCTACCCCATTTCAAAACCTAGTAAGTGTGATTGACAAAATTTTAAATTAGACCAAAAACTTATTTGTGGTAGCCTGAAACAAACAACATAATATTTGTGGTAACTGTGAGTTTAGAGTTCAGAAGAAAATCTCTCCTCTGTAATTGGTAAATTAATTTGTCGTAAATAAACTACTTTGAAAGCTTTTATTGGATGCATTTATTACTTTGCTAAGCCATCTACAAAACATGTTTTTTTGGCCCCTGTAAAATTTTGTCAATCACACTTACTAGGTTTTGAAATGGGGCAGCCGAATATACCCCGCCCATTTCCACTTTAGTTTCGCGACTCGTTCAGCGCTCTGGCAGATCACACCTCTCTCAAGAATAACAAAAACATACATAGTTATGCTTAAAAATATGGATACCCAAAAAAGTTATCGAAATAATAATATTCAAACGCGGACAATGCGTACAAAGTTATTACCGCAAGGGCCATGCAGTGGATAAAATTCATTGAATAATATAACACTTTCTCAATTAGAACAAATGAATTCAAGAATCCCGGGCATCCCTTCGCAGTATCCGGCCTCAGTCGACTACCAAACAAATATACCAAACTTTCGAAATATATGAAATATTCAGTTCGGACCCTTTTCACACAACCCGTTTAAGCGTGAACGCGACATCGAGGGTTATTTATCAGCCTCGCTTTCTGATTTTAATTAAACTTCATTTTGGCACGTCGTTTATTTCTAGTGTACCAGAGTTAACTATTTATTGTAATGACCAATTAATTTATATTCATAATTAATTAGTTTACGTACAGTAATATTAGCTTTTTCCCGCAACTACGTAGCGTGTAGTTAGGTTTTAAAAATTCCGCGGGCGTCCTTTGTATTTAAGGGATAAACGGTAGTCTTATACGTCACTCTCATTTACACAATCGAATTTAATCGAATGCGAGCGAAATTTACGGCACTCATATTCGAGCATTGCTAAACTGATACGAGTTTGGGTTATAATGTATAATAACGTAATGTTTTGTATAATCGCGGGCGAGAATCTTATGAAAAGCATAGGAAAATCGCAAACCATTTCTTTCCGCTCGCACTTTCGCCATACACATGAAAAAAATCAGAGATATCCGTTGCTTCGTTGCTGCGTGATTGAAGGACAAACCAACCAAGAAACAAACACACTTTCGCATTTATAATATTAGTAAGGATTCATTTTCATTCATCTCATTCTCAACTCATCGCCTGCCCACTTCTGAGCAAGTCTCGAATAAGAAAGGTTTAAGGTCTTAGTTCACCACACTGGCCAACTTTGAGAACATTATGGAGAACTCTCAAGAATTCCTCACGATGTTTTCCTTCTCAGTTTAGTTAAAGCAAGTGGTACTTAATTGCTTGAAATGCCCTTAACATTAAAGCGGTGGTAACTTAGTGGTTAAGACATTTACGGAAGATCCAATCTTCGATCCCATGCACCATGTATCTCTTCCATCTCATGACTTGTCAGAGTAATTGATATTTTAAGCAATTAAGTTATGTATAACAATATGGGTATAATTAGAATCTCGATGTTGTGAATTTTAACGGATTTTCATTGAAACAGATTTTCGGTGATAACCAAATTAATTACCATAAGTAGAGTTATACGATTAATTAATAATTATAAACGGGACAATCGACGTTATTAAAATTTATAATTGGTTCGGCTATCGATATTTTTAATAATATTACAGCAGCTCTAATTTGTATGTTGATATTATAAACGTAAAAATTATGTTTACAAAACTGACTTCAAACGCCACTACAAAGTATATAAAATTTGAAGAGTTCCCTCGATTTCTCCAGGATCCCATCATCAGATCCTGATTTAATGACAATGGGACCACCCGGGAAGTATACCGTTTCAAACAAAAAAAGAATTTCCCAAATCATTCCAACAAATTGAGAACCTCCTCCTTTTTTGGAAGTCGGTTAAAAATTGTAGAGAGCATGTGGAATACTTACGTCAAATAGTTTACGTAAGATAAACTATGTCGTTAAAATTATGAATAGCGACACGAAATAACCCTATACAGTTTAACGGCGTGGTTAGAAGCTATACAGCGATATTTTCTCTAAATAAAACAGCAATATTTTCTCTACATAAAACGTGACTAGACGTTTTAAAAAGGTAATTTTACGATGGATTGCTCAATCGTAAAATTGACATCGAGTGGATTTTAAAATAGCCATCTATCATTTATATGGGTTTTCTATTCAACGTTTTTAACTCTATTTAGGAAAAGTCGATTTTGTTTTATATTGATGAATTTTATTCGTTGGTCGAAATTGTTCAAGGCTTTATTGTTTTAGAGCTTTTCACGAATTTTATATCTAGTTTTTCACGAGTTTTCTATATTCTATCTGTATTGATCATTGGCTTTGACACAAAAAGCCGTTTAGGAAACCAATCTACCTATGTATGCGCAATAAAACTAATACGACATTGGTAATAATAACAAATTTTCATATTCATTTAAGGGTTCTGTTGTAAAATAAAACAGAAAAAAGTTTTTTTCAGGTGGTCTGTCCATCTGAGTGTCACAGTGTTATTATTTGAATCTCTGCCATAAATAATCTTGATTTTTTAATCACTAATAAATATTTCTTGCATTTAATCACGCTCATTCTCACACACGCTTTCACACACTTCTTCGTGTGTTTCGTGATTATAATGTAATCGTCCAAAAAACTTTGATCTAGGCAATAAGCGCTCACGGTGTCATATTTTATGAGGGAGAGGGCTAGCTGTACTTAACATAGATCAACAAAATCTAGCTAGAACAGCCAGTTTTGATCCTAATAATATAAGTGTTTTTGCAATTATTGTTATTATGCCTTTAGACATAATTGTCTTTGATGATGAATTAATTATTTATTACTAGATGATACCCGCGACTTCGTTCGCGTGGATTGAGGTTTTTTATTCCCGCGGGAACTCTCTTATTTCCCGGGATAAAAAGTAGCCTATGTCCTATTCCAGACTATAATCTATCTCTGTGCCAAATTTCAGCCAAATCGGTTCAGTCGTTGCGACGTGATTGAGTAACAAACATCCACACTTTCGCATTTATAATATTAACCTAGAAACTATTAAAGTGTAAATTTGAAATTGGGCATAGATACCTAATCAAACTACTACAGAAGCATGTGTTAAAATACATAAAATAAAATATAGCCTATATTACTAGCTGACAACGTTGCCTTATATGGGTGAAAGAATTTATAAAATCTGTTCAGTAGTTTTTTAGTTTATTCATTACAATCAAACAATCAAATCTTTCCTCTATACATATATTAATTATTATTCTAGTAGTATTACAAATAACCAACACTTACTAAGTAACTACACTTACCAATCATTCCAGCACTTTGTATGCCCCCCGGCTTGTGTCCCATGTTATGTTTAATGTTATGTTTATTGTTTGTCGACTTTCTTTATGTAGTTCGTTGGGTTTATTTTACTTTGTTTTATTTTTGTTTTCTTTTTAGTTTAGTCTATTTCTATCCATATATATATATATATATATATATATATATATATATATATATATATGTCTGTGTACATATGTTTCCGTGACCGCACTTATATAAGGTTCCCACTGAAAACCAGTGTTGCAGCTTGCTGCAGCATGATGCTGAGTGGGGACCCTATTTGATCACATTATGCTAATATTTTATTTTTATTTTTTTTCTTTATTTTAATTCTTGAATTGTGTTGATCAAATAAAATCTATTTTCTTTCTTTCTTTCTTTCTTTCTATTAGGATAGAAAAGTTAAAAAAAAACTACTGGAAATAAAAATTCTAGGGTCAGCAGACTAAAGCACATAAGTCACAAAAACTCATATTTTTTTATTAAACCTATGTTCATTTATTTTAATACACCGTTTGACTAAAGTATATAAGTTCGCTTGAGAGTTCAAATTGCAGCGAACGGCTTTGTCTTATGTGCTTTGGTCAGACGGTGTATTAAAATAAATGAATATTATTGGTTAATAAAAAAAATACGAGTTTTTGTGACTTATGTGCAAAGTCTGCCTACTCCAGTTATTATGAATAGAGATGGGAGAGCACGGCCAATATTTTTGCTTGGTAACGTGTCAGTCATTTGCTTTGTGCCCTGTTGTTCCCTTGTATTGTCCACGTACAATATTTTTCTTGTTTGAAAAAGCCTTTCCAGTCAACGGATCGCCCTGGGTCGACCCCATGTTAGTGAAAGGGACAATATTCGATATGGTGTCGAAAGCAGTTAGGTTTATAAAAGTTTTTTTTTTTCGGTAATGTTGATTGAATCAGATAAAACGTTCACATTTTACCATATTAAATTAAGTAAGTATAAAAATATACAAAAATTCTTTTTAAAAAACCGACTTTAAACGCTGCTATAAAGTATAAAATAATTTTAGTTTGTACACGTATGTTGGAATTGGCTGGGCCTAAATAGGAAGAATGAAACCGATTCGCAACACTAGCCTGGCTTCAACTAAAATTATTTTATACTTTGAAGTGGCGTTTTGTAAAAATATTTTTTATTCATTTTTATTTTATGCTTTTTAGTGTAGCTTCATAGAATCAATCAACACTTTCTCTGATCGCGAGCGATTTGCTCTTATTTATTAAAAATCCTTTCTTAACAGATGCCTACGTCATAATAGCTATATGTATGCCAAATATCAGCCTGATCCGTTTAGTGGTTTAAGCTGTGCCTTGATAGATCAGTCAGTCAGTTCCTTTTCCTTTTATATATTTAGATAGATTGTAACAAACCTTCGTCTGGTGGGAGGCTTTGGCCGTGGCTAGTTACCACCCTACCGTCAAGCGATTTAGCGTTCCTGCACGAATTCGTGTAGAAACCGATTAGGGGTATGGGTTGAATTAGCCCGCTACGATCTTAGACTGTATCGTCATTTACCATCCATCAGATACCATCAGATGAGGTCACAGTTAAGGGCTATCTTGTCACTGTCAAAAAAAAATAACGACACAAAAATTCGGCACAAAGTTACCAAAGCGAAAATGTTCGTCGGCATTTTTCCTCCCTTTAAACTTGCCGTGCCAAACTCACTCGAGGGGAAATGACTTCACAAAGAGACCCTGCACTGACGAACAGCGTCCGTTACGTCTATAAATGACGTGTCGGACGCAAAAACACTTGATTGATGCGTTCACGGACGCCGCCACGGTCGAACGGCTTTGTGAGTGCTCTAAAATAAAAAAAAATTGTGTCGCTCCTTTACTGTGACTTTCAGTTAGTTGGATGTCAGTTCAGGACCCGAACCTTAAAGGTAACGGGTCCTAAACTAGTTCGACTGTGGATATTTTGTTTTATTTGAATAGCGGGCAAACGACCAGGCGTCTCACCTGATGTTAAGTGATTACCGCCGCCCATGAACACTTGTAGTACCAGATGCACTACCAATGCGTTGCCGGCTTTTCAGGAATTTATTGGTCCACCACATGAATAACCCCATATTGTAATGTGGGAACACCGTTGAAGGGAGATTCCACGATTTGGTAGTACGTGGAAAAAAGATCTGGAGCAACGGATGGTCGAAATTGAATGGATATTGTGAAAACTTGTCAACACGTTCAGGCGCGATTCAGAATAAATACAATTAACATGCAATGCATTGGCGATTCTTTCAGAAGTAAGCAATCTTAATGTTAAAGATAGCGTTGTAATCCGCCATTCGTATAATAATGAATGTTTAACTGCATAGAATAAGGCTCTTCTTACATTACAAAACTTGTAGGCGTACGTTATAAAAGAACAATGTCTCATAACTTCACGATTACACGTATATCTTTTTAGTAACAAAAGGGCTACAATAAAATAAAAACAACTGAAACAAAGTAAATAAAGCGTAGGAATTTGAATAACAGCGTAGAAAAACTTTCACACAGTCTGAGTTACGAAACCTATTTAAAGACTTCATAAAGGTCAAAGCTTTCATAGTAAAAACGGCTCTGCGGAGGCCAAAAGCTCTAATCTATGCAGCTATGACTCCCGAGGGAGCGGGAATATTCCTTACTAAATTGGGTAGCACAGCCCTCTAGGGAGCTTGCTTTACGGCCAGCTGATTCTCATACTATTTGGCAAGTTATAAAACAGTTATGTAAGACGCGGCTTCCTTGTGCAGCTACAATTTGGGATTACATTATCTTCATAGTTATGAAACAATGAGCTTTCGCTCGCGACTCCGGCTGCGAGGTCTAGGTGCTATCCAGGGTTAAAAAAAAATCATATAATATGTTGTACATTTTGTGTTAATGATGCCAATGCTATTCTATTGTAAAAAGAAATGTTTATTTTCTTTTCCTTGGACCAGTAGCCGCCCGTCACGGCTCATTAGCCAATCAAACGGGAGAATTCGCTCCGGATGCGCCATTCAGCGATGAAATCGACGCAAGTGCGGGTCCCTTTGTGACGTCACTTCCACACTAGTGGCTCAGAAAACAGCGAGTACAAAGCGCGTGTGAATAATGAGTTATGTAGGTAGGTTACGTGAAATTGGATTGTTTAATGACAGGCAATGTTCGAAATATAAATTTTGTAAACGAAATTTACAAGCGATATCCATAGTGCTTATACATATAGATTGAAAAAAAAAAACAGCCAAGTGCGAGTTGGACACGTAGGTATACACAGGGTTCCCTGCCATCGTAACAGCGATTGTTGACTCAAGGGTCGTTTAAAATCAAAAAGTAAGGATAGAGTTCCATTCACGTGATTTCATTTTTGTGTCAGCCATTTTTAAAACCATTTATAATGTTGCCAAATGACATATCCAGGAACAATGCTTAGAAACAATGTCGCGTTGAGCGTTCTAAACTTGAAACACTGCCAACTGCTGAATGCCAGTTAAATATTATACAAAAACGGGCAAGTGCAATTGTCAGGCCATGCCCTTATCTGATCTTGATGTTGGTAGAAACAGCAAAAAACACGTGTAAATAAATAGATTTCTACAGCGGCTGTTTAACAATACACGAGCTTTTAGAGTAACATTTCTAACTTCTACAATCGCACTTCACGTCACCGAAACCAATTTCACCCTCACCGCCTGGGTGCCTGGAGCACTTCGACCATCCGTTGCAGGTCCGCTCCATTCGCTCCAGATCTTTTTTTCCACGTACCACCAAATTATGGAATCTTCTCCTTTCGACAGTGTTCCCATTTAATTACAATATGGGGTTATTCAAGGGGCGCACCAATAAGTTCCTGAAATGCCGGCAACGCATCGGTGGTGCCTCTGGTAGTACAAGTGTTCATGGGCGGCGGTAATCACTTTACATCAGGTGACCCGCCAACTCTTTTGCCCGCTATTCATATAAAAAAAAAATTTGTACCTATTCAAATTATGCTGAAACTTTACAAACCATGCGCTCATCACCTTTAAAGGAGTACGATCGAAATGTTCGACAGCATACTTTATTAATTCAATACATAAACTCGATGAAAAGTTTTTCAATTAAGAATCCCGTCCCAAATAAAATTCCGGAATAATTTTCGGTGACTTCTCGTGAGTATTAGGAGCATGTCACACTGGTAGCGTCACATTACAACATAAGCAATCCACCAGACTTGCATATAAACTGCCATTTTATTTCAGTACTGAGTGTATTTCAGTGTAAATGGCGCAATCAGTGCAGGTCAGCGGGGAGTACTTTTAATTTTCTGTAAACAAAAACACTCGTGCGTTTTTTACAAGTTACGTAAAATTAACTTTTGAGCCATAACTATTACCCTTGTAATTACATTTTTCGAGAAAGTATTAACAAAATCAGCTTGTAAAGAGTATATGACAAGTAGAGACTCTGCTACTGAAGATTCTGCTGTGAAGAACGACATGAATGAATGAATGAATATATTTTTATTGAACATCTATGTGGTACAATAAAATACTTAGACAACGCCATCCTTACTAATATTATTATTAAATGCGAAAGTGTGTTTGTTTGTTGGTGTCCTTCAATAACACAGCAATAGAGCTACGGATCGGCGTGATTTTTTGAATGAGTATAAAGTCATCATCAGCTAGTAATAATAGTACATTATGGTACAAGTGTCAAAGTTGGTGATTACCGCTGAGGCGCTATTGAGACCCGAGCCGTTAGGTGAGGGTCTCAAGGTAGCCGAGGACGGTAATCATCAATATACACGTGTATCATACGACGTTTTTCAACACACTTGTAAAGAAAATAATACTAAAATAGTACATTATGGTACAAAACAGTGAAAACGAGTAGTGAAAATTTTTTCGCAATGGCGGGAAAAATTAATGTTGTTTTTTTGTTCGCTCTCTTGAGATGCTCTTGAGGGCAGGCAAAGATCGACGATCATACAGCCTATTCAGGGGTTTATTTGATTTAATCAGTTTTCCGGAATGCGCGCACACCTTTAATGGCCATAGACTAAAAGAATGAGCTTTCTTTTTTTTTTTGGCTTTTCTCTTATAGACACGTACAAAATGGGGAATTTCCAGTTTTCTTTAAGTATTACAGAAAAAACAAAAGTTATATTTGAGACACGTACAAGTTGAAATTATCTATTTAAATACGAAGTTGTATGAAATGAGCAAGCAATAGGTATCTTGGCAATAGGTAGGATTTTTTTTGTAATAGAAACTTTTTTAAGAACAAAGCAACTCAACCAATAAAATTTAAAAAAAAAAATTCTATAACTCACATTGTGAATAATAGTAATCAAAAGTCACAGTTTGAGTTAAAGGTGTCATTGTGGGCCTAATTGCGGTGAACCGGGAGCCATTTTATGAGCAAGTGTGTTGAAAAATATTTAACAATCTATACAATTTCACGGCCTTATTACCTAGCGACATTTTCCACGCAGCCAATGCATCAACATTAGCACTAACCTATCATCAGGTGATGTGAATGTAAGGATATCTAGTTATTAAATTAAAAAAAATAGTCGCTTTACTGTGAACAGATCCTTAGGTATGTCTTGAATGAGATACGCTCGGCAGGGCTGTCATGCGTTTTGATGTGAATTTTTATTAATAATTCGTAAATTCATTTCAAACTTTACGCAACCATCTTATGAGATATGACGTCACGTGTCAGGGGTGTCAAACATTTTGGTAAATCAATTACTAAGTTAGATTAGATGCCATGACATCTTTATGCATGAAAATATGTAGATGTAAGTAAAATTATATTATAATTAGTATATTCAAATTTAAACTCTCCGAATCTTAACCATGTGGTTGATTCATGTAAATTGCTTTGTAAAAGTTGATTATATAAGAAAACTTCAATTACAAGCCTTTTTTTTAGATATCAATTTTATCTTAAATCTTAAATAATCTTATAACAGGAAAAGATCACTGACTGATCTATCAACGCACGGCTCAAATGAATGCACGGATCGTGCTATAAGGTGGTATATTATGACGTAGGCATCCGCTGAGAAAAGATTTTTGAAAATTCAACCCCTGAGGAGATAAAATAGGGGGTTTGAATTATCGAACTCAACGTGAGTGAAGCCGAGTAAAAATAAAGTGTATTGCTGTAGAGCGGAATAAAGAATTCTTTTTGCTGTCATAGGCAAACTAAACTTAATTTTGGATTTAAGTAATGAAACATTACTGAAATGCTTTTGCATTACTATTTACAACTTTTACTCGTATTACTGTGAAACATCTAGTAAAACGTTTCGCCCTAATTTCTTGCCCTAATTCCGTCTTAATATAACTTTATACTGAAAATGCGTAGGAGAAATTTTAATGTAAGTGGGTAAGCTGTGAGATGTGAAATATCCAAGTAAACGTAATGGTGGAAACATACTTAGTACATACAACCGACCAACGCGTTTAGTCAATAAACGATTGAATTGCACGTCGGATGTTCATTGTATGTTACTAATATTATTACTGCGAAATTGTGTTTATTTGTTGGTTTGTCCTTAAATCAAGCCACAACAGAGCTACGGTAGCGTGGTAACGAGCCACGGTCAAAGCCTTCCACTAGACCAGACCAGAGACAATTCAGGAATAATGGTTGAGCAAAAAACACATTTTTTTTTGTTGATTCTGAGCACCAAAATGGTGCTCAGTACAATTACAATCTAGCCTAACTTAATTGACTAATTAGTAATTTTAATTTAACCTAAACCTCTAAATTATTATCTTATATAGGTACTAAGATATTGTCCAATGTTTCTTTATAATAGTCGTTAACGTTGAGGCAATCCAGCTGCTTGACGTAACGGAGCTAGTGAGGAGATTAAAACGGACAAAACCATTTGAGTTGGTGTATAGTGTATTATAGTGATAGTGTAGTGAAAGTGCTGCCTGAAAGAACACATGAACAAAGTGTCTCTAAAGACTATTATAAATAAAAAACGCATGAAAACAGAATCGGTTTCAGACGAGACACGCCTGAGTCAGGCCTTATCATTTATTTTTCCAGCCTACGTGAAATATTTAAGCAACGAGTAAATTTTCTCGTCGAGTCTATCACGACTTCGCCCTACTTCTCTGTGAAGGGTCTAAAACCACTTGCCTGTCAGCCATTGGGGCCATTGGGGGCTATTAAAATTTTCATGCCTGCTAAAATACCAACATCATAATGAATTCAATACAGCTCTTAACGAAACTAGGCCGTTTTAATCACGGAAAAAGTTTAAATTTATGAATGCAAACACAAAATTTTAACAAAATATTTTTTTAATTGTTAGTTATATTCTCTTTAAATAGTTATTTGCAATTGTAACCCACGCTACTGCCAGGGTACTTGGAGGGGCAAAGACAGGTTCTAGTGGGTGCAAGCCCCACATGACCCCACCGTTTCCCCTGACGTGTATGCGTTAGGCATTTCCTGTCTATAAAAAAAAAAGTTAACCTTCTTGAACTCACTCTCACACGATGGCGATAGCGTCTCACTTTACGAATATGAGCATTATGTAAATGCGAGACATAATAATCATGTCAATAAATTTATACATACAATTTTTTTTAAAGAATCAGCCTGAATGTTTGGCGCGGGATTGAAGTTATACTAATTTCTTGTAGGTATAGTAATTTAGTGTAGCTATTTTATAACAGAATAGCTGATGCCCGCGACATCGTCCGCGTGGATTTAGTTTTTAAAAAAACTTTTTGATTGTCCGGGATAAAAAATAGCCTATGTCACTCTCCAGGTCCACAACTATACCCATGCAAAAATCACGTCGATCCTTAGCAGCGTTATTGAAGGACAAACCAACTAATCCAGAAACCAACAAACATACACACTTTCGCATTTATAATATTAGTAAGGATTTTAGAAAAAAATATCAACAAATAGAACCAGACACTTTTTTTCGAATGCGACACTTAAAAAACCTTTTATTATTCCTACTTCAATTTGGCATGACGGAATCGTAAGTTTATGCCAGTCAAAATATCTCCGCTCCACCTCAATTCCGGCATCAGGAGGTAAATTACAAAGATTACAAAGCGAGACTCCGATTAAAGTCATAATTTTAATCCTTCAAGTTTCACAAGTAGAAATAACTCAGAGGAAGGGAAATACGTAATTCGTCGAGGGGCGCTCGCGGAAAATCGTTCCGTATTTGTAGGGCTTATTAATTTTTCCTTGAGTCTATTTGAATTTTTAAAGGGTTGTTTGTATTAATTTTTCTTTAATTATGATATCAGTAAACAAAATAGTATAATTATGGGGAATTATAACTAGTTACTATTACAGAATATGTATTAGTACAGAAGATTCACTCCGCAAAATGATTTAGATAAATAGCGAGGCCATTTAGGCCCTTCGAAGAAGTACGCCATGTGTATGTGTATTATCTAAAAACACCTATTAGATTTACCGGCACTATCAAATGAGTTGCAGGGAGCCGTTGGATAGAAAGAGACTTATGGACAAACTGTAGTTATGGGAATCCTGCCAAAGAATTCCCTATGTCCAGCTGTGTGCTCAGAGAATGATAATGATGAATAACACTGCAATGTAGCTCCACCCATATCGCTTCCACCCAGCCAAAATCAAACTCTGTAACTAAACTTTAACATAAGTACATAAGTATATTATGATAAGCTCCTCGTACAGATTCACTCACTCACTGACTGACTCATTGATCCTACTCCTGTAAAAATTTGTATGAAAACAATTTTTTCACTAATCCTTTCGGATAGAGGAAAAATTCGATAGGAGGAAGGAATCCAATGGAAAAATATTATAGAGAGAGCTGATGATTGAGGATTTTGGAGCATGACCAGGGTATTGAAGGGTTCAAACAAAAATCACTTGAAACCTCATCTAATTGGCAGCAAGAAAAAAAGCTTCGAAATGGTGGATTCAAGATAGAAAAATCACGAAAAAAATAGGCAGATGTATTGTGGACCTTAAAAATTGAAACAAAACTAAAATCGTGTAATATCGATTACCATTTTATTCTCCGGGAACGGCGATATTTACTACCTATTACTAGGAAAGCTAGCCTCTATTCTATAAAGCTGCGACGGTTTTCTTAAACGGTTTTCGCTTTCACAGATACGGCTACAAATGGATGAAACCGCCACTCAAACTAAATTCCCTCCATAGTTTATCAATACCGCATAGCTTAAACGGTATCTGCCGTTCATTTGAAAGTCATATAAATTGAAAGCCGGTGATTCCATCAGTGACCGAGAGATGGCGCGGTCGGTACGCCATCGATGATAATCCGACCGGGAAATCGGTATTTCCGTAAACATTTTGCCCCAAATAGAAGCGACGAGCGGATAGTGTCCGGTATTTATTGATAACTAGCTGATGCCCGTGACTTCGTCCGCGTGAAGTTAGATTTTTAAAATCCGCAACCGCAAGGCATCTTACGAAGCTGCACCGCTACGTGTTCGAAATTCCACGATCTCGCACTAAGCGCTGTGCTTCTTCGTACGCACCGCAATTTGGAATGCCCTTCCGGATTTCGTTTTTCCAACTAAGTATAATGTGGGTGTCTTTAAATCAAGAGTGAATAGGCATCTTCTAGGCAAGCGCGCACCATCTTAGGCTGTATCTTCACTTATCATCAGGTGAGATCGCAGTCAAGCACTAGTCTGTATATTAAAAAAAACCCTCTTTGTTTTTCCTTGATAAGAGGTAGCCTTGTCATTCTCTCGGTTCAAACAATGTCCATGCAAAAAATCACCTTAACCCATTATTCCGTTGTTGTGTGATTGAAGGACAAACCAACAAACGAACAAATAAACACACTCTCACACTCATAATAATTATTAGTTAGGTTACCCCGCTTATGATCGAACACTTGCACTACCAAGCAGGCGTTCTAGGATTGTATGTTATTTGAGTCTTGATCAATGTTAACGCAATCGTCAGCGATAACATCCCCTTCTGTTTATTCTGCTTTCGCTTGCATTAATATTGTTAGGGAAGAAAACGCCTATTTTGGCTCTGCATCGAACACTTCTTGTAATATACAGCATGCATAAAGCGAAGAACCGTGATTTCAGCCAAAATTTTGCAGTCACACTTCAACACAAGTTTTTCACAGAATTTGTCATTTATAAATCTTAAAAATATTTCAAATGAAGTTGAAGTAAACAATTTAATATTGTGTCTTTCTAAAAAACCTTGAGTAAGAAGGTAGATACGGCATACTATGATCGGAGTATCAAATCGGGATGAAGAGCCGATTTCACCAACGTAAAATAAATATTTCCGAGCGTATATGCGCTGAAGTCGCGACCTCAAAAGCGAAGATCAGTGATATCAGACGAGTCACTAGATACAGGCGGCGCAAGACTAAGGCATGTGGAAATCTACGCAAGAGACTTTATTTGCAGCTGTGGACGTCCATCGATTGATAAAGAGGAATTCAAAACGGTAGTCTTAAAATCTTAAAAATAACATTTATGTTAATAATATTAAGACACTTTGTCAAGCCTAAACGTGGGGTTCTATCTAAAATTTAAACAAAAAATAATTATATTTACCTAATATTAAAATTCATTTGAAAATTCAAGAAGCGTGCCAAGAGTCCTCCAATTGAAGAGGCGATAAGGCGGCACGAACAATACCTTATTAAATTATTTACATTTACATACTTCGCCTTGTAAAATGAACAAAGAGCACCTGTTGCAAAACTCTACGCCAGAATTGAAAATAGAATTTTGCCTCGTGCAACATTCTGTAACATCATTCCGAGCGTAAACTTTCAGTTCGAAGAATATGTGTTAAGAGTTCTCTGGCACGCGCTAAGTTCGGCGTGAAATAAAATAATTACTCTCTCTTTTCATATTGTATATAGTATATTATGTCGAGAAGCCCTGAGCCTATACTACCAACGCTTAAAGATAGATAAGCTACATATTGTAACATTTTTTTTTTGTTTAGAAAAGAGCAACTGCTGAGCTTCTTGCCGGCTCTTCTCAGCAGAATCAGCATTCTGAACCGGTGCGGTGGTAGATTCTCGACTTGTCATAAGAGCCACAAGTTGGCTACATGAAATAAATAATTTTGAGTTTGAGTTTGAGTTTAAAGCACTATGTCCAGACTTCTTTTTCGGTACCTATGTGTGAAAAGGATGAGCGTTTTAAGCAATTTAATCTCACTTGCTTTAAGGTTGAAGAAAAACATCGTGGGCATACCTGCATGGCTGACAGATCACCGTAATATTCTCAAAGATATTAATATTATTTTATTGTTTAAATAGATATTATAAATTATAATATTTATTATGTAGTGTAAATATGTAATATATTGATTAAATAATATACCTTTATGTTGCACCCTACTACCCTCACACATCATTTCACTCCTATCACCAATGACTTTTAGATTACCTGGTAGAGCTTGCTCTGTAGCAATAAAGCCGCCTTTGCATGTGTAGTTTTAAGTTGTACCTATAAATTTTTGTTTCTTTCTTGTGTGCAATAAAGTTTTTATCTATCTATCTATTATTACACTCGTATCTAAATAACAATAATCAATGTCGCTCACGATCAACAAAGATATTTTTTTTATTTCCACACGATTCTGCTAAACTCAATTGATAGCGAAATTCGGAAAACCACAGAGTGTAGGTACATGCACGAACTAGAGCTATCAATTCAAGCATTCCAATCAAACGTGCTTCGAGGCTTCCAACTGAGCTAACTATTAGTATAAACCGTGGAATACGAGACTAGGCGTCTTTGACTACCCGCTCAATTTACTTCAAGGTGTTTAAAGTAAAACTAATTAAGCCGCCAGTCTAATCAAAGCTTGATTGAGGATGTTTGAGATAAACCTATTTGAAACTTTGAGAAACTGACTAACTCGTGGGGGTGCGAGCTGGGAAATAAGATTTTTCGTTGAAAAAATTATTTTGATCCTTTATTTCTATAAGTATTTTTTAAATACTTGGAAATATAATTGGATATTTTTTGGCCAAAACTTTCTGATCGACTGAGGAATAAAAATGTTTTGACAGATTTTTCAATATAAAAACTGCCAAAATGTCCAATTTTTTAATCGGTTAAACGTTAATCGCCGTCTAAAGTTTACTTGGCGATGGTCTCTGAAATAGCCCCCTGTTATAATATTATCTGTTCTAGGTCTTTTTTAATTAAATAAAACCCAAGTGTTATGTTTTAAACGTATAAAACTCAGCTCATTTTACATGAAAAGAACCTTTTTAAGCTGAGCGCACATTCAACCTTTCCCTTTAAGCATTTTGTTACACGACCAACAAATGGCCTAACGTCGGTAAATAGCGCCGCGCATCTCGTTACATTAAATTAAAAACAAAAATACATTTGAAAAAAGAACTCCACGAGGAGAAGGAAAAAAAAAGAGAGCAAAACTAATCTCCTCCGAACTAAGCGCTCGCCTCCAAAAAGGAATTCAAATTTTAAATTCATCCGTAACTCCTGCCAGTGCGCGGCCAAAGCGGGCGAAGGCGAAACATGTCGAATTGAAATTCTGTACCGAGCGTGCAAAACGGCGGACGTGTGTTCGAATTCCAATGTTATAGCTTACGGGGGTGTAAGGGGTGTAACTATTTGCAAACAAATGCCGAAATGAGTTTGGCCAACGGCGGGCATGCGTGTCCGAAAATGCTAATGGCAAAAATGTATAGTCCGTTGACAATATAACAGGCGCTTCCGTTGAGATGTGTTATATACTAGAGGATGTAATCAACCAAAGGTCTTAGTCGTACTTAGTGTTATTCAGTAAATTAGATAATATAACGTTTACCCGCGACTTCATCCACGTGTTTTTCTGGAATAAAAGTTAGCCTAAGTCATTCTAAAAGTCATCGTACTCATTCAAAAGATCACGTTAATTCGTTGGGAGAATAAAACAATTATATTAGTGAGGAAAGATATTAGTAGGAATTAATAAAGTATGACTGAATAATTTATTATCAGGAAGGAGTACAATTGAGTAGCTTTTGTCACTGCTACACTTAATGCTACTGTTATACTTAATATCGGTACTTGAATTGAATCTACGTTAACTGTGTGTTAATAATATCGTTATTTTAAGCATATGATGAACTTCTTACGGTAATGTGAAATACCTCGTTGGTCTAGTCTAGACTAGCATACTCGAGTGAGGTACCACACGTAATATGTTTACTCGCACATTTATGCGCTATAAAATATTCTGTATCATCTATCCTCTGATGAGATACGATAATGTCTGAAATTCGGTCAGGCGAACATTTCAATTTGTTATGTGTTTCTTCACTTTTTCCTTAAAAAATACTAAGTATACTTAGTTGTTATATGAGTGGAAAATAGGGAACATAACTTGTTTTAAACTTAAGTCTTTTTAATGACAAGGAAGGGGACTTTTTAACGCCTATTTATAAAGTTTGTAGCTCCAACAGTCTTCAACTCCATGCCATGTCGTGTTTATATTGCGCACACTTGTGACTCGTCAGTCGTCAGCTAATGTTTATGTGTGCAGTTTAATTTAACGCCTGATTATCTCGGCCTTGCTTTTATGTAGTGTGTGTTTTATAATATTGAGATGGCCAGACATAGCTCATATTTTTTTTCCCCATTTCTCTTGCATGGGTATTAAAAATAAATTTGAAACGCAGTTTTAAAATAAAAGAGAATTTCTAAGTGAACACTTGGACCCTCATAAATATTTCAAAGTGCAGGCAGTTTATTTTTAAAAACAAAGTATAGGGATTTTGGAAACACATTAAGATTAGAACAAAAAAGGGTCTTTAGAAATTGCAATAGAAGTGCAGACGTTTTAAAAGGAAACATTTAGAATCAGATCATAAATCTAGTTGAAACATTTTGCCTTCACAAAATATTGAAACCAGATGTGTAGATTGACATAGCCGAACCGAGGCGAAGGGCATAGAAAATAAACAAAAAAGCAAGGCGTGACCGTAAAATGACGCTTTCGATAATTGGCCGAAACATTTTGGCGGGAATCTTAAATGGGCGTGACTATAGTAAATGACGCTATCGATAATTGGCCTAAACGTTTTGGCGGAAACCTAAAATGACGAATCAAGTTAAGGCAGTTTACTTTGGTGGGGATTTTCTATTTTTCAGTTTGGAGAAGGGGCGATAAGGACTCGGAAGGGGAGATACACGGGGGTGCTTTTCGAGAAGGCATTCCGGGTTGAGGGCTCTTCCAGCAGAGTCGACTCCATTCTCCAATAAATTAATCCTAAGATTGTATAAATTTTAACCTATTTTAATAGATCTATACATAAAAGTAGAATCAGTGTAATAATTTACAATTAAGATTATAAGCAAGTGTGTGTGCGCAACGAGGCCTGAATATTTCTGGTAATGTACAAATATCTGAATAACTAAATTTTGATATAAATAGAATCACAGATAATTTGCTTCCTTAAGTTTGGGATTAGACGTACGTTTATTGCAATAAATTAAGATGCATCCAGATATAATTCTCGAGGCTTTATATGCAGAAGAACAAAGGGATAGGAGACGTGTGAGAGAGATATCTCGAGACGATGGGTTCTCTATTATGATGTATATCTTATTTCTGACATTTGTTCTATATCTGCTCTTTTTATTAATCAGATTAATGTGGTCAAATCTGAGGGAGTGAAATGTAATAATTTGGCACACATACCACTTGCTTTGGAAGAGGAACATTTATATAAAATATAGTCAGGAAGTTGTGAAAACGAGAATAAAATATAACTTATTATCTGTGAATTTATTTAACGTAATGTATTATGTGTTGTAATTTCTACTAAAACTATAAAATGTCTTGTCTCCCCGATACCACTAGTAGAAAGTGTACATATTCTTTTAAGCATTTAACACCTTTTGTAGCATGTGTGTATATTTTAGTCTAAGATGTCTTAGGTTAGAATGCCACAAGGGTTTTTCATTTGGGTATTTCCGTTTTCCCTTGTCTTAGAATGGCTTCTAGGAACGGAAAACCCGGTTGGTTCTCAAACGACCCCATTTGGAACCAATCTAAATAATCAAACAGTTTCTTTTGAGTAGATTTAATAAAATGGAAAATAAATCTATGAAGTCATAATTATCATCTTTTACTGAACAACCCTAATATTTCTCCTAAGGTATTCAATAATGGAATGTTCTCAAAGGTTCTGTCTACATAAATTGATTTAGTGTTTTATTAGTATTCAGTTGAACCCTAGACTTAACATCTGTAACGTGTGGCGGGCTGAACCGAACAATCCAATAGTGAAATACTATATCCTAAATTGAGTCACGACCCTTCAGTAGGCAGTCAGTTTAGAAAGTGCAGACTAGTGCACTAATTTAGGTCAATAGGCGACATTAAATTACTTAGGGTCAGTTTATTCTATCACGATAGAGAAGTCTGATTTCTTTCATAAACAAAGCAGATAGGTGAACGAGATGGAACAATATTGCAGTCTAAAGAAACTTTGACTTATTTTGTTTTACATAACTAATAGACTAGATTCTAGACTCACTTCGGGTTAGAAGTTAGGTATGAATGAAAACTTTAGAAATCATTCACTATAAATTAAGTCTTCAAATGTACGAGACTCCGAGATACCAGAGCGACCTTCGAGCTACGGGTGTGGGTCAACGGTACTTCCTACAAACAGGTAAGAAATTAGAATCCATTGTTTATTGTATTTACAAACTTTAGGTGTAGGGTGACCATGATATTACTTCGGAATAGAGGACAAGATAGGGTAATAGGTAGGGTGACCATGATGAAATACTACAGGGATTGAGACACTGAGGCTGATTGAGTATTGGCTAAATTAATATGTTTGACTCAGATGAGTCAAAGTTATTACTAAGTGGTACACGGTTCGATGGCGTTCTTTGGCGGCGAATTTCCGGCACACCAAACACGCCATGTCTTGCAGCACGACTCCCGAACTTAGATTTGGCCAAATCTATATCAAACTGAACAATGAATACAAATAAATAAAACCATGGTATTGGGGCGAGCTATAAGCTCAATGAAAAGAATTGTACCAACCCTTCGGGGTGTATGGGAACACCAAAACGCTTCGCAGCGAAAGGGAGTCGGCTGTGCCCCCATAACAATGATTAAAGGCCGTGGAGCGGCGTAGGGTTTCCCCCGTGCTAGAGGGAATTCGGTCAGAACGACGGCCCAAAAACAGGCAAATTCGTACACTGTATCAGCTAATCATTCATTCTACTCGTATTGTAAACTTAAATTGATAATTTAACTCTCTAGGATTTCCCTGTTTTTCTGAAGGTTGGAGAATGCATAACATAATTCTTTTGAAGTTTGTTCATAATTAATCCGCGACAGCTAAAGTAGAATGATTTGGTAGCCTACTTTGTCCATCGGACGAAATGAACTAACCCGCAGGGTGCTTAGTACATAACAGTGTTCATGCCAGAAGCCAAAATGTCTCTCGATCCTGAGGTGTTTTACCTATAATTAGAATATTCTTCTTTACTCAATCAATCCACTAGATATCACTAGACGATCCAGCTGCGTACCATCACAGAATTTTGGTGCCGTGACCAGGATATAATCCTGGAAAATCTTGAAAGCCTGGGAATTTTGATGCCGGAGGTGACCAGGGGTCTATGTACGTATTCGAAATAACGTTACGACTAGATCTATATTAATAATCCCTATTAAAAAAAAAATACACAACGTAGAAACTTGTGATTGGATATAGGAGAAATATTTAGGTGAAACAATGAAAAGGGAGAAGGGAGACAAGACACACTGTGCATGTTATTATTATATTGTACATTAAATTATATGTTGTGCACTTATTTTATTTAGTGTATAGGAGAAGCAGAAATAAGCAGTATGTTTTATAAATGTAAAATTTACAGGATTCTAGGAGGAGATTGCAGTGAACGGAGCATTACACTTGCTTATTTCTTAGGCTTAATTGTTTATCTTTGCTTTATCTTGCAATTTATTTTGTTGAACCGAGAGATCCCACAATAGAACGGGCCAAACTCCATTGTCATTCCACATCTGGTTTTAAAATTGTGCATTTATTACGTGTTTCGTTAGACGGCTCGCAAAGGCGACTTAGTAAACAAGTAATATAACATCTGGCGGACTTGAGCGATTATTAGTTAGAAAGTAGTTAGGAACAGCGTTTTAAAGCGAATTGTTAAAAGATGCCGGCAGGTAAAAAGGAACGGAATACAAAGCGGGTAGCAACGGGTCGATTAGATAAAGGTGCGGTAGAAACAAACGAACAAACGGAAACTGTAGGTAACTCGACGTTAGAGTTGATTCTACAAAAAATCAACGAATTCGATGGAAAGTTGCAACAATTGAGTTCAAAAGTGAATTCATTGCCAAATGAAAGCGCGAGTGTTACGTCACACGAGTCGGTTGGAGTAAGCAATGAAAGTAGTAGTGATGGACCAGGGCCTAGAGTTGGGTCTGCGGGATCTAGTGTATCTCCTTCTGAGACTCGGAACGTTTATGTAGTACAGCCTTCGGTTACCAAGCCGAATTTCGATGGAAAACCATTTACAAACCCTATTGCATTTTTAAAGCGATTAAAAAAGTATATTAGAGCGGTAAATGGGTCGGATCGGGAGATCGATATAGCGTTAGGATGTATAACGGGACACGCACGTCAGGTCATGGAGTTATACTCGAAGGACTGGGCTACGTTTGCCGATTTTGAGACCGATTTTAGACGAACTTATTGGACCGAGCAGATCCAAGAGTCTGTGAGGTATAGGTTGATTAATGCGATATATTCGAGCGATTCTGGAATGACGATGTCCGAACATTTTGCTGTACAGGTAGAATCGATGCAATCATTAACTATTGCGTTTAGCGAAAGTGACTTAGTAAATTCTATTATGCGGCATTATGCGATAGATATTCAGCGGTTGTGGTTTACTAGGACTGGGGAAGTTAACATCATGAACGGGGCAAAGTTTCTAAGAAGTATAGAGCAAAATATTGTTGAAAAGCCGAGAGGAATTGCGAGAGAGGTAGTAGGTAATAATTTTAGAGGTAGGCGTTACGACAGGTCATCGTTAGCGCGGCCTATTGTCGCGGCCATTTCAGCGAATAAGTGGAATACTAGAGGTAACACGACCCGAGGACGAGGTTATCGCCAGAGTAGGTCAGGTTACAGGTCAAACGTTAACAGACCAGCGTTTTCTGGGGCTGAGCGAACTAGACCGGCTATTACTTTTGTAAAGGAGGGCGAAAACTCTGCTTTGTCGAAAGAAGGAGGGGGAGAGGGACCTTCAAAAAACTAGGTATCCCCACACAAGCGAGGTACAATAATCTAGAATTGTGTAGAACGGGGAAAGTAGAGACCTCGAAACGCGGAAGGCCGAACGTGGCTTATGATATTTTAATTAGCAAAGGATGGAGACCGGGTCAGAGCTTGGGCATTGGCGATAAAGATCTTAAACGATTAATAAAGGGCGGAAAGGTTAGCGACGAAAGTAGCTGTCAGGTTGAAGCTAGAAGCATAGGAATCTTATTGGAAAATCAGTTTTGCAACGTAATAGAATGTGGTGAGATAGGTATTGAGTGTGAGCTGTGTGTAAGGAGAGGAATAAACGTATACACAATGTACCATGAACTTGATGAGTCGATTGACGAAGGAATTGATTATTCCTTACCTAAGTTACCTGAAGTGAGTGTAAGCTTGTATGGGAGGAGTATAAATGCACTTATCGACACGGGAAGTCAGATTAGCGGAATAACTAAGGAATTATACGAATCTATTCTAATTGGAAATAATACTTTGTCAGAAATCGCCATCCCAGCGATTCAAATACAAGGGGCATTCGGTTCACGTAGCGAAAGTACAAATAGGATGTTATTAATAGAGTTCAAATTAGGGAGTACATTAGTTGAAGCACCAGTACTAATTATGCGACGGTTACCTAGGTCGTTGATACTCGGATATGATTGGTTAGAACGAGTAAAGGGAGTAGTAAATTGCGGCAGTGAACGGACACTGACCATAGAGCATTTAGGGGTCAAGTCTTGCGTAAGACTGAACTCGGATTGTAAGGTCGAAAGGTTAGGGGGAGAGACGAATGCCGCCACAATTAATTCGATATTGAATCAAGGTACTAGGTCCGAGGAACGTAGCTTATCTATTAAGGATTCGAATGGCGAGGACAGAAAGGGGTATTGTTTGAATGATTCAAATTTAAGTAGGGAACAAAAGGAAATGTTGTTACCTGTGTTGAATAAGCATTGTAAGGTGTTTACAGATAGATTAGGATTGACTAACAGGTACGAGCACGTCATTGAGTTAGTCGATGAGATTCCTTTTATAAAGCATAGTTATCCAGTGCCTTTAGCGTATAGAGATCAGGTTAAAGAAGAATTAGAGGAGTTAGAGAGGTTAGGTGTGATCAGGCAGGAAGCAACGTCGTACTGTAGCCCACTCACATTTACTAAGAAACGAGATGGGTCAATAAGGCTCTTGTTAGACGCGCGCGAACTTAATAAGAAAATGGTGGGAGATGCGGGGTCACCGCCACTCACATCGGAAATTTTGCAATCCTTTCATGGAGTGAATTACATTAGCTTAATTGATCTGAATAATGCTTACTTTCAAATACCTTTGAGTCAGGATTCTAGAAAATATACGGGTTTTTCTTTTATGGGGAGAACATATACTTATAATGTTTTACCTCAAGGACTAAAGACATCTGTCGCGGGATTTTCAAGGGCAATGGATTCTATATTAAAAGAAGTGCGTGGATTCTGCGTTAACTATTTAGATGACATTGTCATATTTACCACAGGAGACATAAGATTACACTTGGAACATTTAGACCAAGTGCTAGACAGATTAGAATCAGCAGGCTTAACGGGCAGGCTAGGAAAGTGTCGTTTTCTATGTGTAGAAGTAAAACTGCTAGGACACATAGTAAATACGAAAGGCGTACGGATGGATCCAGAACGAGTAGAGGCTATATTAGATTTTCCCGTCCCTCGAACAATAAAACAATTACGAGGATTTTTGGGATTAATAAATTATTTCAGAAGGTTTATCTCGAAGTATAGCGAAGAGGTTAGGCCACTCTGCGATCTATTAAAACAAAATACAAAATGGTCATGGACACATGAGGTAAATGAATGTTTTGAAAAGGTCAAGAGATTATTTGTAGACACATTACTTCTCATACATCCTAATCCGAAAGAGATTTATTACCTACAAACCGATAGCAGTAATTTAGGAGTCTCAGGGTATGTTTATCAATTGAACGAAGTAGGTGAAGAGCAGATAATAGGATTTTGTAGTAAAGCGTTGACTGAGGCGGAGCGTAAGTGGACAGTCACAGAACAAGAGTTGTGGGCTATCATATTTAGCTTGTCGAAGTTTGAAACGTATTTGAGGGGGGCACGGTTAGTGATTAGGACCGATCATAAAAGTTTGATATTCTTACAGACATGTAAATTGTTGAGCGCACGAATGATACGTTGGGTACATTACATAGGACAATTTGATTATACGGTCGAGCATGTAAAAGGGAAATTAAACACAGTAGCTGACGTATTATCCCGACATATAAAAGGGACAACTGACGTATTGAATAACAAGTCTGTGGGGCCTGAGATGAATTTATTCAAAACATCGCTAGGACAGGTAGTACAAGCGAGATGGAAAGAGATAGGTAGTCTACAAGAACGGGACAAGGTCGCTAGTGAAATAATTAAACGTATGAAAATATCGGGTACATCTGAATCAAAGTATTATGTGATTAAGGAGGGGGTCCTTTATAGGTCAGACATAAATAGGGATACCTTGAGACTATATGTTCCCGAGGTTTTACAAAGGAGTTTGATCGTTAGCATACATGAAGAAATAGGTCATTTCGGACGCTACAAGGTTTATGCGCTGATGAAACGTCGTTACTATTTCTCGAATATGTCTCGCGTGATAAGTCGTGTTGTAAGGGCTTGCGGGGAGTGTCAAATGTCAAAGCACGCGTTAGAAAAGCACACGGGGCCGATCAAAACTGTGATAGCGACAGATATAGGAGAACGGGTCTTTTGCGATATTTATGGACCTTTACCGGCGGGACGTTTCGGATTCAAATACATATTTGTAATGCAGGACTCTTATAGTAAACTGATCAGGTTATATCCATTACGTCAGGCAAGCGGAAAGGCTACACTCACATGTGTGAAGAAGTTTCACAAACAAGTTGAGATTAAGACTTTATGCTCAGACAGAGGCGCGAATTTTACATCGAAGGTTTTCGAGTTAGGTGTACGTCAATTAGGTATCAAATTGACGCACACATCTGTTAGGAATCCGCGACCAAATTCGACAGAGAGGGTTAACAAGGAATTAGGTAGACTATTCAGAACATACTGCGAGAAATCTCATAGGTCTTGGGCAGATTTATTGCCGGACATAGAAGATTGTTACAACCAGGTAGTACATACCACAACAGGTTATACACCGAATGAGCTAGTTTGGGGAAAGCGGACCATACTATCAACTGATTTCGGCAAAGACATAGCGAAAGGAACCGATATACAAGGAGAAACGTTAGAACAGATTAGACGACAGGCGCGTCGGAACATAACAAAGGCGGCGGAGAATAGAGAGCTCTATTATAATAGGAATCATAAGTTAATACAGTTTGAGATAGGCGACTTGGTGAAGTTGAGGACTTTTGCGAGGTCGGACGCTGATAAAAAATTAACAAAGAAATTCATGCGACTTTATGAGGGACCTTACGTGATAGGGGCAATTCCATACAATAACGTATACACTTTGGTTGACGCTCGTACTAACGAGATAAGAGGGAATTACAATGCGATCCATTTGTTCCGCTATTATGCAAACTCGTAAAGGAATGAATTCCATTAAGGATTAGCGCGAACAATGGAGATTAGTGAGACCTATCGGCATCAACATAGATAGCAGTTTATGTTAGGTGAGGAAATAGATTTTCAAACAACTAGTAGAGAGTTAGGTATAAGAAATACTAGGTGTATTAAAAATCTATTTGGGGGAGTGTGAGATGGCCAGACATAGCTCATATTTTTTTTCCCCATTTCTCTTGCATGGGTATTAAAAATAAATTTGAAACGCAGTTTTAAAATAAAAGAGAATTTCTAAGTGAACACTTGGACCCTCATAAATATTTCAAAGTGCAGGCAGTTTATTTTTAAAAACAAAGTATAGGGATTTTGGAAACACATTAAGATTAGAACAAAAAAGGGTCTTTAGAAATTGCAATAGAAGTGCAGACGTTTTAAAAGGAAACATTTAGAATCAGATCATAAATCTAGTTGAAACATTTTGCCTTCACAAAATATTGAAACCAGATGTGTAGATTGACATAGCCGAACCGAGGCGAAGGGCATAGAAAATAAACAAAAAAGCAAGGCGTGACCGTAAAATGACGCTTTCGATAATTGGCCGAAACATTTTGGCGGGAATCTTAAATGGGCGTGACTATAGTAAATGACGCTATCGATAATTGGCCTAAACGTTTTGGCGGAAACCTAAAATGACGAATCAAGTTAAGGCAGTTTACTTTGGTGGGGATTTTCTATTTTTCAGTTTGGAGAAGGGGCGATAAGGACTCGGAAGGGGAGATACACGGGGGTGCTTTTCGAGAAGGCATTCCGGGTTGAGGGCTCTTCCAGCAGAGTCGACTCCATTCTCCAATAAATTAATCCTAAGATTGTATAAATTTTAACCTATTTTAATAGATCTATACATAAAAGTAGAATCAGTGTAATAATTTACAATTAAGATTATAAGCAAGTGTGTGTGCGCAACGAGGCCTGAATATTTCTGGTAATGTACAAATATCTGAATAACTAAATTTTGATATAAATAGAATCACAGATAATTTGCTTCCTTAAGTTTGGGATTAGACGTACGTTTATTGCAATAAATTAAGATGCATCCAGATATAATTCTCGAGGCTTTATATGCAGAAGAACAAAGGGATAGGAGACGTGTGAGAGAGATATCTCGAGACGATGGGTTCTCTATTATGATGTATATCTTATTTCTGACATTTGTTCTATATCTGCTCTTTTTATTAATCAGATTAATGTGGTCAAATCTGAGGGAGTGAAATGTAATAATTTGGCACACATACCACTTGCTTTGGAAGAGGAACATTTATATAAAATATAGTCAGGAAGTTGTGAAAACGAGAATAAAATATAACTTATTATCTGTGAATTTATTTAACGTAATGTATTATGTGTTGTAATTTCTACTAAAACTATAAAATGTCTTGTCTCCCCGATACCACTAGTAGAAAGTGTACATATTCTTTTAAGCATTTAACACCTTTTGTAGCATGTGTGTATATTTTAGTCTAAGATGTCTTAGGTTAGAATGCCACAAGGGTTTTTCATTTGGGTATTTCCGTTTTCCCTTGTCTTAGAATGGCTTCTAGGAACGGAAAACCCGGTTGGTTCTCAAACGACCCCATTTGGAACCAATCTAAATAATCAAACAGTTTCTTTTGAGTAGATTTAATAAAATGGAAAATAAATCTATGAAGTCATAATTATCATCTTTTACTGAACAACCCTAATATTTCTCCTAAGGTATTCAATAATGGAATGTTCTCAAAGGTTCTGTCTACATAAATTGATTTAGTGTTTTATTAGTATTCAGTTGAACCCTAGACTTAACATCTGTAACGTGTGGCGGGCTGAACCGAACAATCCAATAGTGAAATACTATATCCTAAATTGAGTCACGACCCTTCAGTAGGCAGTCAGTTTAGAAAGTGCAGACTAGTGCACTAATTTAGGTCAATAGGCGACATTAAATTACTTAGGGTCAGTTTATTCTATCACGATAGAGAAGTCTGATTTCTTTCATAAACAAAGCAGATAGGTGAACGAGATGGAACAATATTGCAGTCTAAAGAAACTTTGACTTATTTTGTTTTACATAACTAATAGACTAGATTCTAGACTCACTTCGGGTTAGAAGTTAGGTATGAATGAAAACTTTAGAAATCATTCACTATAAATTAAGTCTTCAAATGTACGAGACTCCGAGATACCAGAGCGACCTTCGAGCTACGGGTGTGGGTCAACGGTACTTCCTACAAACAGGTAAGAAATTAGAATCCATTGTTTATTGTATTTACAAACTTTAGGTGTAGGGTGACCATGATATTACTTCGGAATAGAGGACAAGATAGGGTAATAGGTAGGGTGACCATGATGAAATACTACAGGGATTGAGACACTGAGGCTGATTGAGTATTGGCTAAATTAATATGTTTGACTCAGATGAGTCAAAGTTATTACTAAGTGGTACACGGTTCGATGGCGTTCTTTGGCGGCGAATTTCCGGCACACCAAACACGCCATGTCTTGCAGCACGACTCCCGAACTTAGATTTGGCCAAATCTATATCAAACTGAACAATGAATACAAATAAATAAAACCATGGTATTGGGGCGAGCTATAAGCTCAATGAAAAGAATTGTACCAACCCTTCGGGGTGTATGGGAACACCAAAACGCTTCGCAGCGAAAGGGAGTCGGCTGTGCCCCCATAACAATGATTAAAGGCCGTGGAGCGGCGTAGGGTTTCCCCCGTGCTAGAGGGAATTCGGTCAGAACGACGGCCCAAAAACAGGCAAATTCGTACACTGTATCAGCTAATCATTCATTCTACTCGTATTGTAAACTTAAATTGATAATTTAACTCTCTAGGATTTCCCTGTTTTTCTGAAGGTTGGAGAATGCATAACATAATTCTTTTGAAGTTTGTTCATAATTAATCCGCGACAGCTAAAGTAGAATGATTTGGTAGCCTACTTTGTCCATCGGACGAAATGAACTAACCCGCAGGGTGCTTAGTACATAACAGTGTTCATGCCAGAAGCCAAAATGTCTCTCGATCCTGAGGTGTTTTACCTATAATTAGAATATTCTTCTTTACTCAATCAATCCACTAGATATCACTAGACGATCCAGCTGCGTACCATCACAATATTGCTTATGTAATCCAGTAAAAGGTTTCAAATGAGACGTAATTACGAATTGTCTTCCAACAGACCAGACCAGAGACAATTTAGAAATTATAAATTCCCAAATTGCCCCCGTCAGGAATCGAATCCGAGACCTCCAAGTTATAAGACCACAGTGCTCACCACTCCGCCAGGGAGGTCGTCAAAAACAGGTGGCAACAAGCCACAGTAAAGCCCCCCACCATCAGACATCAATGTATTGTAAAAAATATTTGCTTTTTCCAGTTCAATAATAAAATAATTCCATCTTCGCAGAGGTCAAATTTCTAAACACAAAACCTGTCACGGCCCCGTCAGTTCACAGTTCCCTGCACATTCCTTATCTATAAGCAAATTATTTCGTGAATTTACCCCTACGTAAATTCCCGTCCGGTAGCCGACCGGACGGTAGTTAATTTAACAGAACTTATGGAGATATTTTTGAAAGGTACAAAAATAATTATTGAATTATTACGTTGTGTGAATTACAGCGATACCACATGGCGCGTTGCGGTATCATTGCGTTGTTTCTGCGGCGTCTTTAACGGAGGTGCCCTACATGGGAAAATCCGTGAAAATTAACATAGTGTAGTTGCCATATGTCACTTATCCAAATGCATGGACTTCTACAGGTCTTGCGCCGCCTGCGACTCGTTTGATGTTATCGGTCCAACAAGAACACCAAACAAAAGACCTACCTATCGTTAGCCTCTTCTTCCCTTGGTTAACGATAACAACCAAGTCGTATTCCTCTCGATTATAGAATAAAAAGGCATAATACGTAAAAAGATCAGTTCCACAAAAGATTACACCGAATATACTCTATAGCTGGCCTTGTTACACCTCTCACGGGAAATAACTGAATAGTTTCTGTTTAATTTACTACGGGCGGGACCTCACGGTACAGCGAATTTAGGGAATTATTTGCTTATAGATAACTAGTCCACTGCCCTGGCTTTGCACGTGTGGCCTAATTGTTTCTAAGCTTATATAATGGGTAATTTATTCAACCATTTTTTCGGTATGTGTTTATAAAGGGTGTAGGGTTCGTTAACTATCCCTAAAGGACTATACTATTCAAAGTGAAAAGATTTGTCACTTACAAGTAAATAAACTTTTTGAAAAATCTCATGATTTAACAGTTACACACCAAAACCAGGACAGGCTTAGTGTGTTCTACGAACTACGAAGAAAGCAAAAAGGCTTAACTTAGACTTCCAACGTGGGCACACCATCCAATTCCCGACTTGGTTAACGTTGCTTATCCAGTCCAATTAGCTATAATCCGCTGACGTATAGCCCCCTAATATTATGAATTAATGAGGTTTAATGAAAAGGTAAATAATGTACGTAGTATCAACGAATTACAAAGTAATATAACTTTACGAAATTGTTAACGCTAATCAAATCGCTCTCATGGAAGCGTCATAAAAACGGCGGATTAAGGTTTTTTTCAACCATCTGTAGCCTGCCGGCTTTGTACGCAAATCCTGTGGACTGTAGACAAAAGATAAATGTCTCCACCCTAATACCTAATGCCTTAACCCTCGGAAAGGTTTAAATGAATTATGGTCCTTTCCGCACCTGCGAATAGGTAGCTAAGTACATAGATTATAATATCATATTATTATGAATCTTTAGAATCCTTACTAGTATTATAATGTTTTCACCTGAAAAAACTGAATTCTAAGCAGACCATTCAATCTAATGAGCTTTTCTTTAACCGACTTCAAAAAAAGGAAGATTATGAATTAAACACGTATGTAATATTATTGGAACTACAAAATATTCACATAATATTAGGGTTTCCATACAAATATACACAATTTTATAGGTGTATGTATGTATGCAAGTATGTACGTTTGTCCACGTATTTCTCGGAAAATACTGATTGGATTGTTATTATTCTTTATTAGTTGCTTATATTTACTTTATCTTAAGGAATACTTTTCCCTATTCAGTCATTCTTTATTTCAGTATATTGAAGTTGGTTTAATTTTCCTTAAATTATAGCGTGTTATTCTTCGATATCTTGAGTAAAGGTACGCATCATAAATTAAAAACAAATCCAAAGAAAATCTTAATGTGTGATTCCGAGTACAAGTACTTAATACTAACGACTGCAAAGGATGCAGTTTTTAATCTAGTTGAAAAGCCTAGTTCTAGTTTCGAGCTAAATTTGATGTGAATAGGAACACATCTTGAATCGCTTCCTTTGGTATATGGTCTTAGCATAGCATTGAATTTGCTTTCAAGAGTTTAACTTACAAAAAGTTTAGTTTGAGCTCCTAAGAATGTTATTTCACTAAATTAAACTAATCCTACTCGCAGTCTTAAAGGTTGGATTTTGCAATTATTATTGTTAATTGAAGGCAATTAATTATGTACAAAATTATTATTTAAAAAAAGAGCAACCGCTTTTCTTCCTCTGTTCTCTTCTTGCTGTTCTTTTCGATTGGAAGGACATTCCGAACCAGTGGTAAATTCACTTGATATTATTAACAAAAAGAAGCACTTAGCAAAAGTTTATTACTTTTCGTTCTATTTTTGTCTGACGGTATACGGAAGTAACGTAGGTACTAAAAGCTAATACTAGCCTGATGTTTTAGCGGCGTTTAGTACGTATGATTATATCGTGGAATTCTCCGAAAGACATTTCGCACAACCCCTTTTTGCTGTGAAAGGAGATCCTCCGCGATTCATACATTTTTGGGCTAAATCTGAAAGTGCCGGCCAAAAAAAAATTTTGCTGTATTTCGTTAGAACTTGTCCACCTAAACATTTTTTATTATGACACCGAAGCTGTAGAACCATTAACCTTGGTTTTATTTACGTTTAAAAATCTGTATTTTCTCGACTATAATATGAAGTATTTCTAAGCCAATTTTTTTACTTTTTTTGGAGTTTTGTTAAGTGCTACCTATCCGATGCTAACCACACACCCAAAAAATACCACATAAACAATATCTATTGCTGGAACTATCATGGAACCCCAGCCGTCTCAGATGGTGATCGAGGATGGTGACTGGGATTTGCAGAAATGAGGACCGGGATGGTTTCAGTGGACTCCACATGCCACATGCCGGAAACCTCGTGAGCCGGATCTAGATACTTCCGTTTTTCTCTGTATCCACTCTCACGAGGTTTTCGTCATGTTCGATGGTGATATCCATTAAAACACCCTCGACTGTGCTCGATCCATCAGCACGATATCAGGCTTATTCGCCTGAATCGTACTATATCACTCTCTCATCTAGGAGACCGTACTTCAGAGCAAGCTCTTGGTGAAGGATTTTGGCCACTTGGTTAGACGATTTCGGATTGTGCATGCGCATAGTATAGAGAGTTATAGCCATGCGGATTTCTCTATCCGGGGCACTTAATTCAGTCTGAGTCCATCCAAGTACGCCAAAGGTGTACATGAGAACAGGCATGACTCAACGGTTATAAGCTCGGATCTTATTGAAACCTGACAAATACCTTTTACAGACTTTTACCAGGCGTCCAAAGAAGAGCTCGCAAACTCATTGTTTCATGTCCGTCTCCTTTACCCATACGGACTGTGACATACCCAGATACCGGTATGACTCAGCTTCAGAGAGGGTTCTGATACTTGTCAGCTTGAGATTGATCTCGGCCCAATGAGTAAACTGTTCCCTCTCCACATGTGTCTTCCATGTGTGACGCACACTTATCTAGTTCAAGTTCCATCTTGATGGAATTACTGAACTCAGTGGTAATGTTCAGCAACTCCCTCAGGTGGGTGGAATTGGGTGCTAGCAGCTTGAGGTCATGTATGTGAGGCACTTTTGTCCCTGCTCTCCGAAACTGTAAGCCCATCCCTGATCTCTTCAGCAAAGAGCTAAGCGGGTTCAGAGACAGACAAAACCATAGTGGACTCAGACAATCGCCCTGGAAGATACCCCGCTGTATCCTTATCCGATCATCGGCAGCTGCCAACCGCTCATCATGAAGACAAAGGATCCTGCTCCATTGCCCCATACACTCTCCGAGGAAGTCTCGAACTGTCTGTTGAACTAAATGGGGCACCGAGTCGAATGCCTTCTTATTGTCAATTCAGACTGTGGAGAAATTCCGGCGACTTAGTTTGACCAGTTGGCCCAGGCTCAACGGATGTCAATGTCTTATAGATGGTAGTAAGATATATGATGGGGTGGCTTAGCCGGGTCAGCGGCTTCGGTGGACTTTGGAGCTAAATGAGTGATTCTGGTGGTGAAAAGACTAGGGAGTGACCCTTTACTCGAGAGCTTCTTGGGATTGTTGGGCCAGATAGCATAGCAGAACGAAAAACCCTTCAGCTAGTAATGGTGCAAACCATCGGATCCCGGAATTTTCCAGTTCAAGGCCCGGTGCACCGCACCAGCTACATCCTCCGGAGAGATGGCGACTGAGTTCATTAGCTCTATTGAGGCACATGCTTTCTCTACCGCCGCAATCCAAGAGCCCTCCTCAAGCATCCATCCATCCATCTCTCATCATTCATCTCTCTTGACCACACACTTCGACAAAAGGCGATGAGGTCAGTCGGGCTCGGCTGCTGAGAGGTAGAACAGACTGCTGGGCACTCCAGTTTATTATTATTATTATTAGATACACTTCATATACTCAAGAAAATACAGATTTTTAAACTTAAATAAAACCAAGGTTAATGGTTTTACAGCTTCGGTGTCATAATAAAAAATGTTTAGGTGGACAAGTTCTAACGAAATACAGCAAAATTTTTTTTTGGCCGGCACTTTCAGATTTAGCCCAAAATGGATGATGTCCTTTAATTTCCTTTAAATTTCCAAAGACAATTTCGCAAAAGAGGGATGTAATTTCTAATGTTGCATACATTAGTGCTGAACACTTGTTTTTATTGCGGCACAACTTTGTCATCTCCGTTACAATTTTCAGACAATGATGTATATTACATCGTACGCAATACCTAGTCCTCAAAAGCTCGGCACTAAGAGCTTATTAAAATTTAAAAGGATGCAATTTGTAGCAGATAAACTCATCTTCTGAGGCGTGAAGCCAAAGACTAGAACAAAGAATTTGTATACCTTCAATGTAGAGAAGGAAATCTTCATGGTGAACTAAAAGACTAGAATGAATTCAATAATTCAGAAAGCAAATAAGCGACATTAATAAAATTAAAAAACACAACACCCCAAAAATATCAACTGCAAATTCTAAATTAGATTCGATAGGCTTCTCGTGGGTGGTATAATATTTGAATTTGATTCCACACATCATTCCTACAATTAAGATAAGTCTGATAACATATACGTTAAAATTGATCAAACTGTGTAATATATACATAAATACATAATATAAGTAGTCCAAATATGATCCTTCGGCAATGGAATGAAATCTTTTCATCGCTATCAGCAATCTACACTTAACCATTCTAAACTAATTTAAATGGCTTAATTTCTATTGTATCATAAGGCATAAAATCATCCTGTCTCTTACATTTGCATGAGCTGTACAAAAATAGAACAACGTCGATTTTTGCCTCAGTTGGCCCAAAAACCGAATCCTGTTGCCAAATAAGCAGACAGTAAATTTGCATAAGAATATCTTGCATTATTTGTGTATCTGCATGGTGTTACGGTTCTTTTTTATTTTTTATCAATAACAGATTAACGCTTGACGCCATTTTTTTTTGGAAGTATCACTTTTTAAGGAATCTTAAACCTTGAACATTAAGGTTCAATATTTATTTAATTGGCTGAAATTTTTGATTGCTAAGGCGGAAGGCGAAGGTCGAGTCGCGAAGTGGAAATGGGTGGGGCACATAGTTTGAAAAACCATTGGTCGCTAGTGTGGAGAGGCGATCTAGAACCGTAAAGTGCAGTGTTGGTAGACTCCCCACCAGGTGAACCGACAACATCAAATGAGCCGCAAGAAGACGCTGGATGAACAGCCGGCGAAGAATGAAGGAATGTGGAAGACGATGCTTAGCAATCCAAAAACTCGACAAATGCAATGATTTTTTGTTGTTACTAAACCTTATATAAAATATTCACTTTCTTACTTTTGATCGTAAAAAGTGTTGAAGTAAATAAATATTGTGAAGTTTTAAAATACCTTTTAACAACTCACCAAGTTTTACATTCCATTACAGTGTTATTTTGTCCGTAAGCTCCAACGTTTTTAAATTGAAATTTCTTTGTCCATTGTAAAGCTCTCTGGACCGACATAGATGGATAAGCAGGACAGATGCAGTATTTTAAGCGGCTGCAAGTGCCTAGGGCGGGGATCCAAATTGGCTATTTGGATTATTTATTGCTCTTAGAAAAATGTAGCTGCAATTTTTTATGAGTTAAAAAAACTCAGTAAATTTTGCTAGTTCTAAAATTTAGGTAGGATCACGTAGGCAGGTAGACAGACAGTATTTTTATCCAATTATAAAAGCATAATAATATAAATTTTATATCAAGAAAGATAAATAATTTGACCACCTTTGATTTGACCACCTAAAACAACCAACGTGACGTTTAGTCGTTAACTTTTAGAAAAAATATTCTTCATTTCTTTCACCACGGAAAATTATACCTAATACAAAATGCCTCACTACGGGGACGATGTTGACGCCTACGGTCACCATGGACTCTCCTGTTCGAGGAGCGCTGGCCGCTTCTCCTGCCATAGCTCTCTCAACGATATCATCCGTAGATCTCTTGCTACTGCTCACGTGCCAGCTGTATTAGAGCCTATTGGCTTGGCGCGTAACGATGGCAAGAGGCCGGATGGTATGACGTTGGTGCCTTGGAGTAAGGGAAGGTCGCTTGTTTGGGATGCCACGTGTACAGACACTTTAGCTGCATCCCATTTACAAGCGACCTCCTCTGTGGCAGGTGCGGCGGCTACTAGCGCCGAACAGACCAAGAGGCGCAAATATGAAAATTTTGATGGTAGTCTCGTATTCGTGCCTTTTGGGGTGGAGACCTTGGGGCCGTGGGGCCCGGGGGCTCGAGCTCTTTTTGGAGGGCTATGTAAAAAGATCAACGAGTCCACCGGGGATCCAAGAGCTGGCAGCTACCTTGGCCAAAGAATTAGTTTGGCCATTCAAAGGGGCAATGCTGCCAGCATCTCGGGTACTATGCCGCGCTGCGGTGATATCGATGAGGTTTTAGGTTTATATTAGTTTTAATTTTAGAAATAATTATTATTATTAATAGTTTTAATTTTAGAAATAGTTATAGATATAATATTATTATAATTTAGAGTTTAATTTTATATTATTTTAAGTTTGTTGATTATATTATACCTAATACAAAATTTAAAAAAAAAATTTGTTCGATGGGGCAAACCTACGAACTTTCAGAACCACCATTTATAATAGTTTTAAAGCTCTTTCACCAGACAGAGATATTAAGCTCAGTGTTAATAAAGCCGTAATAAGATTTGTAACAATAACAAAGGCGGCTACCTACAAAGGAACTCGCGTCACGCAATTACCCCATTAGTTACTCGTGTTTAGGTTAAAAGGCAAGTCGTGTCACATTCGTGGGTACATGAGAAATGGACGGGCACTACTTGCCCTACTAGGACGACTGCCTTATTGTTTTTTTTTATTATGAGATAGACTTGCGCTTGACGGCAATCAATGATGGAAAACATTGATGAGGTCTAGGTTGGAGCGCGCTTGCCTAGAAAATGCCTTTTCACTTTTGTCTTAAAGGTACTCAGATTATACGTGGCCGGAAACACAGAAGCTGGAAGTGCGTTCCATACCTTAGCCGTTCGTTTCAGAAACGTTGAATTGAAGCGTTTCGTATGAGTAGGTTGAATTGCCTCGTTGTTTTCGTTATTTTAGTGGTAAACATGTTCGACGACGGACGATGAGGCCCGGATCCCTTTGGAAAAATGTGTAGATTCTTCTTAATACAATATAAGATCACTTGGAACAACTTTGCACCGAACGCGAAGGTACTGAAACTAGTCCACAAAAACGAAATCATATCCACCATCACGTGAAGGAAACCCCAAAGATAACCCAAAAAGCTTACTCTAGACGTCTACATTTTGTCCCAAAACTAGTGCTGGAAGAAAGGATTGCAGATAAAAGAGCTCAAGGTTGCTCAAGGCTCAGACACGCAAGTGGTGAGATGATAAAATATAAGGGGGTGAACACTGGACAGGGCTGAGTTAGCCAAAATTAAAAGATGCCGCTTTGAATAGAGAGAGTGCGTGATGACTTCCAAACTTAAATTCGAGGAAGGCATATAATGATGATGATTGAAATCAATAAACTGATCTATAACAATCCTTTTAACAAAAACTATGACATGTGAAACCGCCGAGCAAATTGAAACTAAGCTGATTCATTCGTTCTCGACAGCGAGTGAACGAGATTGAAAATATAAGTTTCATACTATTCTGATAAAATGAAGCAATTTATTTTGTTTGAATAAATGGCACAGATTTAGTATAAGTCTATTTAAAAATAAAATGTTGAAATACATAATATTTTAAACGGGTTTTGCGTTTCAGATAGGTATGCTTTTACTTTACGGAACAATTAATGACTGATAGTGTAGTAAATAAAAACAATGCAGATATTACAGATGAAAAGTTTTTTCTATTTTACAATCGTCGAATCGATTTGAACCAACCTATAAAACTTACGTTTTGATGATTTTTTAATTGGCAATGACAGATTGTCAAAACGTCAAAATTCATCGGTTAAAATTTACTTTTTTTAATGCAGCAACTATGTCGGGTTTCGGGGTCGGTTGAGTTGTAATTTTTTTGCTCTGCGACATAATATTATGGGTGAAAAAGCGAATTTAATAAATGCGAAAGTTTGAAATTTGGATGTACGGATGAATGGACGAATGGATAGATGAATAGATGTTTGTTTTTCAATCACGCCGCAACAACTGAACCGATTTGGCTGTTTGGCACTGAGATAGGTTATGGTCTGGAATAACACATAGGCTACTTTTTATCCCGGAAAATTAAAGAATTCCCGCGGGAACAAAAAACCTCAATTCACACGAACAAAGTCGGGGGCATCAACTAGTAAAATATAATTTCAGATGGACTAGACATACCATAATAAGGCCTTCTTGTCAAAATAGATAAAATAAATAATTTATTATTGTTTTGAAAGGCTACACAGTACACTATATTGAATGCCAATTTATAAAAATCTACCGAATGTCAAAAAATGTTACTTACATTTTTACCAAATAATAGAATAGTTAATACATTAAGAAACTTATTTTCCTTCTTTCTTTTCTTAATATTTATACGCAGGATTTATAAAAACCAGCTAACATGACGTACTTATTGAGTCTTGAGTAGATTTCTCAAGTTTTCTTATCTTACAATAAATATGTATAACTCATGACTCACTCAAATAAGCGGAAGTATACCGGCCATGGAAATTAAAGTGCTTTTAATTAAAACCCGAGTGATTTTAATATGGAAATCTAGAATTGAAATCAATTTCGGCTTTTCCTTGCCCCAAGAGTCAATATCCTGTTGGCCGGAAGAATGAAAAATGCCTTCCTAAAAATTTACCAATTACCGTATACCGAGCCACGTTGTGTGATCTTTAAATTAAATTCCTTCAAAATTGTATTATTTTTAAAGAGACCATACAATGCTGCCGAACTAACCCAAACAGACACAGACTGACAAAACTTACCTACTGTTAGACAAAGAGAGGGCTACTCGCTTATGACGTTACGAGCGAGCTCCGTACACTCTCCACAGACAATTTCGTTTTAGAAAGAGACAGATACTTGGATCGGAACTGAATGTTTTTTTTTATTAGGTCAGTCCTTTATTCATATGGTAATGCCTCCTTTTCCTTCATGAATTGAAAACCAGGAGGTGAGTCCCGAATTGGAACTTTTTGTTAGGTGAGTCGCGGTCCAGTCAACTTTGGGAATCACTGCACTAGACTTTCACTGCTTTTGTTGAGATATTGATAGGCAAATGAATCGCTTTTTCAGTGTTGGGAAATGCATTGCGTACGTCCCTTGCGGCTTACGGTTCTAGCGGGTCGTCTCGTTGTATGCGATCAACTTTAGCACGATTATTTAGGGGTTAATTTAAAATTCATTGTATTTAGAGCTCGGGGCTAAAATGTTGCTCGCGTAAATATTACCGTGTTAGTTATTAACGTACTTGTTTACGCAATGGAGCAAGCTGCTGTTATTTAAGTAACTTAATATTAAGTGAAAATTTACAGTTTGTTAAGCGAGTAGAGAATAACCTACTTTTGCGTTGCTAATTATGTGTGTATGTAGGATGATGCTTTGTTATCCATTCTAAGATTATATTTTTTCTCTAAGATCTGCCTATGAAGCAGTGATAGCCTAGTAGTTGAGGCTGCTGACTCCTATAGTGGGTCACGGGTTCGGTTCCGGGCACAAAATTTGTATTGGGCCAGCATTGGGACAAGTATCCTGTTTTGGTAAAGCGATGAAGGGAAAAATCCAAGCTCACTTAAGAAGCCTCGCAGGCAACGAGATTGTAGAGGTTTCCTAAAGTGAGGTTAGAAAGCTCAGATGATTCCTGCGTTGGTCCTTCACTCCAAATTCAAAATCCATTTATTTCATGTAGGCCAACTTGTAGCTCTTATGACACGTCATAAATCTACCACCGGTTCGGAATGCAGATTCTGCTGAGAAGATTCCAGTGCATTCCGAGGCTAAATTAAACCTATAGACCGCACTCTCACTCTGCTCAGACACAGGACAGAGTTGAAACGAGACAGAGCATATTTGTGTCTTGTTTTAACTCTGTCTTAAGTCTGAGTTAAGTTAGAGCACGCTCTATAGATCTCAGCACAAGAACACGTGCGTTGGCGTTGCCTCCTACCCTTGCCTACCTACATTACTAGAATGCTTCAGCATCTATGTCTGCGGTTACCTTCTTCCAACTCAACTGCTTGACTGTAATAGTAGAGTCTATTCTAAAAGAGACCTCCTCGTGGCCAAACAGTGAACTAACGCTATTTATTTAGCTACTGTATTTCCCGCTGAACAAAAAACGTAATTAAGCACAGCTGCGCCCTCCAATCTCGCAACGGTTCTCTTTTTGAACAGACTTTGATATAATTGTTTTATACTAGTTGATGCCCGCGACTTCGTACGCATGGATTGAGGTTTTGTAATTCCCGCGGGAACTCTCTTATTTTCCGGGATAAAACGAAATCTATGTGTTATTCCAGGCTATACCTAATCTATCTCTATGCCAAATTTCATCCAAATCGGTTCAGTCGTTGCGACGTGATTGAGTAACAAACGTCCATCCATCTATCCATACATCCAAACTCGCATTTATAATATTATAATAGGATAATTGATATGGATGCCCAGTACGGATTAAATCGATGCTCGCAGTATTTTAAACTTTCGAATTGCCTAAAACTTCGTGTAGAACTTTTATATTTATAAGCATTTTCATTACAGTAGAAAGGTGACAATTTGATTTATTATTAGTACATTATTGCAAAGGCAGGGAAGTAGGCAATTGCAGGTCGAGTATGAGTTTGAAGGCCGAGCCGTAGGCGAGGACTTCACTAAATACGAGACAGGCAATTGCCATTTCCCGCCGAGGCATATATAGTGCTTTTCTCAAAAGAATGCAGGGAAATAAAACACTTTTTATATTATACATCCAAATCCATCCGCCATTTTGGTTTAAATCTGGTGGAGTAGGTACAATCAATCTCCACTTCACTCTCTGAACCGTTGGAACTCATTTTGATTATTATTAAATTTATATTTATTAAGTAGGTATGTAAATAACAAATCAAGACGAATTTTCAGCTTTACCGTCAATTTTTTTTTTTATCTGTGCCGACAGGCAAACGCATTTATGGCTATACAGCCACATAAACGCAATTTGTACTAAGCAAAGAGACTATGGTATGCCAAGAATGACAAAAGAGATCCGATCAAGGAGTATTTAGTAACCCCAGCACGCCATTTCATACTGTTGTATGAAACGGCATTACATTACAAAGCTCCTGCAATATTTAAAAAAAAAAAACGCTCCGCGAAACAACTGTTTCGCGGAGCGTTGTAATGTTCCAAATTCAAAAAACGCTCTTGAAATGGATTTGATTTTCTTTGTCCGACAATTCGATACTTCGCGTGTTCTTTTTTCGAAAATAATGACAATATTTCCATGCATGTTTGAGAAAACTCTTTTTTATTAAGTAAATTTCAGCAATTTACCAGGAATGCATACTTTTCGTGGAGCTTCACAGTTCCAACTCGAGATTTCATTATCGGTTCCTAATAAATCTTTCCTCGGGATTGAAAAAGTGCAGATAAGAAATTGTTCTTGTAAATAAAAATTAAAGGATAAAATGTAGCTTTTTGTTAAGGAATACGAATGAAACTTGACAACTAAAATAATGAAAACGTTTTTCCGGGACTAAATACTGCCTATGTCAATCTCGTGTTCAACTGGTACAACTATACTCTATAATATTTTATCCAAAGAATCAGAAAGAAAACAAGCAGAAGAAAGAATAAAAAAAAATCCCTGCCAAATATAGAAAGCCATTTAATTTGGTTAGGTTCCTTTTTTATTTACACCGGAGAATTTGACGTTTTATTACCGGAGTTTATGAGTTTAGACCAAACAAAATTATATGCGTTTAAGAAATCTTTCGTACTTCGAAAATATTTTTTATAATCAATGCCTTACGGCATGCAATTTAGAAATCGTCCGCACCTGGAAATCTTTCTTTTCTTATTAAGCAATAATAATTATACATAAACTTAGTATTAGTTTTTTCGGAAAAATAATCATACGCGAATATTCAAGTGGCATTTTTGACTTTTAGAAACCTTGTCATTTTAGTTACGTCCCCTTTTATATATACCTTAGAAAATTTAGAAACGTTTTTATTTTGCTTTATTCTTTTTATGAAATCTAATAGAAATGAGCGATGGAATGCTCATTTCTATTGGATATGGATATTTTTTAAAATCCCACGGGAACTCCCTGAGTTTCCGGGATAAAAAGTAGCCTATGTCACTCTCCCAGGCCTCAAATATACGCATGTAAAAAATTTGGTCGATCCGTTGCGTTGAAATAAAATGCTGCAAATGTCATTGGAGGAAAACCGACAAACAAACACACTTTTGCATTTATAATATCAGTAAATGATTAAACGTTCGACACAGCGTGCGGGGACTGGCAAAGGAATGCAATAAAGAAATCTCCCGTACTTTGAATGTTACAATTAATATGCAACATTGTATAAGCAGGCCTTAATCGGGTATTTCTAGAACGCATGCCGCGTTTGAGAAATCACCCGCACCCCTACTACTATGCTTTACGTATAGAACAATGAAAATGAGGTTTTAATATTCGGCTTAGGCAAAAATAATCGTACGTGAATATTCGAGCCGGCATTTTCGTGAAAAAATTCCGTACGCCTGTTGACTACAAGCTATTGACCGTCAGCGTGACTCGCTGCTATGGGAGAGTATGAATACAATTTTCCCCTACGAAAATTTGAAAGCCATTTATTTTGTTTTCGTTCCCTTTTCATTTACATCGAGTGTAGAGTGATTTAGGAAATATTTTTTTTAATTATGATACTTTCAGGATCGTAGGTACAGAATTATTGTAAACCTTACTAATATTATAGATGCGAAAGTGCGTTTGTTTGTTGGTTTGTCCTTCAATCACGCAGGAACGGAGTAACGGATCGACATAACTTTTTTGCTTGGTATACCTGAGGATCTGAAAAAAGACGTAGGCTACTTTTTATCCCAGAAAATCAAAATGTTGCCCGGAATTTTCAAAAACCAAATCCACGCGGATGAAGTCGTGGGCATCAGCTTGTATACCTAATAAATAGTTGACTTTTTAGGTATAAGTAATCGCTGTAAAAAAAATAATAGAGGCCTAGTATTTGATAGAAAAAAACTTTTTTGAAATTTCTTATCAATTTCAAAAACGGAGGAGGTTCTCAATTAGTCGGGATCTTTTTTTATGTATGTGACCAGCTTTTCAAAGAATAAAAGTAATGTTCAGCGTGACTATTACACGTATTATATTCTTTGCGAACAGAAAATATTCACATTTCAACTAAACAACACGCAAACTAATACAATGCGTTAATTTATTATATAGGTTGCATTATATAAGTTAATAATAGGTAAGTAATATCAGCCATCTCATCCAATTACGATCAAAAGGACCACAAGAATACTAGGGACCATACAGACACTCGAATACATTTAATATCCAAATATTACAACAGAATCAATCCATCTTGTATGTTTAGGCCGAGGCACTACAATAATAAATCAAATGAACCCATGTTATATTCGTAATTACATTTGTGGCTCACTATTATTGTTTATTACAAGGGTGCTTCAATGCAAAATAGACTTTATTCTATTTCCGATAAGATTTATTTATTAATAAAATGTTGTATAATGTCAATAACTAATCAGGAACGAGTAGTGTAAGGGTTTCGATTTGTCAAAGAACATCAAATACTTATAGGGTAGGGAGGCGGCTTATTCCCAGAATTACTATTGGACTAGGAAAATTTATCCTATCCTACTAATATTACTATTAGTAATGTTGAAAGGAATGTTCCGGGTTTTCTTGCTGATTGTAAAATCCATTGTAATATTAATCCCAAAACATAAAGCTAAAAAGGGTAAAAGTGTAAGTTAGTTGCACGCTCTTCTCAACGTGAGTCGATAAAAAGAGAGGCTCTAATTGAATGACTTATTCATTGTGGCCGAGCTGAAAGAAAACTTTTCTCAAAGATTTCTATTTGAAATTGAAATAAAAATATGCAAAAGAAAATTTAATGGAATGGTTTTGTTCAGTGATAGTATAATTGATTAATTATTTGTTTAGACTAGTAATATCTAAAGTATTATTTTTGCTCATACTCTTTAGATGGGAATATATATATGTATAAGTTTTTTTTTATTCGTTGACAAGGTAGTCCTTGACTGCGATCTCACTTGATGGTAAGTGACGATGCAGTCTAAGATGGTAGCGGGCTTATTTGGAACGGGTATGGCAGTGTAGATTCAACCCATACTCCCTAATCTGTTTCTACACGCCATCGTGCCGGAACGCTAAATCGCTTGGCGGCACGTTTTTGACGAAAGGGTGGTAACTAGCCACGGCTAAAGCCTCCCACCAAACCAGACCAGAGATAATTTAGAAATTATAAATTACTAAATTGCCCCCGCCGGGAATCGAACCCGAGACCTCCCATTTATAAGACCACAGCGCTCTCCACTGTGCCAGGGAGGTCGTCATTAAAGTAATAATAATATATAAGTAGTCTACCAATCTGTACTTGGCCAGTGTTGTGGACTATGGCCTAAACCCTTGACATTTAGAGGACACCTGAGCCCAGTTATGGTTCAAGAATGGATTGTGATCTTCGAATAAATAATAAGTAAGTAAGTCTAACTGCGTTAAAAAAATCACCCCAACAAAAATTGCACCGCAGTGGGTGGAGATTAAAATTAAGCCGTTAGAGGCGGGGATTAAAAACAAAAATACAACAACGTCAACAGTTGGTCATTTTTCTTGCACGTCAAATTTTCATAACATCGTCCAATGACTCAGCTGTCATAGCAAACATAGCAGCACGCGCGCGAACCGATCATTGCTTTCGTTCTGAATTTGAACCGATCACCAAGCATGTCTACCAGTAACCTCAGAAGTGATTCGTATGATTCGTATTTTGAATCATAAGTCGTTTTGGTTTGAAGTAGGGCCAGGCCATTTTTTGAGTGGATTTTGTTCTGAATTAGACTTCCTTACTTATAATTTATTCGTAGGTTGTGATGAATGAATTAAATTATAGTGGTTTAAAATGGAACATCTATACTGATGCTTGAAAATAAATTAAATAAAATTACCTCCAGTAATTGAACTGTCATATTGAGAGGGTTAATTAATAATTCACGAGGCCGCGATAAAAAGGATAAAAGGTTTTATCCTGTAAATACAATGATATTTATGCATATAATTAATCTGTGTGTAAATAACAGCATATCTATTTTATTGTCAATATTGAAGAATGTACAAAGTTTAAAAAAATGTACAAAACTATATTATTTTTAGTCATAGGGTACTAACGAGATCCTATTACTAAACTTTTGCTGTCCGTCCATGTGTCCGTCCATCCAGATGATTAGGTACAACCTTACAGACAGATCTGTCAAAAGGTTGCCTCTATAGTTAGAATAGAATTAGATAGATAAAAAATTACTACACAAATAAATAACATAAAGTTTACAATTGAAACAAATAGAAAGAGAATAAATAGAAAGAGTCTCATATTTTCTAGTTTCATTTGCCTACGGCTTGCCTTCCTTAAATTGAACAAAATTCTGATTAGTTTAGGTGAAGTCTCTTTTATTAATATCGAAAAAGTAAAATTGACACGCTACGCACGAGTGGAGTTTACATTTTTTTATTGAGATTTTCGCTGGAATTTTCCAAAAATTATTTATCATTCATACCAGATTTGTATTCTATGTAGCCATAATGCTTCAAAACAATAGACCGAAAAAAAAAATTATTGTCATCATAACGTGGACAAAGTCATAAAAAATGTACCAAACTATATTTTTTTACAGATCGCAGCAACCCAGCCAAGTCCTCTTTGTAAATAAATACTATAGATAGATATAAATGCTTAATATTGCAGCAGCTGATAGAAATTAGATCGAAAACCAGGAGTTCATAAACCAAAAGGAATTGTTAAAAACAACAATTGTGTTTCACAATAACTGTTACGTTTTAATAAAGCTGGGTTTCCTGTGGCTTTAGGAGTTCAGTAATACAAAGAAAATCTATAGGTTTATTGGAGTTTTATACACTGGAATTGCTTTTGTCGTATAGTATATCTGGGAAAATATAAAACTTGACGGCACTCTTGAATTTGACGCAATATTGGATTGTGATATTGTTTTTTTTGATCAAGTATTATTGTTAGTTGCTGTACTAAAATTCGAATTCAGCATCGTATAATAGGTCTTATGCGATAGTAAATTTGATATTTTGGCAGATTTTCAATACAAAAACCGTCAAAATATCAAATATTTTACGTTGTTGAAATCGGCTTTAAGTATATTAAGTAAATTCAAATCTTAAATAACCCTCTCTACCTCTAACTTATACAACCGCACCGCACCCCACCAAACGTAATTTCACCCTCACCACCTAGGTGCCTGGAGCACTTCGACCATCCGTTGCTCCAGATCTTTTTTTCCACAAATTGTGGAATCATTTCCCTTCGACGGTGTTCCCACTTAATTACAATATGGGGTTATTTAAGGGGCGGACCAATAAATTCCTAAAAAGCCGGTAACGCATTGGTGGTGCTTCTGGTGCTACAAATGTTCATGGGCGTCGGTAATCATTTACCATCAGGTGACCCGCCTGCTCGTTTGCCCGCTATTCAAAAAATTGGTAGAAAATTCCTTATTGCTATACTAATAACTTATTGATTACAATTGAAACAGACAAATAAATAAGAAGTATCTTATTAAATTCTCTGGAATTAATATTAGCCCACGGCCTCGTTCTCCTTAAATTGAAGAATTTTTTTATTAACTGAGGCGCTGTGTATTATTGATATCGCTATTAATGCAAAAAAGTAAAATTGACAGACGGAGATTTTTTTTCTTTTTGGGTTTTTACCAGCTGGCATGTCAACCCCATGCAATACGTTACAGTTGCTTTCTTATTTATATATACGAAACTACTATGGGCTTGGCATGAGTGCAATTTACACTTTTTTTTATTGCGATTTTCATAAAAATATGCCATCCAAATTCCCAAATTTTCAACCGGTGGATTTTCCAAAAATTTTCTTCCATATAAACCTTTTCCTAACATTTTACGAACACAATAAAAAAACAGCAAAATTGGCCGAGCTTTTGTCAAGTTGAAACGAAGGAGTTTAAATAACAATATTATATTTTCATCATGTCAGAAACTTGTTTTTGTATTCAGACGGAACATTTATGCCGGATAAATAAAAAACAAAGCTAGAAAAATAAATACAGTTAAGGCCTTCGATCGTGGAGATGATAAAAATATAGAAAAAGGATTTCCGGAACGCAACACGGTTAATAACATCTCGTTTGGATTTAAAAAGGTAAAAGATCGTCGGGGAAACTTCTAATGTTAACATTACAGTATTTTTTTAGTTATAAAGTTGTAAATCTCTTAAATTAAACTCTCAGTATGATAGTTGGCTCGTAGTATCTTGGTAACATGGATGACCAATCAACAATCTGCGTAACATCGCGTAGCACACGTAGCTCTACGGATCGTAGCTCGTAGTCACATTCTCCTGTCGACTACGTCGGCGCCACAAACCAATTGAAATACCAATTCTCAATTCCGAATTCCGATTCAAAAAGACCGAAGCAGGGGCCGTGTCACGTAGAGCTACGGATATTTATACGCATACGTTCAATACGAAAACGGAGTACGAATATACAGGCTGATGTTTCAGCGGCCAGTGAGACTTTTAACCTTGTACATGGCTTACCTACTATAAACTTAGTCCATTAAACAAATACCTAATGGACATGCTCAGATAAAAAAGTTTATAATTACTTTTTACGAGGATTATAAAATTATTGTTGTTAAACCATCGCGTATCAAGAGAAGTGAGTGATTTCCAACAATTAATATGTCCGAGTGTTGCCAGAAATCACCCTGTGTAACACGTATATCTTGTATTCGTATACATATCGGATACTCGCGTCGAACCAGAAATTCCATTAAAGCGTTATTTACACAGCTCTCCGCGCTACGTGGGTTGTCGGACGATTTTTGGATAATTTTTCCGCCAGGAAATAGATGCTCCGTCTGGTAGTAAGTATAGGTACAAATCTATGTATGATACGTAGAAATCGTAAAGAATGCTTAGGAAATGTATGCAGTTGTATTTTCTAGCTATTGCTTACAGTTTCTACATGGTACTAGGATGTGTACAGTACAAACGAGTATCTACTCCACGCTGAATTTTCTGATACATGCACCCTTAATTCTAGACAAAATCAAGCAGACTGTATTGTTTAAAGATATTGACTTTATTGAGTATAAACACTTCCTTAAGACCGGAAATAGCTTATATATTGATAATTCTAAGCTTATGTTTCTTTAATTAAAATGTTTCGTTTTTTTCAGGTTTTCTTAATATTTTAATTTGAAAACTATTGTACTATTAATATTGCCCACTTTTCCGTTTTTGATACCGAAATATACTTTGGTTCTATAATCTACCATCGAATGCGATGACTGCATTTATAGACGCGATAGTAAAAGCATGAAAAATATTATAGCCTCAATAGCCCAACGGTTAAATGTGCGGACTGAAAACTGAAAGGTCGCAGGTTCGAGACCCACCCGTTGCCATATTGCCCTATTTTTTTTCGCTTATTTGGAGGGGAGAGAAGGATATAAGCCAAGTTCAGCTCAGCTAATATTCTTTATTAAAAAATATATATTTGGATAATTCTCTGTTCTCCGTCTTATTTTGAAAAGGATGCCTTTCTACAGAGAAAAACATCTGTGCTATTATTGCACTTTTTAGTAAGCCACAGCACAAATAGAAAACGAGGCGGTAATAAAGCGAACGAATAAATAACACTTTCCCATTTTAATTAAAACCGTTTTGATTTAAGCGATACATTTGTTTCATATCAGGGAAAATGTTTATTAACTTACACAATTGCTTATGATTTACTTTGTTACGCAAAGTTAGAGTACCTACCTACTTACTCGTATAAATCCGGCGGCGGCGGTAATCACTTTACATCAGGTGACCCGCCAGCTCGTTTACCCGCTATTCATACCCCTTCCAAATTAGCCCGCTACTATCTTAGACTGCATCGTCACTTACCGTTAGGTGTGATCTCAGTCAAAGACTATCTTGTCAATAGAAAACAAAAACGTTAAACCAAAAACAAACTGAAAAATTTGAAATGGATTAAACTAAATAGTAAATCTCATCTAATTAAAGTCTCCCGCGGTTTCGAAGCAAAACAACAAGTTGGAGTTCGTTCAACATCGCTCAATGTCTCGGATCAAACTATTCGCAATCACAAAACTCTGCAACTCGATTAAAACTATTACCATTTGTAAAAGGAGAGAGATAGCTGCTGCTGTCTCCTTTATCAATGGCTATCATCACTTCATAATCTAAATACATAAAACGAAATGCCTTGTGGTTAGCAAGTTCGACCGTAGATGACGAGGTACCGGGTTCGATTCTCGGGTCGGGCCAAAAATGTATTGGGTTTTTCTATCAAGAAATTTTCAGTATGTACTAGCACGAAGTTAAGAGGTTGGCGGTGAGTCACCCCCGTGCCTCGGAGAGCACATAAAGCTCTGTCGGTGCTGCGCCTGATCTTTCTCCAGTCGTGTCGGATTTCCGTCCCACAGGACTATGAGAGTAAGGGAATAGAGAGTGCACCTGTGCTTGCGCACACACTTGTGCACTATCTCCCGCATAGATGGCAAATCTCTGTGGAGATTGGGAGCACATTGTATAAAAGAAAATGGTAACTAACTAACTCACTAATTGACTGATCTATCAATGCACAGCTCAAACCACCAGCAGTATCGGGAAGAAAGGCATACAGATAGCTATTATGACATATAGGCAACCGCTAAGAAAGGATTTTTGATAATTCAACCCCTAAAGGAGTAAAAAAGGGGTTTGAAAAATCGAACATAACGTGAGCGAAACCGCGGCCAAAAGCTAGTATTATAATAAAACAAACAGATGAGTGTTTGTCTATACATACTAATATCAGAAAATACTGGAATTTTTTCCTTACATCTACGTCTTACATTAATAGAGCTGACTTTAGTTTACTTCGGTATACGGTAAACGGTTCGGAGAAGTAAACGAAAGTTTTGAGTTTTACTAAACCGTTACAACTTTCTGTCGGTTAAAATATTCCTGAGAGTTTTCCTGGCATACGCCATACGTTGAAATCGTGGAGTTTTATGTCGATCATGTTTTATTGTAGAACTAGCTTTTGTTGGCGACTTTATCCTCGTGAGTTAGGTTGCTATTTTTCTAGGGTAAAATTTCACTATCGTTATCCGCTAAATAGGTTCAGTCGTTGCGGCATGATTGAGTAACAAACATCCTAACTAGTAACTTTCGCATTTATAATATTAATAGCGTAGGATAAAAGGACAGCCTCTGCACCGACGTAAAGACTGACATTAGTACTTATACTACTGTATTAAAAAGAATACTTTATGCTAGCCTTGCAAAGCCATGATTGCTAGTCCATAATGGACGCTTCCATTTTAAGCCGGAATGGTATACGTGTTCATCAAACCGGTGATATAACGGACCATTTCTCCTAACACTTAGATCGCAAATGGGATAGGATAAGCCCAATGTTCTTCGACCCGACCGCAACCAGAGTATGCTTTAGAGACTAGGCCTTTGAGCACGCTTACGGAGAGCTCGTATTGTATTGGTCCAAGAGTTCATAGTAAAATTTGACGACGTCCTTAACCGAAGCGGAAAGATTGAAATATTTTACTTCAACTGATAGAGCTGGTTCAATAGCTGTGAAAACCTATTATTAGCTAATAGTCTCCTAATTTTAAGTGTATTTAGTATGACTAGCTGTTGGTTTTCCAAACTAAATAAAATAAATACCAACATTAAAAACCTAACATGAGTTTGGTTCTTAGCCGTCCGAGTACCATAGTTTTGCGGATAACATTTAGAATAGAATAGAATATGTACTGGCTTGCCCAGTACAACAACACACATAATGGATATGTATAATACAGAGATCACTCACTTGTCCCGCCACACCGATGCCGATATAAGACTGAGACACCCACCGCATGGTGGCTGCATTTATAGTAACAATACAGTTGTATTGTTACTATCTACCCACATCTAGAGTCTGATGTTACGCGTATAATATATTCGCTTACCTACAGACCTAGTACGGTACATCTCTTCCTTGTTTTAATTTTATTTTTCATATTGCTTGTCATGTCAGTGGTCATTTGACAAAATAGTAATATGGATAAATAATCCAATGTACCTAGTACGGGTACTACTATTACTTAACCTTGATAGCCAGAAAGCCACTAACCTAATTACACATAGTCGCTTCTACTGTGCTCTCTTCCTTTTCCTTTTTTCCCCGAACTGAACTTATTCTAACAAAATCTCAAAATAAGTGATCTCAACCAACGAAAATATTTAATGGATCTATCTGAACACTAAGTGCCTATAATTGCACTGATACAAATGTAATAATCTAAATCCGGAAGGAAAAGTTATTACCTACCAACTATGCCATCCGAAATCATTCTAAGATTAACCATTTATAAATGCAAATAAAGTTAAAACGTATTTATTGAAAACTACCTTGAATTCTTTGAGGAAGTTCTCTATCGGATAGAATTATGCCTAATTCAACCCAAGTACGTGAAATCTACAGAACAACCAATATTTATATTGACCTGGTCATAAATATAATCACACATAACGGTCCCTGTCCTCACATCCAACCAATTCAACCACAACACTTCAGACAAACCACCATCTGAACGTGAGGGCAACTATCAAACATATCCAAGAATTATTTAATCAATTACACTCATCTAAACCTCAGGGCAATATTCATTCGATCAGGGCGCGATTGCTATCACAACCCACCAATCAAATACAACGACCCAGACGCGGAAGCATCTAGCAGCCGAATGAGTCTCTGAGAGAGACCGAACTCGCATCGTCAAATCCGCTGTATTTATCCCCACGGCGCGCCGCCAGACCGGCGCCTACGTCATCAACAAAGTCAAACATCGATTTTATAAAACTACCTTCAATACATCGAAGTTGTATATCTTTACTATTCCAATATTTCGCTAATATTATATCGATTTGATTTTCGTTACAAAACAGATAGTTTGCAGTTTTAAAATTCCATCATATTTAAAGCATGCCCCATTTAAAACCGCAGTGTTTTTTATACCCTGTGATTTAACGAAAATGCCCACTTATCAATACTTTAAAATTCCATTTCAAACTAACGATATCTTGCCGTAAGGAAATATATCGGCAACTGAAAATAATCTATTTTAAATTTGATCCTGTCAATTGCATGTAACCCAAGCCCTACAGACTGATGTAAGCTGTATCTTGATAAAGGATAATGCCAAAAATTTATGGAACTTTAACCCACTCACGTTTACAAGAATGAATTATGCATAGCAATATAATATTGCCAATTGTTTACCTAAGTTTTAAAACTTCTAGAACTTGCGCCTTTTTGACTAATTCAAAGTCAAAGTTAGACTTTTAGGTTATTATGAAACCAAAATCGTGAATGGATGGTTTATACTACACGAACGAGATGCAGTATACGTAGACGTATGACACTGACAAATGACATCGCACCACCGTTGAGATCTCAAATTGACAATGGTGTTTCATTCAGAAAGCTAAAACAACAACAACAATGGCGTTTCATTACACGTTCCATTTCCTTTTCGTTTTCGTTTTTGATTTTTTTTTTTTTTAATTTTTAGCTAATGTGCAGTTATCTCATGTTCTAGTTCAAACCGACCAGTTGCCCATAATTGGGTGCACAATTAGAACGTTCTGCAAGCGTAGTTAAATTATTTTTTTCCCGCAGTTATTTGTGCAAACACCTTTAAAAGCAGGCCTGCAGGCAGGACGGTAAATGAAGTTTTTTTTGAGAAAACCAACTACACTGCTCCAACTTAAATTTTTGATCACAATCACAAAGACAAAGACTATTCTTTTTTTTTTTGTAACCAAAGACCCCACACTAACACTACATCATTCATTCAACTCGTGTTTTTTTTTCTTTTTTAATTTTAAATGATGTAATGTTGTGATCTTGTGATTTGAAATAAAAATAAATGTCAAACTCGACGTTTATAAAACTGACACCTACACCCAGAAAACATTTGATTACTGATTTTAACATTTTATTATTCATTAATATAGGTAGCTAATTGGCACAAGCTTTTTAGTGCTAATAAAAATACCAGCTAAATTACCATAGTACTGGGTGCCTCTAACCATCATTTTCCGAGTTTGTTATTATTTAAGTTTCCTTTGTAACACTGATTGTAACCGCTTCCTAGAAGCAGGGATTACCTAACATTTTAATAGCATTTTTTCCAGTCCCTGATTAATATAGAACACTAATATTTTAATATCAGATCCAGGGATTAGTTTGAACGAAGTTTTCTCTAAAACCTATTTGGTTTTATTTAGCCAATTATACTCGGCTAAAACCAAGATGGTAATATTTATACGATTGAGGTGCGATTGCTATCGTATCTACTCAATCATATCATATAACATGAAAGTTACTAATCACTTGAAACATATCATCGTAATATCAGGTCAGTATTGTTGAGCCACTAACTTCTAAAACAATATGACACAATACAAGGTCTATGACTATGAATAATATTATTCTTTTAACTAGATTTGGACTTTTACTTTTAACTAGATTGGCCACTGTGCCAAATACCCGTGGGACCCAATCATATGATGGTCCTCCTGACCGAATTCGGCCACGAGATCAGCCATCTGCGCGGGAGATATTATAGTGCACAAGTATTTGCGCAGACACAAGTGCACTCTCTATTCCCTCACTCTCATAGTCCGATGGGACGGGGGAAAATCGACCCGACCGGAGAGAGATCAGGCGCAGGACCGACAGTTTTACGTGCTCTCCGAGGCACGGCATACATACTGAGTTGCCGTGGCATCGGTCATCCTCAGATCGCCCCGATCCACGCATCTCTTTTTTTTTTTGTTAGGTATCGACTACCTTCGCCGGTACAGTTCCGATTTTCATCGCGAACTTACCAAATTTCCTTTTTTTTTTTTTTACTAAATTTCCTTTTTTTTTTTTACCTTGCTGGTATAGTTCCGATTTGCATCGCGAACCTACCAAATTTCCTTTTTTTTTCTAAATTTCCTTTTTTTTTTACCTCGCTGGTACAGTTCCGATTTGCATCGCGAACTTACCAAATTTCCTTTTTTTTTTTACCAAATTTCCTTTTTTTTTACCTCGCTGGTACAGTTCCGATTTGCATCGCGAACTTACCAAATTTCCTTTTTTTTTTTACCAAATTTCCTTTTTTTTTACTAAATTTCCTTTTTTTTACCTCGCTGGTACAGTTCCGATTTGCATCGCGAACTTACCAAATTTCCTTTTTTTTACTAAATTTCCTTTTTTTTACTATCGGTATCGACTACCTCGCTGGTACAGTTCCGATTTGCATCGCGAACTTACCAAATTTCCTTTTTTTTACTAAATTTCCTTTTTTTTTTTTTTACTATCGGTATTGACTACCACACTGGTACAGTTCCGATTTGCATCGCGAACTTACCAGATTTTTTTTTTTTTTTTTTTAGGTACCGTTCGATTTCTCGAACTACCTCCGTTACATTTGTAAAATCAATGCACATAATAGGTGACATAATAATCATAATAGGTCCACCGCCAAAGGCATATCCAACTATTTAACAATAAGAATTATAATTAATATTTTTATTTCGTCTCAGAAAGAATGATAACTATACTCATCTAAATGGAATCTAAAGGCTAACTGGACAGGCTTTAAAAATGATATTAGTATGTATTCAAATCATAATAAATTTAGTCACCATTATGTACACCGATCAACAAATTTCGTGCTTTTATGCTAGTGCGTATGTACGGAATCCACAAAACCTTTACACATCTACATTTCTTTGCGTGGGTCTTAACCTACAGCCCCTTCATCTTAGTCTTAAACCACGGCGCTTGTGGTCTTTTTTTTTTAAGGACACTATTAAAACAATAACACGTCTAAGTTTCTAGATCTGGCCCGCCAGAGTATATTATACACTGGTTTGCTATTCGTACCTTAAGCAATTTTACGAGTGTTACCGACCGGAACTAACCATTAGTTGCCATGCCACACTAGTCCCGTCAGACACATATATCACATTCGGATTACAGACAGTTCCAGACAGTCTGATTATTTACAATTTACCATAATGAATAATAAAGAACCGATCTTATTTTGTTGTTGGCTTTTAGAACAACAAAAAAAACGCATCCAAATTCATAAACGGAGTAGAAATCGCAATTTACCCTACCAAAATCTTTGAATATGGATCCGTTCATTTCTATAGTATCGATTAAATTCTACATTTATGTTTACAACAAAATAACGCTTTACTGGAATAAGGTAACGCTTCTTTAGGTACCAATATTACAAGATCGACATTAAGTTTAAATAAATTTTACTGCAACGGCATTATTCATAGCGAATTTAGCTTAATAAGCCATAACTTCACTTTCATTATACTATCACGAATAGGTAAATTAAAAGTACTGACACACATGCATTGCTAGCAATAATTAATTAATAAAATTTTGTTCGATTACTTTGGTCCTGTCACGGTCGCCACTTGTACTGGCTTGCCCAGTACAACAACACACATAATGGATATGTATAATACAGAGATCACTCACTTGTCCCGCCACACCGATGCCGATATAAGACTGAGACACCCACCGCATGGTGGCTGCATTTATAGTAACAATACAGTTGTATTGTTACTATCTACCCACATCTAGAGTCTGATGTTACGCGTATAATATATTCGCTTACCTACAGACCTAGTACGGTACAGAATAGAAATGTTTTTTATTCAAATAAACTTTTAACTGTATAATTATCTTCGTTTCCGAAAATAGTTATAAGTTAAATAATAAATTACAAGCCAAATGTCCACGATTTCGTCCTCGTGTAGGTTTTATCAATCAATTCATTAATCAATCAGCTTATAAAGCTAATAGACAAATAGACAGGCTATTTTCATATTTATAATATTTGCAACCATTTTAATTTGAAAATAACTCTGATGCTATTCCGAGTCGCATCAGAATTATGTCCAACGTGATTAAAACTATGTTTAAAGCTTCACAGCATCCGTTATAAACTTAGAATTCTTTGGGTTCCCTTTTATGCCTGACAAACTTCAAAATAGTTAGCTGGGATCTCAAGTTGAAACGCTCAAATTGGAAATCCATTCCGTCCCAGATGACAGGTTTTCGTTCCCATTAGACATTTAAAGTGGAAGAATTTTCAAGAAATATTAAGCTTAAAACTCAGTTTTGCGCTTCTACAGTTATTGTAATTCTTGTTTTTATCAAACTATAAATGTCAATAGGCTCTTGTGTGGACTTCCTAACATGACTCAGTCTTGTGCCGCTTATATCCTGAGGCTCCCTATGACGTGTCTCATAAGTCATTTATTGTAGGGTCTGTTAATATTTCGTTTTGTTATGCAAGGTCATCACTCCAGCACCTTATGACCCCAATGACAAATATGTAGTTCTTTGAACTAAATGTCCATTGCCACTTTAGCTTCGTGACTCGATGAGATATGTCAGAAACACTAGTTGTCCTGTGAACTTCTCACTACCGAATTGATCCTTAATTCAACAAATGTTAAGCTTTCAAGCCAGATAAACACTAATGCAGATATAACTCTGTATAATAATGTTATGTTATTTTCATTTTATCAAGGGCTTGCATTAAATTGCCTCTCCGCTCTCGGGCTATATCGGGTTGGTCCGATGCGGTACAAATGCGGTGTACCGTGACATCCAACTGTCAATTCATATTCCGGGTCTAATACGGGTTTGTTATTTGATTAACATCCAGATTGGTTGCTTGTAGGGACCCCCGAATTAATAGTTTGATTAAAGATAATTTCGATTGGACCTGTTTCAAATCAAATATTGGATTGTTGGATTCTGCAGAAATTGGGACAAGACAGCTTTTACCAGATTTATTTATTTATTTATTCACTTAAATACACTTACATTATGCATATATGACATTCAGAAAAACATTTACAAAAATTTTAATACTCACTGATATGTATAATCAATTACAAGATAAAATTCGCGGATTGTCATGCAATTTGCAAACAATATTTTTTATCATTTTTATTAACACTATTACTTAAATGATAGTTAAGTAATAGTGTTAATAAAAATGATAAAAAATGAAAACGCGACTAATATATAGAAAATAACAAACAAAAAATAATGGAAAATGAAAGTTTATAGCTCGTATCCCTCCCGTGTGAGCTATGCTTGAAGTATCCCTTTGAGATCAAATGAGAAATGAGGAAATCCATAGGGGAACCAAAGTAACTAAAGTGGACACTGGTGGGGCACATAGTTCTAAAGGCTGTTGGTCACTCGGGAAGTAGCACTCCGGGAAGGGCAGGTTTAATACCCCCACTAGGTTGTTCGACGTTTTTTTTAATATGAATAGCGGGCAAACGAGCTGGCGGGTCACCTGATGTAAAGTGATTACCGCCGCCCATGAACACTTGTAGTACCAGAGGCACCACCGATGCGTTACCGGCTTTTTAGGAACTTATTGGTTCGTCCCTTGAATAACCCCATATTGTAATTAAGTGGGAACACTGTATTAAGTGTGTCACAACACAAGTAGCCGCTGGATGTAAGTGGCGCAAGATCGAGACCATGTGAAAGTCCATGCATGAGACTTTTATTAGACAGTAGACTTCTATCGGTTGATAAAGAAGAAGAAGAAGAAGAATATTATGAGTCTAGAAGTCGTCTAAGTCTAGAAGGCTCAAAGCTATAGAGCAATGCATCATAATAGCGTTGCGGAGTTGTAGCGTAGTGTCGCATTTCACGCGATATGGCTGATGTCCAAAAATTACCCAAAAAATTAGCGCTGCAGTGCAGCAGAGTGTATTTTTCAGTTTGACGGAAAAACTGTATAATTTTTTTTATTTTTTTATTCGTTGACAAGATAGTCCTTGACTGCGATCTCACCTGATGGTAAGTGACGATGCAGTCTAAGATGGAAGCGGGCTAACTTGAAACAGGTATGGCAGTGTAGATTCAACTCATACCCCCTAATCGGTTTCTACACGCTATCGTGCCGGAACGCTAAATCGCTTGGCGGCACGTCTTTGACGGTAGGGTGGTAACTAGCCACGGCTAAAGCCTCCCACCAGACAAATAAATAGATAATAGTAGTTTATATCACTCTCCAGGTCCTCAACTATACCCATGCAAAATATCGCGGCATTCCGTAGATCTACTGTGGCGTGATTGAAGGACAAACCAACAAACAAACACATTTTTGAATTTATAATATACATAAGGGTGTTAGTAAAATAGTAAGATATTAGTAAGAAAGTAAGATTAAGAAAATAAAAAAAATGTATAATGCTGCAATGACACCACCCTTAGACCACAGCAATGCCAATGTGTGAGAACGTTTTTAGGTCTTTAGCACATTTCAGCCACCAAAACGTACAGTAACACCGCTGAACCACTAGCATATCCGACAGTCCACTATGTGACGCATGGAACAGAAGCAAAACTATCTAACCTGTTCTAATCCACGTTTTCATTTCATCTCCACGTTAAGTTTTCTATATTTGTTTTGCGGCTGAGGTGTGCTACGGGCTTCACATGGGGATTATTCAGCAGTTTCATTTAGTAAGATAAAATATTATAATTTTGTTTCACAATAAAGAACGACGAAAACCAATTTGTAAAAAATCAAACCATCGCTCGTTTTCGAGCATTTATTATTATGAAATAATGTTCCAATTTGCTTGCACTTCAATAAATTGAGATTATTTCGTTTAAATATCATTTATACGTTTAATTATAATGAGTACGATTGCAGACGTCTGTGTACCTCGCGAAATATTTTAATTTAATGACGCACAGACGTCAACAAAAACTGAATTGTTTGTAATTTGACCTTATTTTTGTTAAAATGTTGCAATAAAACTTATAGCTAAATTAATCTCATTACTATACATATCATGCCACGTATTTAGGCACCTGATTTAGGCGACTCCTAGATTCAATGAAAACGGGCAGTAGGTATATTTAAAATCATAGAGAATTGCTAGCTACAGACATGGATTTTTAGGACAGTCAATAAACTTGACTATTTTGCAACGCAATTATTTTTCACGTCTCTGTAAATAGTTGCCGCTGCACAAAAAGTCGTGAGAAAAGACACAAAAAAAGTAAGAAAATTTGTTCTTGTTGCAAGGTACCTGCTAACCTTCCATCTCAAGTTAGCCGCTACCTTGCCTCGCACTTCCCCGCACCGCGCCTTCAATCAGACCCGCTTAGTACAGATAGCAGCGTACCGCTCAAAATTGTCATATTTTTTCAAAGTTTTGTTATTGTTATATTTTGAACGTTTTTGTCAACCTGAAATTAGTTTTTTATGTTATTTTGTATCGTCTTCTAGGATGAGTAAAAAAGGAAAGGTTTTGCATAGCGCAGACTATTAATTGCTTTAATTAATGTTTTTTTTTCAAGCGTAAAATGATAAGGAAATAAAATTTAAGTCTTTAGACTTCCAAGATGGCATTGACATGAAAAACATTGCCAGAGAAGGAAACTTCCCTTGTAGTTGTGGTTATAGTAAAAAATACAATTATTATTTTCTTGTCAACGGTACGGTATGACGTCATTTTGTAACGGTCGACGACGGCCAACTTGAGATGGAAGATTAATACATAGTGCATTTCTTAGGGTCAATAACACCAGCATGCCGCCTGCTCGGTACAAAGGACCCCAAGCGCCTTAAGAGCAATCAGCCGGCAATTTAGCCCGATTCAGCAATTAGACGCCATTCAGCATAAATTATTCAAACTTTAGGTACTATGTTTATATGACATCTAGCAAGTAGTTACGAAATCTGAAGACAGATTATAAATATGAAAATATATAATACTATAATACTATTGACGGCTTCGCTTGCGTGGATTAAATTTTTAAAAATCCCGTGGAAACTCTTTTATTTTCCGGGATAAATAGTAGCCTATGTCACTCTCACGGTCCTCAACTAAACCCATGCAAAAAATCGCGTGATTGAAGGACAAACCAACAAATCAACAAGCCAACAAACTTTCACATTTATTTATTAGAAAGCCCATTTATAATATTAGTAATGTACTTAGTCTGGCCATTTTTGTTACAACTTAAAAACTTCTGATAGGTATAGACCAGGGTCGATAATTTTTAAAACCAAAAAAAATAGTAGTAGGATGAAACCCATTAGAAAAGGAGGGGAATATTATAAAAATGAAAGGAAAAATAATTTACGGGCGATCTGAGGTCGGGAAGGGGTGGGGGTGAGTTTTTAAGGGGAAAAAACGGTTTTTCTCGAGTTGTAGGTAATAAAAAGATCTAAAACTTTTGTATTTACACTTTTTTCACATAACCTCAAAATTTATGTGAAAAATTCAAAAACCAAGTTTTTGGTTTTTTATTTTTATCTTTTACAAAAATTTTTTTTTTAACGAAATTTGGTGAAAACTTACCTTTTTATGTCCCAAATACGCTGTAATTTATTTGATTAAAAATATTTATTTTTTCACCTTATTTTGAATTAATATCGAAAAAACACCCTAATTTTCAATCGAAAAGTCACCCGTCAAAATATCAGCTTTTTTCAAAAAATTGGTATGTTTTTCGTTCGTTGAAATCTCTGCTTTCCGATGGTGAAAAAAAATATATATGTTACTACAGTAAATCTTCTCAGAAAATAATTTCAATGTTTAGGTTATGAAGGTTCTTGAAGATAATCTTTACTTAAAAAAATAAAACAAAAATTTTTATCTGTATCAATCAACTCAAACATTAAAATCGTAATATTTTCTTTAAAAAATAGTATGCTTAACGTAACATAACCTAAAGATTGAAATTATTTTCTGAGAAGATTTACTGTAGTAACATATTTTTTTTTTTCACCATCGGAAAGTAGAGATTTCAACGAACAGAAAACATACCAACTTTTTGAAAAAAGCTGATATTTTGACGGGTGACTTTTCGATTCAAAATTAGGGTGTTTTTTCGATATTAATTCAAAATAAGGTGAAAAAATAAATATTTTTAATCAAATAAATTACAGCGTATTTGGGACATAAAAAGGTAAGTTTTCACCAAATTTCGTTAAAAAAAAAATTTGTAAAAGATAAAAATGAAAAACCAAGAACTTGGTTTTTTGAATTTTTCACATAAATTTTGAGGTTATGTGAAAAAAGTGTAAATACAAAAATTTTAGATCTTTTTATTACCTACAACTTTGCCATTTGACTTATTTCGATAGGACTTTTAGTTTTGCCGGAAATCGAGAAAAACCGTTTTTTCCCCTTAAAAACTCACCCCCACCCCTTCCCGACCTCAGATCGCCCGTAAATTATTTTTCCTTTCATTTTTGAACGAGCGAAGCGAGTTCTCTGAGTCAACTAGGGCGCTTGCCTACTAGACAGAGAAGTGTGTCCGTCTAAATGTCTGTCAGAGCCCTATAACTTCTGAATTACTGAATATTAGAATGTGAAACTTGGTTGAAAATTCAGTTATATCCTGTACTTGAACAACAAATACTAAAATTAGATAAATGTTATAAAGAAACGAAATTATTTAATTTTAATGCGCCATCTATTAGCATTATTGTGAAGCTAATAGCTTCACTATAATAGATACGCTAATAGATGGCGCTGAGTCAGTAAAACAGTTTTATGTCAACTATTATTTTTTTTATTGCGTCTAATAATATTTTTTTTATTTTTTATGTAAATGGAAAAGTGACAAGTAGTAACACAGGAACTTTTTATCTCTGGACAGCAAAGCGGTCTCGCGGGGATTTTAAAAAATCTAACTCCACGCGGACGATTTCGCGGCCAAAAGCCATTAACCCAATAATTTTATTACTTCATCAAAGTAACAATTTTCATTTAGATTCTTTTTTAGGGTTCCTTACTCGAAGGGTAGCCAATGGCACCCTATTACTAAGCCTCCGTTGTCCAGCCGTCCGTCCATCCGTCCGTTCGTCTGTATATCAGGGGGTTGTATCTCATGATCCGTAATAGGTGAGCAGTTGAAATCACAGAATGTATTTTTGTTGCCGCTAAAATTAAGAACAAGTTAAAAAAAAGACGTGTGGCACTCGGGGACTGCCGCGGTAAAGCTATTGCATAGCATTTTTTATCAACGCCATCTAGCGGTGAGAGGAGTCCCGTGTCAGGTTATTTTCGTTACGGAATTTCTGGATTCGGTCTTCACGCTCAAGGCCCGCGATAAAAGCTATGCAATAGCTTAAAAAAAATTAGAGGGGGCTCCCTTATCAGAAACGTGTTTTTTTCGGCGTTTTTTGGTATGAAACCCATCGTATGCAAGTCCGATTCACATTTGACCGATTATTTTAAATCGAAATCATTACCAACCACCAGAGTGTACTCGTTTATTTGTAAAATACACCGGCATCCAAAAAGCGGGTAATTGGATTGACATGCTATTCATACGAGGAATTTATTTCATACGACGGAGATTCGCCCGTAATAAGCACGGATATTGAATTCCATTTCGAAACGCTGCCATTATTTCGTGATTTTAATTTAAAATGTCTTTATTGTTCTCAAGTTTTGTCTGTTTTGTGAGACATCTCTATCTCCAAACCTAGTTCAAAAACAAATGTTTTCTATCTGATATTACTAATGTTATAAATAAGAAAGTTGTGTGAAAGTGAGAATGAATGTATGGATGGATGTACGCAATAACTAATGAACAGATTTGGTTGAAATTTTGAAAGGAGGTAGGTCATACCTAGATTAACACATAGGCTTCATTTTATCCCGGAAAATTATAGAGTTCGCGGAAATTAAAAGATATTTAATCCACGCGGACGAAGTCGGGTATCAGCTAGTCTCATATGAACACCTAGGGCGCAAACTCCTCATTCAAACGGAAAATAGACTTATTCCCAATGAGTGGTGTACCGGCGATGTGTTGATTTAAGACAACGCAGAAACTAATCTAAGCACCCTCTAAAACTTAAATAAAAAATACATATAAAAAGATACAACCCAAAAAAAGACGTGCATTTGTCCCGATGAAACTCTGTAAAATTTTTATAAAAACGAATGGTTCACAAACGAACATTGTCCGTTAACATATTTCGTAACCTAAAATTATTCTTACACCATTTACACTTCAATGAATTAAAAATTCCCACTTCCTTCTTTCAATAGAACATTCAATCAATGCAGTTTTCAAACCAAATTGAAAGCTCTCCGAGCTCTCCGGCCCTAAATTTTTTCATCGCATCGTGTGCTCAGCGTAATGGGAGTACTGCCGAATTTTCAGAGTCAAATATTCAAGTCGAATTGCTTTTAAAACATTCGACATGGGGCCTACCACCAACGTTTAAAGCAGTATTATTTCAATATTGTGTTGACATGTCATATGGTTCTTTCATTTCTCGAGGGCTCGTGGCTCGTGGTTGTGTGTGTGTCGTAACTGTATAAGTGTGAGCGAGAGCTTACTCGTGCCTGACTGCTCCCACCTAGGCTCCTCACAGACACGCACACTTACGCAGTGTGCATGTACACGACGTAACCACAAGTAAAGCGCCCGTAACTTCGTGAGACAAACATACTATACAATAATGTCCTTATAGTCAAAACTTTAAAGACGTCACTGTATGAAACTCTATTCACTACTTCTTTAAGTGGTAGTGAAAAATCTCCTATTATACTTTATTACCCTAGTAACTTTTAGTATTATAATATATAGTTATTTCTTGCAAATCACTGTCTAAAATGCATGTGGCAATACAAATTTTAGAAAAGTAAAATGTAAATAATTAAGTAATGTAATATTGTATAATTTATTGTTATGAATGTTATTATTTTATGCTTTGAGGTTTTGAAATGAACTAATGCGTTTCCTGTTTTGTATTACTTGTAATTTGTTGGTAAGTTATTAAGTTACTATTAATGATGTAATCGAATAATAATCCCAAATGTGAAATAGCATATAAAGATTACTGATAGTATAATATTATTGTAATGTGATTGTATATAATATTAAGTGAGTTATTGAGGTTTTGCGAACATTTAGTTGTTACAATTATGCGTGTCATACATTAAATTCAGTTAATAACCAAATAATATATTAAAATTTAGTCTATGATCGTCACATATCGTTCTACTTTATTTGTTAATTAAATTATGAGTGTTGGTTTAAAAATATAACAAGGGCCTAATAAAAAATCACTCATATGTATATTAAATAAAAATATTATTTAGAAAGCTTGGCTTAATTTCTTCGAAAAGAATCATTTTGGCTGTTAAGTGCAGCAATGCAGTAATGTGGGCATGATTTGTATAGTAAGCTGGCTATTAGCTCTATTGTAATACTATTTTGTTTTAAAAAAGTAAAACAAAATCTCGATGAATTTACTTGTCAATAATTATTATTTATTATTAGTAGAGTAGATAACTATTTCTGAACGGTGGTAGAGTCTTGACTTATTGTAAGAGCCACATGTTTGCTTGAACGGTTGTATGTAGGTTTTGATGTGAAAATATGGCTATTTTTAAACATACAGGCCAAATACCTTAGCTAAGACGACGTGATAAAACTTGAACGCAGACACACTTGAAGAAATTGAATATTAATCTTCGAATGAAGCGTACTCATATAATATCGATCGAACTTCACTTTGCAAGTTCGTTTGATCATATATAATTGCTATCGCTGATATACATTGGACGAACGCAAAATAAAACGAGGCGATTGTCATTCATCAATAAAATAAAAGATAGCCCAATAAATTATTACTTGGCAATATGTAGAGTAGATATTAACCGGCCAAATTACAAGCAAGCGTCGAAAAATAGCGCGTTCGTCGACAGAGAATAATTGCCAGCCGACTGACGGCGGCTTGCAGTTAATTCCACTTATTTGTATTTCAAACGGCGTATTCTGTTTATTTTTTGGTCATATTTTCAGTCATTGTTTGGAACTTGAAATGTGGCATTGTACGAATTGGAACCCGTTGGGAAAATTAGGACATTCTTCTGAGCAAAAGTGTTTCTTTGTTAGTTGTTTGATATTTTTTTATTCGATGACAAGATAGTCCTTCACTGCGATCTTGCGATGCAGTCTAAGATGGTACCGGGCTAACTTGGAAGGGGTATGGCAGTGTCGATTCCAACCATACCCCTCATCGGTTACCTAAAGATAAGTATGTTGCGGGCATCAGTTAGTGCAGTTATTGAATATTTTAGAATATATTATGTAAATGTGAAGTAAGCTGAGTGCTGCACTACTGTTATCTTAATAATTTACAACATTAATTCCGAAGCCATATAAAGACATAGAAAACAAAAGTTCAAAACTTTAAGCTTGTACGATGTACAGTCATAGGATTTAAAGTGAATGTATATAATATGGTGGAGGTAGCTGCACGTATTCAACGTTAATTAACAACATTAATTCCGAAACTAAACTTTAAACGGAAGGCATAAATCTTTGAAAGTATTCAATTAACTCAGATAAGCTTTGTAGTCAAAAGAATATTTTAAAGAGAGGAAACGTTACAAAGAAAATTGCGTCAACGGCTAATGAAAACAATTTTATGCAAAACGTTACTAAATCGATACTGCTTTAATAGACTGTTAAACTTTTTTACCACCTTTATTTAAGAATTTCATGAGCCGGGAAAATGTTTAGAGAATTTATTTTTGGTCTCTAACGTTATTTTATCGTCTGGTATTTTAAGGAGAATAATAGGTTTCCTTAACCTCTGATGAACTTACCTGTTATGATGGACATTTTATTTTTATAAAATTACAAATTCAAAGCCTATTTTTTAATAGATGCGTCAAGTATATGTATTTAAATTAACTTATTACCGTCTCATGAATTGTGGGAGCTAGTCACAATACATGCATTTTTATCATTTTCCTCAATAAAATTGTATAGTTAAGATGTAGGTATGTTTTCTTTAAGAACATACACATTCAGCATTATTTTATTCGTTGGCAAGATAGTCTTTGACTGCGATCTCACCTGATGGTAAGTGACGATGCAGTCTAAGATGGTCTTAGTCTAACTTGGAACGGGTAGGGCAGTGTAGATTCAACCCATACCCCCTAATCGGTTTCTACACGCCATCGTGCCGAAAGGGTAAATCGCTTTTATAAGCATTTTATAACCATTCTATAACCTAAGCATTCAGCATTTCAGGAGCATGTACAAAGTATTCATTAAGTGAACAGTTGAATTTGGTCTCTTGACTTGCAAATCACATTTCGAAGCTAACAATAGAAATCCTTACAAAATCTTGAGCAATTTGTGTATAACCAGAATTTACTCAAGCAACACTCTGTCAAATGAAACTTTGCCGCCTCTCCAAATTGTGTAGAAGTTTAACGTTCGCATTTATCTTGCACCTATCCACAACTACATTTTAGATACTGCTAAGTAATTTTTTTTACACTAGGCGAGCTTTAGCAGGCTGACACAGTGAAGTCGTGTGAAATGAAGAAAAATTTTTTAACAAATTTAGCTTCCTAATTATCCTTAACTTGGAAACAGTCTATTATTAACTATTAAAAATTACTTATAAGTTGATGGTAGCGATATAATCTACGTGGATACTGGCTTTTAAAAATCTCATGGGAACTCCCTGAAACAACACAAAGCAAGTATAATAAATACTGGTTTTTCCTACTTTTCTATTCAATTAGCTTAGTTTAGTCGACCACTATTTAGGTCGTCGGCACGACCTAAATTGTGGAATTTCATTTAAGATTTTAAAATTTTGTGACGTTTCAATAATTTAATGTTTTAATTTTAAAAATATCGCCCATTCTTACAAATAACTTTCGATCTTTCTTGAGGCGTAATTAAGGAACCAAGAGCCTATTGCGACTTGTCATTAACCTACCTTGGAAATCACCTTTCTTGAAACTCAGAATGTACCTTCTAACAAGTATGCTTTATAGTGGGGACGTTAAATATCAATCGACAACGTAAATGCATAATCTGGTAACCAACAAAATATTCCAAAGCACGGTCAACGAACGTGCGGAGTTGTGACAGGCTAAAGCCCCCGCTATCGACCGGAACTTGTCGCGACCGTGTTCCGAATAAATTGCATTCCAATTCTTGAATTCTTCGGTTTCACGCTGATCCAAGTCTCCCGGATGCAAATTGTAATAATTTCGTTTGCTCGAGTACACTTTTATCTCTTTGCGGATTATAATATAATTTTACTAGTGAATTTCAATGATCAATTCTGTCCACGAGAGGAGTTAGCATATTCATTGATATATGTATAGAAACGAGATGTAAAAATAATTTTTGACCTTTTGAGAGTACTGTATAGTTCTATTCTTTGACTATCCATCTATTATCTACACTACTATTATAAAGAGGAAAGATTTGTAATTTTGTATGTTTGTAATGAATAAACTCAAAAACTACTGTGCCGATTTCAAAAATTCTTTCACCACTGGAAAGCTACATTCACCCTGAGTAACATAGGCTATATTTATGTATACAAAAAAATCTTATGTCCACCCGTGCGAAGCCGGGACGGGCCGCTAGTATTCTATAATACTATTACGTTGCATTGGCTTTATCATAGTAAATAACAGCGGATTCTCATGACGATTTAACGCACCAATTTATCATACTTTCATTTCAGTATCATGGATAATGCTTAGTAAAATATGAATATACCAATCTATTAAGGTTTTTGGTTCCCGCAGGGGCTTTTTAATTTTCCGGGATAAATTATTGTAGCCTATTCAGTAGAGGTATGGTTAAATTAGTTCATTCATTGGGGCGTGAAGGAAAAACAAACAAACCAAACCTATTTCATACCATAATTTGTACACAGCTTTATCAATTTATTTGCCAAAAAAGGTAAGTGACATATAAACCTCGCTGATATAAATCTCAACGGACATAGACGAATTTGTTTCACATATCGCGGAGCAATAAACAGTATTTTTCCGAACCTTCCGCGGCTTAAAAATAAGGAAAGGCAAAGCCAAATGTGGCGAGATCCCGAGTGACAAATAACTCAGTTGTGAACGTCGTTAATTCTTCCCTAAACAGAGCACTGACAAATCACAGCGATTTTTGAAGCGTTCGTTTCCCTTGTTACTTATTTCGTCGGGTTTTATAAACTTTCAATATACCGTTATTGATCTTCTACCTACTGAAAGTGCTAGCAAAACAAGTATCGATGAGGTTTAAAATAGTGGCGAGCACAATGGATCGGCAAAGGTCGACGTGCTTCGTGGACTTGAGGCCTGCATAGCCGCAAATCAAGAATAGAACAGAATACTGAAAGAGCTGGTCTATATCTGGACCAAACATCGAACTGAACTGTGTACCCATGTCATGTTTGCGTAAAAGACACCGGTAATGACCGTTTAAAGTGAACGATTCGCGAATAATTAGTTTGCGGACAAGCGTATAAGTTATAGGTAAGTACTTATAATTAATAAAAAAGAATCGAATTTATATTATATACTTAGATAGTAGCTGTTGCTCAAGACTTCGTCCGCGTGGATTAACGTTTTTTAATTCCCGCGGGAACTCTCTTATTTTCTGGGATAAAAAACCTATGTGTTATTCCAGACTATAATCTATCTCCGTGTCTCTCAGCCAAATCAGTTCAGTCGTTGCGGCGTTGAGTTACAAACATCCATCCATCCATCCATACACCCAAACATCCAAACTTCCACATTTATAATATTAATAGGATTTGCTGCTCTTACTTATTTAACTAAAGTTAGTAGACGCTAATGATGCTGCAATGAGTTTAGAGACCGACTACACTAAATTCAAAACTTTGTTTACAATATATTATGGTGAATTTCGTTGCTTGAGATGCAGTTCAGTTTCACAGTTAATTGCTAACTGTGATAAAGCGCTCTAAACCGTCTGAGTGCTAGTCCGCAGTCGGTACCCAGCTGTGAAGGAGTTGGCTATGTTAAGCTCCGAAGAAGAGGGTTTAATTGAACAGTTGCATAATATAACTAGCATCCAGTTACCTAGTTCAAATTTATCTGTATCGTCAGTGTCTCAAGCAATAAATATCAACTGCTGGACATAGATCTCTTACACAGACGCCAGTAAGGTGAGCCAGGAGATAAAAATTTTATCCCCGATTTTATCCACTGATAAGAGATAAAATAGTTTTCTCCCTATGCTAAGAATAAAAGGAGAATTAGCATATTCCTATACGATAGGAATGTGCTAATGTACGTCCACAGCGGATAATTTTGTGCTGTTTGTGTCCAAAAGGTCCCAGACACTCGTTTGAAATTGTTCATCTGTATAATGGCAGATTTTGGGAGTGTAGAGAGTAATATTTAAAAAAAAACCTTTAACAACGAAAAAACAACGAGAAAGAACGAATTTTAGAACGAAACGACTAACTATCATTAATAGTAGGCATCTGTCTTAGTATAAAATTATAGCATCCAGCTTCCTAACTACCTAAATACTAGATCTAATGCTATTTCTAGTCGCAACATGGTCGGGCTATAAATTATCTTAGCGCTAGAATGCAACCCTGTCAACTGTTTCAGTAGTAATGGAATATTAGATTCAATAGTAATTAAAGTACTATTTTGAGTTTATATTTATAAACCTAGTGGTTAAAACCTCTTTCAGTTATTTTCATTGCTGTATTACTTTGTTTAGGTAGCTCTGGCAGTATCTGTTAATCATCAACAACTCATCAAAAGGTCACTACTGAGCGCATGTCTCTTATCTGAGAGGTTTATAGGCTATTTAGACATGAGAGCGATATGTTAAAACGAATCTAAAATTCGATTACAAATAGAAATCGATTCGTATCGATACGTAGAAATTAGCTTTCTCTCTTTCTAACCAAACGTAACATATTATCTGAATAAAAAGGATGGCGCGAATTTTGCGATTTAGATTTTGGTTTTATGGAAAGTCTAATTCACATTGAAATAGGCGTTCGTTCACCATAGCGCCAGGGTGTTTACCACCATCGCCACACTCAAAAGAACATGACGTAAAAATAATTTATAAAAGGCGTACCAAAAGAATGAAACTGAAAATGCTTTTATCTGAAAACTACTTAGATGGATGGGGAGGAATTCGTCCATGTTAGCCCTTTGCTTGTTCCAAACTTCCATATATCTTCTTTAATGCCTGCATTTCCTTCAAAAGATTCACCCCATTTATTTCCACCCTCTATCAGCTCAGATAGGGAAAGATAATACTTTAAGTAAAGGAAAAATAGACGACAAACGGGGCGCCAAAATCTGAAGCCGGTTTCATATTATTATGTAGATTAATTGCCTCGTTGGTCCAGTGGTCAGCATGTTCGAATGTGGATGACGAGGTCTCGGGTTCGATTCCTGGGTCGGGCCAATTTTATTGGGTTTTTTGTATAAAAAAATTCTCAGTACTAGCCCGGAGTTAGGGCAGTATGTAACCCCCGTGCCTCGAAGAGCACGTAAAGCCGTGGATCGTGCACTTAATCTCTCTCCAGTTATATAGGAATTCATTCCCATTGGACTATGAGAGTGAGGGATTAATGAGTGCAGTAATTAAAAAGTAATCTCCGAGAAGGTCCGCCATGACCTTATTCGGTCGTGAAGACATTAGTATTATGTAAATAGATCGTTGTATACTATGAGTTAATACCTCACTTACTTAATTTTGGAGATCTGTAGGAGAACTAGAGTTTCGCGACATAGTTCATCGAGTCCCAAAGCTGAAGAGTTAATGGGTGGCGAAAGTTGCTCGACAACTCAAATTGCTAGAATGACGATTCCGCACCAAGAAGTGCAGGATGAAATGGCATATTCTTCCTACGCACTTCCCAAAGCACTTGTAAAAGTTTATTTGAATAAAAAATATTTCAATACAACCATCTGCATCATCAAAAAAAAATTAACGTAATGCACAAAAATAATCCTTAAAATTCCAAACTCTTCTTTCCAAGAACAAACATTAATTATAAAGAAATGTGAAGTCCCAAGAATATTTAATTTTTGTACTATTCTACTTTGTCATTAAGAATTTGCACAAAAACCTTATACAAAGAAAAAAGAGAAAACGAGTTAGTAGGTACGTTAATAATCTTTTTTCTGGTAAGAAAACAATTAAAACTTTAACCGTATCTATTTTGTTTTAAATGCTACTTCGAGTTTCCGCCAAAGTTAACCGCAAAAACGTAGAAGAAACGCAAGCATTAAATTAATTGAATTTTTCAATTTCTTTTGGTTCTTGAAAATTAACAACAGTCCCATTAAAAAATAGGGATACCACCAAGAAATATACAATTATTTCCTGTAAATGTTTTATAAAATCAATTAAAGAAATTCTGTAAACTTTAGCCCAGTTTATCTGTTTCTTTAAACATTAACATTTTTTTTTTTAAATAAAAACCTTGTCATCACCATTGTATTGTTTTTTTATCATCAGGAATTCTCAAAATATTTTTTTCTGGTATTTATGAGAGTTACCTATTCTGATGATAATATTATATTAATATCAATAAACTCGGCGTCGATGACATAGTTTCTCACTAATCTAAATACATAAAAGAAAAAGGTGACTGACTGACTGACTGACTAATTGATATAGATCAATCTGTCAGTCAGTCAGTCACCTTTTTCTTTTTCGTTGATAGCGACGCACAGCTCAAACCACTTTACGGATCGAGCTTATGGATCACGGACACATTAAAATCTATACGAACTTAGGAGATATCTGAAAAAAATATGCGAATAATATCATAGATATATCAGCGATTTATAGAAATACACCATAGTACGAGTGGCAACCCTGATCGGAAATATCCTTGGGCAATTTCCCCTCCAAAAGCAATGTTTACAAAGGCGAACACGCCTGCCAACAGCACCAATACTTCAAGACCCATCAGGGTTCCTTCTTAAGCTGTTTCTTGGAAGAAATTAAATGATTTTCGAGTTCAATCTTTAATGGTCTTGCAGTCATGCCCTGGGCGGGTTTAAAGCAGAATCTAATATTCCATTATAAATGAAACGGCCGACATCACGGACCATAATGGAGTATGTACTGAGATGGCCAGACATAGCTCATATTTTTTTTCCCCATTTCTCTTGCATGGGTATTAAAAATAAATTTGAAACGCAGTTTTAAAATAAAAGAGAATTTCTAAGTGAACACTTGGACCCTCATAAATATTTCAAAGTGCAGGCAGTTTATTTTTAAAAACAAAGTATAGGGATTTTGGAAACACATTAAGATTAGAACAAAAGAGGATCTTTAGAAATTGCAATAGAAGTGCAGACGTTTTAAAAGGAAACATTTAGAATCAGATCATAAATCTAGTTGAAACATTTTGCCTTCACAAAATATTGAAACCAGATGTGTAGATTGACATAGCCGAACCGAGGCGAAGGGCATAGAAAATAAACAAAAAAGCAAGGCGTGACCGTAAAATGACGCTTTCGATAATTGGCCGAAACATTTTGGCGGGAATCTTAAATGGGCGTGACTATAGTAAATGACGCTATCGATAATTGGCCTAAACGTTTTGGCGGAAACCTAAAATGACGAATCAAGTTAAGGCAGTTTACTTTGGTGGGGATTTTCTATTTTTCAGTTTGGAGAAGGGGCGATAAGGACTCGGAAGGGGAGATACACGGGGGTGCTTTTCGAGAAGGCATTCCGGGTTGAGGGCTCTTCCAGCAGAGTCGACTCCATTCTCCAATAAATTAATCCTAAGATTGTATAAATTTTAACCTATTTTAATAGATCTATACATAAAAGTAGAATCAGTGCAATAGTTTATAATTAAGCTTATAAGCAAGTGTGTGTGCGCAACGAGGCCTGAATATTCCCGGTAATGTACAAATATTCCAATAATTATATTTTGAGATAAGTAAATTCACAGATAAAGGGTTTCCGTAACGTCCGGGTTTAGGCGTTCATTATTGTAAGAAATTAAAATGTATCCAGATATAGTTCTCGATGCTTTGTATGCAGAAGAACAAAGAGATAGGAGACGTGTGAGAGAGATATCTCGAGACGATGGGTTCTCTATTATGATGTATATCTTGTTTCTGACATTTGTTCTATATCTGCTCTTTTTATTAATCAGATTAATGTGGTCAAATCTGAGAGAGTGAAATGTAATAATTTGGCACACATACCACTTGCTTTGGAAGGGGAACATTTATATAAAATATAGTCAGGAAGTTGTGAAAACGAGAATAAAACATAACTTATTATCTGTGAATCTATTTAACGTAATGTATTATGTGTTGTAATTTCTACTAAAACTATAAAATGTCTTGTCTCCCTGATACCACTAGTAGAAAGTGTACATATTCTTTTAAGCATTTAACACCTTTTGTAGCATGTGTGTATATTTTTAGTCTAAGATGTCTTAGGTTAGAATGCCACAAGGGTTTTTCATTTGGGTATTTCCGTTTTCCCTTGTCTTAGAATGGCTGTTAGTAATGGAAGACCCGGTTGGTTCTCAAATGACCCCATTTGGAACCAATCTAAATAATCAAACAGTTTCTTTTGAGTAGATTTAATAAAATGGAAAATAAATCTATGAAGTCATAATTATCATCTTTTACTGAACAACCCTAATATTTCTCCTAAGGTATTCAATAATGGAATGTTCTCAAAGGTTCTGTCTACATAAATTGATTTAGTGTTTTATTAGTATTCAGTTGAACCCTAGACTTAACATCTGTAACGTGTGGCGGGCTGAACCGAACAATCCAATAGTGAAATACTATATCCAAAATTGAGTCACGACTCTTCAGTAGGCAGTCAGTTTAGAAAGTGCAGACTAGTGCACTAATTTAGGTCAATAGGCGACATTAAATTACTTAGGGTCAGTTTATTCTATCACGATAGAGAAGTCTGATTTCTTTCATAAACAAAGCAGATAGGTGAACGAGATGGAACAATATTGCAGTCTAAAGAAACTTTGACTTATTTTGTTTTACATAACTAATAGACTAGATTCTAGACTCACTTCGGGTTAGGAGTTAGGTATGAATGAAAACTTTAGAAATCATTCACTATAAATTAAGTCTTCAAATGTACGAGACTCCGAGATACCAGAGCGACCTTCGAGTTACGGGTGTGGGTCAACGGTACTTCCTACAAACAGGTAAGAAATTAGAATCCTTTGTTTATTGTATTTACAAACTTTAGGTGTAGGGTGACCATGATATTACTTCGGAATAGAGGACAAGATAGGGTAATAGGTAGGGTGACCATGATGAAATACTACAGGGATTGAGACACTGAGGCTGATTGAGTATTGGCTAAATTAATATGTTTGACTCAGATGAGTCAAAGTTATTACCAAGTGGTACACGGTTCGATGGCGTTCTTTGGCGGCGAATTTCCGGCACACCAAACACGCCATGTCTTGCAGCACGGCTCCCGAACTTAGATTTGGCCAAATCTATATCAAACTGAACAATGAATACAAATAAATAAAACCATGGTATTGGGGCGAGCTATAAGCTCAATGAAAAGAATTGTACCAACCCTTCGGGGTGTATGGGAACACCAAAACGCTTCGCAGCGAAAGGGAGTCGGCTGTGCCCCCATAACAATGATTAAAGGCCGTGGAGCGGCGTAGGGTTTCCCCCGTGCTAGAGGGAATTCGGTCAGAACGACGGCCCAAAAAGAGGCAAATTCGTACACTGTATCAGCTAATCATTCATTCTACTCGTATTTTAAACTTAAATTGATAAATTAACTCTCTAGGATTTCCCTGTTTTTCTGAAGGTTGGAGAATGCATAACATAATTCTTTTGAAGTTTGTTCATAATTAATCCGCGACAGCTAAAGTAGAATGATTTGGTAGCCTACTTTGTCCATCGGACGAAATGAACTAACCCGCAGGGTGCTTAGTACATAACAGTGTTCATGCCAGAAGCCAAAATGTCTCTCGATCCTGAGGTGTTTTACCTATAATTAGAATATTCTTCTTTACTCAATCAATCCACTAGATATCACTAGACGATCCAGCTGCGTACCATCACAGAATTTTGGTGCCGTGACCAGGATATAATCCTGGAAAATCTTGAAAGCCTGGGAATTTTGATGCCGGAGGTGACCAGGGGTCTATGTACGTATTCGAAATAACGATACGACTAGATCTATATTAATAATCCATATTAGAAAAAAAAAAAAAAAAATACACAACGTAGAAACTTGTGATTGGGTATAGGAGAAATATTTAGGTGAAACAATGAAAAGGGAGAAGGGAGACAAGACACACTGTGCATGTTATTATTACGTTGTACCTTTAATTATATGTTGTGCACTTATTTTACTTTGTGTATAGGAGAAGCAGAAATAAGCAGTATGTTTTATAAATGTACAATTTACAGGATTCTAGGAGGAGATTGCAGTGAACGGAGCATTACACTTGCTTATTTCTTAGACTTAATTGTTTATCCTTGCTTTATCTTGCAATTTATTTTGTTGAACCGAGAGATCCCACAATAGAACGGGCCAAACCCCATTGTCATTTCACATCTGGTTTTAAAATTGTGCCATTATTACGTGTTTCGTTAGACGGCTCACAAAGGCGGCTTAGCAAACAAGTAATATAACATCTGGCGGACTTGAGCGATTATTAGTTAGAAAGTAGTTAGGAACAGCGTTTTAAAGCGAATTGTTTAAAGATGCCGGCAGGTAAAAAGGAACGGAATACAAAGCGGGTAGCAACGGGTCGATTAGATAAAGGTGCGGTAGGAACAAACGAACAAACGGAAACTGTAGGTAACTCGACGTTAGAGTTGATTCTACAAAAAAATCAACGAATTCGATGGAAAGTTGCAACAATTGAGTTCAAAAGTGAATTCATTGCCAAATGAAAGCGCGAGTGTTACGTCACACGAGTCGGTTGGAGTAAGCAATGAAAGTAGTAGTGATGGACCAGGGCCTAGAGTTGGGTCTGCGGGATCTAGTGTATCTCCTTCTGAGACTCGGAACGTTTATGTAGTACAGCCTTCGGTTACCAAGCCGAATTTCGATGGAAAACCATTTACAAACCCTAATGCATTTTTAAAGCGATTAAAAAAGTATATTAGAGCGGTAAATGGGTCGGATCGGGAGATCGATATAGCGTTAGGATGTATAACGGGACACGCACGTCAGGTCATGGAGTTATACTCGAAGGACTGGGCTACATTTGCCGATTTTGAGACCGATTTTAGACGAACTTATTGGACCGAGCAGATTCAAGAGTCTGTGAGGTATAGGTTGATTAATGCGGTATATTCGAGCGATTCTGGAATGACGATGTCCGAACATTTTGCTGTACAGGTAGAATCGATGCAATCATTAACTATTGCGTTTAGCGAAAGTGACTTAGTAAATTCTATTATGCGGCATTATGCGATAGATATTCAGCGGTTGTGGTTTACTAGGACTGGGGAAGTTAACATCATGAACGGGGCAAAGTTTCTAAGAAGTATAGAGCAAAATATTGTTGAAAAGCCGAGAGGAATTGCGAGAGAGGTAGTAGGTAATAATTTTAGAGGTAGGCGTTACGACAGGCCATCGTTAGCGCGGCCTATTGTCGCGGCCATTTCAGCGAATAAGTGGAATACTAGAGGTAACACGACCCGAGGACGGGGTTATCGCCAGAGTAGGTCAGGTTACAGGTCAAACGTTAACAGACCAGCGTTTTCTGGGGCTGAGCGAGCTAGACCGGCTATTACTTTTGTAAAGGAGGGCGAAAACTCTGCTTTGTCGAAAGAAGGAGGGGGAGAGGGACCTTCAAAAAACTAGGTATCCCCACACAAGCGAGGTACAATAATCTAGAATTGTGTAGAACGGGGAAAGTAGAGACCTCGAAACGCGGAAGGCCGAACGTGGCTTATGATATTTTAATTAGCAAAGGATGGAGACCGGGTCAGAGCTTGGGCATTGGCGATAAAGGTCTTAAACGATTAATAAAGGGCGGAAAGGTTAGCGACGAAAGTAGCTGTCAGGTTGAAGCTAGAAGCATAGGAATCTTATTGGAAAATCAGTTTTGCAACGTAATAGAATGTGGTGAGATAGGTATTGAGTGTGAGCTGTGTGTAAGGAGAGGAATAAACGTATACACGATGTACCATGAACTTGATGGGTCGATTGACGAAGGAATTGATTATTCCTTACCTAAGTTACCTGAAGTGAGTGTAAGTTTGTATGGGAGGAGTATAAATGCACTTATCGACACGGGAAGTCAGATTAGTGGAATAACTAAGGAATTATACGAATCTATTCTAATTGGAAATAATATTTTGTCAGAAATCGCCATCCCAGCGATTCAAATACAAGGGGCATTCGGTTCACGAAGCGAAAGTACAAATAGGATGTTATTAATAGAGTTCAAATTAGGAAGTACATTAGTTGAAGCACCTGTACTAATTATGCGACGGTTACCTAGGTCGTTGATACTCGGATATGATTGGCTAGAACGAGTAAAGGGGGTAGTAAATTGCGGCAGTGAACGGACACTGACCATCGAGCATTTAGGAGTCAGGTCTTGCGTAAGACTGAACTCGGATTGTAAGGTCGAAAGGTTAGGGGGAGAGACGAATGCCGCCACAATTAATTCGATATTGAATCAAGGTACTAGGTCCGAGGAACGTAGCTTATCTATTAAGGATTCGAATGGCGAGGACAGAAAGGGGTATTGTTTGAATGATTCAAATTTAAGTAGGGAACAAAAGGAAATGTTGTTACCTGTGTTGAATAAGCATTGTAAGGTGTTTACAGATAGATTAGGATTGACTAACAGGTACGAGCACGTCATTGAGTTAGTCGATGAGATTCCTTTTATAAAGCATAGTTATCCAGTGCCTTTAGCGTATAGAGATCAGGTTAAAGAAGAATTAGAGGAGTTAGAGAGGTTAGGTGTGATCAGGCAGGAAGCAACGCCGTACTGTAGCCCGCTCACATTTACTAAGAAACGAGATGGGTCAATAAGGCTCTTGTTAGACGCGCGCGAACTTAATAAGAAAATGGTGGGAGATGCGGGGTCACCGCCACTCACATCGGAAATTTTACAATCCTTTCATGGAGTGAATTACATTAGCTTAATTGATCTGAATAATGCTTACTTTCAAATACCTTTGAGTCAGGATTCTAGAAAATATACGGGTTTTCTTTTATGGGGAGGACATATACTTATAATGTTTTACCTCAAGGACTAAAGACATCTGTCGCGGGATTTTCAAGGGCAATGGATTCTATATTAAAAGAAGTGCGTGGGTTCTGCGTTAACTATTTAGATGACATTGTCATATTTACCACAGGAGACATAAGATTACACTTGGAACATTTAGACCAAGTACTAGACAGACTAGAAACAGCAGGCTTAACGGGCAGGCTAGGAAAGTGTCGTTTTCTGTGCGTAGAAGTAAAACTGCTAGGACACATAGTAAATACGAAAGGCGTACGGATGGATCCAGAACGAGTAGAGGCTATATTAGGTTTTCCCGTCCCTCGAACAATAAAACAATTACGAGGATTTTTGGGATTAATAAATTATTTCAGAAGGTTTATCTCGAAGTATAGCGAAGAGGTTAGGCCACTCTGCGATCTATTAAAACAAAATACAAAATGGTCATGGACACATGAGGTAAATGAATGTTTTGAAAAGGTCAAGAGATTATTTTTAGACACAATACTTCTCATACATCCTAATCCGAAAGAGATTTATTACCTACAAACCGATAGCAGTAATTTAGGAGTCTCAGGGTATGTTTATCAATTGAACGAAGTAGGTGAAGAGCAGATAATAGGATTTTGTAGTAAAGCATTGACTGAGGCGGAGCGTAAGTGGACAGTCACAGAACAAGAGTTGTGGGCTATCATATTTAGCTTGTCGAAGTTTGAAACGTATTTGAGGGGGGCACGGTTAGTGATTAGGACCGATCATAAAAGTTTGATATTCTTACAGACATGTAAATTGTTGAGCGCACGAATGATACGTTGGGTACATTACATAGGACAATTTGATTATACGGTCGAGCATGTAAAAGGGAAATTAAACACAGTAGCTGACGTATTATCCCGACATATAAAAGGGACAACTGACGTATTGAATAACAAGTCTGTGGGGCCTGAGATGAATTTATTCAAGACATCGCTAGGACAGGTAGTACAAGCGAGATGGAAAGAGTTAGGTAGTCTACAAGAACGGGACAAGGTCGCTAGTGAAATAATTAAACGTATGAAAATATCAGGTACATCTGAATCAAAGTATTATGTGATTAAGGAGGGGGTCCTTTATAGGCCAGACATAAATAGGGATACTTTGAGACTATATGTTCCCGAGGTTTTACAAAGGAGTTTGATCGTTAGCATACATGAAGAGATAGGTCATTTCGGACGTTACAAGGTTTATGCGCTGATGAAACGTCGTTACTATTTCTCGAATATGTCTCGCGTGATAAGTCGTGTTGTAAGGGCTTGCGGGGAGTGTCAAATGTCAAAGCACGCGTTAGAAAAGCACACGGGGCCGATCAAAACTGTGATAGCGACAGATATAGGAGAACGGGTCTTTTGCGATATTTATGGACCTTTACCGGCGGGACGTTTCGGATTCAAATACATATTTGTAATGCAGGACTCTTATAGTAAACTGATCAGGTTATATCCATTACGTCAGGCAAGCGGAAAGGCTACACTCACATGTGTGAAGAAGTTTCACAAACAAGTTGAGATTAAGACTTTATGCTCAGACAGAGGCGCGAATTTTACATCGAAGGTTTTCGAGTTAGGTGTACGTCAATTAGGTATCAAATTGACGCACACATCTGTTAGGAATCCGCGACCAAATTCGACAGAGAGGGTTAACAAGGAATTAGGTAGACTATTCAGAACATACTGCGAGAAATCTCATAGGCCTTGGGCAGATTTATTGCCGGACATAGAAGATTGTTACAACCAGGTAGTACATACCACAACAGGTTATACACCGAATGAGCTAGTTTGGGGAAAGCGGACCATACTATCAACTGATTTCGGCAAAGACATAGCGAAAGGAACCGATATACAAGGAGAAACGTTAGAACAGATTAGACGACAGGCGCGTCGGAACATAACAAAGGCGGCGGAGAATAGAGAGCTCTATTATAATAGGAATCATAAGTTAATACAGTTTGAGATAGGCGACTTGGTGAAGTTGAGGACTTTTGCGAGGTCGGACGCTGATAAAAAATTAACAAAGAAATTCATGCGACTTTATGAGGGACCTTACGTGATAGGGGCAATTCCATACAATAACGTATACACTTTGGTTGACGCTCGTACTAACGAGATAAGAGGGAATTACAATGCGATCCATTTGTTCCGCTATTATGCAAACTCGTAAAGGAATGAATTCCATTAAGGATTAGCGCGAACAATGGAGATTAGTGAGACCTATCGGCATCAACATAGATAGCAGTTTATGTTAGGTGAGGAAATAGATTTTCAAACAACTAGTAGAGAGTTAGGTATAAGAAATACTAGGTGTATTAAAAATCTATTTGGGGGAGTGTGAGATGGCCAGACATAGCTCATATTTTTTTTCCCCATTTCTCTTGCATGGGTATTAAAAATAAATTTGAAACGCAGTTTTAAAATAAAAGAGAATTTCTAAGTGAACACTTGGACCCTCATAAATATTTCAAAGTGCAGGCAGTTTATTTTTAAAAACAAAGTATAGGGATTTTGGAAACACATTAAGATTAGAACAAAAGAGGATCTTTAGAAATTGCAATAGAAGTGCAGACGTTTTAAAAGGAAACATTTAGAATCAGATCATAAATCTAGTTGAAACATTTTGCCTTCACAAAATATTGAAACCAGATGTGTAGATTGACATAGCCGAACCGAGGCGAAGGGCATAGAAAATAAACAAAAAAGCAAGGCGTGACCGTAAAATGACGCTTTCGATAATTGGCCGAAACATTTTGGCGGGAATCTTAAATGGGCGTGACTATAGTAAATGACGCTATCGATAATTGGCCTAAACGTTTTGGCGGAAACCTAAAATGACGAATCAAGTTAAGGCAGTTTACTTTGGTGGGGATTTTCTATTTTTCAGTTTGGAGAAGGGGCGATAAGGACTCGGAAGGGGAGATACACGGGGGTGCTTTTCGAGAAGGCATTCCGGGTTGAGGGCTCTTCCAGCAGAGTCGACTCCATTCTCCAATAAATTAATCCTAAGATTGTATAAATTTTAACCTATTTTAATAGATCTATACATAAAAGTAGAATCAGTGCAATAGTTTATAATTAAGCTTATAAGCAAGTGTGTGTGCGCAACGAGGCCTGAATATTCCCGGTAATGTACAAATATTCCAATAATTATATTTTGAGATAAGTAAATTCACAGATAAAGGGTTTCCGTAACGTCCGGGTTTAGGCGTTCATTATTGTAAGAAATTAAAATGTATCCAGATATAGTTCTCGATGCTTTGTATGCAGAAGAACAAAGAGATAGGAGACGTGTGAGAGAGATATCTCGAGACGATGGGTTCTCTATTATGATGTATATCTTGTTTCTGACATTTGTTCTATATCTGCTCTTTTTATTAATCAGATTAATGTGGTCAAATCTGAGAGAGTGAAATGTAATAATTTGGCACACATACCACTTGCTTTGGAAGGGGAACATTTATATAAAATATAGTCAGGAAGTTGTGAAAACGAGAATAAAACATAACTTATTATCTGTGAATCTATTTAACGTAATGTATTATGTGTTGTAATTTCTACTAAAACTATAAAATGTCTTGTCTCCCTGATACCACTAGTAGAAAGTGTACATATTCTTTTAAGCATTTAACACCTTTTGTAGCATGTGTGTATATTTTTAGTCTAAGATGTCTTAGGTTAGAATGCCACAAGGGTTTTTCATTTGGGTATTTCCGTTTTCCCTTGTCTTAGAATGGCTGTTAGTAATGGAAGACCCGGTTGGTTCTCAAATGACCCCATTTGGAACCAATCTAAATAATCAAACAGTTTCTTTTGAGTAGATTTAATAAAATGGAAAATAAATCTATGAAGTCATAATTATCATCTTTTACTGAACAACCCTAATATTTCTCCTAAGGTATTCAATAATGGAATGTTCTCAAAGGTTCTGTCTACATAAATTGATTTAGTGTTTTATTAGTATTCAGTTGAACCCTAGACTTAACATCTGTAACGTGTGGCGGGCTGAACCGAACAATCCAATAGTGAAATACTATATCCAAAATTGAGTCACGACTCTTCAGTAGGCAGTCAGTTTAGAAAGTGCAGACTAGTGCACTAATTTAGGTCAATAGGCGACATTAAATTACTTAGGGTCAGTTTATTCTATCACGATAGAGAAGTCTGATTTCTTTCATAAACAAAGCAGATAGGTGAACGAGATGGAACAATATTGCAGTCTAAAGAAACTTTGACTTATTTTGTTTTACATAACTAATAGACTAGATTCTAGACTCACTTCGGGTTAGGAGTTAGGTATGAATGAAAACTTTAGAAATCATTCACTATAAATTAAGTCTTCAAATGTACGAGACTCCGAGATACCAGAGCGACCTTCGAGTTACGGGTGTGGGTCAACGGTACTTCCTACAAACAGGTAAGAAATTAGAATCCTTTGTTTATTGTATTTACAAACTTTAGGTGTAGGGTGACCATGATATTACTTCGGAATAGAGGACAAGATAGGGTAATAGGTAGGGTGACCATGATGAAATACTACAGGGATTGAGACACTGAGGCTGATTGAGTATTGGCTAAATTAATATGTTTGACTCAGATGAGTCAAAGTTATTACCAAGTGGTACACGGTTCGATGGCGTTCTTTGGCGGCGAATTTCCGGCACACCAAACACGCCATGTCTTGCAGCACGGCTCCCGAACTTAGATTTGGCCAAATCTATATCAAACTGAACAATGAATACAAATAAATAAAACCATGGTATTGGGGCGAGCTATAAGCTCAATGAAAAGAATTGTACCAACCCTTCGGGGTGTATGGGAACACCAAAACGCTTCGCAGCGAAAGGGAGTCGGCTGTGCCCCCATAACAATGATTAAAGGCCGTGGAGCGGCGTAGGGTTTCCCCCGTGCTAGAGGGAATTCGGTCAGAACGACGGCCCAAAAAGAGGCAAATTCGTACACTGTATCAGCTAATCATTCATTCTACTCGTATTTTAAACTTAAATTGATAAATTAACTCTCTAGGATTTCCCTGTTTTTCTGAAGGTTGGAGAATGCATAACATAATTCTTTTGAAGTTTGTTCATAATTAATCCGCGACAGCTAAAGTAGAATGATTTGGTAGCCTACTTTGTCCATCGGACGAAATGAACCCTATAATTAGAATATTCTTCTTTACTCAATCAATCCACTAGATATCACTAGACGATCCAGCTGCGTACCATCACAGTACCACAGGCTGGAGTATAATAATAGATAATTATAAGAATTACATCGCTGCAAGCCAATTACGTAGATAAAATCTCTTTGTAGTTAATCTGAAAAATCATATCCTACTTCCTACTAATATTATAAATGCGAAAGTTTGTGAGGATATTTCTTACTCTTTCAGGCAAAAACTACTAGACGGATTTTATTGAAACTTTACAATTACATCAGAATAGCACATGGGGTAAAAATTTTAACTAGAATCAAAATTGTTAAGCCGCGCAAACAAAGTATCGGCCATCTTCTAGCTAGCTAGAAGATGAAGCCAAAATGAAGGGTATGCATGCAACAATAAAATAGGTAATGGTCGTATGTACGTACGTAACTATTTACGATTGTTCCACAGAAGCGTTTATAAACTTTGTGCCGATTTTGATGTATGAGGTGTCAATCGATTCTTTATTATGGTCCGGATGACATTAATGCATATTTTTCTATGATCGAACCATATAGGCTACATTTTACACGAACAAAATCGATATGACGGAAGTGATATCTAATTATCCAAAGTCGGGTTTCAGTTTTTAAACTTTTGGCTAGTTTCTATTAGTAGCTGTAATCAAATAATGCTTAGACTTTAAGAAGTCCTGATGCCCGCGGGAACTCTCTTATTTTCCGAGAAATAAAGTAGGCTATGTGTTATTTCAGACACAACCTATCCTACTAACCTATCTCTGTGTCTCTAAGCCATTCATCCATCCATCCAAACTTTTGCATTTATAATATTATAGTAGGACTAATAAGAACATAATAGTATGTGGTCCGACTTAAGATCCAGTGTCCTCAAGTTCGCTCACTTTAATCGCTTTAGACTTTCTAGTAGGTAAACTAGTGGCTTAAGCTAGGCTAAAGGCTGTTTGCCAGTGGGTTGGGGTGTAGGAGCAAACATTTCCAGTGCCTGTTTTTAATTATTTATTTCTTCACTAACCGAGGACATTTCTAGATATCGGCGTATTTTCTTATTGCGTCCAAGCCAGAGAGTATTGCTATTGGAGTCCGACTTTCTTTCGTTTTCGTTTTTTTTAAAAGAATATTAGCCAAGCTGAACTTGACTTTATTCTCCTCTCCCCTCCAAACAAGCGAAAAGCTTGTGCTAGGAGTGGGTACGACAATAGTGCAACGGGTGGGGCTCGAACCTGAGACCTTTCAGTTTGCAGTCCGCACCTTTAACCGTTTGGCTATCGAGGTTTCGGCTGACTGACGACTGTATATTATTATTTAAAAGATGTCTATTGTCTATGTTCAAAAACGTTTGAGTCTTACATGAAATCCGTGGGACATCCATTCATTAACTGGACACTTACCTGAAATAAAAAAAACGTGTTAAATTTTTTTTGCTTGAATACGATTGAAATATTACAATATTAATAAAAGCAGGCTTTTTATTGCGGATTTGCATGAAACACAAGAAAAAACTAAATTATTTTGCTATAATCCGCCAATGCAGAAAAATTAGGGATATGGGTTGAAGGTACACTGCCATACTCCTTCCAAGTTAGCCCGCTACCGTTTTAGACTACATCGTCACTTACCATCAGGTGAGATCGCAGTAAAGGACTATCTTGTCATCCAATAAAAAAAATATAATGAAACGGTAAAACGCGCAACGCGTTTTTCACGCTGTTCGTGTATATTGTACACTGTACAGTGTATACGTATACTTAACAGTGCGAAAGGCGCGTTGAAGGTGTGTAATGTACATTGCCATTCTTCTAGTAGTAGAACAAATACAGGAACAACGATACGCCAACACGCAAGTGATGGGTTTTAGCCCTTCGTTGTACCCGTATCACTGTCAGGTTTGGCGGATTAAAGCAAAATAATTTCGTTTTCCTTGTGAATTAGATTCAATTGTACAAAATTTTGACGACCTCCCTGGCGCAGTGGTGAGCGCTGTGGTCATATAACTGGGAGGTCTCGGGTTCGATTCCCGGCGGAGACAATTTAGGAATTTATAATTTCTAAATTGTCTCTGGTCTGGTCTGGTGGGAGCCTCGATGGCGTGTAGAAACCAATTAGGGGTATGGGTTGAATTTACACTGCTATATCCCTTCCAAGTTAGCCCGCTACCATCTTAGACTGCATCGTCACTTACCATCAGGTGAGATCGCAGTCAAGGGCTATCTTGTCATCGAATAAAAAAAAAATCTCTAAACTGAATTGACAGTTTAAGAAGTAGTAATGTTCTCTGCAGAAAACGATAGAATTAATCCCATCATTGTATTAAATAGCTTTTGCCTGCGGCTTCGCTCACGTTAAGTTCGATTTTTCAAACCCTATTTTACGCCGTTGGGTTGAATTTTTAAAAATCCTTTCTTAGCGGATGCTTATTACGTCTTCATCAGTACTATGCTAAATTTCAGCCCGATCCGTCCAATGATTTGAGCTGTTCGTTGATAGATCAGTCAGTCACCTTTTCCTTTTATATGTTCAGAAGATTAAATTAGCACTGGCTCGGTTATATTAGGTATATTATTAAAAATTAACAAGTAAACAGGGCACCACGAAAATTAATTTATTTTAGGTGAATATATCTAAGGTTAATAACGTATTTTCCTTTTTGCAGAAAGCACATAAAAGGAAAAGTAAACTCCCACGGTATCTCTATCATTTTTCACAGGCGAAATTTTACATGACATTTAAATTAGCTAAGGTGTAGATTTTCCCAAGCTTCTCGGAGAAAAATTATTCGAGTTCTCGCTTCAGAATCGTTTGAGCATACCCAGAATTAATAAGTATCTATAAACCCTCTAATGAAATTAGTGTACGTTTCGCCGTAACTGGCCAAATCGATTTACTGGCAATCCCTTAATAAGGGTACAATTAATACGAGATCATCCGATTTGTAATCGACTCCGAACTAATATAATTACACTTACTTCTTCCAAGAACTTTTGTTTCAGATAATAAAGTGGTGCCGTTCTGTAAATCTAGCCCTTTACTATATTTTTTCGTGTTAGATAAAAGCTTGATTTTTTGATGGCAATAGGTCGGATGGTTAGAAGAAGGTACACCACAAAATGAATTCTATTTTGGGTTAAACTTAGTCTATTAGCATATTACCAAAAGACATCACTCACCCTATAATATACGAATCTATATTCGTACATTATAGGGTACACACTTTTCTTGTTTTTTGGTGGGTAAATATAAGCTTATCAGTAACATAACTATAAATACCTGACTACTAAGAAAACCTACCAAAAGCTACCAAATAAACAGTAGGTATCACTAAGTTTTAATATAAAAAATCTCCAAAAGCACAACGTAAAAGTTCGTACATTAATTTTGACCGGCCAAGTGTCGAGTTAACATTTTTATCGCAGATCGCCGAGGCAATCCGTTTTAATCACTTCATCTGAGAGAAAAGATCGGCGCCGTTGTCATTAATCACCGCCATTCATAATAAATATAGCTTCTGAAGTTTCGTGAAAAATATAAAATACTCGCTTAAGTAGAAGTCTAATACACTTTTGGAGCGAAGTCTTAAATTGACTTGTTTTACAATTCATTTTTTTAGACTTAGCTATTTCCACGAGTTGACATTTTGAATTTTGAAACTATGTATATATTTCACGAATGAAAAATGTGAACTAGTACCAATAGCTGATTCCTTAGAATTTGCCCAGATCTCGCAGTGTTAGAATCATGAGGTGCCATAAGAGCTACAAGTTGGCCAACATGAAATAAATACCTAATTTTGAATTTGAAAAATACCGCGTGAAATAAACCTAATGAACACATGAAACAAAGTCGACACAATATTTACTTACAACATAAAAGATGACGGAAAAATAATATAAGAGCCCGACGCAAAAAGTACGACCATTAATTTCCACCGGTCAAGTGTCAAGTTAACATTTTTATCCGGGTTCTCAAAGGGAAACCCTTCTAATCAGGTTATCTCGGATAACACGGGAGAGTTATTCACTCATTAATCACTGCTATTGCTATATATGCTACTATACTTTTTATAATTTAGTGGTCGTTATATTACTTACCACGTATCACGTTCACGTCTAAATGATGTTAAGTGAAATGAAATAGATGTTAGATTTAGTAAAAACCGTACAATTTTTGGACCAGAAATTGTAATTATAGCAATGCGATTATCATTAATTATTTTTATTTATTACGGAATTTAGTGTTCCGGCACGATGGCCTGTAGAAACCGATTAGGGGTTGAACTTACACTGCTATACCCCTTTCAAGTTAGCCTGCTACCATCTTAGACTGCATCGTCACTTACCATCAGGCGAGATCGCAGTCAAGGGCTATCTTGTCATGGAATAAAAAAAATCATAGTTTTTGTGTTAGAGTAAAATTAACAGTCGCATAAACTTAAGTGGTGATAGACTAGTGGTTAAGACTTCTCTTTGAGGGTTTCGAGGTTCAATCCCATGTATCTCCGGCTTTTCAGAGTTATGTGTTTTTAAAGCAATTAAACACCACCAGGTCTAACGGTGTGAGAAAACATCAACTGAACTAAACTGAGATCTTTAGAGCGTATGACTTAGCTCGGGTAAAGTTATAAACGAGACAAATATGCTCTGACATGAGTCTGTCTCGTTTTAACTCTGTCTTTAGTTTGATCAGAGTTAGATTGCGGTCTATGTTCCCATAGGTATGTGTAGTCTGCCAATTCAATCCGCACTTGGCCAGCTTAGTTTATTATAAACTTTTCTCATTCTAAGAAGAATTAATGAATGAATGAATAAATTTAAAACAGAAATCTTTTCCTAGCCTTCAGCGACTTAACCTGCCTTATGCGAAGAAATAGTTACTTATAAAAGCAATATAATTTCATTAAAAAACATGGCGTCTGCAGTTCCAGACATCTTTGTAAGAACCAAGTTGTTCCTCGTTAATGAAATTTTAAAACATTGCCTTTGAGTTTCGTGATTCCGTTTCGCTTTGATTTGGAACTTTTGATTGCGCGAGTAAATGGATGTTCTTTTTTCCATTCCGTAAATTATTCGTGCTATTTATTTACAAGTTCGATTCGTTACTCTGTGAAATGTTAGGTCGGGAATATTTTTTATCTTTGACAGTTTTGCGCTTGGCTGCTTATAGTTCTTGTAATTCACGAGGGCGTGTAAGTTTTACTTGTAGTTACGTCGTGTACATGCACATTGCGTAAGTGTGGTTGCCTGTCAGGAGCCTAGGTGGAAGCGGCCAGGCGCGAGCAAGCTCTCGCTCACACTTATACAGATGCGACACAAACACAACTATGAGCCACACGCCAAAGTAAGCAATGACGCAGTCTGAAAAAATGGTTTCCTGGACCCCTACTTCTATCGTTTGACACAGTATAGTTTACTGATCGTGTCATCACCAAGTATTTGCGGACAATATCTAACTATTGGCTGTATTTTACATATATATTAATTCAGCCAAAAATAACAATAGGTATCTGGTATATATTATGTAGCAATTTAATAAACACAACTTAATGAAACCTCAAATGAATTTTTTGTTGTTCTTGAAATGAAAATGTAAATGAAAAATTAATTTTTGTTTAAGATGCAAACTATCTAAGTTACTAATCTAAGTTACTAAGTTTTAATATTTATCTTTATGTGCCCACTTTTGCCTACAGTTTGTGCTGTCTCTGATTTGAAATGCTTTCAACCCAATATGCATAATATAATATTGTGTCCTAGAGAAGCCTGTTATTATTATAATAAATTCCGAAACACCGTTAAAGCCAACGTCATCCTCAAACGCCAGATATCGTATTCCACGTCTAACTAACTACTGATTACATTAGCTCAACCACCGAAAGCATGCATACGTGCCAATTTGTACAGTTAGTGACAACGGAATAATATTATACAGAATTAGGTACATTTTCCAAAACTCGACAAAATAACAATAAACGTAAAAATTCTTTTTACAAAACCGACTTCAATCGCCTCTACAGGATATTTCTCCAGGATCCCATCATTAGATCCTGACCTGATGATAATGGGACTACCTGGGATAGTATACCATTTCAAACAAAAAAGAATTTTCCAAATCGGTCCATCGAGGAATCGGGGAACATGCATAAAAAAATTTCGATGAATTGAGAACTTTCTCCTTTTTTGGAAGTTGGTTAAAAAATACTTCAAGTGAATCCCTCTTCAGTAATAATAATAATGTAACTGCGACAGTATCTTTATTTTTTGGTTTATTAGTTTGCTTATTTTTTACTTTGTCCTTCAATTACGCTGCCACAGCTCGACGTGGTTTTTCTTAAGATTGTGATTAAATATTTTAAACGAACAATAACAGAAGAGATAAGAGAAGCAGGGAGTAAAGCAGGTATGTAATATTCATAAAAAACGCTATACTTTTGTGAGTGGTATTTGTAAGTTTTCTTCAAAATTCTAAGTACAATAAAGACAGACATTAAAACAATGATATTTTATTCAAGTAATGTTCTGCCACGGGCGGTCGAGCACCTGATTATGAGTTGTGACATCATGTCGTAACTAGATGCTTAAAATTTAAAGTAACGTTCGCGCTGTACAGAACTAGGTGTCGTAAAATTATACTAAAATGCCTCCGGTATGGTTACGCTTTTGTGTAAAAGTGGAGAAGTTCCACATTTATATCATAACTAGACGATACCTGCGACTTTGTCCGCGTAGATTTAGTTTTTAAAATCCCGCGGGAACTCTTTGATTTGGCGGGATAAAAAGTCACTCTTGCCTGTGCCACTCTCCAGATCCGTAGCTCTGTTGCAGCGTTATTGAAGGACAAACCAACAAACAAACACTTTCGCATTTATAATAAACTACCCTCACACCTAATTTCACTCCTGTTTCCAATGGTTGCCCGGTAGAGATTACTCTGTTAGCAATAAGGCTGCCTTTGCATGCGTAGTTTTAAGATGTCAATTTTGTTTCTTTTTTGTGTGCAATAAAGTTTTTATCTATCTATCTATCTTATATTAGTAAGGATTTCTTCGAAGACAGATCACTAACACAGTTGTTTCAACTAGGCAACAGCGCTCTACAAATACGAGCGTTCAAAATTTTGTCAACTAGTTGTTAAAGGTATCACCACACTATATTATAAACGCACCAAAACGTTTGCATTATGCAAATCCCAATTAATGCGAACTTTGAAACTGCCATACGATATCGCTGAGCCCAATTCGCAATCACACGAATGCGAATGCAAACGTTCATTTGCCGGGAACTGTATGCGGAGCTTTATGTCGTCAGAATTACATGTTTGCGATGGCACGTCTAGTACGTTCTCATGATATGTTAGTTTGAAACGATCTATTCAATTGAAGAAATGTTTGCTTTGGAGTTAACCATCTTTTGGCATATATAATTAATCTTTCTGTATTAGATTCTATGTCCAAACTCTCAAAGCTATTCTATAAAATTGGAGTACCCTCATTTAGTCTTATAACGGTATACCATTAGGGAGAGAGAAGTACCTAAAATCTCCTCTTCGTTTTAGTGGACATGTACTATTAGAGTACGAGTGTGGTGGAAATACAACTCTTATACAACGGCGTTACGGGGCTACGTGGATTCGCAAAATCGTGCTCATACCCTACCAACTGTTTCAATAGACAACTTCTTGATGTTATGTATTAATTAATTGTATACCACAATATAAACTATAACATAACTATGTGAAAAACGTGCACAAAAGCAGCTTCTCTCTATGGGATTTTCTTATTACAAAAGCAATCGATTTTATGTGTTTTTAAAATATTTCTGCCCAAGGCTTTTTAAATTAGTCTCTTGGTATATTGGATTTCAATAAAGCCTTTGAAATTAAGAAACAACAACAAATTATTGTTAATTATACCACCTTCATTTAATTAGCCCGATACCCAATCTGTATCTACCCAACAAACAATCAACAAAATATCTATAAACAATATAGAATCTCTCGATTTTGTTTACTTTTGTCATTTGAGTAGAGACAATCCACTATTGTCACTCGATATGCTGATATATAATAATAAACTGTTATTTTAGTTCGGTTAAAAGAAACTATTTGTTGTCAATCCTTACTGATATTATAAATGCGAATTCTGCTATTGCAGCAGATTCGCTGAGTAGAGCTAGCAAGAAACTCAGCAATCATATCTAATGAAAATAATGATTAAATCTAAGTTGGAGCTTGCCTAAGACAACGCATATTCAGTCTTGCTTTGGAAGTACTTAAATTATAACATATTGTGGTAGAAAAAGGCGCTTGGAGGACATTCCACACGTTGGCGGTTCTTATCAGAATCTTTGAATGAAAACATTTCGTGCTATAGATTGAACGCCAATTACAAACGCTTACGTATTCTCGCAGTTCTGTGGCAAAACGGTGCATGAGGAACAAGGTGGTGAAGTTCTTAACAGACTCTCTGAAGTATATCCAAAATGTACGTATTAAGTAGATGTCCGTTTATACGAGTAGATTAATATTCATCATGTAAGTTGACTTTACCTAATCTAAGAAATTTTCTTTCTTTTCATTTATTTTTGTATGATTCTCTATTCTTTTTGTCAGTACGTGTAATTTTTTAAAAAGTATTGTTTATTTTACCTTTTCAGTGCCTTTACCTACTTAGTGTTAAGTATGAGCGTTAATGGTTGCGCCACAGTTTAAAAGTGTTTCATCTACTCAATCGATTCACATTTTTATGTTTAACATGACGTTCTGTACCATGTTAATTAAATAAGTTTATGAACCACGAATGATTAGCTTGTATTTAATTAGCCAAGGCTGATTTGCAACTGCCTCATTAGGTTGAACTTAACGTTCATTTGCCATTCGGATTTGTATCTGGTGTGTTATCCTGTTAGAATTACGTATTTGCTTTGAAACATCTGCTACTACCTCTGGGTGTGTTGATTTTCGACGATTCCAATCAATTAGAGCTTTGAGATCGAGTGATGTAATTAAATAAGCACGAAATGATCTATTTATTTCAGCCGATATTGTCTTGTAACTTCACTTGAATGGTAATGATTTTATTTCTTTTTGGTGGGTAATGATAATAAAATGGTAATTGATTTCTTATAGTACTTCTTGTACTTATTTATTATACTTATTTGCATTGGCTTTTGAGAATACTAATTTGAATATTTTTTAAGTTACTGCCCAAGTAACACTTGAAGGCTTATGTTAATGTTAAAGCCATAAGTAATCTTTCTTTTAGGCCTTTTAGGGTTTAAGAAGAAATTAGAAAACTCTTGCCGATCGTGACGCTTATCTAGTTATCCAGTAATAAATAAGCCATTGGTAGCGAATCTAATTACATACTTTATACCGAACTTTGCTCCGGATCATTAAGAGTGATTACAATAATCGCTCTTTTAGTTTATTCTTTATTTTTCTGCTTTTATCAGGCTGCGTTTGCGCTGCTGTGGTGTTCTTTATCCTAATAGTACGCGGCCTTTCACTCCTTAAAATTTAAAGCTATATTTTAATCTTATTATTTTAATTGATTGATCAATTTGGTTTTTTCAGTGAGACTAAGATATATTCCGGGACAAAAACTAGCTTTTTTCTATCTTCAGAATGTGAGATCTCTGTGCCATAATCAAAAGTATCAGAGGTTTGGCCATGTGAATGTAAAAGACTAAAAGGAAATTATGGATTACTGTGGAACGTCGACGCATTTTTTCTATTCTATGAAAAATTGTCTCTAATCTTATTTAATACGATTTGCATACTAGGATAGAGGATATTGCTGAGAGCAATTTGCAATCAGATGAGGGTGAATGTAAACTTTCATTGGCAATTCGGAGCCGTACCTATATGGAGCGTTATCCCGTTACTCGTAGAATAACGTGTTTGCTTTGAAACATCTGGCACAATCTCCTGGTGTGTTGATTTTGGACGATTCTAATCAATTTGTAGCGTTGAAATCGGGAGTGTAGCTTCGGTTTAATAAGCTACAGCTCATCGGAAAAGGAGTGGAATGAAATCTGACGATGATGATTTAAAGTTAACAAAAATAAACCCTGCGACCTCCTGAATAGGAGACCGCAGGCTATCACTGTTGCTGTATTCTGTTGTAATGTCGCAATGGAAAGGAAATGACAGTCTTTCTCAAAACCTAGCCCTCAGTTTCTACAGGCCACCATACTAAGGCTGAAATCTATAGACCGCACTCTCACTCCGCTCAAACTCAAGACAGAGTTAAAACGAGACAGATTTATGTGAGAGTATATTGAGACACAAATATTCTTCGTCCGCGTGGATTTAGTTTTAATTAACCCGTGGGAACTGTTTGATCTTCCGGATTAATAATAAATAGCCTTCGGTTCGGTTCTTGTTCGGTTCTCGTCGGGTGACCGCCCTTGACCACCGACTCACCGCATCGCATTGTTCGCCCGCGCTATTATTTCTTTTTGCTCGGCTTCTAAGAGCCTTACCGAGATGTTGATAGCCTATGCCTTCCTCATGAATTGGGCTATCAGACAAATAAAGAATTTTTCAAATCCGACTGATAGTTCCAAAGATTAGCGCGTTCAAACAAACAAACTCTTGCACTTTATTATATTAGTATAGATTAAGCCTAAGCTAACTCAGAGCAGACTCTACAGATCTCAGCATTACTTGCTTTGCCTGTAGATGAGTAACTATAACAACTAACGAGACAAAGACAAGGTGTCTTTCTTACATTTTGCTAACTCCATAGAGGTTTTCAAAATCCATTAACCGTTGTTCGGGGCTGGTGTTTGCCTCTATGTTGTCAGAGAGTTTGAAGTACGGACCTAAATGGAGTTTCTGATGGCAAGGTATTAGATGACAGCCTATCAATATACGATGTTATTAGTTTATTGCGGGCCGACGTAGCCTGTGAACTACGACTTCGTTGTATGATAGGTAATTATAAAGTTCTCTTCCATTACAGGCACTCTCGATTCCCTCACTCTAGTCCGATGAAATGCAATCCAATACCACACAACTACTCTTCGTGCTCTCTCGTGTAGGGGTGACTATTTTACATTGCCAATATCCCAATCCAACCTAGATTTTTCCAGGAATTCTAATCCAGGTTTCCAAGTTTCATAGCACACCACTAGATCAATAATAAATAAATACCTAATTATGTATACGATCCTAAGGGCTCCACACAACAAGCGGTGTTCACGCGGTAGGTTGCATTGCGCAAGAGCTGACACAGCGTTCCGCAAAGAGACCTCCCGCGTTGCGTTGCCGAGCGGCGGAATCGTTGAACAAAGGGAAAGTCAGTGCCAAACTCGGCTCATTAGAAGTTAAACATAAGTTTTAATTTAATTTAATATTTTAATAAGTTTTATAATTTTCAATCTTTTTTAAAAAGTAATAAATACGCTCTCGAAATTTCACTACTTGTTCTGATTCAGAACCATTTGGAAATACTAAGTTTATGTACCACTAGACGTAGCCCGCGACTTTCTCCGTGTTGTCCGTTTGGATTAAGGCTCTTTAATTCCCGCGGGAACTTTTTAATTTTCCGGGATATAATGTAGCCGTTGTGTTAATCTTGGGTATGAGCTGTCTCCATTCTAAATTTCATAAAATGCTAAAATAATATTAAAACAAAAATTAATTAAATTTAAGCTGAAACTAGTTACTTCCGCGAACGCGTTACAATTCCAGTGTAATTTGTGACTTGCCTCCCACTGACGGATTTAGTTCGAAATTGAAATTTTATCCTCTCTACGCGGAACTCGCATGGACGGACGGAATTATCCCACTAATCACTGCTGCACGTGGCACTGTTAATATTCTTAGCTGACATGTTAGTCTAGTTGCTAGTTTATTTAGCTGCGGCTCAAAGGACCCTGGATTTGAGTTCTGTGTTGGGTCAAAAAAGTTATTCGATTTTTTATTAGTAGCAACCCGGACTTCGGATGATTTTTTTTATTCACGAGAATATAACCTTTGGCTGTTATTTCACTTTATGGTAAGTGACGATGCAGTCTAATATGCTAACACTAAAAATAATACGTCTAACTTAAAAGTGGATATAAACACCTATCCTTAAGTGTGTAGCATAAGTTGACGGTGTCCCTAAAGACGTTAGTCTTCTAGGTACAACAGTGGTTTTCATACACTTATGTCCGTTATATCCTGGGTAGTAACTAAAGGTCATGAATATTTTAATATTTCCTTCCGTTCTAGTATGTACCAAAGTCTGCTTTATTCCTTGCTTTATCCCTTGACTTTATCTATATAAAAGTAAAAGGTGTATCGAAAACCTATATGTACACATATTTTCATCTAAGTAGGCAAACTATCTTTGTGCAAAAAGTAACATAAAAATATGAATAGATTCTAAAAATGCCAAAACATTGAAATGCGTGATATATATCTTCATATCACGCATGATACTAAGCAGAAACTAGTGAAAATATAATAATATTAACAATGTAATTCAAACCTCTTTATCCTCGCGCCATCCAGTTTTACGTTGGTTTAATACTCAAAGAGTTTTACACTCAAATAAAAATTGTCTTGGTACAAATATTCAACATAAAATACTGACGTAAGTAGGTGTTGTATTTACACAATAAAGCGGCGAGCGGCGTGAGAAGGGGTGTCTAAAGACTGCTGATGTTGGGTATAAGAGAGGAGGAGTTATCGAAGTTTTGTTTTATTATTCCTCCTTTTTATAAACACGTACAGTAACAACACGTTGAATGGGTTTTGATAGGAGATTGTTGTTATATAAAAGTACCTATAATATCCTCTGCAGAATTTGTTTTTCGATGTTAATTTTGGCTCAATAAGTCCAGTTGTTTTGATACTTTCAATCGATAAGTGACTAAACTTTATTGTACGAATAATAATTTATACCTACTAACAGAAAAAACTGATGCATCAAAGTTTTCAACGTGTCTTACACTATTATTTTAAAAAAAACACGGGAACACTATTGATGCCCATGATAAATAAGGTTATCGATATATTCTAAGACTATTCCAAATCATGACGAAGGAAGTTTCTTGAATAATTTTGTCGAACTTCATTTACAGTTAAGTTCGTTTCAGTAGCTTCAACAGCCCAACGGTTAAAGGTGCGAACTGAAAACTGAAAGGTCACAGGTTCGATTCCCACCTGTTGCACTACTGTCATACCCATTCCTAACACAAGCTTTTCGCTTATTTAGAGAAGAGAGAAGAATATAAGTTCAATGCAGCTTGTCTTATACTCTTTAGAAAAAATGATCAATTTTCGGAAATTCCAACCGAATGAAGCCAACTCGGGGCTACTTGTAGAAAATATAATCGATAGAGGTTCCACCGTCCTACTTCGTTCACAAACTGTTGATATATTTACTTAGGATAAAAATACCTACATGTTAAAAGTATTCATGAATTGTAAACTTGCTAAAGTGTATCCGAGACGAGCTAATGCGGTAGCTAAAGTGATATTTAAACTGCTGATGTAGGATACAAGCCGGGAGGACTTTATCGAACTTTTGTGTTATCATTTTCCCCCTTTATCTTCAAAGTGTGTCACTTATCCCGTGGCACGTTGAACGGATTTTAATGAGTTTCAAACTGGCTTTGAAATACGACATCAGCTGTAGCTGCTGTTTGTTAAATAAAAAAAAATACAAGCGTGTGTGGCTCGTCTTGGCTAACTTACTTAACTTATACCTACGTATTACGTACTTAAGTTTATTAGATAAAACATAATCGTATAAATTGGGAAAAATGACAACCTGCAATATGGTGAGATTCTTGAATTACGAATCAAATATAATAATAGTAATCTTACTTCCATGGAATTAGAAAATACCTACTTACCTACCTAATTATTACGTATCTTTTAACTCCATTCTTACTTTTTAGGTTCATGATATCAATTAATCAGTCTGTACACAAAGTTTTTAAGTATGTACACTCTATAAAATCATACTTTTCAACAGCAAATGCTGTGCTATGGAAGTATACAATTTTACACAAATCAATATACCGTGTCGTAATAAAGTCTCTGTGAGTGTGTGGATATGGGTGTGTGTGTGTGTGTGTGTGTGTGTGTGTGTGTGTGTGTGTGTGTGTGTGTGTGTGTGTGTGCGTGTGTGTGTGCGCGTGCGCGCATGTGTGTCTCTATGTTTGTTACTCTTTCACGCCACCACGAATGAACTGATTTGGCTGAAATTTGGAATGAAGATAGCTCATAGTACGCAGGATTAATACATAGGCTACATTTTATCTCGGAAAACTAAAGAGTTAACCCACTCAGACAAAGTTGAGGGCATCGTCTAGTAATAGATACGAGTAGTTTTATTCTACTGTATTTTAGTCAGTAAACCAATATCCGTTTCACGGTACTTTGTACCTCGTTTGTCACCACTTCACATCGCCCAGCGGGGCCGCCCTGGGGAAATTTATAAAATAGTTTGACACATCATTTGTCAAAATGTTGGAAAAAGTCTCCAGAAGAACTTAGTCTCAGGAAATTTCTCCGCATCTATCATGTAAGAGTAAATAATACAAAGGAATGGAAACTTACATTGTAGAATGATATAGAAGAAAACATTTATTACCAGCAAGCAGTCTGGTTATCCGCACTTAACCGGCGTGGGGGAAAATGCCCTGAACTCTCCTCATTCGAAAGGAGACTTGTGCCCAGTAGTAGATGATGCCCACGAATGATTTATGGGTTGTGATTCCCGCGGGAACTCCTTAAATTTCCGGGATAAAATGTATCCCACGCGTTAATTCTGGAAATAAGCCCTCTCTATTATTCTTTCCATCCTTTTCAGGGAAATCGGTTCAGTCATTGTGATGCATTTATAATATTAGTAGGATAGCTACTAGGATTTTTATTATCCCTCGACGCAAAAATGATGGGGTGTTATAAGTTTGACGTGTCTGTGTGTGTGTGCGTGTGTGTGTGTGTGTGTGCGTGTGTGTGTGTGTGTGCGTGTGTGTGTGTGTGTGTGTGTGCGTGTGTGTGTGTGTGTGTTTTTTATTTGAGAGGTGAATTAATCGGGAGTGTTTTAGCTATGTTTGATGAAAATCAATCAAATATCATATGGGTATCAAATGAAAGGGCTTGACTAGAAAAATACTTAATGATAAATTTCGAATCCAAGATGGCCGCTACCACAAAATGGCGAATTACAATTTTAATGTCGGGGGTATTTTTTTACACTTGTTTTACACCAAAACATCATGACTAACCTAACCCCTTGTAACGTGTGTATATATAGTTGGATAGGTACAGATTGGTTTACGTTGTACTCGCTACCTACACAAGCAAACGCTTATTGGTGGATACAGATTAAAGATGTGAGGGTCGTAAAATGTAACGTTACACCATTTGTCAGTGTTACCAAAGTGCTCCTAAGTAGAAAGTCCTAGTTAGGCGACAGATCGGCCACCCACGAATATATTAATTTGTAAGTCCTACGTTTCTTCGTTATTTACAATAAGTACCTACTAATTTTTTTTGTGTGTTTAAAATTAAAACTTATTGCGAGTTACTAAAATAATATAATATTCCATGAACACAAATAATAAATCTTTACTAATTTTTTTCTATGTGTGTGTGTGTGTTTGTTTGTTACTCTTTCAAGCAAAAACTACTAGACTGATTTGGCTGAAATTTTTAATGAAGATAGAATAATAGTATCAATAACTTAGAATGAAATCTGTTAAGATTGCTCGCAAATATGTAAACGTGTAGGTACCTTATTTTTATTATAACAATCTTTTTCTTTGCAAATTTTTAAAAATCGTTCAAACACAAAAAATGGAACACTCCATATACCTAAAAGGAAAGAATGATAAAACAAAACTTCCCTGAAGTCTCCCCAGTCTGTATCCAAACAGCAGTCTTTAAAAACCACTTTGCTCCCATTTTGTTCCTCGCATTAGCTCGTCTCAGATATCTACTCTCCCGAAACTTTATAATTCATGAGCTTATAATAAAATGTGCTCATTCTGTCTATTCAGGTAACTCCTTAGCCAAGCTATTTAGCCTGAGGGTTAAAAACGTGGCGCCAGAGTATCGTTAATGTCCCTTAATTTGCCATACGAGGGTCTTCAAATCACGATATTTGACCGTACATAGAATGGACAGACCAACGCATTTATTCTGAAAGGGCTAAAAATTATCAGGCCGTTGACCATATGTCTCAAACGCACCTTGGAGTAGGAGTAGGTACTTCGAACATATTGCCCACCGTAGCCCTGGAAACTTAGAAAAGCTACTGGTCACAGGCAAGGTAGAAGGTAAAAAGCCAAAATGACGTAGCCCTATGCGTTGGTCCGATCAAATCAGCACTGCACTCGGAATATCTTTCCACGCCGCTCTACATAATGCGGAAAATAGAACGAATTGGAAAAACATCATATGGGAGAAGGTGATTCGTGCTAACGATCCCGACCCTTAATGATGAGGATGCAGAAGTATCTCTTTATGAGTGAGTATGGTCAATCAACGATGATTCCGGGTTTAAGATATATTTATATGATTTGAAGACTGACTATTCAAGGTATGGACTCCATACCTCTGATAACATCAGTTGGTTCAGAGCTGATGAATATGGAAAGGCTTTGACGTGTATTTAACCTAACTGATGTTATAAATGCGAATGTGTGTTTATTTTTTTGTTTGTCCTTAGAGAATAGAGCAATCGACTGACGGTAGATTGACATAGACTTCCTATCCCTGAAAAACAAAGGTTTACTGCAAAGGAGGATAGGTAATAGTGGACCCAGACTCAAAGTTAATTTTATTATTATTAAACTATGTCAGTATTTCTTGCTCTTAGAGATCCTCAAATAGCATGTCTGAATCCACTAATATTAATGAATTAATTGTTCGGAAAAATCAGTTCTTCTGAAGAACATAATTTGGACAAAAGAGATAATATTATCTCTTTTGTCCAAGTGAATTTAGACATATTGTCGTAGTTTTATTCAAGTAGGTTGAGGGCGAAAAATGCAGACATAGATCATAATGCTACAGTCTTGGGTACGGAGCCTATACAAAGTTACCCATTATCCTTTTGAAAAAACTAGGTAACTCCATGTGGATGAAGTCGCGAGCAAAAACTACTCATAAAAGCCAATCATATAATCACAAAAAATTACACTCGACGCGCAAGAGAAAAAGCAGTCCAGCGCTAAACTGTCATCGATAAAAACCTTTTTGACTAAAAGTCCATTCATTATAGAGCGAGGCTAATTTGACCAATCTAACCTAAAAGCTACGGAGTAATTTTCGTGGACTTATTGTTCTAAAATTTCATTTCATTTGTATCCAAATGGCTGCCACAAATTACGGGGGATTTTCTCTTTTCGCTCTTGGGCTCTTTGTTGAATTGCCTACGTCCACTTAAGAATATTAAAGAATAAAAGAAAAGAGATGTACCTAAGTTAATCGGCAGATGGGAGTTCTGCGGGCCAGATGACATCGTGAGATAGATGGAAAATTGATATATTCCCGCTCACCGTTGATTAAATTATTTCTATCGGAATTGAGGGAGGTTTTTTGGTTGCACTATCAATTTATATAAGGAACATAGGGCTAGCAAGCGTAGACTTAGATAATTAGGTTACTTGCACCAAACTGGTTAAATTAGTTTATGTTAAATGGTCTATTTTCGTACTTTTTCTTGTCGGCCCTGGAATAGAATTGTCAAAAAGTGACTTCTAAGCGTAAACAATGAAAATAAAGACGGTTCAATTTTCACCCGTTAGCAGCTAGTGACTAGCTTGTGTTAGGAGTGGTACGAATAAATTATCGTATATCTGAATAACTCAACTTGACGCTTATTTGGAGCGGAGAGAGGAATACAAGTCAAATCCAGTATGGCTGGAATTCTTTAAAAAACGAAGTAACTCTGCTTCTAGTTTCAACCGAGGAGGGGGTTCTCAATTTCGTCACGTAATTTTTTTTTTAAGACTGCAACGTCACTGATCCACAAGTAAAATCGCAGTCCAGTTATTAAAAATAATAACAAACACAATAACAATAATAACAGTATTGACTTAAAGTGATTAATACAATAAGATTTGATTGACTTGACTTGTATGAGCTTAAAGTGATTACTTTAGGGTTGTCATTATATAAATTAAAATAATATTGAAATAATACCGGTGGTATACTATCTGAGGTCTAACTTTTTGATGAATAAAGAAATATCCGTGTCTTTAATAACGATAAAAGATATTATATCGTACTGCCTATTTCCGACACTTTATAAAACCCGAAAACTCTTTGTACGGACATTGAATGTTATCGCCCCACAACCCCTTTCAAAGAGGTCGTCACATAGAAAGAAAACGCCGAAAAAAGTTGTCGATAACCATCTAAGAGACCCTTGATGAGAGATTTAACCGTCTACATACCCATTTCATTTTAATACAACTTTCCTGCACACTAGCAGTTAATATTACTTCGAGACACAGAAAAAGACAATCAATTAAAGCGATATAGATGCTGCTTCTAACTTCATAGAGCGTTGTCTCTGTCACTTAGATCTTGCTGAGCTCTATAGAATGTGCTCTGACTCAGCTCAGACTCAAGATAGAGGTTAAAACGAGACACAAATATGCTCTGACATAAATCCGTCTCGTTTTAACTCTGTCTTGAGTCTGAGCTGAGCGAGAGTGCGGTTTTTAGATTTTTTATTGGATAACAAGATAGTCCATGACCACGATGTCACCTGATGGTAAGTGACGATGCAGTCTAAGTTGGGAGCGGACGGAAGGAGAATGGCAGTGTACATTCAACCCATACCCCCAAACTATTTTTACACACCATCATACCGGAAAGCTAAATTTTTGATTTAGATTTCAACATTCATATACAATACACGGACAGACAGGGTGTACAAACAATTTTTTTTTGTTTTATTTGCATGAAGTTTCTAAATTAAAACAGAACTATTTTTATGGAAAAATCGAGTTAAATCACACTGAAACTCGGCAAGATGAGACGCGAGACGGATAGTCCTTGACTGCGATCTTGACTGATGATAAGTGACGATACAGTCGATGCTAGAGAAACTTGGAAGAGGTATGGCACTGTAAATTAACCCATACTTCTAAACACTTTCAAGATTTTATCGTGTCGGAACGCTTAATCGCTTTGGACTCCACACCACGCCATTCTAACACTTTATGACACTAACGAGCATCTTCTTCGAACTATGTGCCTCGCTCATTTTCTCTTCAGCTTCGCGACTCGGATCGGTAACTTTGTCCTTCCTACGGATCTCCTTTCTTTCTTGCGGATCTCGGAATATTTTGTCATCGCAACGAAATCTAATTTCGTATCTTATAAAAATATTTAATTGGCATTTTATATGTTAATACACGCTTTGTGCCCCATGGGGGCAATGTAATATAATCATTAATATTAATGCGGGTGCTTCGGGTACTCCCAGCTTTGCCGTTAACGTGAAAATATGCAAATCGGGGAAAACCTGGGTCGAGTTTTCACTACTTTTTGCCCCAAGTTAAAACGGTGAATATCAAGCGTTTGTGATGCAAAATTGGGTTCAAACGAGATACACGTTACACATACCTGTGTACTGAGAATACCTGGGGGTTATTGATGGTTTTTAGGGTTCCGTACATAAAGGGACCCTATATACTAAACCTCCGCTGCCCTTTTTCAGCGGGCTGTAGATATCTCATTAACTGCAATAGGTAGATACTAAAATATTTCGCCGATTTATGTATGCTTCAATAATATTAGCGGCATATAAATCAGTAAGACTCCGTTGGCATGGGCACCTGAACAGAATGGGAGAGGATCGTGTTATAAGGAGAGCATATTTGGGTCGCCCAATAGGAAAATGTCCCGTTGGACGACCTAGATATCGCTGGGTGGACGAAGTGACAGAAGACCTGCAAGCCCTCAATACACCCGATTGGCGTGAAGCGGCGCAGAACAGGCACGAGTGGCAGCTTCTGGTGTTTAGGTCACTGAGCCAGCGAAGCAAGTAAGTAAGCAAAATTTTTCGCAGAATATGTATTTCTAATGCCGGTTTAACAACAAATAACAAAAAAAAAATAAAAATTAAACAGGGTCTCTATACAATAAAGTTTGGTTCTTACTCGATCTTAACTACAGTTCGTGTTAAATCTTGTATGCTGGTACGGAACCCTTCGTGTGCGGGTCCAACTCGCACTTAGCCAGTTTTTTGTAATTACCACGCCAGTGCAAAGGACAAAGGCGGATTTACATTTTTATTTAGCGGCCAGTTTTTTTTAGATTTCCTACTGAATTTTTGTTCTAAATAAAAAGTGAAATGTTACGGGAACGTTAGCTCTGGCGTTTTGAGTTTTTTTTTTTTGCCAATATAAACGTAGGTACTATCCCCCGACAGTGATTCAGGGGAGTGTGAAAAAACAGCTGCAATATAAAATAGAAATAAAACAAAAAAACAGAGTTTAAAATTTTGGTTTTGTTAGAAAAAAAAAGTGGTTTTTAAACACTTTTAACAAAAGAGGGTGTTGCCCATTTGGTAAGTTATGCAAATCCGTCGTAAGTATAAACTTTTTATTTTACAAATTCATGTCACAAGCCCAAGTCGTTCCAAATATTGTATAAATGTCCCTTATCAGGTATCTCTTTTCAGTTTTTATTTCAGTATACCTACCTATTGAAGTCGGTTTAATTTATCTTAAATTATAGCTTGTTTACAAGAAAAACTTACAGCTTGTTAACGAAAGTAAATAAATAAATATACAGGAAAATTAAAGCTAATTATTAAGTAAGCTAAGCCATTAATAAAAGAACATATAGTTCTTATCTGTATCAAAACACTTATCTACCAAACCAACGACCCCAACTTTGCGTTTCAGGTACCCAATAATTCATAGCTTCTAAACCTCCCCCGTGTATCATAAAAATTATTATTGTTACTAAATGTTTACATACTCGTAGTATTAGAGGCGATCGTAAATACGCGCTCCTCTGACATTATCATCGGCCGTTACGTTCGGATGGATGTATTAGACCCCTTTCACACTGGCCCCTTTCCAACGAGGCAGTTTATGAGCTCGCTGCAAACGTGCAACGCGTGTGGAGTGAACTTGCCGCAAGTTCGCAATTCATGCTAGAAGTGCGAATGAGGCTCTAGCCTCTACAATAATAAAATAAATATTAAAAAATAATTAATGCAAGTACTTACCATGGACAGATACGTCATTTCTGCGTTAATGCATGTATGCACCGTACCATGAATAAAAAAGTCGAACAGTTGATTTCTATGCTGCGTCTCTAGCCATATTACAAACGCGTTGTCTCTTTCTAGGATCGCTAACGCTAAAGCAGGGGCTTCCAAAACTTTTTTATCGCACGTCCTATCCCTTCAGAAGGGAAGCGTGATAATAAAACTTTTTCCTTTTCTTGATCACTCTGAACTAAACTTGGCAAAAAGTGACAGCATTACAAAATATTTTAACTAAAGATTACTAAGCAGATTGGTTGGTCTAGTTGAAAAAACGCTCACAAATTTAGTAAAATTTCGAATAAACTTCGAACCAGTAGATTCGAAGTTTAAAGCCATCGCTATAGAAACTAAAATTCGTCTCGTTGAAAAAAAAGCTCGCAAATAAGTGTGTTAACGTCCTTATGATCGACCGTTACGTTCGAAGCGATGTATTAGGGAAATATGACCCCTTTTATGCCTTGCTGAGAGGAAATTTAATAGCCATAACTTGTAAATAGTTTTGGTACAAAGTTCGTGTATTGGAAATTTGTACAAATATCTTGTATGTTGATAATATTAATAATAACCCAACACGTACTTAGTCTGTGATGTGAATTGTTGTGACCGTTAATGTTATTAGACTTTGCGTAGGCAAAGTTAGCTACTTAAGTAATTCCATCGAAGCTACAGCGGATTGTGGCCTCCTCTACGATTTTCCATTAGGTTCTATCCTTTTCGCTAGTTTCATCTAGCGAAGTATCAGGTAACATCATTAAAATAAACAATGATTATTAATAAATACAAAAACATGTCAATTTTTTAAATTGTAATCACTTATTCACATAAATAAAAATAAATTACATAAAAAGCACATATTGGTTAACTCGTTCCGATTATTTTTCTAGATATTTTTTAAAATATTATATCTCGTTTAAATATTTTTATAAGTCCAATAGACAGAAAAAGTATTAAAAATATTTAGCGGCTATGAAATAGAAAAATGATCCATAACAATAAAACTAAAAGTTGTTTTTTAATTTCAAGGAACTAGTAATTAGTTCTGTTTGTTATGTAATAAGTATTTTAATGTTGCTCTAACTTAACAAAAATCGCCTGATTTCTCAATATATCCCCTTAAAACTCTTGACTCTTGTTCAAAAACGATTAACAGTGACTTTTGTGCTATAAAGCAATTAACTTTATCATAATAGTATAATCCAGTCCAATTTATAACATTGTTAGGAAGTTAATAATTTGGTTAATGGCGTGCTGTTGTAATTAAGATGTTAATCTGAAAGTCCCGCCACGGGGCCCGCTGTGAGTTTGTTCGGTGCATGATCAATTGAACTGATACGATCGGTAATTAAGTTGTGTAATTATTAAAATTATTTATCTTCATCTTTTACTAAATATATAAAAGGAAAAGGTGACTGATCTATCAATGCACAGCTCCAACCACTAAACGTATCAGGCTGTTTGGCATACAGATACCTAGTAGGTAGGACATAGGCATCCTCTAAGAAAGGATTTTTGAAAATTCAACCCCAAGGGGGAAAAATCTAACTTAACGTGAGCGAAGCCGCAGGTACTAATTAGTTTTTAGCCGCAATTTTGATAGCATCGTGGATCAGTAAGATGAGATCACATTTTTCTAAGCTATTCTATTACTATTATTTAGTTGAGTTGTTAAAGTCAGATTTTTTGTATCGCCGCACCGTCCGTCGCACCGCATAGAATTGAGACGCATTTTCTTTCGCAAAATGACGTCATATTCCGGCAATGCGCGGTCCGGTATACGTCACAGTTATCTGTGTTGCAAGCTACGTTGCAACGAACGTCTACGAATTTGGCGGTGCAATTTAGAGTGATGTATTTCCAAAAGAAATATTTACTATAGGCCCTAGTCTGTGCTAAGTAAAAAATATTTATGCCAGGGTTTAAAAGTTATTTTGAGTACAGTTTAAAAGTTATTTTGAGTTCAGAGTATAAATATTTGGTACTTAGCATAGACATGCTAAGTACCAAATATTTATACTGGGCTCTAAAAATTATTTTGGGTACAGTTTAAATTATAGCCTAACAACACAAGTATCTCTCGATTATTTTAACAATCGCTGCAAATAACCGATTCTATTAATTCCATTTCATCGTGCAATAAATTTCACACTGGAACTATCAGTGGCAGGACAAAACGCAATGGCATCGCTTGTAATTGTCTCGGCTTTTAGAATTTGGCACACGTTAGTTGCTGAAATACGTTTCAGTAGTCAAACGTAAGCCGCTTAAAATAAGCCGCTTCAATTACCCTTAAGATGCAATTGCTCAGGGGTTAGAAGCTAATGCGCAGGCTGGGATCTATAGAGCGTACTTTAACTTCATTGAGACATAACGAAAGCCATGTGAATGAGGCAATAGTGACTAATAGCCTAGACTCACGTTCTATAAAAATAAGTGGCACACACGAACATAATGTGTAAAAGAAGTTCTAAAAATAAAAAGACCTACATTTATTAATTGTGAAATTGCAGTTCCTCGTTAGAAGGACAGTACGGTACAGTCTTCTTTCCTTTTATTTTACAAAAAGACAACATGCGACGTCGTTCGAAATTCTTTTTACAATATTCGCGTACACACGTTTACTAGCGGCGATCTTGTTTTAAAAAATGTTCAAATTGTAAAAATTTTACATTTTTGAAAATTTTTACACTTTGACGTCACGTTCCGCATTGCAACAATCCTATTATGGGATGTCAGCGCGTGTTTGCTTATATTATTAGGATTCTAAGCGCACTGCGGTTTTCTGCATCAGTACTAGCATATAATGCATTAGTTTAGTTTTCATTTTTCTAACTATGAAAGCTTATAATTTTTACCTAAACGTTTAGGAATATTACCGACTGACATAGATTTTTTATAAAGTAGAGCTAGATTAACTTTTGTCTAGGTGTTTAAATCCTTATAAATCCTTAATAATAATAATATTAGAATTGTTAGATTTCAATAAATAAAATAAATAAAAAATAAAAATAAAAATAAAAAAGCCTTTTAATTCTTGTTTAACAAAAATTTTGACATAATGTGTTACTTAACTATTTTATAATAAGCTATATAATCTTACAATCTACTTAATTTATTTTTATTAATCTGAATTAGATTTCAATACAAAAACTTAAATCTATGGCTAAACTAACACTAACAATAAACAATAGGCGGTAACCTCAGCATTTCTGAGCATTGACAATAATGCTCAGCGCAGGTTTTCAGGTTGCCCCCTTTCTATTAGATTTTGCAAAATTTGCACTGCACCCAATGGCTTCTATTTAGAAATTTAAAAAAACCCAATCGAAAGTTAAAATAAGCCATTTTAAATGTCGTTCACACAAGTTGCAATGCATTCGTACAAAAATAAAGTTAAAAATTATTTAAAAAGCAGCAGTTACGTAGCAAATAGCAACATAAATTCGACGCAATATCGCAAACCTTACAGCTTGTGACGAGTTTTCGGTAAAAACCTTTCGATGCACCGGCTTAGTGCCAAGCCAGCGACACTGTAGTTTATTGCAGTTGGCATTATTGGCACATATAGCCTGAGTGGAATTGAGAATCGAACGTTGCAGATATTTTTGAGACAATACATTTTATCTTTTTTTTTTTTTTTTTGGAAAAACAGTAACAAAATATTTATTGTTTGAAACTACCTTCTGCTTTAGATAAAGGTGATCTGTGTGTGCTTACAGAAATCTTACGAATCATCGTGATCTTCAAGTGCCTTGCTTACCATGTTGAAGTTTAGCGTCATCATGCGAAAACGAATCATAGATACAGATAAAGGTTTCAAATCCTATGTACGAGTTCCAAAAGTTAAGGTCGATTTAAAAAAAAAGAAAAGAATATTAGCTAAGCTGAAGTTAACTAATATTTAATACTCTCTGATGCCCTTCAAATAAGCGGAAAGCTTGTGCTAGGAGTGGGTACGACAATAGTGCAACGGGTGGGGTTCGAAGCTGCGACCTTTCCGTTTTCAGTCCGCACCTTTAACCGTTGGGTTATTGAGGCGTCAAAATTAATGCTCAAGTAATAATAAAGCACATTGGTTTCTTGAAATAAAATGTCCTTCAACCACGCAGCAATGAGGCAACGGATGGAGGTATTTTCCTATTATATATGTAGTTAAAGACCTAGAGAGCATAGGATCCTTATCCTAGTTTTGGTTTAGGTAAGTTTTTAAGAAACCTAACTCAATGCGGATGAAGTTGCGGACACAAGCTGACGATGAGATAAGAATACTGAGTGGTAAACAAAAATGTTTTGTCAGTTTCTCTATTGGCAAACGCCAAAATTATTCATTGGTTAAAGTTTATTCGGAGGTGGGGAATTAATAGGCCCTTGATGTTTAAACAACTTCACCCACATTCAAACTGAAACTCAAACCGCACCCTACAAAGCAGGGACTGTGACAATTGACAGAAATCGCGACCTCATTTAGCTTTTATGTCTTTAATTTGCTCCTATTACCGAAGAATGGACGAAAAAAGGAACATTTCCTACGCCTTTGTTGGCAGTTCCACTGAATTTGAGGACTGTTGATGTCCCCGCGCTGGCCCGTTAGGTAGAAATTTATGAGGAAACTTCGTGGCCGCGTCCCGTACTATATTTGCGCATTGTGCTTGTTTTTGGAACGCGGAAATAATGTTCCATGATGGCAGCTTTATTCTTACGGAATTTATTTCGAGAAGGTAAATAAAATTTTCAGTGTAATTATATTTTTTGACGGGGTGTAAATCTGTGTAAGTGGTCATAACACAAAATATAATATTATCTGGCAAGCATGGATCTGAGGATAAAAAGATGGAAATTTTTACGAATAGTTACATATATTAGTGTAAGTCAACGTTGGAGAACCAAATAAATAAATAAATTTAAAATAAGACAGCATTAATTTCTGTAATTTATTGTATGCGTAAGTTTATTTATTTTTATTATATGTCTCTATAGGTATTAATTATGTATTTATTTTTATGTACGCGTTGGCTATTGTATTTACTTATTAAGCTTATTATATTTTCCTTCGGCTCTATAAAATGTATGTATTATTATTATTATTGTATATGGGTTGTAAGAGCCTAAATATTTCGACAAAAATAATATTAGAGCATTTGAGGTTGAGATGTTGTACTCGTATGTGCTTCACGTGAAACAGCAAGCTTATTTTGCAAAATTCTCTATATCAAACAAATCTGTAAGGTGCAACGTACAAAATGTGTTATGCACCGCCTGCCCTCCGTCTACTTTATATGCAGGAATAGCAACCAAACAATATGCACCACCACCACACAACACCAGACAGATAACATTAGATTTGATTGTTTACTTATCAATTGCATAATTGTTAAGTAGTAACTAGATAACATAACACAGACACTTCAACATTTATTCTATAGTTTAATGAATTATAGAAAATTAAGCTCAGCGCTATAAAGTTTTCGCGAAAAGGTGTTCATAAAAGATAAGCTCATAAAATCTTTCTCAACATACTCATAATTATTATCTAATATATAAAAATGAATCGCTTAATGTGTTGGTAAGCGCATCACGCGTGAACGGCTGGACCGATTTCGCTAATTCTTTTTTTATTGTGTTTGTTATTGTTAGGGGAAGGTTCTTATGAAAGAAAAAATTAAGAAAATTGCGCGGAAAATTAGAAAATTTAAGAAATATTAACCACCATATTAAATTATTTCTAATGTAACCGCTTTTACAATTCAAACTTTTTTGATGTAACCTTATGGCGTTTGACATAACATTGACAGAATGCGTGCTGCCAATTTCGTCAAAGAGGATGTAAAAAAACTTAAGACAGGACAACGTCTGTCGGGTCCGCTAGTTCTCAATAAAACTCTATCTTAACTCCTTGTTGTAACATTTTTGTTTTGAAAAGAGCAACTGCTGAGTTTCTTGCCGGCTCTCCTCAGCAGAATCAACTGACCGGTTTTTTAAACTGTAGTAATGACTGATATTATTGCTTCATTCTCTTCTCTTCTTCTTCTCTCTTCTCTTCTTTTTATAACAATGCATTTTAGCCAATAGCGGCTGAGTGTCGACCAATCAATGGCGATTGCAATCGTCACAATGTAGCAATAACAATTTTTAGAGAATCGCACAACAGTCTCTTTTATTCGAAAGCAAACGTGTGTTATTTATGACATTGATACAGAATAATTAGTAATGTGCATAACTATTATAACAAACATTCCTGTTAAAAAATACTTAAATGTAAAATACAGGAAAATTTATTTCCCTTTCGCTCTAAGGAATATAAAGTATACAATGTTGAATATATTACCCAGTTCCGACAATGTTATCACAACAGGCAAAATGCAGAAGACAAAGTATTCATTTATGCTAAATACCCCCTTATCTTACATGAAGGCATTTCTTTCCGTAAGTATATTACTCTACGTACCGCTGGTAATATAATTTTTGGCAAGTATCTTAGCCTGGGAAGTAGGTTAGCACAGCGTAACGAGCAACACGCAAAGGTGAAGACACCGCACTGTATTCTACTATTTTTTGTGCAATATAAAATTGAAAATTATTGTACAATAACACACACTCTAACAATAAGCGTGCTAATAAGGAGATCTTAGGCTGAGATATATAAAGTATACCTACTTGACAAAAGAAGTCGGCTTTATATTTTCATCTTAGCTTTTTACATAGCATCCCTAATCCTGCAGTAGACTGCAACAAGCTGTAGATATAATAGATAGATATATGTAAGACTATAATCATATTGGATAGAGGCAATGGTGGAGGTCAATGATACGCGAGGAACAAAACGTATGTTTTAGAGGATTTTGTATAGTATTGCTTGGTAGTAGTGCGCATTTCTTGCTTTTTCTGCATTAGTACCAAGTATCAGGAGGAGAGGTAAGCTAACCAATGTGACACTGGCGTTAATGTAAATTTATCGTTTATTATCTCTATACATCTTTGGTATATCAAAAATAAGTAAGCCATTAACAATATCCACAAATGATTTGCAGAGTCCACTCTATTTGACCCATTGGTTACATATTTTATTCAGGGTGAAACTATGCGTATAACGTCTTCTCTGTAAGGAGAGGGGTCATTACTTTTTGAGCATAGAGCATAGAATTGCGGCAGTCGCAGTCGTTGGCAATTTTGTATGGATAAGGACGAACTGTGGGCTACGGCGTATGCAAGATTTATGAGGACGTAGATCTTCATAACTTCACTTCTACTAGTAGCAAACCGATCACGTTCCACTGGAAATGTTTTTGTGGACTTTAGCTCAGAACTTCTATTCACATTTTGATATGCAGTAAATAAATAATAAAATAAAAAATAGCTTTTGTCTAAATTATCGTTCGTGTGGAGTTATTGCTTTTATCCTATACGTAACTTTTGTTTTAGGAACAAATAGAATTTGGAATTTCTCATTTTCAAGGTATAAGCTTTATACCGAACTAGCTTTTACCCGCGGTATCGCTTACGTTAAGTTAGATTTTTCAAAGCCATATTTTATCCCCTTAGGGGTTTAATTTTCAAAAATTCTTTCTTAGCGTTTGCTTACGTCATAAAAGCTATCTGTATACCACAGCCCAATTCATTCAATAGCTCTAATTTGATAGAACAGTCAGTCAGTCAGTCAATCATCTTTGCCTTCTATATATTTAGATAACGAGGAAATCGGTTAAAAAAAAAACAAAGAAACAACAAACATACTGATATTAAAAAAAAATTGCATAAGTTTGCGATCAATATCATTTAAAATTAGCATTTTTTAGGTTTTTACAAACATGAAACTTAATACTTAACATTCATAATATTGTCTCGAAGTCTCTCATAAAGTCGAGTTTGACTAAAATCTCATTAAAACTTGGTGTTGCGTGTTGATGCTTCGTGTAAAGAAGCGCGCGTTTCTTTAAAAAGTAAATATGTAAATCATACATAGCTTAGGCTTATATTACTAAGTTGACGCCTGTTAACCATTTTTTGTCGGACCTACGTATCCTTACCAATATCTAAATATATAAAAGGACTGAAGGACTGACTAATCTATCAACGCACAGCCCAAACCATTGTAGGTACATACAGATAGCTGTAATGACGTAGGCATACGCTAAGAAAGGATTTTTGAAAATTCCACATTTATCTAAATATAAAGGAAAAGGTGACTGACTGATTGACGGACTGACTGACTGACTGATCTATCAACGCATAGCTCAAACCATTGGATGAATCAGGCTGTTTGACATACAGATAGCTGTAATGACGTAGGTATCAGCCAAATCGGTTCAATCGTTGCAGTGTGATTGAGTAACAAACATCCATACATCCAAACTTTCGCATTTATAATATTAATAGGATAGTTAATAGGATTAGAATCGATATAAATGTCAAATAATTATGTAACATTGTACCCGCGTGAAGCGCATAACTCTCTCCCCATTTGCACATGACGTCACAAATTGTGAAAAATCACCGTTTCTGACGTAGGGCGTACATAAACTGTAGCACAAACAGTTCAAGTTACATAATAAATTTCGTTAGTGTACGAGCTTACGAGTTTGGAAAAGAATTTATTACGCGAGAAGAACTTTTCACACGCGTTAATATATTCCAATGTGCGTATGAAATTTCGACACAAAAAGTTATAATATTTATTCCTTTTATACTGCGTAATTAATGTTATAACCTCATTGGTCTAGTGCTATTTGTTATAAAAAAAGTTATATTATTTTCTATTTTTAACTGATTTCAAAATAGGAGAAGGTTCTCAATTCAACGCGTATTTTTTTTTAATTATAATTTTTTTTAATTTGAAATTATAGGGGTTTTCTTCAATAATTCTCAGAAGCATTAATAAGTCCGGAGCTAAGATTGTAAGTGGACGGTGTCCGTTTATCCGTTATTGGACCCTTAAGGTGCTGATAGACTGGAGCATTCACTTGTAATGAGCATTCGTGCGAATGTTACATCACAGAAAAATGCGAGAACATTTTAGCGAGCATTCTTATCTATCGAGCGTTCTGGCGAGCATTCTAGCGAGCGTTCTGGCGAGCATTCTAGTGAACGTTCTGGCGAGCATTCTAGCGAGCAGATTTGCTACACGCGACCGTCAAGTCTGATATCTTCATGAATAATTAACGAGCATCGAATAGAGCGTTCGCTAGAATTCTCAAGATGTTCGTAGCAATATTTGGCTCTATGCTTGGCTCGGCTCGTTGTTTTTTCTGACAACGACAAAATAAAAACGGCGAATGCTCGATGTTCTGTTACAAGTGAATGCTCAAGTCTATCAGCACCGAAAGGTCGGAAAACACGTAAAATACTTGATCTCTCTCCGTTCATGTCAATTTAAACACTTGGACCGTAATAACAAACATCTTCATTCATCAAAATCGACTCAGTAGTTTACACGCTAAAGAACATAGGTATTATAATAATATAGTAATCCATCGGTTTAGCTTAGCCGTAGTCAGCTAAAGATGTATTTGTATCAACTTTGTCGCCGCGCCGCCGCCGCGTCCCTCTTGTGTTCCACGTCAAATCACATGAAAATCGATTCTATCTTTTTCCCCTCTTTCAACGCGTTTTACATGCATATTTACGGCTGGCTGATATTAAATCGCATATATTATTTACACTGGATCCGATGATCGTGGGCAAAAGGTGTATGCTTACCTAAACTCATATAGATATACAGAGGATGTTGAAATGTATTGGGGCTTTTTTACAGGCGGTCGACCGTGAACATTTCTGAGTGGTAAATCCATGAAGAATGAAGCTTAAACACATATATTCGTATAGAAAAGACGGTTAGGAGGAAGTCAGGAATGTACTTTTTTATTTATTGACCAGGAAACATCGAGAACATTTTCATATTCTATCTCAGTTGTGGTATCTTATGCTTGCCTAGTACTAGTAACTAGTAGTAGTACGGGCTCGTAAATCGATCTTTAAGTTTTCAGTGCATATTATTATTAAGAGACGCGCTGGTTAAGCATTGTCGACCCATGTCAGAAACAGGATGGGTGATTAATTTTTGAGGTTTGAATTGGGCTTTTTAGATTTCCCCTGGCCTCAGAAAGCACATAAATCTTTCAGTAATAGTTATTTCCAATGCAGTTCCCATAAGTCAAATAAGAATTTATTATTTTTATTTAACGGGTATATCTTGGCAAAATAACACATCCTTTGAAACTTCCTTATAAAATTTGTTTTAAGAAAGTGTCGCTTTTTTCGATCACAGACTCGTTTGATGTCATCAGTCCACCTCGTGGGAGGTCTGCCAACACTGCGCTTCCCAGTGCGGGGTCGCCACTCCAGCACCTTGGGACTCCATCGACCATTAGAACTATGTGCCCCGCCCATTTCCACTTCAGCTTCGCAACTCGCTGAGCTATGTCGGCGAATTTGGTTCTCCTACGGAAAAGAGAAGTGTTCAGTGCCTCTAAAAATAAAGCTCTTTTTCCAGTAATCGTGAGCACCACTCAATAAATTTTCCAATTAGTCGAAGGAATTTATACTAAAGCCGACGTCGGCTCCAATTCTGAGGCCTCTCAAGGGACTCTGGGACACGAGGATCTGAAATGTTCGCCGTTAACGATAACAACCTTAGAAAGTGTTGACTGCTGGAGATTGCTTAATTTGACGCTTTAATTCCAACACTAATGACTTGGAATAAGAGTGCCCGGAATCGTTGGAGTAAATCGAGTGTTATAAACTTATTTCTTCTTTGATTTAAAGTGGGTCATCGTTGAACTGGTATTTTAAAATCATCATGAACTTTCAAAAGCAGGTCGATTATCAATTGTCAATGTCAGAGGAATTTGTGTGCCATAAAATAATTTCCTCTTAAATCTAAAGTTGGTTGTTATTGGATAACTTTTTTAAAATTATTCTGAGATTTCAAATATACCATAATATGGAAAATCTGGAAATTGTAGAATTAATTCTGATGATGTTGTAGTAGTAAACACCTCGAAAGAAAAATTAGAGAAAAATGTTGTTTACAGGGAATTTTTGATAACATCCAACCGTCAACTCTTTTTTTTTTTTCAAAAAGTAGTATCGAATATAAAAAAAAATAATGTAAATAGAAATCTGCAAATCAAATTGCAATGCGATAAGGACTTTTGTCGATGAACCTCTTACGAAGTCGATGAACGAAGTCGCAAACAACCGCTAGTATAGTCTATTATTCTATTCTATACTAGCGGTTGCGTTTGTAATAAAATAGGAAGTTCTACGCTTACTCTAGTCAGGCTAACGTACGTAAAAGTTACATACAACATGTTGAAGACAAATCAAATGATCCTTCTTTCAGTAGACGTAAGAATTTCCGATTAGTCGAACAAAGTGCTTGATTCGAAGTCCTTTGAAGAACTCTCGAGGGACTTTGGCGACACGAGATTCTGGTATGTTTGCTATTAACGTTAACTGCTTTAGAAAGTGTTGACTGTCGGGAATTACTGAATTTGTCGCTAAGATTCCGTGACTTAGGATTTGGGTGGTATTCGGAATACTTATCGCCTCATCTTTTTAAATGATGTGAGGAGAGGGTATTACCAAGAATCAGTATGTATGAGAGAGAATCAAATAGCGAATCAAGAAGGATTCAATGCGTATTTTTTTCAATACTAATTTACTAGCAAATCAAGATAAGCAATTCTAAATACGTTGCAGGAACTTAGTTTGAGTCCTTGAGATTTCAATCAACGAATGAATAAAATATTATCTAAATAAATAATAATGTAATTTCGACTGAATCATGAGTTACATGCGTTTCAAGTAATTAAGTATCACTTGCTTTAAAATAGGCTGCTAGATACAGGCGGCGCAAGACCAAGTCTATGCAAGCGACGTCTGCAGTGGACGTCCATTGGTAGATAAAGAAGAAGAACATAAATTTTTATACAAAAATTTAGCATTGCTCTGCATAAAAATTGCTTTAGTAGAAAACTATAAAACACGTAGATTCAATATCGTTCGCATTGCGGTTGAAACCAAATGAAATAGTTCGGTTTCGATAGCTGTATCGGTTTCGTATGTCATCGCAGCTGATAAGCGGTTAAAGAGCGGTTAGCGTATGCAAATATAAGGCAAATAAAAAATGCCGAATTCATTTTGTGCCAGCATATTGGATTTAAAACGTTTGCTTTAAGCCTTAAATATTTAAACACACATTTATGTGGTTATAGACTAGTTGGTTAAGACTTTGGAATCCTTTTCTGGGGTTCAGTTGTTAAATCCCGGGACCTCTAACTTTCCAGACATGCATTTTAAGCAATTGAATACCTTTTTTTATTCGAAGACAAGATACTTGACTGCGATCTCACCTGAAGGAAGTGACGATGCACTCTACGATGGTAGCGGGCTAACTTGGAAGGGGTACGGCAGTGTAGATTCAACCCATACCCCTAATCGGTTTCTACATGCCATCGTGCTGGAACGCTAAATCGCTTGGCGGCACGTCTTTAATGGTCGGATACCTTTTTTAAAGGTCATGAAAAACATCGTGAGGAAATCTATATGTACCTGAGATGGAAATAAGAATAATTCCGCGGCCGAAACCTAGTGATGAAATAAAAGACAAATAACGCTCCGGGCGTGCGTGTTTTGTTTTGGTCAAACAACAGTCTTAGCGCCAATAAAAATAAGTAAGTTCATAGATTGTACATGGATATCTCAATCGTTGACCAATCTAAACCCTCGTGACATATTTGGGAACCGAACGGAGGCAATAGTAAATCTTCATTAGGATTTCTATCAACATTTTCCGTGTGCACCGAATATTACGACACACATAAATAACTTCAAAGAAATAAGCCCGAGGAAATCCGGCCGTGTAAACAACGCCGTAGGAAGCAGGGCTATCGCTCATGAACTGGAGCTTAATATTTTTTGTTTCCGAAGAGAAACCAATTAATACGATGCCGCGAAACCAATTAGGGATTTGGGTTTAATTAATACAACAACTTTAATTACAACAACTTTCCAAGACTTTGGCAGCTACCTTGGCCAAAGAATTAGTTTGACCATCCCAAGGAGCAATGCTGTCAGCATCTTACTCTGCCTGTGGTTCTACTTTAATTTTAGAAGTAATTTAATATTAACTGTTCAAATCGAGTTTTCAATTAGAAAACACAAGATTTTTGTGAATGACAATAAAGTGGAATTATAACCTGCAATAAATTTTTACTCTTGGACTGACCAGATCAGCACTGCACTCGGAACATCTTTCCACGCCGCTCTACATAACGCGGAAAATAGGACGAAGTGGAAGAACATCGTGTGGGAGAAGGTGATCCGTGCCAAGGATCGCGACCCTCAGTAATGAGGATGACGATGCGAGGAGGAGGAAATTTTTACTTTGACGACTTAGACTTTAATTAGTCTTTACCTCTAGTCTCTTCCTCTACTTTTAAAGTGAAAGAAAAAATCGTAAGGCAACCTGTTTGCCTGAGAGTTCTCCATAATGTTTCCAAATATGTTATTATCTATAGTATAGTTGAAAGTAGGAAGTACATACGCTATCGGTGAATTGTTTAAATATTAGTTTATTTATTTAAACTCATTTAAATCTATCAATAAATTATTATTGAATTTAATGTTATTAATTACACACACACACACACACACACACACACACACACACACACACACACACACACACACACAGAGAGAGAGAGAGAGAGAGAGAGAGAGAGAGAGAGAAACTGAAACTAACGTTTCCGATCCAGCCGAATGTCACAACCCTATTAAGAAAATAATGCCTTATGAATTATTTCGCGCTTGTTCTGTTTGAATGTTATAACTTTTTAAGCTTAGGCGGAGCGCGGATTTAGATGTGTTTTGTGAGTTTGATGTGTAGTATACCTAACTTATAATACTCGTTTAATGACAGAATAAAATTATGCCTTAACTTTAATAAACTCATAAGTAATCAAAAGGAATGTATCAGTTTAGCTTGATCTAAAAATAATTATACACGTTATACACGGTCATACTATGATATAGTATATGTATAAAAAGAGGTGGATATGTTACAAGCGTGCGGTAAATGAAGCGCGTAATGGCAGATATTTGTCGTAATTTGTCATGTCATTTAAGAATGAAGTACTCGATTATACTACTCTTCGTCGTTCGGAACAATTTTTTGCTTGTTTTGTGAGTATGTAACTCATCCCTAGTAGAATATCATAGCGGTCATATTAATAACTAGCTGTTGCACGCGACTTCGTCCGCGTCAATTTCTGTTATTATGATCGCGATTAAGAAGTTTTTAAAAGAATTTATTTTAAATATGGATAATTTTCCCCGTTTTTGCAACATTTTTCACTGATGCTTCGCTCCTATTGGTCGCAGGTGATGATATATAGTTTAAAGCCTTCCTCGATAAATGGACACAACACAAAAAGAATTTTTCAATTCGAACCTGTAGTTCTTGAGATTAGCGTGTTCAAACAAACAAACTCTTCAGCTTTATATATTAGTATAGATTATCGAAGAAAAACAAAACTTAAGTATGTCAGGTATTATTGACACTTCTATGAAATAGATCTTTAGTTATATAATTTATTTGTTTGAATTGAGTACATAATTAAATTCTTTATACGCCGGAGGTAGAGCTTTGATTTGTTAAATGAGCCTTTGAATAATGCCTATCCTACTTTATATTACAAATGCGAAAGTTTGGATGTATGGATGGCTGTTTGGATGGGTGGATGTTACTAAAGGTTATGCCCGAAAAGTAGCTTTTCAGCTGTTATAGCTGAAAAGGCTACTGCCTCAGCTAAATGCATGCCTTTTTTGTAATATATACCTAAGTTCAATATGTTAGAAGAATTAGTGTTACTCAAATTTTGTGTAATTTTTTTTTATCTTTTTATTTATGTGCGCTGAGCTGAATAAATGTTTATTTATTTACTGAATCACAACAACTGAATCGATTTTACTGAAATTTTGCGCAGAGATAGATTATATTCTGGAATAACACATAGATTAATTTTTATCTCGGAAAATAAGATAGTTCCCGCTGGAATAAAAAAACCTTAATCAACTAGTGAAAAATAAATGATTTGGCCATTAATGACAAAAGCCTCAATTATTTATCGCTTATGGTTTCATGTTTTTCTCGGGTATCTCATATTTTTCTCGGGTAAATTGTCGAAAAATATAAATCCACATTAGGATATTGGGTCCACGATAAATTTCAGCTTCGGCTTAGTGGGCCGATTCTACGAAATGCTACAATGACTTATAACGGAAAATACATTTGACCTATTTACCCCCCCAACTCGCTTTATGAACATAACCAGTAACGAAGACCCCCAAAATTTGGCCTACGCCATGACAAAAGTTCGAAGTCGTTTACTAAAGGGTGGATCAATATAAATTGGCGATGGCTTTGGTCACTGTTCAACAAGAAAGTAACAAGAACAATTTTTCAATTTTTTTGTATGAGTTGAAGTGGCTTTTTTAGAGATGTAATGTTTCTTTTTCGATCAGCAGTGGATTTATCTTTTATCACTATTTATTTCCTTGTTTCTTTTGTTTTCTCTTTTGTAACACAGTCATTTATTCTGCATGGTATTAGATCATTTTTGACAATAGCAGCGTCAAATAATAAACGCTATATTTTTTCATTATTTTTCAGTTTATTTTAAGCTCACAGTGTTAAGATCACACGCACAGGCTACATTTTATTTCGGAAAATGAAAGAGTTCCCGTGGGAACCAAAAAAACCTTAATTCACGCGGACGAAGTCACGGGCATCGTCTCGTATGAATAAATTTACATTACTAACATTATGTAGATCTTTTTTAGTAGGTACCAATTTTACTTTCACCGTTTGACCGATGAATTTTTGGGTTTTGACAGATTCCCAATATAAAACCTGTCAGAATGTCAGATTTATACGTACTTGTCGGTTAAGCGTTATTCGGAAATGATGAAATTGGAACTTAGTAACATAAATAATATTTACATAAATCATTGACTGAATAATTATAAATGCCTTTAATTTATAAACCTCTAATTTAATGAACTTGCCTGGTACTCTACCGTTTTAACCTTCAAAGGATACAAAATCAAAGAATATGTAGCAAAGCTGAACGTTTCGATATATCAATGTCGATAACTGAAGCCGTTACAGACACCTGTTACCTTTTACCTCTCGTAATGGCCATAATGGAGTCATAAAACTTACCTGCAACAGAACGAGACTAAATTTAATGTTATCATTAAAGCGACTACTTTAAAACGATGTGAAACTTAAATAAAGTGTAATAGATATTATGGCAACATTTCCGTGGATTTTAAGGCAGGTTTGTATTGATCCAATAACTGACAACAGCCCTATGAAAACTCCTTCCGAACAACGTTGTCTACAAACGCTGGATCAATATAATCATTAATAGTAAAGCAGATCCAGTAACAACATTCGCCAGCGCTTGTAACTAAACGGTCACTGGATACCTAAGTAAAAAGTGGGCGTAGGTAAGTGAGATAGATATATTATATGATTAATTGATTAATTATTTATAGTTCTTAAACTTAAAAATCGAAATTGTGGTATTGGTCAAGTCGTGTGCAATCATGGAGCTCTTATTAAAACCTTTCATTATACTGTTCTTTTTAATCTATTAAAGTACAGCTCAAATCACGGATCGGGCCGGACATACAGATAGCTATTACGATGAAGGGATCCGCCAAGGAAGGGTTTTGGAAAATTTAATTCCTTAAAGAGTTAAATATTTGAAAAATCGATCTTAATGTGATCAAAGCCGCGTGCAAAGGGTAGTTTATTATAATCATCAATTAGAGCTCAGAGCATTCAAGACACTCAGCATTAAAGAATACAATGTAGAGAGAGAAATAGTTGCGAAATCCGTTGCTCTGTGAGTTATTTATGTAAAGTACTAAAAAAGCTTCCCGAATCATGATAAGTCAGCCAGATTTTCGCCTCGCAACTAAAACCAGGCACGCAGGTGCAATGCTCGGTTTTTGTACGCTTTTAGTAAATCCCGAGGGAGTTTCCTAAGTACTTTGCAAAGCAAATTAGCGAGGTACCTGTATCCCGAAAATGTTACTTTATACTCGCCATTTTTAAAAAAATGTAATGTAAATTCCACTGCGTCGAAGTTTTGCTCGGCTTTCTTTTAAAATATGTATCAAATTTCATGTTGGAAGAAATTTTCTTGTGAATTCGCTAATGGTTAAATTAAATTACGTTACTAAAATAAACTTAGATACGAATTATTTTTTTACTGTGGGGTTAATGAATAAATGCGGAGTAAACCCACCAGCCATTAGAAACAATAGAATTGGAGTCTTAAGAGGCCTTTGCCTCAGTGAACATTTTTTAATATTGAACATATTATTTAATAAGTACTGACAACGATTCTTCGAATAAAATAAACATCAGGCACATTTTAAAGATGGTTTCTTTTTCAACGAACTGTTTGCAATGTTGGAAAATCCCCCATTAGACGATATCAAATGAGTTGCAGAGGGCCGCTGGATACATTAATTATTCAAATTCAAGAATATTTATTTTAAGATAACAGAAGTTTGAAAAACCGAAAAGTCGATGGTTCAAATCCCACCCGTAGCAAGTCATCGTGCCCACTGCCACTCCCTTACGCTTTTTTTTCTCTATATTTTTGAAACTAGGTAAGATATTAAAAAAAATAAAAATGACATTGTGTTATAATACTGAAAAACTTTATTTTGAGTAGGTATATGAAAAAAAAATTAAGTCAAATACCCAATTTTAATTTAGGTTGCTTTCGCTTTTTTTCCGTTCACATGTAACCAGAACACAGAAGAAAATGCATAAAAAAAACTTGTGAGCTTTCGTTGGACACCCGACAGAATCGAAGCTTTGTGAATAAAATTCGTTACCTATTGAGTTTTCTCCACCCTGCTCGAGCAACATGGCACGATTCATTGCGTTTGTCACATTTCACTTTTTTGAGTTTGGTCTCTGTCCTATACGTGTTAAATGAACTCCACTTATATACTGAAACCGAATAGCACCGAGTAATTTACTCAATCAATCCATTTGTTACATTGTTTCTAAAAAACTTTATACAATTACAACTTTAATTCCAAAACATATCGTCCCTACATTGACGTATAGTTCTTGCAATTCACGAAGGCACGTGGCTCATGGTTGTGTGTGTGTCGTATCTATATAAGTGGGAGCGAGAGCTTGCTCGCACCTGACCGCTCCCATCTAGGCTCCTGATAGGCACGCACACTTACGCGATGTGCATGTACACGACGTGACCACAAGTAAAGACAAGCGCCCTCGTGAAATACAAGAACTTTAAGAAAAGTGTGACCATGTAAAAAGCCCTACGTACAATTGAAAATTATAATAATATAAAAGATAAAAAAACGTGGTTATTCATGAGATGGTTTTAATGTATGATTTTTACACATCATATTATTTTTAAAATTTTAATTAAAAGAGCAACTGATGAGTTTCTTGCTGGTTATTCTTGATATTTCACAACAGTTTGGTAAATCTACCAATTGAATCCACTTGGTGATTCAAGAGCATTTTGTAAGTTTATTTGAAAAAAAAAAAAAAATCTATCCTATCCTCTTCTAATGTTTGTCTAATGACGTGGCAGCAACATTTCTTAGCCATTTATGCTTTCCCATTGCTTATCTATGAATAAACTTAAAAAATAATAAGGTATTGCGTGTTTTTTGACAACAAATAAAGCTCTTTAACGCATTAACGTTTATTTGAAACAAGACATAGCGTGTTGTACCCCAAAAGCAATATCATAAATCAATCACACGTAGGTATCAAGTTCAAGAGACCTTTGCGCGTTTTTTCCAAATATAACCGATATTAAAAATTTGAGGGCGCAGAAATATCGTGTAGCAAAAATTTTAATTATAATACAGAGATAAAAAGGGAACGTGGAACGATCCCTTTGGGAGGATATTTTGCGTTTTATTTGAATAGGGTTGCCGAAATAATTTTTTATCTGACTAGAAATTTTTGTGGCAACGCGTGTGGTCTAATGTTATATCCTGATTATATTTCTTTTTTTTTTTAATTTTTTTATGTATGATCACTCGAAGACGTCTGGACCGATTTGGAAAATTCTTTTTTTGTTTGAAAGGGTCTTCTTAGGTGGTTCCATTGTAATCAGGTCAGCATCTGCTGATGGGATCTTGGAGAAATCGAGGGAACTCGTCAAATTTTATAGGCACAATTGATATAGATACTTTGTAGTGATGTTTGAAGTCGGTGTTGTAAAAATGTTTTTTACGTTTATATTATTAACAATACAAAAGTGTATTATTTGCGATGTCGCACTAGAAATAATCAGATAACTATGCTGCGTCGCAATGCGCTATACTGCATTGTTTGAAAAAAAAAGAAAAAAAAAAAATTGTACTAAATGGCAATAGAAGTAAAGGAGAAAACGCCGAGTTACGCATCTCGTATTTTATTGTTTCAAGCAATGATTTCTACTAGGAATGAGTTATATACTCACAAAACAAGCAAAAAATTGTGCCGAACGACGAAGAGTATAATAGAGTACTTCATTGTCAAATTATATGACAAAATGCGACAAATATCTGCCATTACGCGCTTCATTTACCGCACGCTTGTAAAATATCCACCTCTTTTTATATAATATACAATATCATAGGGTTCCAATGGTTAACTCAATTTGGGCCAACCCTACATTTCACTGATCTTTTTGATAAATAATTTTATATAATATAATATTATTCTCCCAGCCCACGACGCGTGATTTCTTTGAAGCCATCTACTAATAATAATTATAATATAATACCGCGTAAGAAGAAAAGGTCTTTGAAAGCTTTTCGGAGTAATTTTCCCTTTATTAATTTTAATAAATGACACTAAATTCAAGAGTCATAAAATATACTACTCTTTGAGGGCACGTATGTACCTAGTGCGTGCTTGAGAATGTATGGTCGCGGACAGAAAATGTTTATCAGCTTTCAAAGTAGATTCTATATCACATTGCGTGCAGTAAGGTTTATAACGCCATAGAATATCGAAAGCATATCGACTGTCAGGCATAAACATGTGCATGTAATTATGAATCTTAAGGTGGTAAACATTTTCTGTCCGCTACCGTACATATGCACATACACCCGTAGCGATTAAGGATGCAAAAATGATGCAGAAGGCATAATAAAATTATAATGAAATGGGAAAAGAAGAGTGTTCCAAGTTTTACAGTTTTGGTTGTCTGTGTACTTATTAACATTGCAACGCACAAAGAAATTGACTGATCTGAATGCAGGTTTTTTTCTGTTCGAAAGCCTTTAGCAAGCAGCTTATAGCAACAACAAACTATACAATTTCACTGTAGGCAGGCTAAAATTGCTTGTTATTTTGCGCAGACATTTGACACCCACGCTGAGTGTAACTTTCAATTTAAAGTTTTAATTGGCGTGAATTTAACATTCACTATGAAGATATCACATGACTTAAGTTTTTTTTTATAAAGAACATTAGTCAAGCTGAATTTGACTAATATTCTCCTATCCCCTCAAAATAAGCGGAAAGCTTGTGCTAGGAGTGGGTAGGACAATAGTGCAACGGGTGGAATTCGAACCTGCGACTTTTCAGTTTTGAGTCCGCCCCTTTAATCGTTGGGCTATTGAGTTTTCTAACAAACGAATGCGCAGTTATAAACTCTCAATAGCCCAAAGAATTAAAGGTGTGGATTGAAAACTGAAAGGTCGTACCCATTCATAATACAAGCTACATCCTGTTATCCTATCCCTATTATAATATTATAAATGCGAAAGTTTGTATGTTTGTTACTCAATCACGTCGCAAACAAATGAATCGATTTGGCAGAAATTTGGCACAGAGATAGATTACAGTCTGGAATAGGACACAGGCTACCTTTTTATCCCGGGAAATAAGAAAGTTTCCGCGGGAATAAAAAACCTTAATCCACGCGAACGAAGTCGCGGATATCAGCTTGTTGTTACAAAAATACAATTGTCAATCAAAGCCATTTTAGCCAATCGCGAGAGATTGTCGCAGAAATCATTTTAACAGCAGCTATTGTCAGTACAATATTTCAAATTGAATTCTAAACAGACTCGTTATATTAATATCTCTCTCGTTCATTAATGGCAGGATCTCCAAACCCCCTTGAAACAAACTACCGAAATATTATTAGATACAAAACATATAGGTACGTCTCCCAATTACATTGGATCTTGGACACAAACCAATAATTCCTTCCAATCGCAGGCGAATCGTGAACGCCATGTGTTCCTATCGTAAAAACTCAAGGATACAATATAAACCTTGAAAATAAACCTTATGTCGTCGGGCACAAGGGCGTCAGTTCAAGTGGGTGCTAGCACATACCCCGGTCACGAGTTGTAGAGGAAATTTATTGCCTTTATTGACCGTTCCCGATGTAGTGTAAGCTCTAGCTTTCTTACCACATTAAGTTGTTGCAACAAGAAATCGACGGTCTTTATCGAGTGTAACGTACAGCTTTACATAGCACAGTAAATAAATTAAGGTTAGCGAATTTAGCTTTGCGTTAGACAAAATACGTTACTGGTGTTTTGGACTTCACTAATCAAACCAGCAATCTTTTATGAAATGTCAAAACACGCACAACGCGTGGCAACTTCCAAATGAAATAGTGAATTGTGACATCATTAACTTTTTATAGTTTTATCGATAGATAAGATTAATTTAAAATGGTTGTCCAACTTAAAGCTCACAGCAGACATTAGAAAACTGACTTAATCATAAGTAATTTTAATGTATAATGTATATTTAACCGATTTAAAAAAAAGAGGAGGTTCTCAATTCAACGTATATTTTTTTTAAATTATTTTTTGCCGATTTTACTCTATAACTCCGTCAAATCTGAACCGATTTCAATATTTTTTTTAGTTTGTCCCATTGCGTTTCGTCAGGTTGGCCCCATTTAAATTTAGTGAAAATAAACTGAGGTAAAAGAAAGTATCAAAAAAAATTCGAATCTAGAAAGTCCGCAGATAAATAGGTATTTCTATAATCCAATGCTGTTATTTTCCGCAAAATATAGGTTGTATTAAAATCACAGCTACTGTACGACAATTGCATTCACCTCTAAGACCGCCCTTGCACATCGTACATTAATAAGCTATATAAGATTCAATAAAATTGTAAATATCATCTCTTGTGTGTAGCAATAAAGAATTTACTATCTATCCATCTTTCTCTAGTTGACCGACACTCTCTTGGCTAAAAAGATGTAAAAGAGAAGTAGGCATATTTCTATAAGGCACTGTTCAATTAAACAGTATCAAACAAAATCCGAATTTATAAAGTCCGCGGACTTTTTTTTTTTTTTTTTATTCGATGACAAGATAGCCCTTGACTGCGATCTCACCTGATGGTAAGTGACGATGCAGTCTAAGGTGGTAGCGGACTAACTTGGAAGGGGTATAGTAGTGTAAATTCAACCCATACCCCTAATCGGTTTCTACACGCCATCGTGCCGGAACGCTAAATCGCTTGGCGGCACGTCTTTGACGGTAGGGTGGTAACTAGCCACGGCTAAAGCCTCCCACCAGACCAGACCAGAGACAATTTAGAAATTATAAATTCCTAAATTGCCCCCGCCGGGAATCGAACCCGAGACCTCCCAGTTATAAGACCACAGCGCTCACCACTGCGCCAGGGAGGTCGTCAGTACTTATAGGTATTTCTTTAATCCGATACTATATTCTTCACAAACAAGAAGATATAGCAAGCCACAACACAGTTCATTACATTGATGGGACGTGAGAATAAATGAGATAACGCGCCGCTAGACTGTAACATTGGTCTCAGAAATTAGATTATGGCGTTCCGAAAAACACTATTCTGTATGAATTCTAGTGGTACGAGTAAAATGAAATAGAAAAATTATTTTTTTTTTGTTATTTTTTATACAGATACAGTATACCGATGAATAAAGTTTGTCTGACAGAGTGTCAATCCAAAAACTGTCAAGACGTGAAATTTATTCGTTAGCTAAAGTTTACTTTTCGAAAGTGGAATAGGCTCCATGGGGTATATGACTGTAATGATAAATTATTATAGACTTTATAATAAAGTCATGACTTTTTTATAAAATTTCAACATAAGTTATCAGTACAGTCATTGACATTATCTTTTAAAAGGACCACGTGCTACTTCCATTAAAAGCGTAGTGAGGGGACGACATTTTTAGATAAAATCTAGGAAATGTGTCAGTGCACAACTGTGACAGGTCTCTTAGCGCATTTTAGACTTTGCGCCGGTCCGTCGGTTCATTGATTTTAAAATAGTTGAAATGAGTGTGTCATTAATGTTATATGGCTTTTAGTGGAGCTTTAATATTTCATTTGATGACATTTGCACGAAGTGTGAACTTTGACCACTTATAGTAAAACAAAATCCTCATTTTTATCGACATTAAATACGATTCAAAAAGGTTACCAACAAGAGCAGGTACATGATCGATAGAGTCAAAATTAGTCTAGATTTTTTTTGTGATCAAAGGCCTAAACTCTAGAAGATAATTATTCAGATCCTAATTTATTGCATATAGGTCACTTTGTGGCTCTTATAAAGTCAATACTCAACCACAGCTACAGAAATCAAATCAACACTGATTGACCTCTACTCACGTGGTTGGCTTGATACTTTGCTTCTTGCACCTTTTGCTACTCTGTTGACTTTACCACCCTTGAGGGTATTGCGGCCATAACTGAACTCCTAAGTCAGAAGATAAGAATCTACCCTCTTACAAAGGAAGGGTCGAAGATTTCAATTTAATGAGCGGCAAGATTAAGGCCCTCTGGGCGCCATTACAGTAATTCTTGCCTATAAAAGAGATATATGAGCACGTTTATATTGTTTAATTAATATGGCCTGAAGTTCATTTGAACTTTTCGTTACTACTTACTTTATTGAGGTGCTCAGCTTTAAGGGTAGGTACAGCAAAAATTGTGCGTGTCTGTGTACTTTTTATTTATTATTTAGTTGCTGATGCCAGCGTCTTCATCCGCGTGGATATATTTTTAAAAAATCCCATGAAACTAATTTTTCCGGAATGAAAAGTAGCATATGTATCTCAACAAAATCTCAACTATACATCTGCAAAAAATCACGTCAATCCGTTGCACAGTTGTTGCATTGAAGGACGAACAAACAAACCTACAAATAAACACACTTTCCCATTTATAATATTCTAAATCTTGCCGCATCAATGTTTCGTCCGGATGCAAATGAATGAATCCCGGCCCAGCTCAGTCCTATCCGTTAAGTTATCAAAAGCGGCGGATAAAAAATAAATTTTAGAAACTTTGTTTATTTTTTTTTATTCTTTCTTCAACATCAAATTTAAATTAGCTCTGCGATACAATCGCCGGCCGCACTGTCACCGCATTCGACCGCTGGAGTGGGTCGACTCCGGAAATACTCAGCAAAGAATTCATTTCAGATCCGGACTAAATCAAAGCTTGCTAAATCGGGAATGTGCAGAGTTTACTTAATTAACTTAAATTAAAGATTATATTATTGTTATATGGGTTTTGTCAAAGTTAGTGGAATAGTTTAAAACCCATGTAGGAAATATCATATTTATGATGATATTTATGATTCTTCTTATTAGTTCACAACAGATATAAGTCCACAGTTGCACATAGCTCTTTTGTAAGGACTTCCACTCGCCTCAGTCTTGTGGCGATTCTATCCAGTGATTAATAATATTTACAATTATAACTATAACTATTGATAGTTCGGATTTTTCCATTACTCTTTCTTGGTCGTGTCACGGGCAAACATTGTCTTACATTTGTATAGAAATGTATGGAGAGCATTTGAGATGAGCGACCTCGAAGCTATACACGTCGTAGATACTCGTAGCAGTAGAGTTCGTAGAAGCCTCGTAGAGGCTCGTAGCAGTATATTGCGATTCACGCGTTACTTAATTTGCAGGCCGCGATCACAAACTTAATGAAGGTACATATATTTATTTATGGATATATGCATTTATAATATTATTATATATATAACTAGCTTTTGGCCCCGCGACTTCGTCCGCTTGGAATTAGGTATTGGGGTGGAATTTTCAAAAACTGTGACACACGTACTTCTTTATTTTTAACTGAAAGCTCTATTACCAACTTTGATGGAAACAGCTTGAAAAATGACGGAGTTTCATATAAACTTCCATCCTCTATTTAAACACCTTAGGGGTGGAATTTCCAATAATCCTTTCTTACTGTGTGCCTACGTCATAAAAGGAACCAACTGTAAAAATTTCAAGTTTCTTTCTTCAGTAGTTTAGGCTGTGCGTTGATATCTCAGTCAGTCAGTCAGGACTTTGAATTTTATATATATAGATTTGTATATTATATTATTTGCACCACCTACCTCTTCTCTGTAGCTATATCCTATAACACCATTGGTTGCCTGGAAGAGATCGCTATAACTATAGCGATAAGGCCGCTAAATTGTATACTATTTATTAAGATCACTGTGTCTAATCTAATATTATGTGTGGTGTACAATAAAAGTATTTTCATTCATTCATTAATCATTTTAAATTCCTAAAAATTTTTCCCGTCTCCAGCAAATCCAAAAGAAAAATTAATGATGCTGGCGGGCCACGTACGTTCCACCTTAACTACTAAGCCGATTTTGACGAATAACGTGTCAACCTATGTGTTATTACGGTCCGCATGACATAGGCTACGCCATATACTAACAAAGCTAATGGATGTTACAGCCAATTTTCCGTAGTCGGGTTATAGTTTCTTACCTTTTTTCTTGTTATAGTATTGATAGAACATAGGTCCGAAGCTATGTAATTTTAATAAAAATCCACGTGCTATATTTGCTAAGGCATTTCATGACTCTAACATCATCCTGTATAATAGATAATAGCCCCCATTATCAGTAAACGTCACTTCCAAAACGCCCGTTTCCCGTAGCTGTAGGTCGCTGCCATATTTCTCTTTTACAGACAAAATGGGGACAGTTTGTCAGGGGTTACTGTAATGGTGCCTCCAAGGGTTAATACAGCCCACATTCAAATTCAGAATCCTTTTAGGGATGGGTATAAATCGGCTGGAAATTTCCAGACATAAATAGACAACATTATTGTCTGATGGTTAAATAGTTATCTTATTGTGAACTAGTTAGTTTATGCGCGACTTCGTTCGCGTGGATTAAGGATTTTTATTTCCCGTGGGAACTCTATTATTCGAGACTATAAAATCTATCTCTGTTCCTTTCAGCCAAATCAATTCAGTTGTTGCATCCAGTAAAAAACATCCATCCATCCATTTATATATCCAAACTTTCGCATTAATAATATTAGTAGGTAGTTAAGTAGAATTTTGCTTAGTTAGTCTTCGACAAATAAGAGCCATGGCGGTCTAGTGGTTAAGTCTTCAACCTTCTTTTTAGCGGTTCCAGGGCCGAATAATAGGCACCTATTACTAGTAATGTGCGTCTAAATAATTAAATTTAACTTGCTTATCGGTGAAAGAAGACATTTTATAAGAATTTATATAGCAACAACAGCAAAACATGTGCGTTCAATTTCCGTTTCGAAAATATAAAATCAATACCGTAGTTTCAATCACATACCGACATCGTAATAATTATTAAATCTACGACCGGCCCAATTCCGAATGCGATAGTCATAAAGTGCAGCATTGATTATTATTTTAAATTTTAACGATTATATTCTCTGATTCCCGACTCTCGCCATATAATGATAGCTGGGGATATATTTATCGGCGATATTTTAACTGTTATTTTTCAATTCCCCCTATTTTATGTTGCTTATTAAACTTGTGTTTAGACTTATCGACTATAGATCTCGTAGGTAAATAAGCATGCACTACATACGATGGATACATAATATCTAGTTAGATCCATAGTAATTTAGCACGTATTTCATAATCTTTGTTTTGCTTATTAACATTTGCTTCAAGTAATGATCTTAGATCAAAAAAAAATATTTTTAAATTTTATTCCCAGTAAAATAATGAAAATAGTTTTGTAACTATTAAAACCTTGTGGTTTTAACACTTGCTACATAATAATAATTTTATTATTTGCATAAAATTATGTTTATTTATTCAAAAGATTTCACAGCAGGACATAGGTACATTGATATTTATTTTTTTAAATAATTTAGATAGTTTTTCCGCTTTCGATAACAAATGAAAAAACCAAAAAAAAAAGACGTGTGACATTCGGGGACTGCCGCGGTAAAGCTATTGCATAGTGTAGGACACAGTCCAGAAATGGGGATTTAAAACTCTAAACTAATCACGCCTTAAGAGATCTGATCTCTTAAAACGCTGAAACCCTACCTAAAGCCGTCTCCAACCGCCCCTATAACGGCCCCTGTCCTCACATCTAATCTATTTAACCGCAACACGTCAGACAAACCACCATCTGAACGTGAGGGTAACTATCAAAGATATCAAAGTATTATTTAATCAACAATTAATTACACTCATCAAAATCTATAGGTAATATTTCAATACATTAAAGTTGTATATCTTTACTATTTCAATATTTCGCTAACACATAATAACCGCGACAATTCTAACCAACCGCTAATCTAACTCTCTACTGATTAGAGATGATGAGCGACAACTAACTTCAGTCGACTGACTCGACACAGAATGACGAATGAATCAATACACGCTGTACGCTTCCCTTTTATGGACCAAACGAGTGGGGAGGGAATAATGATACCAATGCTACGAAACTTCCGTCATGAAACGTTACAAGACTACCGTCACTAAATGGCGCTTTAAACAATAATCACTCTAATCCTACTTTCCTACAAATAATTATACTTAATATTAATCAGTTAGCCAGTGTTGCTGACAATAGCATTTTTTATCAACGCCATCTAGCGGTGAAAGGAGTCCCGTGTCAGGTTATTTTCGTTACGGAATTTCTGGATTCGGTCTCCACGCTCAAGGTCCGCGATAGAAGCTATGCAATAGCTTAAAAACAACAGAAATGAAACACAAACAAAAACAACAAACAAGAAGAGCTGAAACGGAAAGCAAAAAAAAAGAAGGAATGCAGAAATAAGTTTTGAATAGGGACAAAAAATTAGACAAAATGTCTGTTTTGTAGAGTCGCTCATTAAACTTATGAAACTAGGCAAGCACTACAAAATTAATTGAGCAGATCATATAAAACGCAAACCAGGATATGAAAAGCCGAGTCATACCATACATCATAATTCACAAAACTTCCGAGCCAGACCAGTTCTGGGAACATTTTATTTCGCCGAACTCCTTTGTGAGGCAAGATTTATTGTATTAATACAGCACATTTCGCCTCAGCACTAACTATATATAATCCCGGTCTGAATGTAATAGTGCACACTTTATGTGTCTTTTCTAATATAAGTATATACTAGCTTTTTAGGCTTTTTAGGATTCTGTACCCTACCTATTTTTATAATACAACTGCAATATATGGCAGAAAAATTATAAAAACCCTACTTATGATATAAATGTTAAAGTTTTGTTTTTTTTTTTATTGAAGAAACGGATCGATGTGAGTTTTTGCATAGATTTATTCGAGCGTGATAGGCTTTTGATAGGCAATTTTTTATTTTGGATCAAAAACATATTTAGGACTAAAACACTTAACTTTATACGGACAAAGTCGAAAAAAAAACTAGTTATTAATAAAACTATGACAACACTTTAATAAAATTAATACTTCGATGTAAATGACAAAATACCCCATGAGTATAAATATCTTTACTGCTATTATGAATGCGAAAGTATGTTTGTATGTTGGTTTGTCCCTCAATCACGCAGCAACAAGAGAACAAAATGAAATGCAAGTTTCCTCGATAATTCCCTTGCATGAGATATACGCACATAAATCCTAAAAGTTAGAGGTGCGTTCCCGGGATCGAACCTGCAACCCCACAAATATGAAACCACAATCCTAATACTATCACTGGGCATAGCTATCACTGCATCATAAAATTAATATTTTTGTATAAATGACAAAATACATCATGCGAAGGTTTTTTATTAAAGTTTCACAATTAAATTACACAGTAGTTGGAAGCATGTTATGATAATTGCAATTCTGAATTCAGTGAATACATGAAAGCAAACAGCGATTTCAGTGAACAAATAAGAATAAATTGGTGTATTTTAAGCTTTTGCTCCATTATAGAGACCACAAAAGCCACGCACTCAGTCTAACTCGAGAATAATTTGTATGAAAATAATCTCTATTACTTACGTCTCATAGAGCACGAACGGTCGTTGCCCCACTCAGGTACTCTGCATCATATTTTCATGTGAGGAACTCTCGTATTCACGGTTTAGGGACATACGGTCTAAAAAGTAGACCAACGATAAATCAGAGCGCGGGTCTTTCCACTCGCAGTAATTTTTTCTGTCATATTAATCTGGGTCTGAAGACGAAACTAGATTACGGTCGCTATTTATGCTAAAACGTTTAACTTGACGTAAATTAATTCACCCGCACATACTTTAAAATTCCTTAGATAGTAAGTGAAGTATAATACTAACTATTACTTGCCCAATGATACTCGCAGCTTTAACAGAGACTAAGAACGCTGATCGGGCGTAATACAGGCTACTTTTTTAATCGACTTTCGAAAAAAGAGGGGAAGGAGATGTGTTTTTCTACCTCTGTATATCGATATCTCCGTGATTTCCTATTCGATTCGCGTGAATCTATTTTTAATCGATACAAAAACTTTGCGAGATGTTCTCATAAAAACTTCGGTTTCCAACTCCTCAATCTAACTCCCTAAACTGTGGAGATTTAGGAACTGTCGATTATTATGAATAGTTATTGTAGGTACCAAGTAAAGACTACATCGTTGAATTCCAGGACCCAACTCCTCAATCCTGATGCTGCAGGGGTTCTGCCTGCCTAAACTGAGGGGATTTAGGAATTGTCAATTGTGAATTGAAGCAGCGGACGAAGTCGCGGGCGTCCGCTAGTCTATTATATTTTTATGAAAATGGTGGCATAACCTTGGTTTCAAGTTCAGCGATCACTGCAGCAATGAGTAACCAGACAGCGCAGTATTATTCTGAGAGCAATGACCTCGCGGCCGTGTAAAAACGTACAGCCATCTTTTGTTCATAAAACTCAGTTCGCAGATATGGGTGTCGAGAGTTGAGACGAGCTATAAAACTCACTTAAAGTCAACTTAAAGTGAAAATTTGTAGTACAGCGCTGCAAAGAACACGCTAATAGATTTTAAACTCAATCAAGTTTATGGAAAATTGTGTTATTATCGCGATTGGTTACCTGTTTAATGTTGATTCAAAATACTGTGGATTTTTAATTCCAGACGTCAATAGTGACGCATTAAGAACTAAACACTAAAAATGTAAAATTTTCACTCCAAATAATTATCATTATAATAGTTATTATTATAAATGTGAAAGTGTGCTTGTTTGTTTGCCCTTATATTACAAAATAAACTTTTGTGTCGAAAAATAATAATGAGAATTTCAGATGTTAATAACGCGCAGATAAATATACAAACGCGCATGATATTGCTAAAATTATAACCCTTATATCGTTCGAGTGAAAAAGGGGGTAGTGTTTTAAAGACCTATATCCCTAGTCAGTAAAAATGAGCTGATATTTACGGTATACTTTAGCTAGGATGACCTCGTTGCCAGTGAATGCGGCGGCGGCGGAATCGCGCGGGTACTCGTATATACATATAAATATACTGTGTAACAATGCACGTTTTGAGGTTATGTTAGGCGAGAGGGGTAATTCCGAGCTTACGTTATTATTACACATCATTGGTAAGATTAATTATTTATCTCTATCTTGGTTTTCTTTTTTTAACCCTCGACGCAAAAACGACGGCGTGTGTGTGTGTGTGTGTGACTCCTTCACGCCTCAACGAATGAACTGAATTGGTTGTGGTTTGGTAATAAGTTATTACCACACACAGTTAAACCACAGCAATAAAAACCCTTAAAAACCACATAAACATAATTAAAATACGTATTTTTTTTTCAAGAGCCTTTAACCGGCGACCCAAAAACGACGGGGTGTTATAAGTTTGACGTGTCTATGTGTGTGTGTGTGTGTGTGTCTGTCTGTGGTATTTTTTTTTATCGTAGCAGCTGAACGGGTGAACTGATTTTGATTTTTTTTTTGTTTGAATGGTGTATTAGTCGGGAGTGTTCTTAGCTATGTTTGATGAAAATCGGTCCAAGATGGCCGCCGATGGCATATTTTTTTTATTTTCACATGTCGGGGGTGTTTTAAATTTTCAATTTACATTTGTTTTATGTTAATCCAATTACTGTATAAGTCATGCCCACGTGTAATGGAGCAATAATAGTGGTTACAGTTTCGCGCTGAATGGTCAGGCTGATCCTTTCCATAAACAATGTTTTTTTTAACACTAAGACCCTGATCATTTGGGGTCATTTATAGCCCCAGGATCTCCACTCTTTCGATACGCAAGATAGAAATAGATATAATAATAATTCCTATGCCGAATATGACTAATATTCCTCTCCCCCCTAATGAAGTGTAAAGCTTATGTTAGAAGTGGGTACGATAATTTTCAGTCCACAACTTAACTGTGAGGCTACTGAGACTATGGAAATTCCTCGGGTTTCTAGAGTGATCTGAGATGATGGAAGTGTTAAAATATAATATTCCTACATCAAAGCAGTCCATCATAACCACCGCTGTCTGTACATAACGTTCAGACGTCACAGCAATTTGTACGCCATTATGTGGGGCATCCAAAATTATTGGGCGATAAATTCCATTCAATTTCCCATAAAATTATACCATAAATGTAGTCCGTCGCGAGGACTAAGTACATTCATGATAAATAAGCTTCTCATGGTTTTTATGACATAATACAATATTTATGTGGTTTTTAAGCTATTGCATAGCTTCTATCGCGGGCCAGCGTGGAGACCGAATCCAGAAATTCCGTAACGAAAATAACCTGACACGGGACTCCTCTACGGTGAGCCGCTAGATGGCGTTGATAAAAATGCTATGCAATAGCTTTACCGCGGCAGTCCCCGAGTGCCACACGTCTTTTTTTTTTGAGAACCATTATCTCCTACGTAACTGCTAAGTACAAAAATAACAAGTGTAAATTGAAAATGTAAAACACCATGTGAAATTAAAAGAAATATATGTAATTCGCCATTTTGTGATAGCGGCCATCTTGGATTTGAAATTTATTAGAGTGTGTATTCTACTAGTCAAGCCCTTTCATTTAATGTCCATATTAAGGCCCAAAATATCCAATCCACCATTTTGTGGCGGCGGTCATCTTGGACCGATTTTCATCAAACATAATTATGAATACTCCCGAATACACCTTTCAAATAAAAAAACAATAATTATATCAATATCGGTTCATCCGTTCGGTGCTACGATGCCACATACAAACACGTCAAACTTATAAAACCCCGTCGTTTTTGGTCGGGGGTTAAAAATGAGGTAATAGTTCTCGAAAAAAAAAACACTTAGTATATTAATATATTTTTTTGTGGTTTTTATTACTGTGGTTTGGTAATACGTACCTACTGCTAACTACAAATCAAATAAAGATTTTTTCCGTCAAAATGAAATATTCGAAGTAGGTAACAATAGTAAACTTTTTGAAAATTAAAATAATATTAAATTTATTATCAGCTAAACCAATTATTATAACCGGTGCGAATCATTATTATTTATAGAATAATAAGAGTTAATAAAAAAGCGTTTCCTAAATATAAAACTCCTTACTAATATTATGATGCAAAAGTATGTTTGTTTGTTAACTTTAACAACATGTTGAATTTATGTATAAGAAAAATAGGCAAGTTATTAATATTGCGAGTGAGTTCAGAAAACCATCGGAGGATGGAGGCGGAGTAAGGAGGACTGACGTCGAGATGTGTAGAGTTTATATCTCATGGGAAATTGGATGGAAAAGATCGTAAATAAATCTGACAACCCCCGATGTAAATAGGAATGTAAGTAGTATTCAGTACATCAGTATGTTAACTTTTATGTATTTGTAGTTGTGTTTCTTATATAATATGTACTAAATTTTGCCCACAAATACGTTCGCGTGGAGTTTCTGAAAAGATTTTCCGGGATTAAAAGTAGCCTTTTAATTATGTCTATATGTTGCTCTTTTTTATCATAATTAAAAGAAAAACCAACAAAAAAACACGCTTTTGCATTTATGATATTAGTAGGGAATAGGGATTCAATACAACTATTGTATTATATTTAGGAAATGTAAATTATTTATTTCTAGTTTATACTGACAACAAAAATGACTGCCATGGTATTTGAGCAAAAGCCAATTATCTTAATACTGATGTTAATTTCATTAAGGCACTTCTATACTCCTAACGCCGAGTTGTTTTTGACTAAAAACTTATAAAGTTTATTTATTTATTTTGCTGTTGATGGTTTGCCAAACGCGGAAATATAATACGGATCAACACGAAGTCCGCGCGACAAAGCAAAAAGAAAAAAGTTAGCACAAAAACCTATAACTACTTGATTCATAATATTACGAGAGGAAAATTTCAGAAACATAAAGAAAAAAGGGGAAATTGTCAGCTGTGCCTATCCGTATCAATAAATTTCCTTGACAGGTCGGGGCAACGGCGGAATGTCGGAGAAAATGGCGGAAACACTCGTAACACTTACTCGTTCGACGAAATATGACGAATTTGTGTAATAAAAATCAGACATAAGAATATGTCTGATTGATGTAGATCTGAATTATTTATTTTAACCGTGTTTAAGTCACTTTCAAAGACTTATAGTTCATGTATTTGTTATACACCTCACCACTACCAATAAAGGCACGGCAGATCATGAAAAGAGAAAGTTGAAAAAAAAAATTACGTACCTCCTCGAGTAGGACAGTTGCACGTACTTATATTAGGTACTTGTATTTTAAATCCACGTAGTCAAAGTCGCGGGAATCAGCTATCATATAAATATCCTTAATTAAAGACCTACGAGTAGAATAAATAAATCTAGTTTTCTTACAGTAAAAATACCATACTATGCCTAAAATGCTTATCCAATTATCCGGTACCTTATTATAATATAACCTGTGAGTCTGTAAGGTTTTGGTAGCAGACGCAGGTAATTTATTTGTGGGGCATGTCAGATACAGATCAATTCCGTTGATTTGCCCGTCAGTCGAAGCGAAGGATACGAACGTTCGTTTACAGGACGTTCTTCAGGTATGATGTAGGCCATTTTAAGCTATTGCATAACTTCTATCGCGGGCCAGCGTGGAGACCGAATCCAGAAATTCCGTAACGAAAATAACCTGACACGGGGCTCCTCTACGGTGAGCCGCTAGATGGCGTCGATAAAAAATGCTATGCAATAGCTTTACCGCGCGTCCCCGAGTGCCGTACGTCTTTTTTTTGTTCCATACAGCACTCCTTATACGAACTTACTTTGTAATATACGTTTCTCCTGCATGGATATAATTAAAAACCGGAAAGTGACATAGGCTTTTCATCCAGAAAAGTCAAATAGTGTGTCGGTCTCCTAAAAATGTATGCATGTAATGCATCAGTGTGACAATCTCAATGGCCTCTGATTGGCTGAATTTATGGCATGCTTGCTGCATCAATGCGTCTTAACCAATAGCGGGAGGTTACCAGCCAAACAGAGGTCATTGCGATCGTTACACTGATGCAATCATTTTTAGAAAATCGACCCACCGTTGTTTAATCCGCCAACGCACATGTTAAACTAATGCCTCAGAAACGATTCCATGTAAACGCACTCCAAAGTCCGGGCTAAGTAAAACCCAGTGTTGCGTGAAGTCCGTCGAATGGCGGATTTTATCCTCAGGAACCGAAGGATTTTATTTCTGAGACGTGTCAAGAATGTTTTTTGCCTTTGTTTTTGTCCAATGTCGCATGTTATTAGGGCTTTAGATTTTACTGCCGGACATTCCCCTAGTTATGGGGCAGTTTTGATTACTTTATTTAAGTGCCCCGGAAAGGAAAGCCTGGCAAAAATCGTCTGGAAGGCGACATAAATTCTGCCGTACAAATGAGTAAAAGAAAACCTCTTATAACAAGAGCGGATAGGTAACTAACCAGTTTATTAGATTCTTCTTGGCTCGAACAACAAACCGAACTTAATTTTGTGAGAATTATAATTACCTATATTTTTTCACTGGACCTTTTAATTTAGAATCTTAATTAAATTTAAAAATTACCTACTACCTGCTGTTTTATTATTAAGTTGAACTTTTGTCATAAGTTCGTTTGAAATTTAATGGAATAGTCGTTTTTATTCAAATTAACTTTTACTAAGTGCTTTTTAATCATCAAGTGTATTTCATTACCATCGTCAGTATCATCAGCAACCTTAAAATGGCTCCTACTGAGCGCAGGTCTCCTCTTAGAGAAGGGATAACCCTAAGATATAAATAAGCTTCCATAATTTAGGCTGTCATTTGTATAGGGACAGCAAGTCCAGTGGTAATCATAGATTAAACATAGAGGTCAATGACGAAAGCTCATAAATTAGATTCTATATCGTATAATATTTATTTCACTTGATTACGTGGCAGGCAACGAGTTGAACTTCTGCATTCCACAAGGGAGCACAAGGGAGCTGCAGGCAACGGGTATAAGTATTATAAATAAATATTTGATCAAGTGAAAGGAACCGGCGCGGCGGCATTGTTTGTCGAACTCAACAACTAAACAGTAAAAAGGATAAAATAATGTAATCTCGGAGCGTACGAATTGAACAAAGCTTACATTTCCTAACCGCAAACTTAAGGTAACAATGGATGCAATCGCTTTGAACGGAATTTAACCAGTTCAGGAAGTTGGCACAGTTTCAAGAACTAAGGTTTTGTGCGGTTTGTTAGATTGTGGTATATGGGATATAGTTGCAGTAATGCGGGTTAAAGTTTCAGCGGTATATGATCAACTCTTGTTAACGCTTGCGGCTTAAACTCTGGTTTCCTATGATAGCGGTGCCTTCACATGAAGAACTCTAGCCAGCTTCGATTGACGTCTCTGAAATGTTGCATCTTGAAACCAGATGGAGAGGTAGCAGCCTTAATGTGAATGCACTGCAACGAAAGGGTTTTTCGCCAATACCATTTTCCAGAAAACAGGGTTTATGTGACGTTATTAGACAATATAATATTTATCACCAGCAAATGGCGGATGTTATAAGGTGATACTTACCACTCGTTGACCCGCAAAATCCGCTAATTTGCTGTATTTACTATTGCTATTTCTATAATATTATTGTACTGAAAACACGTGTGACGTCATTCAGTTCGAAAAAAAGCCAATGACGTCAGTAGAATTCAGTGCTGACGTGATCTTTGCTCATGGAGCTTTACGGCACGCTCAATGCTGCTGAAGTCAGTGTAGGTGTTGGCTGGCTCTTGTGATATTTAAAGTTAGTGTTTACATTTATATTGCTGATATAAATAATATTATAATATTATGAAATATTATGAAGATCGTTCACGAGCTGCCGTTTAAATAATGTTGCGTTTGTTGTTTTATGGCGGTATTTAATTAAGGCAATTCGATTAAAAATAATGGACATCCGACCTCTGAACTTAAGCGGACAACTGTGCACAAACGATTCAAACCGCCTACATTAGTTGACTTAACCATACAAACGAAAGTAGGCTTAACTGAAACTGTTGTATACGAAAACAGACTGTATTCGTGTTACATACGGTTCATTTCGAGTGAGCAGATCATTGCTACTTGGGATTTTTCGGCGTACGAAGTTGCCGTGACGTCATACTCAGCGGTTACGCCCACGTTTTGAAAAGGTGAAGCACATTGGGTCGAGTTGTCGCAGCCGCTTGAATAAAACGGGATAATAAATGGCTGGGTAATAAATTAAATGGCGGAAAACTATCGCGGAGAACCAAAAGGGGGATCATTATTGACCATAAAAATCTCAAATTTTGTTTTTCTTTTTGATTTTAATCATCATCATCACTATCAAGATCTCAACACATTTCTTTACCCACTACTAAGCAGAGGTCTCCTCTCAGAATTAGAAGGGTTTCGGCCATATTTCATCACGCTAGCCAAGTGCGACTTCGCAGTTTGTCGTCAGATGGGCGTCTTTAAATCAAGAGTGAATAGGCATCTTCTAGGCAAGCGCGTACCATCTTAGGCTGCATCTTCACTTACCATCGGGTGAGATCGCAGCCAAGCGCTAGTCTAAAAAAAACCTTTGAGAAGATTTTGTATTAAGGACTCTCAGGCAAACAGGTTTCCTCACAATGTTTTTTTTTTAAATATTTAGACTAGTGCTTGACAGCGGTCTCGCCTGATGGTAAGTGATGATGTAGCCTAAAATGGTGCGCGCTTGTCTAGAGGATGCCTATTCACTCTTGATTTATAGACACCCAAGTTATAGTTAGTTGGACTTTCATTGTTAAAGCGAGTAACATCGTTAAAACACACATTACTTCGAGAAGTTGGACAACTTTTCTTCTTCTTGGATATTATCCTCTGATTTTAATAAAAAAAAATAGAGTAACAGTTCAACGAGTGAGTTTGAAGTTCGCTGCACATTTAGACTAACATGATAAAATATCATTACTCATTAGTCAGTAATAAATGGTTCGTTGAAACCTCAAAGACTTCAATTTATCAACATTTTTTTTAACTTTTAAGGTAATCTATGCATGTGATAAAAACGAACACACACACATGTGCTGCCCGTGTCATACACACACCTACCTATAGAAAACTGCAGATTCTCCCTCAACTCTACAACTACATAATCTGATTATAAGTTAGGAAAAATAAAGGACATTTTGAGTTAGTATTTTCATGCGTCTATGGGAAAAAGGAAATTCCTTACGCTGGATAAGAAAAAGTTAGAGTAGATAGTCAAGATCCGTGAATATTGTAATTTTATGTATGAGTATCGGTGGAAAAGTTTTTGCGTATTATGCTTTGTAACCTCTGAGCTCTACATTGTAATATTCTCCATACCATGCAAGTATAATATAAGATATAATTATAAATCTAAATATATAAAAGGAAAAGGTGACTGACTGACTGACTGATTTATCAACGTACTGCTCAAATCACTGGATCAGGCTGAAATTTGGCATACAGATAGCTATTATGACGTAGGCATCCGCTAAGAAAGGATTTTTGAAAATTAAACCCCTAAATAGGGGATTGAAATATCGACCTTAATGTGAGCAAAGCCGCGGGCAAAAGCTAGAGTAGCTGTACAAAGTTATTAGTTAATGTAAACATTTCTTGTAATAATCTCAGCAAATAAATAACTTAGATAGCTATCTAAGGTGGTTTTGCCTGGGATTAGCGATAAAATTAAAAAAAAAGCCTTATCCCTAAATATTATAAACAAGCTCGTGACTTTGTTCGACTTTGTTTATGGATTTAGTTTTGACAAACCCTTGGGAAGTTGGGAACTCTCTGAAAAGTAGCCTATGTCACACACGAAGTCCCCAATTATATGCTAAAAATCAAGTCCATCCGTAGCCCTGTTATTTACTGATTGAAGGACAAACCAAACGCCGACATGGTAACATAGTACAGAGATAGCTTGTTTTTTTTTCAAAAAGAATATGAGCCAAGCTGAACTTGACTTATATTCTCCTCTCCCCTCCAAATAATATACCTAATCATTGTTTAGTCCGGAAATTTGGAAGTTCTCTCGGTGTTTTTAAAATCCTATATCCCACTGATAAATCCAGGGTCATCAGCTAGTACAAGTAGGTAGGTAATATTAAATCGAAAATAAGGGCACGGCCTTTATGGGACATCGCCTGCAGCGTCTTACCTAAAAGGGTTTTGCTTCAAAACACCTTGACCGTTTTCGCTTTTATTCACTGAACAACAAAATTTCCCAGTTCGTCGTGTTCGTCGATTCAAAAACTGATACATGTTCACGGCAATGGACACATCTTCTTAGGATTCAATAGACATCCACTCCTAGACAAAGGTCTCTTCTGTGGAAGTGACTTCTTGTGCCGCCTATAGCCAGATTCATTCCCTGCGGCTCGTCTAATGTAATTACATTACCAACCAATGACCAATACCAATGACCAACTAGGTAGACCAATGGGTCTACCTAGTTATGTTGAGATGGCCAGACGGGGTTCATATATTTTTTTCATTTCTCCCACATGTTTTAAAATAAAATTTGAAACGTAGGTTAAGATAAAGAGAATTTTTTTTGGTAAACACTCTAGTCGCTCATAAATATCCCAAGTATAGAAATTTTACTTAAGAATAAAGCATAAGGGTATTTGGAAACGCTTTAAAATTGAAACAAAAAAGGGTCTTCGAATTGCGTTAGAAGTGCAGGCAGTTTATTTTTAAAAACAAAGCATAGGGATTTTGGAAACACATTAAGATTAGAACAAAAAAAGGGTCTGGTCATAAAACTAGTTGTTTATTTCGTGAAGCATTTTGCCTTCACGAGAATATTGTAAACAGATGTGGATGGACATGGTGTCCAAACCGAGGCGAGGCGTTTTAGAAATGTAAACAAAAAACCAAGGCGTGGTCATAAGAAACCGACGCTATCAATAATTGGCCGAAACGGTTTTGGCGGGAAACCTAAATGACGAATCAAGTTAAGGCGGATTACTTTGGTGGGGATTTTCTATTTTACAGTTTTGGAGAAGGGGGAGATGCTCTCGGGACCGATATGCACGGGAGTGCTGGTGGAGGAAGCCATTCGGGAATCGAGAGGAGAGCGAGGCGGTCGGTTCCATCTCCGATAAATTTAATCCTAAGATTGTGTAAATTTTAACCTATTTTAATAGAACTATACATAAAAGTAGAATCAGTGTAATAATTTACAATTAAGATTATAAGCAAGTGTGTGTGCGCAACGAGGCCTGAATATTTCTGGTAATGTACAAATATCTGAATAACTAAATTTTGATATAAATAGAATCACAGATAATTTGCTTCCTTAAGTTTGGGATTAGACGTACGTTTATTGCAGTAAATTAAGATGCATCCAGATATAATTCTCGAGGCTTTATATGTAGAAGAACAAAGGGATAGGAGGCGTGCGAGAGAGATATCTCGAGACGATGGGTTCTCTATTATGATGTATATCTTATTTCTGACATTTGTTCTATATCTGCTCTTTTTATTAATCAGATTAATGTGGTCAAATCTGAGAGAGTGAAATATAATAATTCGGCACACGTACCACTTGCTTTGGAAGGGGAACATTTATATAAAATATAGTCAGGAAGTTGTGAAAACGAGAATAAAATATAACTTATTATCTGTGAATCTATTTAACGTAATGTATTATGTGCTGTAATTTCTACTAAAACTATAAAATGTCTTGTCTCCCTGATACCACTAGTAGAAAGTGTACATATTCTTTTAAGCATTTAACACCTTTTGTAGCATGTGTGTATATTTTAGGCTAAGATGTCTTAGGTTAGAATGCCACAAGGGTTTTTCATTTGGATATTTCCGTTTTCCCTTGTCTTAGAATGGCTGATAGGAATGGAATTATCCGGTTGGTTCTCAAATGACCCCATTTGGAACCAATCTAAATAATCAAACAGTTTCTTTTTGAGTAGAATTAATAAAATGGAAAATAAATCTATGAAGTCATAATTATCATCTTTTACTGAACAACCCTAATATTTCTCCTAAGGTATTCAATAATGGAATGTTCTCAAAGGTTCTGTCTACATAAATTGATTTAGTGTTTTATTAGTATTCAGTTGAACCCTAGACTTAACATCTGTAACGTGTGGCGGGCTGAACCGAACAATCCAATAGTGAAATACTATATCCAAAATTGAGTCACGACCCTTCAGTAGGCAGTCAGTTTAGAAAGTTCAGACTAGTGCACTAATTTAGGTCAATAGGCGACATTAAATTACTTAGGGTCAGTTTATTCTATCACGATAGAGAAGCCTGATTTCTTTCATAAACAAAGCAGATAGGTGAACGAGATGGAACAATATTGCAGTCTAAAGAAACTTTGACTTATTTTGTTTTACATAACTAATAGACTAGATTCTAGACTCACTTCGAGTTAGAAGTTAGGTATGAATGAAAACTTTAGAAATCATTCACTATAAATTAAGTCTTCAAATGTACGAGACTCCGAGATACCAGAGCGGCCTTCGAGCTACGGGTGTGGGTCAACGGTACTCCCTACAAGCAGGTAGGAAGTTAGAATCCTTTGTTTATTGAATTTACAACCTTTAGGTGTAGGGTGACCATGATATTACTTCGGAATAGAGGACAAGATAGGGTAATAGGTAGGGTGACCATGATGAAATACTACAGGGATTGAGACACTGAGGCTGATTGAGTATTGGCTAAATTAATATGTTTGACTCAGATGAGTCAAAGTTATTACTAAGTGGTACACGGTTCGGTGGCGTTCTTTGGCGGCGAATTTCCGGCACACCTAAACACGCCATGTCTTACAGCACGGCTCCCGAACTTAGATTTGGCCAAATCTATATCAAACTGAACAATGAATACAAATAAATAAAACCATGGTATTGGGGCGAGCTATAAGCTCAATGAAAAGAATTGTACCAACCCTTCGGGGTGTATGGGAACACCAAAACGCTTCGCAGCGAAAGGGAGTCGGCTGTGCCCCCATAACAATGATTAAAGGCCGTGGCGCGGCGTAGGGTTTCCCCCCGTGCTAGAGGGAATTCGGTCAGAACGACGGCCCAAAAAGAGGCAAATTCGTACACTGTACCAGCTAATCATTCATTCTACTCGTATTTTAAACTTAAATTGATAATTTAACTCTCTAGGATTTCCCTGTTTTTCTGAAAGGTTGGAGAATGCATAACATAATTCTTTTGAAGTTTGTTCATAATTAATCCGCGACAGCTAAAGTAGAATGATTTGGTAGCCTACTTTGTCCATCGAACGAAATGAACGAACCCGAAGGGTGCTTAGTACATAACAGTGTTCATGCCAGAAGCCAATATGTCTCTCGATCCTGAAGTGTTTTACCTATAATTAGAATATTCTTCTTTACTCAATCAATCCACTAGATATCACTAGACGATCCAGCTGCGTACCATCACAATGTGTAACGATCCTAAGGGCTCCACACAACAAGCGGTGTTCACGCGGTAGGTTGCATTGCGCAAGAACTGACACAGCGTTCCGCAAAGAGACCTCCCGCGTTGCGTCGCCGAGCCGCGGGATCGTTGAACAAAGGGAAAGTCAGTCCCAAACTCGGCTCATTAGCAGTTAAACATAAGTTTTAATTTAATTTAATATTTTAATAAGTTTTATAATTTTCAATCTTTTTTAAAAAGTAATAAGTACGCTTTCGAAATTTCACTACTTACTGAGGGGTTTGCCAACACTGTGCATTCTGTTGCGGGGTTTCCATTCATTCCTAGCTATCGATATACTAATAGCAACCCAAAAATCTTAAGCCTTAATATAACCTTCATAAGGTTATATTCGAATACAAATGCATGCTAAGGAAAAATATCCCAAGAGAGTTCATACGATAGCGCGGCATGAGAGTTACCTTAATACCATTTGATATTTTAGAAAATTGCTTTTTAAAGAAGCATAAGAATGAATGTTAAGAGTAATAATACAACTTAAAATATACCCAATACTCGCCCTTAGTCATCGATACTAATAGTAATCCAAGAATCTTCCGTAGGGTCCGCATATTTGAATACAAATGCATGCTTAGGCGAAAGATCTCAAGAGAGATCGCTTTATAGAAAAAATTGTGAGAATTGTAAGCTTTCATAATATCATTTGATATATTACTAAGTTTTTTAAAAATTGATAAGAATAAATATTTGAAGTAAGTATGCAACGATTAAAACATACCCAATTCTAGCCCTTAGCCATCGATACTTACTAATAGCAATCCAAGAATCTCCCTCAAGGGCCCGCATATTTGAATACAAATGCATGCTTAGGCGAAAGATCTCAAGAGGGATCGCTTTATACAACAGCGCAGTTCGAGAGCTATTCCAATTCCATTTGATATTTTACCAACTTGTATTGTAAGAATGGAGAATATCTGCACAAATGGCGTAGAAAGAAATACAACCACTAAAAGTGCAAATGTGGAACTGTTTTTGGCGGCGTTCAGTGATTTAGATACAGAAAATGCGAAACGGTTCGACGATTTTCAATTTGTGAAAAATGAATGCGTTATACGCTTTTGTGCAGCTTAATATAAAAAATAAATGCGGCTGACAATTTTGTCTTTTACTTTAATTTTCTGTGTTTTTCAGTATAAAAAATATTTCCTCCATAACACTATTTTGTTTTTACGACCATTGATATTGTAACATAATCCTTACTATATACTTACTTAATATATGCAAGTGTGTTTATTTATTGGTTTTTCCTTCAATAACGGTGTAACAAAACAACGGATCGACGTGGTTTTTTCCATGGATATAGTTAAAGACTTGGAGAGTGGCAAAGGCTACAATTGAATAACATAAAACGAAATATAATTCCGAGATTTTTAAAAATCGAACTCCAAACGAATTGCGGGATAAGGCTATGTTCACATGTAACGCGCGTTAACTCGCGTCAACGCGCGATCAAATTTGAAGAGAGTTCAGATGATGAGCGCTAATGCGCGTTGCGAGAGTACTCGTCAGTCTAGTTCGGTAGAACGTAGAAAATGGACGTGGAAGCACGTCGTTTCAAAATTTTGTTTTTATAGGATTCCGAACCTATATTCCAAATTGCTGGCCTTTTTTCTACTTCATCGATTACTAAGTCGATGTCAATATCTTCAATTTCACTCATTTTAAATGCGAAAACAAAATATAATTACGAAAATTAACAAAATTACATGCGATCGCGATGAAAGCGCGCGCTCAACTGAACAGCAAACGGACATTACATTAATATCAAAGCGAGAGTCAACGCGCGATTGTCTGCGTCTAGAAACTTTTTCTCTGAGCGCCGCGTTGACGCTCGCAGACGCGCGTTAACGCGCGCGCATGTGAACGGTTGCTAGGTATATATTAGGATGTCTAAGCGCGCGATTTGAAAACGCGCGTCGCAATTCAGCCATCTGAACATAGCCTATAGCAAGTTTAAAATAAGCGTTCGATTTCGAACATTTTGTTCTTTTTGTTATATATTATTTATGTTAATCATAGTTCTTAGAATACCGAAGTTAAATCCATGTCATCTCTCCTCTTCGGGCGATTAGCATTACAATGTACAGTTTAACATAAATGTTTTAATGATGTAGAAGATGCTGAGTGGGGATCTTTTTGAGATCGCGAGTGACGTCATAACGTATAATTGTGACTTTGAAAAATGGCATCGTCGCATACACTCGATAGAGATACATAGGTGGAGGTTCCACACGCTATAGTTTTGAGCCGCCTCTATTTAACTGAAATTAATTTGATGTGTTTCGTTTGTTTGTATGCCTAGGGAGGAAAAGTCGCTTTCATTTCTTTAGCATTCTGTAACCTCAACCTGTATCACTTCTTCTAACTGTGTGACATTCATGTATGGTTAATACATATTAAGGTCCAGGTGGATTCAAGTGGTTTTTTAATTCACGCGGAAACCCTGATTTTCCGGGATAAAATGAAGACTATGTGTTAACACACATACATACACACACACACACATACATACGCACGTACAAACTTTCGCCTTTATAATATTTGATCAATAATCGCCAACTTGCGAATACAAATGCTGGAATAATTAAGATAAATAATAATTTCTGATATAATAATACATATCAGTAAAGAAAAATGTACAGTAGCTGAAATCTGTGCTCAACGTAAACATCACGTCGAAACATAACATAATTGTATTGACAAAGGTGGTGTCATAGTGATACAGGGAAACTGACGTGATACGATATGGATACGATAGGTGATAGTAATGAACGTTATCACTTTTAATACACTAATGGCTTTACATCTATACTAGGTGGTTTAGTGGTAACCATGTTCGACTGCAGATGACAAGGTCCGTACGATTATATTTTATTTATTAAGCTATTGCATAGCTTCTATCGCGGGCCTTGAGTGTGGACACCGAATCCAAAAATTCCGTAACGAAAATAACCTGACACGGGACTCCTCTCACCGCGCGATGGCGTTGATAAAAAATGCTACGCAATAGCTTTACCGCGGCAGTCCCCGAGTGCCACACGTCTTTTTTTATTTGAAAAACACAATTGCTAGTAGATATAAGTACACAAACGAAAAAGCATTAGCTACACCAGAAGGGTTAGTGTAAGATTTCATTCGATCGATCGCATTCGTATTCGATCAAATTAGTGTCAAAGTAAAATGAACGATAATCGGTTTGGATTAGAGCTCAATTTCGTGCATGCGTTTACATATATGGAAATTGTGTTTGTTTGTTGTTTTGTCCTCTAATTATACAGCAACGGAGCTTCGGATTGACGTGGTTTTTTGCATAGGTATATGTCCCGGAGAGTGACATAGGCTACTTTTTATCTCAGAAAGAAAAATAACTCCCGCACGATTTTTAAAAACTAAATCCACGCTGAATGGATTTGGAAGTCGCAGGCATCAGCTAGTCTTAGTATTTCGTACTAATATTATAAATGCGAAAGTGTGTTAGTTTGTTGGTTCGTTCTTCAATCACGCCGCAACAATGCAACGGATCGAAGTGATTTTTGCATGGGTATAGTAGAGGATCGGTAGAGTGACAGGCTTTTTAGATTTGCTTTTATATTTGCTTATTAGGCATAGGATAAAAAGCTTATGTCACTCTTCCGGTTCCCGCGGGATTTTAAAAACTAAATCCACGCAAGCGAAGCCGCGGCAATCAACTTGTATTTGAATAAAACTTAAAATAACACATCTAATAAAATTATCTATTATGACAGCAATAAGATTACGTTATTCCCGTCCAATCGCGAACAATATACTTACTGGTCCCTATAATTAATTATTCATCTCTTAATGCCCTTCGTAATTGCGAACTCCGAAACATTCGCGAACAATGGCGTAGAATTAATACAAAGCCAAACATCGCTAAAAAAGGAAAAAAAAAAACAATAGACTTCCATCCAGCGAAATGAATTAATCAGGACAGTCACGAACCATCCTAACGATGGCACGAACTACGGGAAAATATAAGTTTCGGAGCGAACTTAGTTAGCGAAAACTTCGCCAAGTGCCGTAAAGAAGTTCGCTTGATATCGAGACGATCGATGTTTTATTCAAGTTTTTTGTTACAACCCTCTCGATTGTATCGATTATTTATTCGCGTTGTTAGCAGTACACCTTTTGGAGTGGTTTCGTTTATTTTATTCACTGACACGTTTTAAAATGATGAAGAAAATGGAATCGTAGCAATTAGTAAGCTTCTATGAATTTCTGTAGTTATGTTTGTATTAAATTTATAAGATCTGGTATCGATAAACGTATTTTTAACCGTTTATCTATTTGAGAGGTTTCGTCAGAGATTAGGAAAACCAAATATATTGCTATCGTCATATATACGAGTACATCAGTAGGGTTAGTATAAGATCCAATTCGATTGATTGTATTCGTATTCGATGATATTAGCGTCAATGTAAATTGAACCATAACAACATTGATTTAGAACTCAATTTCATGTATGCATTCTTATACGTTTACGTATACGGATACGCTACAAATTAAAATCAGTTGTTCTGAATTTGTGACTTTAAGTCAATACTGATAAGGATCGTTTTACTTTGACGCTAATGTCATCGAATACGAATAAAATCTTATACTAACCCTACAGGACGCGTAAATCTAGCTAGTGAAGCACACTAAAAAATTACATTTCTATTGTAACTTTATGATAATTTTGTATTTTGATCCTAGAAATACTTACAAACAACAACATATTTTTCTGAAATTTTCAATTGAACTACGATGCGACGGTATGAGTGTATTTGAACGTCGCGCTACACCAAAAAAAAAAAGTTAAAAGTTTCAAAACTGAAAATGAATTCCAAAATGTTCACGTGACATGTTTCCTCGGACTCGGTGTTTATCAACGTTTTTTTGGTAAAGACAGATCTGGCACTCTCCGTAGTAAACTGCGGAGCTACAACTACATGGCGTTCCTCTGCGAAGGGCCTAAATTCAGAGAGTGCGAAGAGATAAGAGTTACGTGATAGAAAGAGAGAAAAGTCTAGGTGAATAAGACGTAGAGATTATTGTGTTGTAACAAGACTCGCTATTTATTTAAATCATTTTGAGGAGTAATTCTTCTGTACCATTAGGTACTAATCTGTGGTAAAGATTCGACTTATTTCGAAGTAGATAAATGTTTTATTCCTTTTTAATTCGCAACACTGCACTTGAAATTTTGGTACTATTTGGGACATCTAAATATATAAAAGGCAAAGGTGACTGACTGACTGACTGATCTATCAACGCACAGCTCTAACCACTGGACCGATCGAGCTGAAATTTGGTATACAGGTAGCTGTTAGGACGTAGACATCCGCTAAGAAAGGATTTTGGAAAATTTCAACCCCAAGAGGGTTAAATAGGGGGTTAAAAAATCGAACCTAACGTGAGCGAAGCCGCGGGTTAAAGCTAGTAATAGAATAATTATTATAATCTCTAATATATGAAGACTCGTTTAACATTATTATAATTTTTGACAAATCAGTATATATATAGTTAGTATACGTAATATAGAAACAGATTAAAAAACAAAAGGATGGAAACAGGTCTGTTTAATTTTTTTTATTGTTGTAATAAAAGTTATGAAAAGCTATGAACTGATCGCAGTTCCAGAATTTATGTGACACTTCCTCCAAACTGTGGTATTTTAACGTTTTTAAACGTGTTTTATTACTGAAAATAAATTTATTAAGTGTCAATTTCACCAACAAGTGTTGGATGCAAGGGTGACCTTAGGTTCTATTGCATGTTTTGTCAAACATCTGTCTCTACATAAATCGACGATGTAGGCGGGTTGGTACATAATACACCCTAAAAACAATTAATGAAATTGTAGTCGTAGACCACATTACAAATCTCGATAAGTATACCATATAAATCTTATTGTAGACAATCCATATGCTCCACATAATCCCCTGTCAGTTACGAGACAATCTCGCCTAATTTATTGTTTTTATTTTCAACGTTTCAAAACAAGCGTCTCTGAAACAGCTCTACAAATAAAACGGGTAAAAACATTTTACGCACAACCCGAAGGAAACTGTCACGGAATATATTTGGCGATGTTTGTTGGAGAAGACAGTGCCGTGTGTTAATATATATTTCATGAGTATTTGTACATTTTCTACTCTAGTAAAACACCAAGGCTGTTTTTTGGTCGTGATTGTGAATATAAAATTGAGTGATCCGTCAAAATTGAGTCACCGATTTTTATTTTAAATTTATTTCTGTTTTCATGCTATAAAGTTGAATTTATTTTTAACAACAAATATTAAATGATATTATTAAAGAAGCTAAACATCGGTTTCGACGCTCTCGCAGTGGAATTGTGTCAATTGATTTTCGATAATATTCCAACATTTACAAATTCGATAGTGATCTGTGTTTCCTAACACGTACAATTTGGGTATCTTTCATCAAGATATAGCCCCAAATTTTTTTTTCCTCCGAGGTATCTTTTAAACAAGAGTGAATACGCATCTTCTAGGCAAAGACGTTGCACCTTAGACCACATCATTACTTTCCATCAGGTGTGATAGTGGTCAAGCGTGTGCCTATAATGTATAAAAAAAATCAAAGTGTTTCAAAATGCAATGAAAAATCTTTGCCTTACGTCTTATCAGATTTGCTCTCCCTGAAAATATTATTATAAGTACCAATACAAATACTCAAATACTATCCAATTTAGTGTTAATTTGACGTTTTAGAGATAAAAGATATCTTCAAATGAACAGATACATCAGCACGAAAAAGTAAACGGTAAAAGTATATTGATCATTTATATTATCATAAACACTTAGAACAACGGGTTTCCAAGGGATATTGTCCTCGTTTTAATTCTCCCAAAATCAACCGTCGCTCTCCAACAGCATTCCACAAATGAAACCGCAAAAAACATTTACGCAAAAACCCTAAGAATATACCGCAGAGAAAAATGTTACTGAATAAATTTGGCAATTTTTGCGACAGTGCCTAGCGTTAATATAAATTTCATGAGAACCCATATTGCTGTTTTATTAAAAGGCCGTTGTTAGAGACTTGATTCATATTAAAATCAGGTAAGGACTCTATCAAAGAGCGTAAGGATTTTTTGGTAAACATAATATTTAGTCAATTTTTAAGTTTTAAAATCACAAGCGGTGAATTTTGTTTCAATTGTTTCTGTTTCATTCCACTAGATTAATTTATAAGTTAGGTTGCGATGAGGCTGGCGCGTCCTTGTCGGATGAAAGTCCCCTAAAACTTGAGATAATAATCTAAAAAAGTTTTAATTTTTTTTCCACAATATACTCCTAAGTTTTGTGGATTTTATTACGCTAATTTATTATAGAGTAAATAATAATTGAGGCTTACCAGTAAGACATGGGTCCTCCTTGGCGGTGTCATCGACTGATCGAGACTTACCTGAAAAATAATGAAATAAGGTTAAATTTAATAGCATATTTATAAAAATTCAAATTCAAAATTATTTATATCATGTCGGCCAACTTGTAGCTCTTATGGCTCTACCACCGGTTTGGTACCACCATTTATTTTTGTGTGAATTGTTATTTATTCAGTTGTTGTGTGTGTGTGTCCTTAAAATTTTTACAAGAATCTGCGTGCACTCTTACTTTTAATATGTAAAGTCTTTCTTTTGTAATTTTTGGTAAATGTTATTATATGTATTTTCATTTTATTTTTACATTTTTCTCAGATTAATTAGGATCACATAATTTACTATGCTCACGTTAAGTTCGATATTTCAAACCCCTATTTTACCCCCTAGGGGACTGTATTTTCAAAAATCCTTTCTACCTCATACGTCACAACTGTCATACATACGTCGTAATAACTATCTGTATAGCCAGCGCAATCCGTCCAATGGTTTGAGCTGTGCGTTTATAGATCTGTCAGTCAGTCGATCAGTCAGTCGCCTTTTCCTTTTATATATTTATATAGATTATAGATTATTATTTTATCTTTGACATGCCACTAGTTTATAGCACATACAAATAACAAATATGATAAATACAAATCTTTAGACCTTTTTCCTTCTACTCATATAACCCTTCAATATTTTCATATCGTATTTGTCCCAATATGTACCGAAACGCAATATCATCTACGGACCAAGAGAAATATTTTGTATTACGTTTAGTTTCTCTATCCTTTGATCGGGTCACTTTGAAGTATGGTATCCAAAAACGGTGATATTATATTATATTCCCTCAGCTGGGAGCCTCCAGAGCCTTATTTGCCAAGTTATTGTTTCTTAACAAACGAGTCCATTTATCCCTAAAACCTTGGTTCAAAAAGTAAGACGTCTTCCTCTAGAGCGAGCTGCTATATATACAGTATGTTTCGACTGCCAAAGTACCCGCTCACTTGAGCTCCGAGAATAAGTCTAAGGTTGATATTTATAGATTGCGCTTTTATTCTATTATAGATCGCACTCTTGCTCATAATAGAGTTAAAACAAGACAGAATTCTCAGCAGAATCTGCATTTCGAACCGGTGGTAGAGTCATGACGTGTCATAAGAGCTACAAGTTGACCTACATGAAATAAATAATGTTGAATTCAAATTTGAATCAGATTATGTCCGGAAATATTTGTGTTTTAGTTAGTCGGAGCCAAGTCAAAGCTCTATAGATCCTAGTCTAAGTTTTCAACTAAAAAAATTCTCCATTGAGATGAGAAAAAAACATTACAATTATTATAGATTATTATTGAGTCACAAAATTCGGATATTTTGTGCACAATATCACATGAATAACAACACCAAACAACACTAATGACTTATTTACCAAAACATTAAACTTCAGTAGAAAATCTAAATATATAAAAGGCAAAGGTGACTGACTGACTGACTGACTGATCTATCAACGCACAGCTCTAACCACTGGACCGATCGAGCTGAAATTTGGTATACAGGTAGTTGTTAGGACGTAGACATCCGCTAAGAAAGGATTTTGGAAATTTTCAACCCCAAGAGGGTTAAATAAGGGGTTAAAAAATCAAACCTAACGTGAGCGAAGCCGCGGGTTAAAGCTAGTATTATGTAAGCATGTTGGATAATTTTTATCTTATGTACGTTTTTTGTCCGAATCACACTAGTGAGATGTTGCAAGTTAGTTCAGGAAGCCTATTTATCCCTTTTTATATTATACCCCTATTATACCTCTTTGTTATCTCTTACTCAAAATTTGTTCAGCGTTTTAGGCGTGGAAAGGTAACAGAAAGACAGTAACTTTCACATTTATTATATTTGAAGTATTGGTTGTTGTGTATAAGTCGGGCTTTTGTGGAAATTAAGATCTCTGTGTCGTCTCCTAGATGTATTGCTCAACGCTCGTTGGTTAAGATTCGTCCCTTTTCGAGAGTCAAAGTTTCAGAAGTTCTCTCAGTAACTTGTCAATATTGGTAGGCTGTGACCTGCGACGCGATGAGGCCTTTGGGATGGATTTGTTTTTCCACTGACATAGGCATAGATACCCACGAAGTGTTAACAGTGCTCGGAAGTTTCCCTATTTAATTAAAGTTTCTTAATACTTGGATCGTTTCTAAGAGCTTTTAGTGTTGTAAGCTTAGATTGGAATCCGAAAGGTTTTACTCGAAAGGACGCATAAATCTTATTGTGCTATTGTAGTAGGTATAATATTATATAGATAATGAACTCTGGCAGGGTCTCCCACAGGTCTCGGTTTTTCACCGTTTGTATTCAGCGGTTGCCTGCAACTCGTCCTATGTCGACGGTCCATCTAGTGAGTGGACTGCCAACACTGCACTTTTCGATGCAGAGTTGCCCTTCAGCACCCTAGGACCTCAACGAAGAGCAGTTCTTCGAAATATGTGCCCGGCTCATTTCTATTTCAGCTTTGCGACTCGCTGAGCTATATCGTCGCAGAAATATTCTGAGCATAACTCTTACCATCGCCCGTTGATGCCGTTCCAGAAATGCTTTTTCATAGCAATTTAAAGATACCAATATAATACGAGTATAAGTAGCGGAAAAAACGGATACCATGATGGCCTTACTTGCATAATCCTCTTTTTGACTCCGCCGCAAAAAGGATTTGCCGTTCGCAATGCATCAAATTAACTCGAATATATTAAAAAGCGTGAAACGTACGGAAATACCCCAACCTTGGCCTAGATGGTGTGTTATTGAAGTCTAAAACGGCACTCGTTTGCTTGAGAATGGAGAGTGCTTGTAGCAGTCCGGAGTACGCTCGATAGACCGTTACGAGTTACGAAAATCGATTCGAATCGTTTGCATAAATTAAAAACGATTAGATGAACATCGATTTTAATTTATTCTGTCTCACTTTGCGTTCGAATTGGATTTGAGAAATGAAATACTGTGAACGCTTTGGATACCTAAACCCCTTTTCGTTCACAATGAATGCCTAAATCACTACCTACAATATCTTTTTATTTTTTGATAGATTTGATAGGTTACAAGTAACTTTTTTATCGCCACCAACGGGAATGGGTCTGCTTTTGCCTGCCTGTCTTAACATATATTGGATTTTTTAGCATTTTTGAAACTTCATTGTGGAAAAACTGTATACATAGCTAGTTTTGTTAACTATTGTAAAAAATTTTTTTTTTGAAAAGTTAAAAAAAGGTAAGCAACTGCTAAGTTTCTTACCGGCTCTTCTCAGCAGAATCTGCATTCCGAACCGGTGGTAAATTTATGACGTGTCATTAGAGCTACAAGTTAGCCTACATGAAATAAATAAATTTTGAATTTTTTTTGAATTATGAACATCGATATCTCCGAGGTTTCTGAATCGATTTGCTGTACATTTTTTTTTTGATCGATTGAGAATCTTTCTGGTGCTCCCTATACCTAAACTGTATGGATTTAGGGGCTGCTGATTATGAATAGATATTGTAGATACTAAGTAAAGACTTCAGGATCAGGACTTAACTTTTCAATCCTGATGCTGCAAGGAACTGTATTCATAAACCACAGTGGAGATTTAATAGTACTGTGGTGTAATCATAAACTCAATTCAGTCCTTAATAAAAAATGTATCTTCTAGGCAATCTTAGGCTGCATCTTCACTTAAGATCTGAGATTGCAGTCAAGCGTTAGTCTATATACTCGTAATATTAAAAATAATCAAACTTCTTTTATACCGAGTGCGATAGGATATACAAAAAAAATATTATTTCGCTAGATGCGCAAATTTCAACAAAACAAAAAGAACGATGAAAATCTGATTGCACATTTTCAAAAAATAAACACTCGTTTTGCCATAACAAAATATACGACACAAGATGGCACCCCATTGTTGGGGGGCCTAATCTCGTGAATCTAAACGAGTGGGCCGGCCGCTGCTAAAAGATCTGCCACAATCATCCCCGGGCTTTGGCGGCGTAGGAACGTGCTCTAGTGGTCGCCTTACAGAATTAGTACAGGATCTAGTTATACAAAAACGTATAACCGGTCGTCGTTTACAGCAGCTCAGTTTACTTTCGCTACTTTATCCTACTAATATTTTAATAGTTTATCCTACTAATATTTTAGTAGTTTATCCTACTAATATTTTAATAAATAGCTTTGTTATGTTAATAACGTCATCTAGGATAACTTTTGGCGTAATGTTTCTTTATACATTATAGGCACACGCGTGACACACCTGATTCACATCACACCTGATGGAAAGTGATGATGTGGTCTAAGGTGTAACGCGTTTGCCTAGAAGATGCCTATTCACTATTGTTTTAAAGATACCCAAATTGTACGTGTTAGGTTACACAGACCTTGGAAGAGCGTTCCAGACCCGAGCCGTGTAGATCAGGAATGAAGACGGAATATCAAGGACGTAGGCATGGAAGCTCTCCCTACATCTTATTATTATTATTTATACAAAGATTCAGCAATCTGTTTCTCCTTAGAAATCTCTACTCAAGGTCACCCAGCGGGCGATGGAGAGAGCTGTCTTACTCTACTACATTATAATTAAAGCCTTATTATAACTTGGTAAAAACATCAAAAAGTCAAATGTAGGTTAAGAATAATGTACAGTATGACCGAGAATTTTCTCACCCAGACTGAAACAAAGGGTTACCTTCGTCTCTATGAAAAGACGTCGCCCGTTGCAAATTTTATGTTTACATAACGCGAATCTTTATTTGCCTTTGTTAGTTGAAGTAGGCTTAAGATTCCTTCAAAACAAAGTAACAATAGGTAGGAAACATTAAAGGAGATGATAGCATTAGAACTATTCGAATATGTTTGGTAGTAAATTACCACATTCTTTACTTGAATGCAGGAGGTTTATAAGCCAATGTATGTGTGTATATTATGTATATATGTGATTAAAAAGTTATCGCTAAACCAAGCCAAAGCTCGATAAATACTATTTATTGTATTTATCGAGTTTATACAACAATAAAAATATCACAACACGAACTTAAAGACTTCAAGTATGCTCCAAGTCGATAAAAATAAACAACAGCCATGAATACAAAAAGGTAAACGCGGACAAGAAGAAGTAGGTACGTTGAATCAACCAGGACAGAGTTCCTCCTTATCTATAAACATACTGAATAGCGTCATAAAACTCAACGAAAAAGTTTTAGAAACTTGGAAAATATAAAACATCAGGGGCAGTCGAGTCATTTTCATTCCTCAATTTAAACTGATCCTATATTTTTTATTTATATACAAAACTATTAAACATAATTATTATACAATTCACCGGCATAAAGTACAACTTATTTCTTTTCACCGACTTCAATATGCCAAAAAAAGAAGAACTGAAAAATAAATACGGGTCGAAATAGTTACCTTTTTTTGTAAGTTAATAAGAGTAAAAGTTTATAAGAGATATTTAGATAAGTTAGCATTATATTATGAAAATTAATATTGAAAAAGCCTAGATTTAATATCTTCATACAAACTGATTTTATGCACAGAGGCTAATATAAAAACAGACCCACAGATATCTTCACACTATCTGACAGTACACTAGATCATCAAAATATATTGTATCTTCAGAATATCAAATAGAAACTTATGTTTTAAGTAGAGTTCAAACACAATAAAAATGAAGGACTCAAATCGTTCCGGTTCACCTCACAATAAAAATATCATAAGATGAACCAAAACATTCCACGTACATAAAATAAACAACAGTCATGAAGGTAAAAAGGTATAGGGAGATATTTAGGTAGCACATTGAAAGTTTATGGCGTAATGTCGTTATTTTTCATGAATGCAGGGAAATTGCCTTTTGAAATAGTTACGCTGTTACATTCAGTTGTTAAGGACTATAAAGATTTTACCACCAAAATTGGTAACACTGTACTTACCCATGGAAAAAATTTAAGCATTGCGTTAAGTTTATGTATTCAATACTAGCTTTTGCTCGCCACTTCGTCCGCCTGAAGTAAGTAGTACTTTAAAAGGCGCTATGCCTGTGCTTTCTCCACAGGGATAGCATATGCTGAGTGGAGATCATTTTGTAGTAGATTTATTTATTCCAACCTAAAGTTAGAAGCAAGCAAGAGAAATCTTAACTGATTATAAACAGTGAAGTTACGTGAACATTTATTTACCTTTTCGTTAAAAAAAGTCTGTCTGTTTAAAAAAGTCTTAATGTGTAACGTTAAATAATTTTTAAAATCCTGAATTCCATTGAAAATGGAAGTTTGAACTGCTAAGTGGATTTTACCATAAGGACTAAAGAACTTACCAGAAAGGCTAAATACTAATAAATACCAATGCATGCCAATACCCGGCAGATTGAAGTACATTTTAATTATGTAACATCAATACACCTACACTCAATATATGCAAATAAAGAATTTTGATTTGATTTGAAATATTTTCACTAAATGGAAACATATTACTAAATATACAGCGAGCAATTTCTTAAACAGATTAATAAATAACAGTAAATTAATTATGGCAGGCGCGTAATACTAACATGCAATTAAATATCGTTTGAAACGTATATGTAATTTGTGTCTATGTAACACTTGTATTAATAAACGTTGAACTAAATCATCTGGAGGTACCAAGTCTATTGATCCGCGATTTGCTTGCGTGGTGAACTACAACACCCTTAATTCTTCTCTTTCTAAAAGTAGTATAATTAATACTAGTAGTAGTACTAGTGTTGTGTTTTTTTGTTGGTATTTTTTCAATCATATTGTACTGTAGCTTCTGATTGTTGTGATGCCTGGATTTATTATTATATATTATGATCTAGAGAATGTAAGAAAAAATGGGTTTATTTATATTATGAAAAAAGCTAACGCAGATGATTTCTCAAACAAATTACAAAAAATACTAAAAATAAAACGAAAACACTTCTAAGAAAAAGTACTGGGGCCCTACCACCAATGGTTAAAGTAAAATTATTTCAATATTGTTTTGATATATCATACAATGACGTACTTATGTTGCTTACTTTAAGATCATTGTAAATAAAGCCTCAATAGCCCAACGGTTAAAGGTGCGGACTGAAAACTGAAAGGTCGCAGGTTCGAACCCCACCCGTTGCACTATTGTCGTACCCACTCCTAGCACAAGCTTTCCGCTTATTTGGAGGGGAGAGGAGGATATTAGTCAAATTCAGCTTGGCTAATGTTCTTTTAAAAAAAAAAAATTGTATGACATGTTAAAAAAGCTTAAATATAATTTCTATAAGCGTTGGGGTTAAATAATTTAAGTATTTTGACCTGGTGGTCTCTAGCCTAAGGTGGTGTCGTGATTCTTGAATAGAATAGATGGAACAAAAAAGTAAGTAAATGGTGCAAACCATAAATTAACACGCAGTCAATTAAAAGAAAATTCACGCGAACAATGGACTAAAAAGCACAAAATAGGTACCACACCGAATTTAATTACAGAATTAAACATTACAACAGCAATAATGCGGCCATTGAATTGTACCGGATACGCAATATAGCCCGTGATGTATTGGCGGGCAGCTACAATGGGCAACGCTTCGATCTCATTAGTAATGATTTAGAACCTAAGTAGCCTAAGTATGTCATGCTCTCTTTAAACATTTCTGTGGTGGTGTCGTGTGGTGCTGGTTGTTACGTTCCCTCAAATATGGTTGAGCGAAGCAACGGCTGGATCATGCGTCATGCTTGTGAACGGGTGTCACCAACGGTAATGGGTCTACCTTGTCTGCCCGTCTTAACATGTATTGGATTGTATGTATGTACTTATGCATTTTTGAAACTTCATTGCTTCAAACAAAATATACATAGCATGATTTTATTACCTACTAGCGGACCCGACAGACGTTGTCCTGTCTTATAACTATGAATATTGAAACTCTTTGACGAAATTGGCAGCACGCATTCTGTCAATGTTATGTCAAACGCCATAAGGTTACATCAAAAAAGTTTGAATTGTAGAAGCGGTTACATTAGAAATAATTTAATATGGTGGTTAATATTTCTTAAATTTTCTAATTTTCCGCGCAATTTTCTTAATTTTTTCTTTCATAAGAACCTTCTCCTGACAATAACAAACACAATAAAAAAAGAATTAGCGAAATCGGTCCAGCCGTTCACGCGTGATGCGCTTACCAACACATTAAGCGATTCATTTTTATATATTAAGATAAGATTGTAATTTTTTTTTTTTAAAGGGCAACTGCTGTGTTTCTTGCCGGCTCTTCTCAGCAGAATTTGGACGGGAGGTAGACTTATGGCGTGCCATAAGAGTTACAAGTTGGCCTACATGAAATAAATACATTTTGAATTTGAATTTGAACCAAGTGGTTTGGTACACCACGCTTGAAACGGTGTGGATTTTGCAGAAGAGAATAGTACTTACATCATCGAACTATAACGCTTAGAAGCGCAATAGTTATCGGACTTCTCGTCCCGTAAAATTTAAGAATTTCCACGAGACTTTCAAAAACCGTGGTAAATCCACGTAGATGAAGTAGCGGACATTAGCTAGTTTGTAAATGTCATTGTGAGAGACAAACAAAGCGAAATTTCCAACAAGAAAGTTACAATTAAGGCGAATAATAGCTGGAATTCTATTAAAGTTTCAGGCGCAACACAAAAGCAATATCGTAACCATTTAACTGCACGAAACAGGCTATATAATCGGGAACCGATTGGCGCTACGTGCTGACATCTCGGCCATGCTAACTGGGAACCAGTAAATGCTAATAAGAAATGGTATGCTTCTTTTTAACCGACTTCAAAAAAAGAGGAGAGTCTCAATTCGACACGTATTTTTGTTTTAACGATGTTACTCCATAAGTCCGTCAAATCTGAACCGATTTGAATTTATTTTTTTATTTTAAAGGACGTATCGTCAGGTTGGTCTCATTTAAGTTTGGTGAAGATTTGATGAATATCTTCGGAGATGGAGGACGAAACTCCTCAATGAATAAGAGAAAATCGCTCGTGATCAGGATATTAACCATGCATACTTCATAGCATTCGGTATTTCAATATTTTTTAAGGAGCAAAACAAATGATCTAGTGAATTGGTCTTATGAAGCTACACGTAAACGACAGACTAAAGACAGATTTATGTCAAAACATATTTGTGTCCCGTTTTAGCTCTATCTTAAGTCCGAGCTTAGTCAGAGCACGCTCTGTAGATCTCAGCATAACTTTCTATCTACTTGAGGTCATCAGTAGGAGTATCACAACAAACGTGTATAGACTAAAATTATTATTTTAATATTTTGTAGTGGCTAGAAGTCGGTTTTTTGAAAAGAATTTTTATTTTAAGCTTTTTCTATGCATAATTATTATAAAAATGTATTGCCGTTCGTTAGTCTGGCTAGAACTCCAAAACGTTTTGACCGATTTGAATATTTCTTTTTATTTTGTTCGCTCTAATACGGGAATGGTTTAAAAATATAAAAAAATAGTAAAACACCAAAAAAACATCTAAAAATCGAAAAAATCTAAATTGGCAATTTTGTAAGGGAATCACCACTTCGGATTGCTTTTAATAAATGGTGGGAGTGAAATAACATAATTTATAATACATATAATGTGGTATTGCTAGTTTTACTAGATAAAGACCAACAAGGCTGTAAGTATAAAATATGATGAATCGCACATACCAGGATGCTTTTCATCCCGGAGTTTTACTAAAGATTCTCCACCTGGTTTTATCCTAAACTTAAATCCTGTGGAATAAAGTCGCAGGTATTAGATACTTGACTTAAACTACTTAGGCGCTAGGTTTCGATTCCATCCAGTAGGGTTAGTGTGAGATTTAATTCGATTGATCGTATTCGTATTCGATGACATTAGCGTAAAAGTAAAATGAACCATAACGACATTGGATTAGAGGTGAATTTCGTGCATGCATTCTTATACGTTTACATATACCGATACGCTCCAAATTAAAATCGGTTGTACTGAGTGACTTTAAATAAATACAGTTAAGCTTTATTTTACTTTGCCGCTAATGTCATCGAATACGAATACGATCAATCGAATTGAATCTTATACTAAGCCTACTGTGCTGGCAATGCTCGCATCCTATTTGTAATGATTTAGAAGTGAGCCGTTCGGAACACCGCAAGCTCATGGGCGCAAATGCTTTGATTAATGTAAACACTGGCTTGCGTTGTGCTTTATGCTCTAACTCTTGGCTACTGACGCCATTTTGGTCTAAAATACAGTTACACGCACCTAAATATACAAAAATATGTAGTTACAGTAACAAAACATTCAATCATTAAAAAACATGGAAGTAATAATATGTCAAATAAAATTAACAGAATACAATTTTATTGTACGACTATAATCACAGAACTAATAAATAAAATTAAAATGTCAGTGTATTACAGAAAATTATTCAAGTTTTCAATTAGGTAAATGCTAAGCCTACCGACCTCGGAGGACAAAAAATTTTGTGTTTGTGATTCAAGCTACCGACCAATTCTCTACACTATTCCTAGATGGTATGAAATGAAAATAAAACCCACGTTAGTCTGTATAATTCTGCCCTCGTAATTGAAAACACAGTAACTTAAAGGTAACTTCTATTTAACTTACTGTGTTTTCAATTACGAGGGCAGAATTGCTTAAAACCTTCGATCACAATTACAATTTTTAATTTTTTGCGACAACCTCCCTCCTTCCCTGGCGCAGTGGTTAGCGCTGTGGTCTTATAACTGGGAGGTACCCGAAGTACATAATAATATCTAGAAGTAAAACCTCTACAAAGTATTGTATATCTAATATTTCAAAACATAAACAGTCTGTAAAATGGTGGTAGAATCAGTGTAGCCCGGGCGCCGAATTCACTAACTAATGCAAACGGCAAGCTTTACCTTACTACGTCCTTATAAAAACGTATTAAACTTTTAGTGGTACCATCTCCCCACAGCACCCTCCGGGGAGTGCTCACGCCCCGTAATTGTAACTCCAAATACGTGTAATGAAGAAAACATCCTTGTGTTACGGTACGGTATGGTGAATGAGAAAAGTCGACACTTTTCGGGAAAAGTATACTTACTTGGGTCAGAAACTTTGAGCATCTCGAATGATGATTGAATGGATTTTTTTAGCGAAGGATGTACGGGATGCTGGCAGGCTGGGCAGCACACAGTTTTATATATTATATAAGTGGGCGAGACAGAGTACAAACAAATTATAATTATTGGCTGAGCTTCGTAATGGTACCCCTATGAGATAAGGAACAAACGAGGGAAAATACATATAAAATATAAATTGGCTGGGCAGTAGGTACCTACTTATTATTGCTCATATTACAAGTGAGTGCGACAGCTTAAAATTCCGTTGGGTATTCTAAATACTGTTACTTTACAGCAGTAATTAATTAACTTATTCAACAAACTAACCTAATCTGGTGTTATTTTATTCTGCACAAAATAGACATCTCCATACTATTTTAAATAGAGCCTGTGGGCAGAATTTTATTTTATTTTATTTTATTTTATTTTACAGAACAAAAACTTACAGCTAATTAGAGAAAGTAAGAATATTAAAGTAAATCGATAAAAACAAGAAAATTAAAGCTACAAGTTTTCTCAGGTAGAATTTATTTAAGAGAAAAAATACTCGACCGGAAAAAAAAGAATATAGGGAAAAAGTAGCACAGAAAAGTTTCTAAATGAAAAGGCATTTATTTATTAATGCACTACTTTTTCTCTTATGAAGAAGCTTAACAAAACTTACTATATTATTTAAATGGACCAACGAACTCGTCCAAAATTAATGATTTTACTCAACACAATCTCCTTTTAATAGGATAATCGGAATTCAATAATTTCGTCATGCACATCTTGGTTTGGTTGACTGTTGTAGTGCAAAAAATGAGTAGAAGAGAGAAGGTTGAGTTGTCACAAACTGAAGATCTACAAAAGCGCCCTAAGAGTTCTGTGAGGATAAAATTGGAACTTGATGGAAGAAGGGTTATTTGATATTTGGGAACTCTAGCCAAAGGCCTCTGAGGAAAGAGCATGACCATGAAGTGTTAACTTTGCACACATTGCGAACTTGCTCCGTAACACCTAGACATTGTAGACAAAGTAAGACATAAAGGTTTTATGATCGAGTTTATTGAGCAATTCACTCATTTTGATTTGCTGATTACTTGAAATAGGGGGCGTTAATCGTTTGAGGTATTCTAATTATTTGGTTTCAAATATTGTGGCTTTTGAATGGATGTCTTTAAATGCCTACTATAAATGAGTAGACAGGTGTGAGAGGTTTAATTTATAAAGGTTGAATGATATTATGTATAGTAACCAGCCTTTCATTTTGATTTAAGTTCTTTAAAAATCCTTAGAAAATCCGTTAATTTTTTTGCATTAAGAAGTGGCATATGTCACTTGCCAGGTATTTAACTTTTCCTATGCAATAATCATTTTGACCAAAAGCTCTGTTGAGGCGTAATTGAAGGACAAACTAACAAACAAACATCTACTATCGCATTAATAGTATTACATCAATAAGGAATTTATTTCAATGAAATTTGGTCGAAACTCAAGTTACTAATGTCTATTCAACTCAACTATAACTCAAGTTACTAGTGTAAATGTTTTTTAGACTTAACGTAGTTTTAGAGAACCCGGCGCAACGGATGCTTTGGGGGTACGGGAAACTCGGAAACGGCGGTTGACAGATTTTCAATACCAAAAACTGTCAAAATATCTTTATGCTCGGATAAGACTTATTTCACCTTGATGAAATCGGCCCTAAGTCAAACAAATTGAGAGAAAAACAATGAATTCTACGACTAAAAGCACAGTACAGAATATATTATATAACAGTACAGATTATAATAAAAATAAAAGCTAATCCACTTTCGTAGTATTAACATCATCGAAAAAAATCTTCGCTTTACAAAACGATTGGCAACAGTATATTTTTATTTGAAATGCGTTCACTTTTTAAACTTATCAATTGAAAAAAATTTACATCACGGCTATCGAAATGTTGATAAAAAATGAACAAAGTTTTTAAAAAATACTGTACCTAGACCATGCTGTTATTATAATTTTGGTAACTAACAATAAAAGCGAAATAAAAGCGAGTCACGAAACATTTTATTAGATTACACTATGACTAGATGATGCCCGTGACTTTGTCTGCGTGGATAAAGATTTTTTCTTTTTTTTTTTTTAACACACAGGAACCCTTTAACTTTTAGGAATAAAATGTATTTTTTACATTTTAAATGTATGATATTTTATCCCGGAAAATAAGAGAGTTCCCGCGGGAATCCAAAAAACCTCAATTCACACGAACGAAGTCGCGGGCAACAACTAGTATAAGCTATTTTTAAAAGGTCGTCTATGAAATGCCCTTTGTAAAGAAATCAGTAGGGTTAGTATAAGATTTAATTCAATTGACCGTATTCGTATTCGAATACATCAGCATCAAAGTAAAATAAACCTTAACTGTATAGATTTAAAGTCACAAATTCAGTACAACTGATTTTAATTTGGAGCGTATCCGTATACGTGAACGTATAAGAATGCATATACAAAATTGAGCTCTAATTCAATGGTTTTATGGTTCATTCTACTGTGACAATAACAACATCGAATACGAATAGGATCAATCGAATTAAATCTTATACTAACCCTACTGAAGCAAAACAAGAGCAGAGTTGACCACATGCATTCATTTATCAGTATAACTAGTGGGCCGGCATGGGACACGGTCTGGACGGTTGCGTGTTTTTTGTTCTACGCTTTTTGTATTTGTATATGCCCGATTTATGTTTTGGGGAATTTCTGTATTGTTTTGCGGCGTGAGTTATATCGATAGCGAGCGTGGGTACAAAATGGTTTGAGCTTAACGAAAATCCCTACCCACTTTTTAGAAGCTTTTATGTAACTTGGTATGTATGTATGTATGTAACTATGTTAGTTCGCCGTTAGGGTGTAATCTTGCAACTCAAGTTTGAAGCAGATATTTTTAATAATAGTTATTTGTGTTATATGGGGCCAAAGAAAATTTTTATTCCCCGAGGCCGCTATTTTGAATTCAGAGCGAAGTGAAAGATTCTAAAGTAGAATCCTGAGCGTAGCGAGGAATTCAATATACGCTGCCCGAGAACAAAAAATTTGGCCCCGAATGACACACACTATTTTTCAGTAGTAATAAACACATACTAAAGCACGAACGCGGACCAATCAGAAGAGAGAAATGAAAACTCCCATGGGACTAAAAATAAAATTTTGCTCTCGCTATCCTCTGAAGCCAATATTCGTTTTTCGAAATTTCGTAATTCGAAAAATGATGAAAAATAATTTGAGTTCCTAGTTCGGTGGTCAAGTCATGACGTGTCGTAAGAGCTACAAGTTGGCCTAGATGAAATAAATAATTTTGTTTTTTTTTTTAATTAAGTAAAAAAAAAACGATTGAATGATTCTTCAGTCAAGTAGTATATTGCCAACAAAAAAGTATTGGATCACTTTATATTTGCTGCGTGCTATACTCCTATACTCGTATGTAAACAGTTTCATCCTAGTTATACTCAGGCTTCGTCCTCGAGATTAGCATAAACATAATGTAGTCACACGTACGTCTTTGCCTTCGCGCACTGAAAGTTGAAAGCCCTAAACTAAAAAAGAAAAGATTTATTAGTTGAAGGTAGGCATCTCTCCTTCATTCGGTATCGTGTTCGGTTGCTCACATTCACAGTTCAGTGCTCTGCCGGAGCGCACTATTTTTTAAATATTTTTAAATAGTAACCGCTAACTTATTAGATTTTAAATTAAAAGGTGTTTAAATTAAAAGTGCCACGGGGAAACGAAGAAATATTCGTGAATATGAATATATTACCGGGAATTTAAGGAAATTGCAGAGCCGTTCACGTCGAGTTCCAGAGGTTAGTCCAGTGTAACTGACTTAGTATACAGAATAAATTAACTTACCTACTAAAGCTTTGTTGCGGTTAACTTTTGGGGTTAACACTTCAAACACAAGAAGGTAATCGCGTTAATTTTCACGTGCGAGGCTAATACTGCGAGCAGTTTCAGGGACTGTTACTTTATTAGTATACGTGAGACCATACGAGTGATGCGGGCAGTTTTTGGGATTGTCACTTCACTGTACACACTGTATACCCTTACGAAAAATCTGACATACCGTCACACCGGAATTAATTATTTTCCGGTCGTTGCAGTTTAACACTGTTAATGTTTAACGCTATTGCGTTAGTTACGAGGGATGCGGGCAGTTTTTGGGATTGTCACTTCACTCTACACGCTATATACCCTTACTGGAAATCTGACATACCGGCACACCGATGTGTCGATTCTGTAAAAGCTGCATCAACCATTGCTACAGCCTCAAGGATGGCGATTGGCTGAAATTATCATTATCATGTGCAAAAATGCAACAATGGATTTTAACCAATAGCGGCAATTGCTATTGCACTGCTATTATTTAACGCTATTGCGTTAGTTAACGATTTAGTCGTTCATAATAAAAATACTTACCTCCTAGTAGTTGCACGCTAGCAAATGGGCCGGCGCTGAATTTGGAAATCATGCCGCCATATTGGAGATGTTTTAAAACGCAACAAAGGCATCGGAAGGAAGCAAAAGAAGCTTGGCTGTGCTATTTTCTGTCTAGATACTATCACTCTAATGTTTGTTAAAAGGATAAGAACGCAGAAATAATTTAAACGCAGATGCCTATTCGCCTGGTTTTTGATAAAATCAACATGCGAATTCAATAGTTCGCCGAAACGTTACTCTCTATAATTGAAAGAAAGCTGAGAAAGATCAATTGATTTTAATACATTTTTTGTAATTACAAATGGTGGTAGGTAGTTGATAAACATTTGTTTGAGTCAGACAGATAATAATTTAAACTGGTGAGCTCCTCCCCCGAGTCGGACTCTCAAGGGACGTAGGAGCCTGCGCCGGGGAATCAGCCGCGACTCGCGAGCTCGCCCGCATCTTATCGAGCTTGACAGTCGACAGCGCCCGCGCAGTGGACCAGCCATCTCGATCATCGCGTCGCTAGATGACAGGGTAAGCAACTACGTTGGGAGACTGCCGTTTTTTTCATATACTTGGTCAGTACTCACTTTTGAATTTTGATCTTGATTGAATTTAACCTTGGATTTCCTGGTTTTTTTTCTTTACCCTTTTCAACATGTGTTGTACAGTTTATATCAAGCATTTTCTTGGTACTGAAACCTAGCGGCATAAACTATGACGCTTAGACGGATCTTTCTAGAAGGGATCCGCTTCAAGCGTGAGCTCGAAGCAGCCGGTGTAATTATTTTCGGGTACTGGTACATAAAATTGCGTTTTTTGACGGCAAAGTAAGTCATTTTGAATGCAAAGAATCTGCAAGCTTGTTGCACTGGCACGGCGATACTTCGTAGTCGGTTTTCTGAAGACTTGCTAAAATAATTTTGAATCGTCGACTATTAATCTTCGATCTTCGAAGTATCAATAGTTTGATGCCTAACTTTCATGCCTAACAATAAACATAGATTCATACTCAACTTAAGAAAATATCTTGGTAAAATTTCAAACTTGAAGATTTACATATTGCAATTAAGATTGTTTCAGAGAATAAATTCTTGGAAGCAATAGACTTAAAAAATACTTATTTTTTAATAAATATTCATGATAACCATAAAAATATCTAAGATTCGATTCGATCGGTTTAAACATGACACTTTAGGTATTCAAATACCCCTAGATAATGAAACCCGTTATGGGGCTGCTGCTGTGGTTAGATATTTAGTTATAATTAGTAAATATGGATAATATATTACTAATATGCGATACCTACGATAGTTGCTTACAAAATATAGCTGTAACTCGGCAACTATTGTCAGCCTGGAACTGATTATAGTTATACATATAAAGATAGAAAATGTAATTTGGTACTATACACATCTTACAGATAATACTCAGATTAAATAATAATAATAAAAATAAAAAAATAAAATCAATCTACCTACAGAAAATCTATAATTATAAGAAATAAAGGTAAATTAAATTAAAAATAAATAATTATAAAAATTAGACATAAATTGCAAAACTCAAAAGAAGCAAGTTTTTAAATTTAAAAAACTACCCAAAAAACTATGATAATTTTATGAATATACCCTCATACTTTTTGCCCGATTTCAATTGGTATTAAATAATCTTATCGTTCTTACGATGTGTATGAGTACTGTTTAGAAATGTTTAGTGATTGTTCGACTACGGGATGGCAGGTGGGCAGGAAACGGCTAGTGGAGCTTGGACAACAGATTAACGCTATTATCGTATCAATAATAATTAAGAGATCGTTGCTGCGTTTTTTGTTCCAAGAGTTCTCGTTGCAACAGTGAATAACTGTCAAGTACTTTTTTGCAATTATCTATTGCTACATCTTTAAATAAATCGGATGGGTGGCCTACAGTATCTCCATCTAACTTGAAAACGTATATGTTGTAAGATACTTTCGGCGGACAATGAGGTTGCTGGCGCGGCAGTAGTACAATTCATCCAGACGTGGAATAGAAATTGAACGATTCTGTTTTTTCAACCAAATCATTCAATCTTTTTCGTGATGCAGACATTTTTTGTATATAAGTTTTATCACCAAAAAATATTCTAATTATATATTCTGGTTTTACGATCCAGATTCTAGAGGATTTTGGGCCTGATTACCTTTGTTCTATGGTCCTTTAAATGCTAAGTAAAATTGTAAAAAATAGTAGGGCTACAGATAAATTAATAGTAGTGCCTTGATATGGTCAATCCAACCAGGGTGTCCTTTGTTTAGGAGGCTTCCTAAATAATAATAATATAATAATAATAATGTACGCGGGTGTGAGAGCCGAATTAGAGGAGAATAATAATAATATATGCAGAATAATAATAAAAATTGTTTTGTGATCCAGATAAACAAGCAATTTTATGCATTTCGAGCAACAACCATGTACTTTAGAGTACCCTGGTTGCAGTTCTCTTATCTGTATATAGTCGATACTGAGGAAAAATGTCCCTTCAGGGGCCTTTGATATTATGATGGCTCAATGAACCAGTAGTAGCATCACTTGGCGGTTCGGAGGCGTTTTGTAAAAGTTTGTTTGACTTTATAAAAAGCTGTTCTATCGTATTCTATCCTATACGATACCGGCCTAAAGTAGTTGTATAATTTTTTGTTTTATTTGAAAGTATGGACATCTTCAATGCTCCAGTCAGTAAAGTGATATTATGTCTTGTTCGAGTTAGGTGCCCAAGCACCATGCTGTAGATCAGGCTTAGCCTTGATTCTCCACAGTAAGATATCGGTAGCGAGGTTGTAATACATTCTTTTTTAAAGTATCTTTTTACTTCGTCCACCCTGATTGAATTATAAGTTACAGTTGTACGCTTGATTTCCCAGCCATCGTTTAAGGTTGGATAAACTTTCACGGAAATTAGTCACCGTTATTATGACTGGTGACAGCACACAAATTAGATACAAAGGGCAAGTTTCAGAAAATGTAATATTCTGATTCTTCCAGACAAGAATGTCCATTTAAAATCCTGAAATTATAAAAACATCAATAAGTATAGTAATATTCTTACCTTTTCCGCAAAAAAAAAAAAAAGAACTAGAAGTTGCCCAGTTTTGACACTTGACCTCTTAGCATATTTGATGCTGACCAGTTCTCTTTGAGGCAATATCTACAATCTATTTATCGGTTTATGGAAACCATATAAATAAGTTTCAACTCGGACATGGGGCCGCTAGCTAAGCTCACTTTTGGGGAGAGTGGAATTGATATTTATATTTACAGTGCACAGCACCCAATACGCTGCCACCTCTAGGGCGCACAAATTAAAAATTAATTTAAAATTGATTAGAAAAATCGCGGGCTGGAGCGGTTCCTCTCAAGTTTTTGGTAAATTTTACAATAGAGACGTACAATTTGATAAAGACGATTTTCTTGGAAGGTCAATTCTAAATAACAGTTTCAGATGATCATTAATAGACTATTATTGCCTCTATAAGACTATTCTTAAAATTACGTACAATAATATTTATCGTAACTAAATACCAAAGGTATCAGAAGCCAGTTCGCATGATAATATTTATTTCTACAATATGATGAACTGACTTGAAAGAATGTAATTTTTAATTTTCATTGTCAGTTTCATGATTAATAATAATTTATTATTTATTAATAATATATCAAATAATGTTAATTTTACACTAAATAATATAATAATATTTTTTAGTGAATAATCATAATAATTGTTATGCATTTTGATTAGATATTGTATTGATTGATATTTCAGTAGCTCTCAAAGTCTACAATTATGTTTATGCTAATCTCGAGGACGAAGCCTGAGTATAATTTATGATTAAACGAACTTACCTGTACGTGAAGTTCTATCATAATTATGCGAAGGCTTCGTCCGAAGAGATTAGCAACCCACCCTCCCATTTTTTGTTTCCCCCAAAAAATAACCCCTTCAATAATTCCTGAAATATCAAATCAGGTATGAAGGGTCGAAGCTCTGAACTAAATGAGCAACCGAACACGATACCGAATGAAGGAGAGATGCCTACCTTCAACTAATAAATCTTTTCTTTTTTAGTTTAGGGCTTTCAACTTTCAGTGCGCGAAGGCAAAGACGTACGTGTGACTACATTATGTTTATGCTAATCTCTTCGGACGAAGCCTTCGCATAATTATGATAGAACTTCACGTACAGGTAAGTTCGTTTAATCATAAATTATTTTCGGTTCCCGGCGGACATCTAAAAGTGTCAAATAAACCTTAACCGGGGATAACGGTTAATTTACGTGTAAAGATAGCGATTATATATTATCATCTTTTACCGCAATGAGGGTGAAGGGACTTAAAAATGTGATCTTTTAGTTAAAATTCTATAAAAACATAAATATAAACTACTTAAGTAAATAATCACACTCATATTTTATAACATAACACTATCTAGATATATTATATTTTATAACAAGATGATGTCTGCGACTTCGTGAAGATAAAGAAAGCTCGTATACTTAGTATTAACACATAGGCTACATTTTATCCCGGAAAATTTAAGAAATCCCGCAAGATTGGAAAAACAATTCGCGCAGACAAAGTCGTGGGCGTCATAGAATACGCATAAAAACTGTAAGTACAGTGCAACCTTAATATAACGTACCTTAATATAACGACTTCCTCGATTTAACAAATTCTTCGTAATCCCCTTGAATTGTCCATAAGAGTCAATATAAAATATACCTTTACATTGCGAACATTCTTTGCGTACAACCTCTTAATAACGAATTTTCAACTATCAAGAAAAAGTATTCATACCTCTAATTAACGAATTTTGCCAACCCAAAACCTTTATATAAAGTTTCCACCAATAATATAACTCTTAATCTTATAATGTGATTCATGTCTCGACATGTTTCGACACGCTTTTGTTTGTAAAGTAATCATTGTTGTTTTGATGGAAAGTAATGTAAACACCTCTGCTCGTCACTCGCTATAACAAGATAAGTACGTAATATTGAGGCGAATAAAACTATTCTTTTACCTCTTTATAACGAATTTTAGACCAATATAACTTCAACATAACAAACCTCAGTTCAACGAATTACTTGATATTACGAATATTTTCTTGTTCCCCTCCGATTTGTTATATCGAGGTTGCACTGTAGTATGAATTCCATTATAAGCAATAAGGTATTGTGTAATGAATAAGGATGCTAAAAAACGAAGACGCATTATCGTGAAACGAAAATAACTACTTTTACTAAGACATCGGCTGTAGCTGGCTAAATAGAGACATTTTATCTCCGAACAAGCTTAATTGAGGTGGGCGAAGTGAAACACAAAGTGAATTAGACCTGTACTAGGGTTGCCAGGTTGTTTAAAAGTTTGATTTGGTCGTCTGTTTGGCACAGCAACTGAATTAAAAGTGCAATTTGCAAGTGGGCTATCTAATTATGTGAATATAATTAAAAAAAAGTGTGTGTATTTATTACTATTTGTTACTCTTTCACGCTACAACGGATGACCCAATTTGGCTGAAATTTGGAGTGCATACCCAGGGTTAACACATAGGCTACATTTTATCCTGGGAAATTAAAGATTCCCCGAGGGAATTAAAAAACACTATAATCCACGGGGAGGAAGTCGCGGGCATTGTTTAGTTATTTATGTTTTAGGGTTTCGAAAGAAATGGCACCCTTATAGGATTTGTCACTTTTTTTCCGTCTGCCTGTGTGTAAAGACCCCTTTTTCTCAGAAACGGCTTGAGGTACTAAGTTGAAATTTATACTGAATACAAATGTCATCTTAGATTGCATTGTCATGTAATCATAAGGCGAGATTGCAGTCAAGGGGCATCGATTAAAAAAAATATTCAGAGACTAAAACCCAAGATAGATTTGATGAAAGCTAGTCACAAAATAAACATAAATAGCCTTGTACCTTGAGAAGGCATTAGTCTTCTCACCATTATTCCCTTTGTAACCTATTCACGTCGCGTAGGGACGCTCAAATGCGGCCCAATTTGCTCAACAATATGCCGGATACACGTCATCGGCCAACATCCTCGCATTTCATCCCTCATCCTTGCTGACCGAGCGAAATAATTACAAACAGAACACGTGTCTAGACTTACTGATCATTCGTACACTGTGACTTTACCGAGTTTTTTTTTTAATTCTCATTTTTTGAACGAGCGAAGCGAGTTCTCTGAGTCAACTAGGGTACTGGACAGAGAAGTGTGTACGTCCAAATGTCTGTCAGAGCCCTATAACTTCAGAATTACTGAATATTAGAACGTGAAACTTGGTTGAAAATTCATTTATATCCTGTACTTGAACAACAAATACTAAAATTAGATAAATGTTATAAAGAAACGAAATTATTTAATTTTAATGCGCCATCTATTAGCATTATTGTGAAGCTAATAGCTTCACTATAATGCTAATAGATGGCGCTGTGTCAGTAAAACAGTTTTACGTCAACTATTATTTTTTTCATTGCGTCTAATGTTAAAAGTTAATTATTAATATATATATAGCTACTCGTGCTGATTCACTCACTCACTCACTGACTCATTGATCACCTCTCCTGTAAAATTTTGTATGGAAAAATTTTTTTTCACTCACAGTTTCGTATAGAGAACAAAAATTCATTCGGAGGAAAAATATGGAGAGAGCTGATGATTGAGGATTTCGGAGACGGGTGAGGAGCACCGGCCGGGGTATTGAAGATAGGTGGGGGGTGTTCAACCAAATGTCACTCGAAACCTCATCCAATTGGCAGAGAGCCGAAAAAAAACTCCAAAATGGCGGATTCAAGATGGCGGCCATACAAATTTCGTTGGTGTCTATCTCGGAGACTATAAGAGATGGAAGAGTGGTCTCTTAGAAAAAGATGATCAAGACTCGAAGGTCTACTTGATGAATAGAAAAAAATTCAAGATGGCGGAATTTTTATTTTTTCGTACAAAATATATGCAAGACTTTAATACGATTCTTTTTCAAAATTTCTGATGATTTCGTATAGAGAACAAAAATTCATTTGGAGAAAAAATATGGAAAGACCTGATGGTTGAGGATTTCCAAGACGGATGAGGAGCACGGCCAGGGTATCGAAGATAGGTGGGGGGTGTTCAACCAAATGTCACTCGAAACCTCATCCAATTGGCAGAGAGCCGAAAAAAAACTCCAAAATGGCAGATTCAAGATGGCGGCCATACAAATTTCGTCGGTGTCTATCTCGGAAACTATAAAAGATGGAAGAGTGGTTTCTTGGAAAAGGATGATCAAGACACGAAGGTCTACTTGATGAATAGAGAAAAAAATCAAGATGGCGGAATTTACTTTTTTCATATAAAATGTATGCAAGACTTTAATACGTTCCTTTCCAAAATTTCTGATGGTTTCGTATAGAGGACAAAAATACATTTGTATGAAAAATATGGAGGGAGCTGATGATTGAGGATTTCGGAGACGAGTGAGGAGCACGGTCAGGGTATTGAAGATAGGTTGAGGGTGCCTAAACAAAAATCACTCGAAACCTCATCCAATTGGCAATGAGCTGAAAAAAAATACCAAAATGGCGGATGTAAGGTGGCGGTCATACAAATTTCGTCGATGTATAATTATCTCAGAGACTATGAAAGATGGAAGAGTAGTTCCTTGGAAAAAGATGATCAAGAGGATGGTCTACTTGGTGGACAGAAAAACCGCGGTTCGCTTTAGCGAGCCGCGCACCCACGCACCCTACTAGTTACAATATATAATTAAAACTTTTGGGAATTATGGGATATCGCGAGGTCTCAGTTCGTGGCGAACCACTAGTAATAAGGGACTTTTGAAGGTGACCTTCATGTCAGCCCCATCGGTACTCACAAAATATTGAAAGAGGCAATCTTTAATTTTTCATTTATTCACATCTATACTTATAATAAAACTGTAACGGGACGAATTGTGGACATTAAGTATATTTTGAAAATTGTAATCGGAGGATGCTTTATTATCGACACTAAGCCCAAAACATTTTTTTTGAACATACCACAACGACTGAAGCAATTTAGCTGGAAGCTGTAGAGAGAAGATAGCTTATACCCAGATTTAACACAAACCTATCATGCTACATTGTATCCCGGAAATAGAAATAAAGAGTTCCCGCGGGAATCGAAAAACTTTAATCCACGCGGACGAAGTCTTGGACATGATATTATAAAAAATAAAAAAAAGGAGAAGGTTCTCAGTTCATCGCGAAAATATATAAAAAAATATATATTCGCGACGAATTGAGAACCTCCACTTTTTTTTCGTCGGTTGACCATATTATATATTTACCTAATCAATTTACTGCATTTTTAATTAAATTATATATTTCTATCTCTCTCTATGAGAAAACATCGAATGTTTTATAACATAGAGGAGGAAATGCAGTAGCACCATTCGCGCCATTGCTCCGATATACAAATATACTAAGGAACTTCAATAGCCCATTTCAGTGCTCATAAACTTTTAATGTTACTTGCTATTGTTTACTTGTACACAAACAGAGAGCAGTGTTTCTTGATGCAAGAAGAAAATCACATAATATGTTAATTGCTACTACTAGGTTCCAGTATTCCTGAAAATAATTACTTTCCTTGCAGCATTGTTTCTTTGAAATGGAGCGCAAGTAATAATTATTGTGGACGAAAATTAAAAGAATTTTCTTTTTCTCACTAGCATTTGCCAGCGACTTTATCAGCTTGAAATTAGATTTCAAAAAATTTCATAATCCCGTGTGGAACTGTCCCACTTTGTTTTCCGAGCATAAAAAGTATTCTATGTCATTCTATATAGGTCTTATAGGTCTTTAACTTTATCAATGCTGTAGTTTTTCCCTGCGACTCGGTCTGTTTTAAACTTCCATGTAGCAATGCTTTCTTTTTCAATCCAGATTAATCTACATGTCCTGTCGGAAGTGGTTCAACTACTTTAGAGCGATTTCACTAACATAAAATAATTCTTCAAAACCGAGCGTAAATTTGATATTTTGGCAGATCTTCAATGGCGCGGATAAAAGTCACTCGACGTTAGTAAAATCGGCACTTAAAAGATTAACAAAAGACCTATTAGATTAACAATAAGACCACCTTTGCGTGCCTTGTGTATCTTCCTAAGATACCCAGTTCTGGGTGCCTCCCTCGCGGGACGCCCATTGGGCTCGTCCCTGAGGAAATAGACTCCAAAAACTACACGCACCTCACTAGCAGATAAGGCTGCTGGTGCCAAAGCAAGCTGCCCTCTTCCCAAGATCGCGTAAGAGATGGAAAAAATAAATGCGCCTTATGTATCCACATTTATCTGTTTCAATTGTAAATATCAATTCTTGTGTGTAGCAATAAAGAATTTTCCATCTAAATTTTCTGTCGGGACAGACTGACTGACGTTTAGTCAGTCAGATTTGATTTGATCATTTGGCATGTATACGAGTATCAGTTTGTATAGTAGGATACAAGAAAAATTTTACTTTACAACCTGCAAAATGCCTGCAAATATCCCAATAGAATCCCAAACCAAGTAATAATAGATGCGTCTTCATATTTATTGCACTGTGCTGGCTGTATAGTTTGTCTGTAGGCAAGGGAATTTATTTGACAGTAGTTAACGTATTCTCTTGGGCTCGGTCCTTTTACACCTTTCGCGTCCCTCGTCAATCACAAGAAGGGCCCCTGATCTTGGTCTCCCAAGTGGTTTGTAATAAGTTATTATGTTTTCAGACGATTTTAATTATCTTTATTCCGTTTGCCGACTAAAATTACACTTTAACGTAAGTAGTTTAAGTCGAAAGTCCTTTTTTGCATACGGCAGTCTATTCGAGGGCTCCGCAAAGTTCATTGATCCAGTGGATGCGTGAAAATCTCAGCTTGCATTATTTAGAAATGTAACGTAGAGAAAGTATACAGCGCAGGACCCGGTCGAGTCCCAAGTAAGAGTCAGGACTATTTTTTTTATACAATGACAAGATAGTCTTAGACTGCGATCTCACTTACTCACAGTAGGTACTTAGAATATTTGTAGTGTAAAATTAGTTTTCCTAGTGTGAAGAACAATGGCAAAACAGACTGTAAACACAGACTTGTTTCGTCTTTTTTTTTGGCTATAAGATTTGTTTTTATTTTGAAAAACTACGATTTTGTTCTGTAGAACCGATTCTTAGGTACGTAAAGATTTGAAATCCTCCAAAATTCAGTCACTAGAAAATAATAATAACAAAAAATTTTCAGTCTTTTATTCCGAAAAACTAAAAATTTCCATTAAAATTGAAATAAGTTAACTTAAGCCCTTTTGTTCTAAAACACGCCATGATGATCAAACCCGAAAAAAGGAGGGTTTCAAATCTTCGTAATAATCACAGTGTTGTAAACTTTTCGAATAAAATTACATCACAACAACTTTTCCGTTTCGAAATTTTAACTCAAGAATCTTTATTACGACGTCTTGAAGCACAAAATTGTATATAAAATTGTTTCATTAAACTCAAAAGAAGCTTGTCCGTTCAGCAGTTCGTTTTTCGGGGAAGGTTACTAGATCTTTAAAAACTCTTGTACATCGAAAGAGCTCGGCAATCAGATAAATTTTTGACAACAAAGTTTTGCGAAATAAAATTAATATCAAACGCTCGAGGGTATAATGCTTTTAAGTATTAAGGAGTTTTCAAAATTGTGTTCGTATTAATTTTCTTTTGCGCGAGGGGAGGATTTGCTTTTAAAACTTTGCATACCTATTTTATATAAAGGAAATAGTTCTTAAATACATTTACAAGGTACGTTGCTATCTGTACTACGCGGGTCTGACTTGAGGTGCGGTGCGGGGAAACGCGGGGCGAGGTAGCGGCCATCTTGACGTGGTCGGGTAGTACGTACATTCAAATATCGCCGGTCGGTGAATAGATTGCCCAGTAAGGCATATTTCTTTAATATCGGACTTTATCTTTCCATCAGAGGGTCTGTAATACGATTAACCTTTTCCTTTGTGGCCGTCTGTTTAGGAGCCTTTCATCTGTAATACGTCGCTAAATGAAAATTCAAAGCGGGTAAAGATTAAAGCGACTACCAGTGACCAAGCGACACGTGCAATTTATGTGCTTGATTTCTCAGCTTTTGGATAGTAAAACTTTCGATTTCATGAGAGCTTTTTTTTATTCGATGACAAGATAGCAATTGACTGCAATCTCACCTGATGGTAAGTGACGATGCAGTCTATGTCAGGTATGGCAGTGTAAATTCAACCCATACCCCTAGTCGGTTTCTACACGCCATCGTGCCGGAACGCTAAATCGCTTGGCGGCACGTCTTTGACGGTAGGGTGGTAACTAGCCACGGCCAAAGCCTCCCACCAGTCCAGGTCTTCTTGTTTTTCATTAATTGTGCAAAACTGCAAACCTGTTGTAGGTTGAACTACTGGGAAAAAAGTCTCACTAGTTCAACGGTTGAACTGATCAGTTGTATTAGTGGGAGCCCAAAATCATTGCTACCATACAATCAGAGGTGATCGAAACCACCAAGAGTTTCAATTCAAACTACTTGACATTGGCGAAGTGCATTGTGCTAGCTTGGCACTAAAAAAAGCCATTCACCACAGACAAGAAAGAAAGAATACCTAAGTTATAATGATTGTTCACGAATGAACATAGGAGAACTATTTTCGTTGTTGATAGTTCACATTGGTAAAGGATATTAGTATTAATTTGTTAAAATCAAACGTCCATTAGTAGGTAGCCATTCCCTTTAATGCCCAATGACAAGTAGTGACACAGTGATGTGATCAGTGAGTAGTGTTGTAACACTTTACAATAAGATTCCATAGACGAAGTAGTTTTAGTCCACACAGATAGTAGTAAAATAAAGTTATTGTAACTGCACTAAAATATCCACTGTAAATATAATAAATAAATAAATAATCGACGCAAAATGATTATTATATTATCTAACACTTATTATGACCGATCGGACCGACGCGCTGTAACAATGATCATACACTGTCTTTAAAAGCTTTCCCCTATTTGGGTAAGTCAGATACTGATCACAAATTTTTAATAACTTATGCATATGGAATCTAGATAGATTACCTATAGATATTGGTAATCTAGAAAATAATCACCATTAAACAAACATACACATAACAGCGTACCCTGGCGTCAGTCGGTTAAAACGTTAGGACGAAGAAGTAGCACTTGCGAATGTTTCCACTTGTATAGCAACCACGCCGTTGTTTTAAAGGTATTTTGTGCGGTACATTTGTTTCTGAACTGAGTTCTCTCGCCAAGTTGTATTTACGTAACATACCTATTTCGAGAAAAAAAAACAACTAACAGAATTTTTAAACACACCTCACTCGAGCATTCGCGTCACGTATTGCTGTAAGTTACGTATATCGATTTAAGCCCGAACCCGCGGAGCGTTAAGGAAAAAAGGGGAATCATATGTAAAGGCTCTAGGAGTTGGAAAAATTAGAATAATACAAAAGTGGTGCTTTTTATGGGCTGGTAAATTTGGGACTGCTTCGCGTCGCGTCGCTAAGATAATCGTATCACGCTCCAACCGCTCATTTATTCTCGAATACATGGCGGCTTACTTTTTCGGTATGTAGTAAAATCTTTAAGGGGAATAAAAGGCATATATTAGGGAAGGCTATATTATTCGGAGTTTTAGTTTAGCGAAATGACTCGATATTAAATACAAGGTGTGTACATATCACCTTAGTATCTATTACTATCTATTATATTACTGGGCATGGTCTCCGCTCAGAATGAGAAGGATTTTTAGGCCACGGGCCACAACGCTGACAAAGTGTTGATTGGTAAGTTTCACAAACATTTCAGAACAACATAGAAACCCTGAGACATGTCGGTGTACCTACTCCTGGGATACGAACCTTGGACGTCTTATGGTAAGATCTATAAAGCTTGCTCTGACTCAGCTCAGACTCAAGAGGTCTAAAACTAGGCACAAATATGCTCTGACATAAATCTGTTTCCGGACTCTATGTTGATAAAGTTTCATTTCAATTTGGAATTTCGATTCTTGGGTTTGATAATCTAATCATCAGATGCTAGTTTAAATAAACGGAATCGATGGCTTAACTTACTCTCCAAGGCATGGAGGAAATGAAAATTAACCAACCAGTTCTACTTAACCAGTAATACTTGGTTCAACGTTCTTTAAAAGCAGCGCAATCCACTGATATGCACTCTCGTTACCAGGCCACTCGCCCCTCAATTTATTTATGCTCCTACTTTCCACATAAAATATGAACCCAGTTAATCTCGCCGGGAAATTGATTGCCAAAGGCTGACGAACCAACCAAGTAATCTCTTACACTCCATTTACCAAATGATGTATTGTGATGTAGTGTGCATGCTTAGCATTTGCATTATATTGGACTTACCGCTTGCATATTAATAAATTGGTTATTTACTGCCTGGTTGGCTTGAGCATTTTCTAGTGATTAGTATGTTCCCGTAGTCGAACATTGATGACGAGGTCCCGAGTTCGATCCCGGGTCGGGCCAAAAAATGTATTGGGTTTTTGTCAAGAAATTCTCAGTACTAGCCTAGAGCTTGGAAGTTGGCGGTGAGCCACCCACATGTCTCGGAGATCACGTAAAGCCGTCGGTCTTAGTCTCTCTTCGGTTGTATTGGATTTTCGTTCCATCGGACTATGAGAGTGAGGGGTTAGAGAGTGCACCTGTGTTTGTGCAAACACTTGCGTCTTATAAGTTCTCCCACCCAGATGGCTAATCTCTGAGGAGGTTGGCTGTTGGGACCGGATTGGGTTGGGCAGACATGATTTAAATAAATTGTTCTATCAAAGTTAGATAATTCTACCAACTCGAAAGGAAAGGCACCCAAAAAGGTTTTTTAAAAATCAAGCACACCATCGTGCAAGTTCAAGTTAAAAAAAAAACATTATAAACTCATTAAGCGCCATCTTTTGACACGAACTGTAATAAGCTGAGCAGACTCGTAAAACTTCAAATTAATATCTTCTTAACCCTGAATAGTTATCGAAGCTAGGTTCAAGATACCTGTGAGAAGTTCATGAACTTTTCTTCTACCTAGTAGTTTCGTAGGTCAGCGTGGTCAAACAGATGGACAAAGTTTATAAAAATAGCCTTATTGTATCGATTTGTGTTACATTTCATATATTCCCTGCAGCAATCAGATTTGACAAATGTTTATATGTACAGACATGACGGTTCTGCAGCTTAGCCTATAGATTAGGCATATTTATTGAAACGATGTAAGCACTTTGAAATACCTAATTGAATTTCAGACCATTCATTAAGCTTCAAAGCTTACGTCAACAACAAACCTTGAAAATACTGTCCCTACAGTCAACAGTTCAACATAATTGAATCGACATAGGTAATGACTGCGATAAAGGAAGGAAAGGGAGCTTTCCAGTAGCACGTGTGAGAGAAGAGACTAGCGTATAAATCCCTCTCATTCACTCCCATGGAATCGTGCTTTCAGGTAAATGGGAGGCTGAAACAACACATGCTCCGTGACGGAATATACGCTTTGCAATGTGGCACTTCCTTCGTTATTTTGTTTTACCTGATACAAGGTACATAGACTTCTTGCTACTGGGCCTCCCCTTCGATACATCGAGGATGCTTGATAAGGAATTTCAATCAAGAAATGTAAACGTGTACGCTCGAATGTGTATGATGAATGAAAATGTTTGACAGGCGGAAACTGGAAGATATTTTATACTCAAAAATGTTTTCTCAACATTTAAAATGATTAATGTTGCAGTCAAGTATTTATTTCCAAGTTCTACTTGTTTAGTGGCAAAAAATAAGGAGACCTTGTGTGTTGGGAGGCTTTGGCCGCGTCTAGTTACCACCCTACCATCAAAGACGTGCCGCCAAGCGATTTAGCGTTCCAGCACGATGGCGTGAACAATTATTTAGGGGTAGGTATGAATTTAATTCATACAGCCATACGACCTTTCAAGCTAGCCCTTTACCATCTTAGACTGCATAGTCTTTTACCATCAGGACCTATACCACCAACGCTCAAAGCAATATTATTTCAATATTGTTTTACGATGTCAAATCATGACAACTTTAAAGTACCTAATTACTTTAAGGTTGACATTATATGACATTTCAAAACAATATTGTATGCTATTTATTAAGCTCTTTGTGTCTGTTCTTATAATATGTGCGTGTACAATAAAAGTATAATCATTCATCATTCATTCATATTGAAATAACATTTGCATTAGCAGGCCCATAGTGAGATCTTGATCACAAAAGTTCTTGATGAAATTATTTTACATTGTCCAACTGTGTTATAAAATTCGGTTATAAAAGCCTTAAGATCAAAATAGGCTACGACACTTTGTATTTGTATCAATATACCAAGTATCGGTGCGTTATAACAGCAATATCTGAGCTTGAGACATTTATTGCAATGCCTCTATCAATAGAGCATCTAAGCATAAACGGACGGTCTTATTTGCTAACGGAACAGACTTAATATGAGACATTTTTAAATAATTTAAAAACCAGCCAAGTAACATCGTAACAGCGATTGTTAAGATCGAGCAAAACCTTTTTCATTGAACTTTGTAGTGAGAACTACATTAAATAAAAAAGTCAAGAATAAAAAAGTGACTTTGTGTCAGTTTTAGCCAGTTTTGGCGCAAATAACAAATATCAGTTTAAGATAAGGACAGCATTTTATTCAAAATTATGTTATTTACGTATTTTAATAATAATAATGATCCTTGACTTCCCTACTATTGTCCTGATATCAGTGAATTTCATTGAAATGGTATCAATTCTATTTATTTTACTACCTCTTGTTGATATCGTAATATTGTCAAAAAATATAAGAAATCTAAAAGATATTGTAAAAAACAATAACATTGTTTTATGTTCAATGATAGTTTCTGTATTCACGGTCCTTAACTTCGGAATTATAAATCCGATAAAAACTCTTCATGAGTTAAAAACTTTAAAGTTATCGAAGTCATTTGAGACCGCAGAAGACAAATTAGTAAGAATAGTAGCTGCAACAGATGCATCTAGAAACTACATCCTCGGTGTATTTTCTTTATTTTTCTTACTTGTTTTATTGAGATTGTTTGACTATGTCACGTTTTCAGCGAAACTCACTGAATTTTCCAACTTAATGGCTAACTATGATTTGGTGGATGTAACTTATAACGAAGCCGAAACAGAACCAACAGAACAGGAAGAATTAACTTACAGTCTAGATGCCTTTCTTGATGAAAACGGAACAGTTCATTGGCCTTCTATAATAGGTTTTAGTAAGAAAGAACATATTAAGATTAAAGATTTCTTTAAAAGTACACCAAAGAAAGAGAAAATTAATGCGGATGATAGTAATACCATTCCTGAAGAAGAACAAATATCTATTCGAGAAATAGAATCGATAAATGAAAAGGAAAGTTTAACTAGTAAAAAAGAGCAGACATCGTCAAAGTATAACGATAATTAAATTAAGACTTCTGTGCCTAAAATTTCTGAAAATGATTAACATTTTCAGTGGTTTCATAGGAATTTTGATTTTTCTGGAATTAGTTTTTCTAGTTGCCTTGTTGAAACCCTTTAAAGAACCATACTTTATCAGAGACTATTGGTGCAAAGTGCAGGAAAATGTTAACTTGTCATTTAATTTTCTAATGATTATAACGTTGATTTTTCTTATTAATGCTTTGTTGGAAATGACGTGGGAGAAATCTTATTATAACATTCTATTAGATAGCATCAAAAATTCTGATCTGATTTGGGACTTTTATTTAAGCAAAATAACTATTTGCTACACATGTTTCTTTATAGCTATATATCTGCTTATATTGATTGAGAGAGTGTCACAGTTTCTCATTATGATTGCGCGGCTGTTAGATTATGAGTTGATGTGTCGGGATGCTATATTGACAAAAGATATAAATAATACATCCACGAAATCAAACTCAACGTTGTTGCTAGCACTTCATAAAAAAACTAAGAAAGAGATACTATATAGTCGCAGATCATCAAATTAATTTGTGAAGTATTAGAAATAAACAATTACATATTGTTTAAAAAAACTCTTTCAATTTTTTCCTCCAGCTTAAGAATAAAAAATTAAGTGCTTAAACTAATGTCTTTAATTTAATCTATATATATAAAAGTCCTGACTGACTGAGATATCAACGCACAGCCTAAACTACTGAAGTTAGAAACTTGAAATTTTTATAGTTGGTTCCTTTTATGACGTAGGCGCACACTAAGAAAGGATTATTGGAAATTCCACCCCTAAGGGGTTTAAATAGGGGATGGAAGTTTATATGAAACTCCGTCATTTTTCAAGCTGTTTCCATCAAAGATGGTATTTGAGCTTTCAGTTAAAAATAAAGAAGTACGTGTGTCACAGTTTTTGAAAATTCCACCTCAAAACCTAATTCCACGCGGACGAAGTCGCGGGGGCAAAAGCTAGTCTTATATGTTATCAATTTTACAAAGATTGCCTGAAATGGGATAAACTCTTCGATCACAGAAGAAAAAATAAGGATTCAGTACTTCATACTTCAACAATTATTCAAATGCATCATTGTTCTTGACTTATGTTATCGTGACACATGCTGTCCCGACTCCCGGCTCAAAACTACGGATAGCGGCTTTTTAATTTTATGATTATTTTATTAAATATTTTTTATTGCATTTCATGACTATGTAAATCTTATGCGTTCTGACACGTATTTCACGTTTATGTTCATTTTATAGTCTCCTAATGCCATTAAAAATTTAATTTCAAAATTTTCAATAATTAATGTAATTCAATAATGCGCATTAAAATTTAAGCAAGTGTACTTAAAAATTAAACACATTATTTCCAACTTTGCAATTCAACACCGCATTATATCCATCCAAAGTTTTGACTTATAATATTCAGTATTATAGCACTATATTATTTTTAGTATATTAAAATAAAGGAAAAAAAGAAATATTTTTTATTTTACACTAATCCAACTAAAAATAGAACATCAAATAAAAAGCATAATAAGAATAATTTGATGGTCTCCAACCCGGATCTTTCGTAAAAAGTACAGCATTAATCCACTTTCTAGCCTTTCTGCAGATTGTGCAGGAATAATAACTATTGAAAACTTAGATCTATTATTATTTTCGTCCTCGTCACAATGCGGTTAACAACGAAAAAAATATATAATCATAAAATTTCAAAAAATCAATTTATTAATATTTAGGGTTCTGGTATTATATTGTCGACTTTATTGTTGCATCTCAAACTGTTCACTTATCTAAAAGAAGACTTTGCAAATCGCTTTCAAGGATGAGTAAATATTTATTAATTCTAAAGAAGCCGTCTCCACTTTTATCAACCAGATTACATAAATATGACATAAATGATCTTACCGAGTAAGTGCACTCGGTGGTACACAAATCGGACTAACATGCGGTATCTGCTTATTTTTCTATGATCGAAGGATAAACTTCATTCGCTGGGGGCATACATAAAAAAAATTAAAAACAGATAATAATAATAACCTCCAAGCTTCCAACCTCCAACGCATCCAAAAAAACTCAAGAAAAAGTGTCTTTTATCGTGTCACCAAATTGTCATTGGTTTGATAACACAAAAATATTACATGGAAATTTCCATTTCACTTTAATTCGCAAACTTTCGCCATGCCACAATGAAATAAACTGTTTGATTGCCTCAGTATCAGAAAAATGGACGCCGGTTGCTTTATTCTGGGTTGCCTGCTTCTGTTTCAGATGACCACCCTACTTATGCTCCTGAACCCAATAAACGACGTCCGGAAGACGACCAAATTCATTAATAGAATAGCGAAATACAACAGAAGTTACTATTACCTAGGCATTATTGCATATTTTATTGTGATCATATATTTCGGGATGTATTTGCCTCTGCAAAAAATACACGATCTGATAACAAATAATGTCCTCACAAATTATGAGAAACTGACAGCTCTCCATAGGATCGAGAAGAACTATTTTATCGCTGGCTTTTCCCTTTTTATGTTCGTTGTGCAGTATGGCCTCAAAGCTTTGATTACGTATGCAGCAACACTTCTACACCTAACAATGACAGCGAGACATTCCCTCGCCGTTATCGGACGTCATCCAATTCAAGACCAAATCAAGAACCAGACAGGAGTCTCCCGGATAAATATTCTACCGAATTTGTTGAAAGTGAAGCGATCGGTATCGTATGAAAATATTCTGTTTGCTAACGAGATCCGCGATCAACTCAGGGCAGTATTTAAGAAATCGTCCAACCGAAACGATGCCAGCACTATTTCAAATATCACTGATAATAATAACAAAGTAAGCAATATTTTGTGCTCCACATAGATAGTTTCTTCGAATAAAGTTGATACCATCCTTTTTTCGTTTTCGTATTGCGAAACCATCGGCACTATAATATTGCACGTAGAAAATTCTGCCAAGTATTTGGAAATTCTTTGGAATTACAACGGGGCGTGAGGCAGTGGGAAATATTCGAAAAGACAAGGCCATAAAAATAAAATGCCGCTACAGAGGGAAAAGAAAAATGTCAAATTGGAATGTGTGAGCGAACGGGGGAAAGGAGGAAAATAGGATATATTTGCGCATAGTAGGACGCTTGTGGGGCTGATTAATTAGATCAATATTTATTCAGATATAATGGGAAAGATATATCAGAATACTATACCCATAGATAATATCAGACAACTGCATATATTTTTACAAAATGGAACACACTTGTATATCATATTATTTTATTTTTATTTTTTATGTACATATAAAGAATTACAAGACAGAAAAATACATATATTAGAAGAAGTAGACATAGGTGAAGCTTATCTCTAAAAAAAGAAATTTCTTCCAGCTTCCCTTGAGAGTGAGTAAGGTGAAATTATAGAGAATGAAAAAAATTAGAACCTACAAAATATAATTAGTGTAATTGCTTAAAATTCTAATCTTTTAAACTAAAACCTACAAAATATAATTAGTGTAATTGCTTCAAATTCTAATCTTTTAAGCTTTCAGCAACATTTCAAAGGAAAATTGAGTTAGAACAGATTTTATAAAATCCATCATGTAACTATAAGATAGTTTTTTTTAACCTTTTGGTGAAGTTGTAACTTTGTTGTGAAAAGTTTTATTGTTCCTAAAGAATTGTACCCCAAAAAATCTTCGCGTAAAAAATATTGATACTCAAAAGTTTTTCTGCTATAGTAGAAATGCAAAATTAATATTTTATACTTGGCAAAAGCAGTCAAAGTAGGAACAAAGCATAGTAAATTTATGCGTGCAGTAGACGATGGTTTGGCAAGCACTTGGAACTGTTGGCGCCAGTCAAGCTATCAGGTACAGTGGACTAGATAAATAATATTATGGCTTATTAAAAACAAAAGAGATTGTGGAAAGTTTGTTTTATTATTTGATATTTGACTAGCTGATGCCCGTGATTTCGTCCGCGTGGATTTACTTTTCGAAATCCCGCGGGAACTCTTTGTATTTCCGAGATAAAAAGTAGCCTATGTCACTCTCCAGGTCCTCAACTATACCCATGCAAAAAATCACGTCGATGCGTAGCTCTGTCGCAACGTGATTGACGGACAAACCAACAATTGTTTTGTTGATTTGTCAACACACACAAACACACTTTCGCATTTATAATATTAGTAAGGATGTAGTTATGATTATATGCGTTATGTACTTCTTACAATAGAAACTGCAAGTAGCGGTGAAGTTGGTTAGAAAAAAATGGTATCCTAGACAAAGCAAATGATAAATATGAAACTTATCGTCAGGATGCGATTATCCTAGCGGCGGGAGATGAATGAATTAATGAAATTATTCTAAAAATATTTTTTTTTCTTTAAGTTTTCGTTTATAGTTTAGTTTTATGCACGCAAGCCGCCACAGGACTCGCTTCGGATTTTATTTGCGATTCGAAGTAGTAACGCGGGATTTTTTTTTGTAATTAGCTGTATTATTATGGTTGTTATCCTTTCGACAGATTTTCGTTTCGTCAGATTTTTGTTTCGACAGCGTGTCACTTTGCTATCTCAAATGTACAGGAACGTATAAAAGACATACTAAGTCTATTAATAAAGTATGACAACAGTCAAAATTATAAAATACTAATTGTTTCCCGCGACTACGTCCGCGTAAAGTTTTCTAAAACTCCCGCGGCAATCCCATTAGACTTTAATTAACTATAATTAACATGGGCATTAACGATCTATCCACACATTGGAGGGTCTTCCAACGCTACTCTTTCCGATGCGGGGTTGGCATTTGAACACCTTGTAACCCCATGACCTATCAGTTCTTCTCCGTATATTCTCCGTCCACTACCACTTCAGTTTCATGACTCTGGCTCTCCTAAAAATCTCCTCATATTACAATGTAACATACTCGTTGTAAATATTAACACTTACACAAAAACCCTTATTTACAGTCAGCTATTAAGCGGGTTTTTTATAAATATTGTTGATCTAGGCCAAACAACCCTTGAGCACTTCAACTTCATGATTCATGCTTGGTACGAAATCAGTTTAACAAAGTAGAAAATTGTACCCTACGAAAATATCGCCGGGCCATTGCGTCCAGGCTTTGTTAGGGTTCCGTAGCCAAACGGTGCCAAAGGGACCTTATTACTGACTCTCCACTGTCCGTCAGTCCGTTCGTCCGTCTCTCACTACGCTTTATCTCACAGAATTTGTATTTCTATTGCCGCTATAATGACTTATAATAATAAAAAAAGTTAAAAATGAAAGAGGGTCTCCATACAATAAACTTTTGTTTTTGCTCGATATTAAAAACAGCTGGTGTTAAACCTTGTACGATTGTACTATGGTACGGAACCCTTCTTGCGTGGTTCCGACTCGCACTTGGCCGGTTTTTCTTATTTTATATATCAACCTCACGCAGCGTGCGTGTCCCATAGGAGTTCTCCGGGTCACCGCGTTGTACGCATTTTGGGATTCTTTACGTGACGTGGGCTTTGGTAATTATAAATGAAATATGCATTCTGTTTTACGTCGGAAAATCCTCCGTTGCCGCTGAGTTTGACAACATCTGGCTACTTAATGTTTCGATCCCTTGTTGCGGCGTTAAATTATGAAATAAGGTTGAATAAACTTGTGTTTTCCCACACACCGACAAAGTTTTCTTGCGTTCATGTTTCTATGTAATAATCTTAGATAATGTAACTTTTTTTTTATTCGATGGCAAGATAGTCCTTGTCTGCGATCTCACTTGATGGTAAGTGACGATGTAATCTAAGATGGTAGCGGGCTTACTTGGAAGAGGTATGGCAGTGTACATTCAACCCATACCCCTAATCGATGACCATCATTGAAATTTCAATTTTATTCTTGTACAATTAAGGTGTATTTCTGTTCGTCGCATGGAAATATTTTTCCGTGCCATGCTGTTAGTGGGCGAAGATGGTAGCGAGCTTGGAAGGGTTATGGAAATGTAAATTAAACTCTTGTCTATCCATATTTTTTGTTAAATTAGATTTTTCTAAGCAAATCTCATTATTTAGCTTTTTGATAGCTTATAATGAAAAAAAAAAGATTTATTAGCTCCCTCTAACAACAAATTAATCACATCGCTCCGTCGCGTCGCTTTGAACTTAAAGTTTCTTTTTTTATTCTTACTCATTCACTTTATTCGCTCATCTTGAAAAGCTTACCGCGAAACAAAGAAAACTTTCAAATAATGACCATCTAAATCCCCGGAGCGCGGATAAAAAGTACTCTAACCGTAATTATGTCAGAAAGAACTATCGGGCAGTATTTGCTTTAAGATTTATTTTATCCACCAAATCCTCTCAGTGGTCTTTTGTCTCGACCGCTAAGTAGGGGACAGTCAGCATCCAAGTTTTGTAGATCTCGGCGACCGCGGCTTCCGATTTCATCCCCTTTATTATCGACACGTATGAATCAAATCGATTGCCCATAAAAATATTGCTCCCTATTTTTTCAAACGAAAGTTATTTTCGAAAAGAATAAGTGCCTACAAGTATAAAGTTCGTTGGGTAAAAATATTCATCAAAGCTTATTTTTACAGTTGAGATATTAATAAGGAACGATAGCAAAATTAATTGTAATTAAACTTTAAAATATCATAGATTAAAGATTGGTAGTCGCTAAGTCGGTAAGATGTTATTATGCACAGCTTCATCCGCGTACAGTTAGTTTTTTAAAAAATCCCGTAGGAATCCATTGTTTTCCGGGATAAAAATTAGCCTAGGTAGCTCTCCAGGTATCCAACTATTACCTATGCAAAAAAAGCAGGAGGATCTTTTGCTTCTTTACTGGGTGATTGAAATAACGGGGAAACAAAAAAACACAGCTTTTCCAACACACGATACATATTTTCAGAGAGAGAGCCAAAGACAGACACCCAGTCACATAGTCAAATCCTGCCACAGATAAATAGTAACAAAGACAAATACCCTACAGTGATTGAAGGAGATAGCAATAAACAAACCTACTTTCGCCTTTATTGTTCTAATTGAGGACTCGGAGAGTGACATAGTCTACCTTTTATCCTAGAAAAACGGGGGTTCCCACGGGATTTAGAAAAACCAAACTCCACACGGACGAAATTGCGTACAAAAGCTAGTAGAAGAATAAAAAAATAAATGTTGGTAGCATAACAACTTAACTAGAACACTAGAAAAGCTTAGAAAATCTACTCCCATCCAACTGATCTACGAAGCCAGTAAAAAGGCTTTATCTTGATAAAACTCTACCGGATTTCTTCCTCGCGGTCCTTTGATACAACTACCGGACTTTCGCCCGATCATTCAATCGAGAACTGCTATTTCCATCGATTTCAAATAATACTTTTATTACTTTTATTGTCAGGGGCATCTATTAACTAATACTTTGGGTTATGGATGCTCCCGTATTATTGACTTTCGACCTGAAAAGTTATTGCTTGATAATTTTTGGACCTATTTATGTTTAGGCAACAATTCACCAAAAAATAATAATATTATTATAATGTTCTCTCTCTTAATGTGTTACTGGAGACGACCGTGGGACATGGAAGATATTGTAGGGCGCAAGAGTATGTCCTCAAACTCATTACTCAGGATGCTATTCCCTCACTCTCAGAGTTCAATCGGACAGCAATCCGATAGGACTAAAGACAGATCAGTCAAAAGACAGATGTTTTTACATACTCTACGTACACGTGAACCAATAAACAAATAAATAATACGCAACTGTGAAAGACATAACTCTCCCGAGTGGTAATAAATAATAGTACAACGATTCAAGTGCCAAGCTGAAGACTAGGAGAGTTGATATAAATCGCGATCTCTGAGTAAGGCAGCGAATACGTCAGAGATAACGCTATGGGAGGGTCTGAAGACAAAAGGAGATGGACAAAAAGGAGATAGATATAGAGCGTCCTGCTAATGGCCTCTCTGGCAGCAGTCTTAGAGGCGGTTCGCGTAAATAAATAAGCGAATGTGTTTTCTTTTTCTATTTTTAGAGTTCCGTGTCCTTAAAGCAAATAAATATCACATGTTTAAAGTGAAACGTTAAAGAAACCTCACTGCAATTCAGAGTGGCTTTTTTGGTAGTCATGATGGTTGTTTTTTTTACCTAAAGTCTACTGCTCGACTGCGATCACATCTGACTGTAATTGAAGATGCGGCCTATTCTATGTTGGAGCTCATTTTGTTAGAAAAATCGATACTTCCAGGAAGGCAGCGATTTATATTATGTGCTAGCTTTTGTCCACTGCTTCGCTCATGTTAAGTTCGATATTTCAAACCCCTATTTTACAGCCTTAGGGATCTAATTTTCAAAAATTCTTTCTTAGCGGATGCCTGCAGCATAATAGCTATCTGTATGCCAAATTTCAACTCAATCCTTCCAGCGTTTCGAGCTGTACGTTGATAGATAAGATCACCGCTTGATGAGCCATCAGCCATAAGAGTAACAAGCACAATAATACTCGGTATTTAACAGGAACTTCCAGGCAGATTCAAGAGAGATTCGCAGATATGAAACATCTACCTACGGAACCTAAGTACACCAGGCTCTTACTTAGCTAGTTTTTTCCTTTTATATTCAGGCTGGGGCTGGGACGAGGTTGTTTCACGACTGCTAGCTGCTGAAACTAGGTTAGATTTGCTTACTGCGTTTAACTTTTTTTCATACGCGAAAGTGAAAGCGAAGTCGCGACTCGTAACCCATTTAAAGCAGAGTAGGAAAGATTTTATAATTGAGCACAGCTGGCTTATTTGCATTATATAAATTAGAGAGATAGGTATTTCAGATTTAAAATGCTCACTAGTCATTTTTATCAATCCAGAATCAAATTCAAATTCAAAATTTTTATTTCATGTAGGCCAACTTGTGGCTCTTATGACAAGTTGAAAATCTACCTCCGGTTCGGAATGCTGATTCTGCTGAGAAGAGCTGGCAAGTTGCTCTTTTCAAAATAAAAAATGTTACAATATGTAGCTTATTTATCCGTAAAGATAAAGTTGTTTGGAATAAACTGTGTAAAATTAACTAATTAAATTAACTCTGTAATAACTTCTACTTATTTAATGTGTCTTTACACACTGTTTAAAGGAGATGTACTAAATTGGGCCCAACTCGGGGTTTCGCACAGTTATATAAAAATATGGAGAAAATAAGTCGATAAATTACTTACATAATTGAATGGTTTTTATTTATGTACAGCTCAGGAAAATCATACAAAACATTTTTTTTAACTAAGTACGAAACCTAATGCCTTTTCTTTAGTAGAAACGGAACGTTTTCATGAATGTCAGTTTAATTAACCACAGACTAATATAGTACTAATGCAACTATGGGTTGGTGTGGGTTCTGGCCTTTTGGTACCTACCCAAATAGATTATCTTTATAAAATCAGTAATCTAGAAATAGACCAAAACTTGTTGCAAAACACTTTGCATTAAATAATATACTGATTTACAAAGGAAATATACTTTAAATATTTATAATAAAAAAATTGTGCATCATGAATATTTTTTTTTATCACAAAAAAGCTAGAACCCAGATCTGAAAAAAGACGTCTTGAGAGACTGTTTCTCATTCTCATTGTGTCTTGCGCTTTGTGAATATAATTTTAGTGTTTTAACAGTTTTCGTGGATTATTTAATATTATTTACCAACAAAAGTAAAAGAAACATGCATCCAAACATCTTGCCGTAATACTTTTTCCACTTATTTAAAGTATTTAAACAAAGAACTTTAAATATTGAACGGCTTTTTCACATAACCTACAAATCTAAAACGAAAAATAAAACAAAACTCCCAAGGTCTGCAGAAGTACGAGTTTTTGATGTAAATAGCAAGCATCTAAATCTTCAAAATAAAGCATGTTTCATCCTTGTTCAGTGTTGGGCCCAAGCTTGTATGGACCACAATCATCTCCTTTTTGTAATAGTAAAACTACCAATTATTTCGGAATCAAGTTATAAAAGCGACTCGACTCGACCCCACATAGGACTTTTGCACTTTACGCAAACGATAGTATGGGGTTGCTAGTTTATGACGGTGTCTAGTAAATACATAACCTGTTAGATAAAATATACCTACCCACTTTCGAATGAACTCTCAAGAATTTAAAAGGACAAAGTTTTTATGATTAGATCACGTAGAGAAACGCTAAGCATCCTCCAGCGGTCACGGAGTGACTCTAAGATTTCTCATGAGGACCATAGTAAAATATTAGATAGACAGATATAATATATCTCTCTGGCAACAACTAGAAAGAGAATCACAAAAACAAAATGAAATGACCACACGTTTAGGTGTGCAAAAAAAAAGTGTGCAAAAATAAAATATTACTGAAATATATTTTACCAAATTCGATTGTCAAATACATAAAAGGAAGAACATTAATGTTATATGGCTGCATAATATTGGGTTTAAGTAGTAAATTCAATGAAATTAGTTTGTATGGCGAATGTATAGAGATTGAATCACGACATCATGTTGCAATAGCGCTCTCTTTTTCTGTCAGGAAACTTAAAAGCTCTTTATTTTCGAGACTAGTAAAGACATAAAAAAAGTAAACTGGCATTGTGTTATAATATTATAAACCTTTTTTTAAGTATATAAAAAAAAATTGTCAAATACCCAATTGGAAATAAAAAAATGGAATAAGCAATTATTACTATTAATATTCATATCGCAGCGCCAAAGAACTAAAGAACTCGATTTAATCTCAACAAAACCAACAGTTCATTACACTCCTCGTTTTTAAAAATACACAAAAGAGACACTGAATATACTCTCCCCCCTTCATTTTATTGTAGCCATTTTCTGGGAGGCTTTGTTGGTTGGGACGCTTAGCTCGCGACCGTGCATGGTCCAAGTTAAAAGAAATAAATGAGAACAGAACTAAACGTTAGTTATACAATTTCATGTAAATCTTATCTCGTTATGATTCTGATTAGATTTGACATAGCACGAATAAAAATTTATTTTTCATACATTTTTAACATTTGACTTGCAAAATGCATCACTACTAATTTTACTTAAAGGTAGACTGTTCGTTAGGAATAGCCACAATTATAGGTGACATAATTTGATTATATTATGTTTACTTTTATTATTTTTCTGCTCATTTATAATAATAATAATATTCTGTTAATTTTCCTAGTATGGAATGAGGAAATAATTCGTAAGCGAAAATAATGAAACGTATTTCATTGCCAGGGCAAAGTGTGCTATGAGTAAGATACAATTCAATAGGCAATGAGCGTTAGGTAACAATTTCCCTTTTTCTCTGATCTTTGCCCACTGAATTGGGCGTGATTTTTTTTATATAACTGCCACAACACGAATTTAAGATTTTTAAATAAGCTTTTCTTCATACAAAAGCTCTTGTATGTAGTTTCTCGAAATTTCTTACAAATAACAATACAATACAAATATGTCTAAACATGTTTGTGTAAGAAGGGTGACCCACATCACCTTACGGATCTTTCTTATTTCGAGTAAACTTTATTTCGTTCGATTCGTTTTCTCTTATAACTTGCGCCAAGTCACGGAGTCCGAGGCCTGAATCCAGATTCCAGATACATCTGATATAACCTTAAATATTAACGTTTATTTGTGTTTGCGAGCAACGGAAGGGTGGTTTGGAAGTTTGCAAGAACCTACCTATATTTCCTACTAGATTTTAACCGTGAGGTCATTCAACTTTTGAGATTTACAAGAAATATTTTTCTTATTTTGTAGCCGTCTGGCTTCTCTTTTTCTTCTGGGTAAAAAATACAATCGTTTTATTGAGTCGTTGTACTATAACATTTCGATTAATCATTGTAAGCTAAAACTCAACTCCTAGCATGTAACTTAATATGTAAGTTAATATTAAATGAGTAAATCTGCCATTTAGTACGCAAATGACAAGATAGAAAATGAAGAAAACTAACTACACGACGTAACCACAAGTAAAACTTACGCACCCTCGTGAATAATTTTCCCAAGAATATTCAAAAAAAGTTGATCTTATTAAAATAATAATCTACCATGCATATTTATGGGCAAACCATTATTTGGAGTCACATTTATTGGAAAGTTCTTTGGTATATTTCTAATATCAATGCTCTATCCGTTTTCAGGTGTTTAAAGTTGAATCACTAGTTTCAGTAGAACGAGCGCCTTAACTTATAAAATTTTCTCTTTTCTATGTGCCTCTGTATTTTTAAAATTCCTTACCTCAGATATAAAGACATTTTTTGTGTCATAAAATCTGAATAGTTTGAGCATTTTTGTCGCTTCGTTACAAGAATGAAAATTTGGCTAACTATTTAATACACATAACTTTGACGAAAATATTGCAGGACAGAAAATGAAAACGCCTTTTTTCGCTGAGAATATTTATAAAAATATGGCATCTGGTAGACTAAAGTTTTATAAACTACGTCTAATATTCATTTTTTTGTATGTGGATTCTTTTTTTTTGCCTCATTTTTACTAAATTTTTGATAAAAGTCATAAGCACTTGTCTAAAACTGAGCATTTTTAGAGATTGCCATTTTTTAGAGATTTTTTCTTTCATAAATCGCATAAACAGCTTATATTTCAAACATCAAATATTCTTCTTTTTCTAAGGCCCAAATATTTTGAAAACAGTTAAAAGTTTTGTCTTTTTTGTATTGAAATCTGTAAATTAACATCTTATGAGCCCCTGACCTACATTAAAATGATTCTTATTTTATTTTTTCGTTTTTAAATTAGGTCTCTATTAACATAATATTATTCCTACACACAGAAACAATAAGTTTTAAACATAATTTTATTTAAATATTAATAAGGTATTATGTGAACTTAGCACTAGAACTGTCTTCTCTCAATTCCCAAATAATTCATGGTTTATTTTCCCGATAAAATCCTTCCATCAAAAGCTTATTTTTTTTTTCTTTTTTAAGCAAATTTCGCTAAGCCTGCATAAAAGCAAAAACGCCCGCCCTGTATCGTGTTCCCTCTCGAGACTACGTCAAAATAAACAGGGCTTATAAAAAATTGTGGCAAAAACGAAGCGTAAGGGTTATAGAGGCATCGGTGATGGAAAACCCGTGTTGTGATGGTCCATGACCTATTTTGCGGTAAATGAAAACCGTATACCGTGTTTACATTATAATTGTAGGCGGGTTTTGAGAAAGTAATTTGTTCTAGTGGGATCTTTACCAATAATAAATTGATACAATTTATTTTGCCTGCCTCGTTAGTCTAGTGGTTACCAAGTTTGACTGCGGATGATGAGGTCCCGGGTTCGATTCCCGGATTGGGCCAAAAAATGTATTTTTTTGGCCCAATCCGGGAATAATAAATGGGTTTGGTAAAAAAATAATGTAAATGGGTTTTTCTGTCAAGAAATTCTCAGTACTAACCCGGAGTTAGGAAGTTGGCGGTGAATCACCCCCGTGCCTCGGAGAGCACGTAAAGTCCTGCGCCTGATCTCCCTCCGGTGTGTTAGATTTCCCGTCTCATAGGACTATGAGAGAGAAGGAATAAAGAGTGCAATTGTATTTGCGCACAAACTTGTGAACTGAAATAATGAATAATTATCTTCTGTACAATCGATAGACGGACGCCCAGCACAATACTGGGCATAGTTCTTTTATAGGCATAGGCCTCACCTTACCAGTAGGGTTAGTATAAGTTTTAATTCGTTTGATCGATGACATTAGCTTCAAAGTTAAATGAACCCTACGAGTATTGATTTAAAGTCACAAATTCAGAACAACCGACTTTAATTTGGAGCGTATCGTATACATAAACATATAAGAATGCATTTACATACTATTTGCAAACACAAAACTATTTTTTATTTTTTTGGAGGTCTTAGTATACTTACTTTAGTGGTATACTTACGATGGGACTAGTGCATAACTGTGGGGGGTGATTATGTTTAAAAATAGACTTAATTTTGAAAGATTGAAATAAACCGTTTTTGAGCTATAGCCATTTGTCTCTTTACTTATTGAATGACCCTCGTACTTGAATTTTGACGGATAATAATTAAAGATGTGGAAAATAACCAGGGCTTATAAAAAATATGGCGAAAACACAGCCAGTGATGGAAAAGCCGTGTAGTGACAGTCCGTGACCTGTTTTCCGGTAAATGCAAACGGTACGGTATGTTTACATAATTGTAGGCGGTTATTGTATCGTATATTACATCCTAGGGGTATAATACGCTCGGCGATGGCTATTCGTAGGCTTGGATTACATTTTTAAATTGCACCAGTTGAAAATAAAACAGAAATTTGTTACTGTGGCGCCTATAACAACTGGGAATATAAGAGGGTTGTATAATGTATAGCCTACTTAAACATTTTATTTAAGAACTAGCTGATGTCAGCGACTTTGTTCACGTAGATTTGGTTTTAAAAATCTACGTAAACAAACTCTTTGATTTTTCGGGATAAGGACGTAAGGAAGGATGACAAGATAGTACTTGACAGCGATCTCCTCTTATAGTAAGTGACGATGCAGTCTAAAATGGTAGTGGGTTAACTTGGAAGGGGTATTGCAGTGTAAATTAAACCCGTACCCGTATAACTATGAATTAGATTTTGTGTAGTACTAAACAAGAATATACAGCCACGTGGCTCTCGTAAAGAACATTTTTTTCTGTGAAAACAAACCCTTTTATCTGATTACACAGCTTCCTAATGTCGGGGAGAAATGGTAAGTTTCCGGGCTGTAAGCAATATTTCTGTGAAAAAAACATAAAAGTCCGCTCCGTGTTTTTACGGGTTGCGGAAACCGGCGTAAAGGTAGACAAACAAAATAATAGAAATGGCCGCCGTTCTTCCGCAGCGTAGTCTTCGAAAAGATTACAGTGTTACAGCATCGTAAAATTGGTAGGGAACCATATTATAACAATGGTTGATTTAGTACTTTAGTGAATAATATCGTTGATTTTGTTTTTCGTTATGGTACGGCTTCTGACTGACTGATCTTTTAACGTACAGCTCAAACCAATGGACGGATTGGGCTGAAAGGCATACACATGCCTATTGTGAGGTAGGCATCCGCTAAGAAAGGATTTTGGAAAATTAAAGTCGTAAAATAGGGGTAAAATGGGGGTTTGAAGAATTGAAATTAACGTGAGTGAAGCCGCGGGCAAAAGATATTTCAACTTTATAAGCTTGGTCCGCGGCTTCGTACGTGGAGTAGAGTTTTCTGAAAATCCCACAGGAGAAAAATCATGAAACATGATTCTAGATAAAAAAGCCTTCAGCTCGGACAATGCGAGCATCCATTGATCATTATTATGAAATATGTATTCATTAATTAACTCTTAGATTATAAACTTGGTGTAGCAATAAAAATTTTCTATCTATCTATCTAAACGGACAGACACACAGAAAAACAAAGCAAACTTATGACACCACTTGTTCTGCATCGGCGGTTAAAAGAAAACAAACCCCCTGGGATGACTTCCTGTCCATTAGTCAGAGTGAATGAGAAAGAGAAAGAAGAAGAAGAGTGAGATAATTACTATTATTGATATATTGCTGAGTGGAGTCCATTTTGGGACCACACATATTTATTTATTTTTTGTTTTGTATTTCTCTCTGTCATTAACTGTGCTGTGTGTCTCAAATAAATGCTTTTTCTTCCTTTCTTTCTTTCTAAGAAGCATGTGTGGAGCGAGATTTATAGAACGCCTATTTTTGTCTGCGGATGGCGCAAACAGATCGATAATAAATGTTGGTGATGACAGATAAATAGGCGTAACAAGCTATGGATAAAGTTCTTCAGCTCAGAATATAGAATAGTTTTGTCCATCAAATGTTAGGAAGTTGAAGATTTCAGAGTATTAGGAGTAAATTCCTTGCCCCGGCTAAATGTTTCCGGTGCATGAAACTATCTCGGGCATTATGTATATGAGGAGAATTCACAAGTCATAATGTTCTACCCTCTTCCACTGTGCGCTTAGTGTGAGTTCCTTTTTACTTACATTTTACTTTGACTCTGGCGTCCTAGTAAAATGGACCTAAATGCAATTGTTTTTTTAGGATTTGGTCTTTAATACATTTACAGACAGCGTGGAATCTGAACTGGAAACTTCTAATAAAATAAACAAATTAGTTACCAGAAGGCTGATAACTTACGTACCTGGTCCAACATAACATTGTAAGTTTGGTCATTCAGCGATCTCGCTGAACCATCTGGTTCAGCCAGTATTCTGGGCACATTTCCTCGTTCCAGCAGTACGGATAATATTTTTGACATAGAACTTTAGATTTTGTCCATTCAACTTTTGAATTGCCTTTAAATAATAAATGTATTTGATGGAAAACAAATAAGGTTTATAGGAGAGACTAACTTATTCTGGCGTCGGAGTGTTACAAAAATTCAAAATCTATCAACGCTAGCGAGATTGCGAAACCTACACTAAGGGTGCTCTTCCTGTGCTAACAATGATAATAATATAAGAAACTTTATTAAAGCTAACAAACTAACATACGAGTAAGAAACTTAGAGTAGGTTTTGCAGTGTTCTGTGTCATAGTAAGAGGAAGTACAGTTTAAGCATATTTTGCATTATATATAGCTTTGTAACACTTTATTTTTGAATAGATCAACTGCTGAGATTAAATAATTATAAGAGCTACAAGTTACCTACATGAAATAAATAACGAAAGCGTAACGTGGAAGAATAACATTTGTAAAAACGGAAAATAAATCAGTTTAAAAATAAATAAGTCATAAGCTATTATAAGCGTCTCTGTCTAGAACGAAATTTTCTATGGAGAGTGTATGAAGCTACTTAAACGTGACGTCATGATTTAATAGCGCTCTCTTTGTCTAACACGAAACTTAAAAGCTATAAGTAATTATATTTTCGAAACTAATTCAGATATTTAAAAAAAATGGCTTTATATTATAGTATTAAAAATCTTTTTTTAAGTATATCTATACTAATACTATAAAGCTGAAGAGTTTGTTTGTTTGAACGTGCTAATCTCAGGAACTACTGGTTCGAATTGAAAAATTCTTTTTGTGTTGGATAGTCCATTCATCGAGGAAGGCTTTGGGCTGTTCATCACGCTGATCATAATAACAGAAATTGACGCGGATGAAGTCGCAGGCAACAGCTAGTAAAAAATGTTTTGCCAATTCCATGTCCTACGCATATAAAACTAGCTTTTGCCCCCGCGACTTCGTCCGCGTGGAATTAGATTTTGGGGTGGAATTTTCAAAAACTGTGACACACGTACTTTTTTATTTTTAACTGAAAACTCAAATACCAACTTTGATGGAAACAGCTTGAAAAATGACGGACTTTCATATAAACTTCCATCCCCTATTTAAACCCCTTAGGGATGGAATTTCCAATAATCCTTTTTTAGTGTGCGCCTACGTTATAAAAGGAACCAACTGTAAGTATTTCAAGTTTCTAACTTCAGTAGTTTAGGCTGTGCGTTGATATCTCAGTCAGTCAGTCAGGACTTTGAATTTTATATATATAGATTAGGTATATTTCGCATATTTAATGAAAATGACAATGACGTAGTTTAATATTCAGCAGGCAAATACACAACAGGACGAAACTCATGACATAGTTGACTTACACAGGTTTCTGTGCAAACAATAATATGCGGAAGTTTGATAAAGCTCCCAAACTTATGAGCACACCCGAACTTTGCGACAGCGGCTTTGCGGCGCAACCGTGATGTTGGGAGAACCGCTCGCATAATATACTGGGTTGTTTGCTTTGATACCACCTTTCTCATCACCCGCCCGCATGCCACTGTAACTAATTGCGCCCTCAACACCAGGTCAGGGATTTTTTTTAAAACAATATCAACCAGGCTGAAGAATAGAATAGAATTGAAATATTTTTTATTCAAATAAACTTTTATAAGTGCTTTTGAATCGTCGATGAATCTACCACTAGTTTGGAATGCCCTTCCTGCCGAGAAGAGCCAGCAATAAACTCGGCGGTTGCTCTTTTCAAAAAATTTTTTTTATAATAGGTAACAAAACTATGTATGCAGTGCTTCCACAATGAAGTTTCGTAAGTCCTACATACAATCCAATGCATGTTAAGAAGAGTAGACAGAAAGCAGACCCATTCCCGTTGGTGGCACCCGTTCACGAGCTTGACGCATGATCCAGCCGTTGCTTCGCTCAACCATGGTAACGCAGTTGAATGGTATCTTTCTATCCGCTCCAAATAAGCGGAAAGCTTGTTCTAGGAGCTAGTAGAGCTTGTCTAAACTGAAATGACGCGGCCCACTACCACATTTACGCACACAAGACACTATGTATTGTCACAACTAATTGAATACAAGAAATAAAAAAGGGTCTAAGTGCCAAAAATTTCGTTTCGGATTTTATTACGTTATTATTTAGTATGTTCCCTCGCCAATAACCTAAAATAAGGACTAACCGACTAACGTTGTAAAGAATTTTATTGTAATAATAACCATGTGAAGTTTAAAATAAAAATATGTTTAAATGATTTATTAATTATTATTTAAAACACAAATTCTGCTCTTTTTTGTTTTGGTACTTAGAGCCTTTTTTATTTCTGGTATTCAATTATGTCGTGGGGCGCGTCATTTCAGCTTAGACAAGCAAGCTCTACGACAATAGTGCAACGGGTGGGGCTCGAACCTGCGACCTTTCAGTTGTCAGTCCGGCTATTGAGGATTGTCTAATAAATGACCAATTGCGTGTCAGTCTAAGGTTTCGTAGTTGTAAATACTGAAAATAGTATATTATATAATTTTCATCATAAAATGTGTTTTACATTTAAAAACGAATATAAACATATTTTGACAGATTTTCAATACAAAAACTGTGAAAATATCAAAAAGCTCGTATAAGACTTATTTTACGTTGGTAAAATCGGCCCTTTGTAGAAAATAAAATCCAATTCCATCCAAGGCCGCCCAACCATATAACCTATACACCATAAAATTGTCGTTAGTTGATTTACTTGGATACTTTGGGTTAATATTTACGGCTCTAATTGCTAAGGAAGCAACCTGTCAGTCCGGATGCGGATTAAATTTCACACAATGTTAGCCGCGATTAGGAAGTAACAATTTCCTGAACACGCATTCAAGAATTAAGCGATTCACGGCAACAATCGCCTTAAAGCGCCATATCTTTTACTCTAATCTCCTAATCGCCTGAAACACCGCCTGAACTAACAAATTATGTACCAACTAACTAAAACATGATATGTACATATTACCTATTATTATTTGTTTGTAATACAATAGTGATAATGTGACCTGATTTCGAAATCATAACAATAACAAACGATTGGAGCGGCTAGATAAACAACGTTAATACAAGTTCAGATCGACAGAGTAGGTGATGATTTAATAATAATAAAGATCCTTTGAACGACAGAGACATTTACTATACTTACGCAGTCAGATTTTTTTTTTCAGAATATGCTTGTGGAATCACGTATCGAGATCCACTGACCATACCGATAAATGGGCTCTTACTTACATAATATAGGTCCAGCAACTTATTTCTTGTGACAGAGTCGCTAGAGGAGAGATTAGGATGATTTAAGTATTCGAGAAAATCGGTACTGCATTTTCATAATACTCGGTACGATACTCGTACTGGAAGGAACTGACAGCAGCAAAGACCATGAACACTTGGACAGCGAAATTAAGCGGAATGATATTTTAAAATAGCAGCCTAGCAATATATAATATAATAGCAATTTTGTTGGTGGTACTGTAAAGTGCACGTTCTGCGCAACGAAACTTAGCTATGTTGAGAGCATTCAAAAGAGTATCGACTATTACTTATATTGCGTTAATATCTACCACTGAAAAAAAGTAGAAAACTGATAACAAGCTTTAAAATGAGTCCATTACCGAACAAATCCCGAGGGAAACACCCAGTTCGAAATAAATGACAAGAATGAACTCATGTGTAAAAGGGAATATCTACAAATCAATTTTGCTGGCCCACAGTTACCGTGACGACTTTTGCGCAGTCAAATAGAAACATGTCTTTAGGCCTAAAGCACTGATGTTCCAAGGTTTAGGCTTAGTCTGAATTCTAAACGAGTTAAGTATGTAAATATATAAAAGGAAAAGGTGACTGACTGACTGACTGATTTATGAACGCACAGCTCAGTTCACTGGATGGATCGGGCTGTCTGGTACACAGATGAATTTTTGAAAATTCAACCAATAAGGGAAAAAAATAGGGGTTTAAAAATAAAACTTACCGTGAGCGAAGCTGCGGACAAAAATCCCGCAGGATATCGAGGTCCTTAATTATATGCTCATGCAAAAAATTATGTCGATCCGATACTCCGTTGCTGCGTGACTGAAGGACAAACCAACACACTAGCGCACTTTCTCATCTTACGAATATTATAAATGCGAAAGTGTGTTTGTTTGTGTGTGTAGACAAGTAGCAGTTAGTTTTTCCTTAAATTACTCTGCAACAGAGTTATAGATCGACGTGTTTTTTTGCATGATTATAGTTGAAGACCTGAGGACCTGAAGAGAGTGACATAGGCTACTTTTTATTTATAGGAATCTTTTTATTTATAGGATTTTGAAAACTATATCCACGCGGACGAAGTGGGCATCTTATTTTATTTAGGTGGGTTTATAAAATAAGTAGGTTGATTCTGTGAACGTAAAATTCGATATACCTAATTAAAATAGTTTTAGTAGTCTCCTTTAGTGTAGTATAGAAGGCGTTACACTATTATGTATACTAAATTGTGTATCGTAAATACCGGACTACAATCGATTATCGGACACTAATCAATACATATACCTATCCATCTAGGCCCAAATGCGGTACTTTCCGCTTGTGGACTGACGATTTCCTACTCGGTTAGAATCAGATCTACGATTTCCCTGCAACCCCAGTGCCGGTAATGACTTGCCCGGTTTTAATTTGTGAACCGATCAGATTGAGGCCGCTATCGATACAAGTATCTCTGGAAAATCAATTATAGAATAATACGATAAAGGTAAAGACGAGTTTATCACATTGTGATTGAAGTAGAATATTAACTGCCGGTTTCACCGACGTCGATTTTTTAATATTTTTAGCGGAACCGCTTTGAGCCGAATCGGTTCAGTCGTTGTGGCGTGATTGAGTAACAAACATCCATCAATCCATCCATCCACCCATCCATTCATCCACACTTTCACATTAATTTATAACATTGGTAGAATAGAAAGTAGAGTTGAAGTTGTGTTTATTTATAAGCAATATAAGGTATCGCTAGCATAACTAAACCGAACCGAAAATAAGGGGGTGCAAAGTCCCTCGTCACAGAACCCTTAGACGTAGGGAGTAAGGGGTGGTACAATAAATATTCAACGATGTAGAGGACCAGTGGACATACGCTACGTATGTGACTCCGGGCCTCTGTTAGTTTATATTCTGTGAGCTAACATTGGATCCAAACGTTTGTATAAGCTATAATAATGAAACTAACAGATCCGTGTATAACCTTACTAATATTATCTCTCTCTCTCTCTCTGCGACGTGTTCCCCATTACTGATGGTCGTGAGAGCGGAATTCGATGATAATACTAAAAAAAAAGTAATATTTTGCTGTAACCCGCCAAACCAGGATAAATCTGTGTGGCAACACTCGCCTCCCGCACCTTATACACCGTCGTTTCTCCAGAATATAAGAAACACAGGAACAACACAACACCAACACGCAGCGCCACACAAACTCCTTCAAAACACACTCGACGTAAGTTTCGCTCCGACACCGGAGGATCATCAGATCTTGACTTTACAATGCACAATTTTAAAGTGACGATCGCATTGATGCAATCACTTTTAGAAAAGTTTTTAGACAATCACACAGCTAGGCTTGTACGGTTCTAGGGGATCCATGAGATTCCGGATGCTTTGTAGTTCGAGCCTAGACGTTTCAGAGAAGCCAAAACTTAGTGACCACGTAATCCACCATCCTTATTGATATAAAAAATGCGAAAATGTGTGTTAATTATTCGATGACAAGATAGTCCTTGACTGCGACCTCCCCTGATGTTACGTAACGATGCAGTCTAAGATGATAGCGGCCTACCTTGGAAGGGAGGCAGTGTAGATTCAACCCGTACCTCTAATCTGTTTCTACACGCCACCGTGCCGGAACGCTATATCGCTTGGCGGCAGGTCTTTGACGGTAGGGTAGTAACTAGACACGGCCAAAGCCTCCCTCCCAGTTTGTTTGTTGACTTGACCTTTTGAGCTAATCAAACATTTTTATCAGATTTTGTTTGTACCGTTCTAGTGCTTTTTAATGTTTAATTTTTTTTTAATAAATAAAAATTTTATATTTATATCAATAATTTGAAATACTTAGGACTTTTAAAACATGAACATGATTTCAAATTGGAACAGCATTGCTAGCAGAAAATAGGTACGGCTAAAGCCTAAAAACGTATTTTAATGTAAACGGCATGGGTCTTTAGAATTTTCTAGGCTGTATACCATAATTGCTGCAAAGCACTGTGTCCTCCTTTCAGACAAATGTGCCCATGTATCTTTCGTTCGTGTCTGCACCGCAGTTTAGCAATCATACAGTTAAAAACATAAAAATCAGATCATATTATTAAACTACAACGTCATCGGGTTTACTTAGTTTATCAGTTTTATCAAACACAGTGATAAACCACCCCAGTCAAACTCAATCGATTTCAAATCGGTCTATACTTCTCTAGGGTACGAATACGATCAATCGATTTAAATCTTTTACTAATCGCACTGATTTCCACAATGCCGAACACAGATAGACTGACAGTCAGATACTTAAAGTTATAAACAAAAAGCACCAATTGCCAGCAACGTATCTGAACTGTATGTTAGCTTGACTAGGAGCTGTACTCTGAATAGAGATTAAAGAGGGAAACGCGAGAAAAGGAATTTTAGTGGAAAGCCTCAGAATTTGTATGGCATGTCGAGATTACCACCAAACGACGCGGTTTGTCTGCTAACTAGTTTATAGCTCGTATGAGCATGACATTTTTTAAATCAACCTTTTAGGTTGAGATACGGCTTTGAATAGGTATAGTTCTTTCAATTCACGAGGGTACGCGGCTCGTGGTTGTGTGTGTGTCGTATCCGTATAAGCTTAAGCTCCTGACAGGCACGCATACTTACGCAATGTACATGTACACGACGTAACCACAAGTAAGGCGCCCGGATCTTCGTGAGATAAACGTACTACACGTTTATGTATAAAGCTTCTATCAAAAACTGAATACGCAGGGATAGCTGAAGTATCCTTACTATCCTTACTGGTATTATAAATGCGTTTATTTGTTTGGTTTGTCCTTCAATTACGTAGAAACGGAGCAACAGAACAAAGTAATTTTTGGCATGGATGTAATTAAGGACTTGGAGAGTGGTATTATAAGCTTTCATCCCGGCTTTTGTACCCTTTATACCGGAAATACAGAGATTTTCCGCGTGATTTTTAAAACTTAACTCCACGCGGACGAAATCGCTCGTTAGTAAGTAGATACCTAACCTATACATTTTTTTCTAAATCATATGTAATATATTATATTATATGATGTTAATGTGTGGATAAATAAAGAAAATATGGTATCACTGTAAGTCTGTAGGTATAAATTATACCAAGTATTTGGAAACAACAAAACCAATAATCAAAGGAGAAAGTGTTACCGAAGATGCTTTCCCTGTTTCTCTTTTGTATTCAGAGTTGTACATAATTTGCGAGGATATAAAACCCACGGCATACGCACAGGTACTGGTACATTGCTTGCTTTTTCCTTATGGAACTAGCAAGCAATACATTACAGCATTGGAACAAGCAAGCAGTACATTGCTTGCTTGTTCTTTATGGAACAAGCAAGCAAAGCAACCTATATATTATTAGTATTTATATAATAAGATTTATTTGAAACATAACAAAACACACATTGCGATTTGATTAAGACGCAGCGACGAAATTCTTCATTTAAACTCAAAAAAAAAAAGGGGTCTGCCGTCTGCATAAGGCAAATATTTAACGATCAAACATTAAGTTTTTAGTATGACGTAAAGGTTTTATGAGAAAGAAGTTCATAGAAGGTTTTTATGCTGAATAAAGCTGAATTAGTCATTCATACATTTATATTAAGAAGTTATTTTAGCGTTTATTTTGCAAGGTCTTTTATTGTATTTAAGTAGTTCTTTCCACTTGGATTGGATTTTAATAAATTTTCATTGACACTCTTACTATTATGACATTCTAGTAGTTACCCTCGACTTCATTTGCGTAAAATAATAATAAAATGAAAATTGTTTTCCACATTATATTTTCCTGATCGACATTATAAATTAATTACAGTATTAGGTAGGTAATGCATCAATGATAAACCCCGTTGGGGCACAGTGATATCACAATTAGCAGTAAATTTAAAATAATATAGAAGCAATGCTTTAACAAGACAAACAGAAAAAATATAAATATAACTGTTCTGATGTCAGCATCATCAACAACAAGAATTATAAAACTATAATAGGGATTGAACAATTTTATTTTTTTTTAAATTATTATTGAATAATTTAAAAAAAAAGTAAAATTGTTGTAGAGTTTATAGATGCCTAAGATTGCCAGTAAAGATATTCCCTGAATTAGCATGTTCCTAAAGTTATTACTAGCTGATGCCTCCGACTTCGTCCGCGTGGATTTAGTTTTTAATTCCCGCAGGAACTCTTTGATTTTCCGGAATAAAAAGTAGCCTAAGTCACTCTCAAGGTCCTCAACTGTTTCCATACAAAAAATCACGTCGATCCGTAGCGCGTTGCAGTGTGATTAAAGGACAAACCAACAAACTAATAGTATAAATTCGAACGTTTGTAAGGATGGATGTATGGATGGACGTTTGTCACTCCTTCACGCCACAACGAATGAACCGATTTGGCTGAAGGGAAAGGAGATATTATCTCTTATTCAGGACTTACATATAGGTTAAATTTTTCCCAGAAAATCACAGTTCCCGCGGGAATTAAAAACCCTAGTCCACGCAGACGAAGTTGGTGGGCATCATTGGGTCACAGAAAACAAAATTAAATAAAACGACTCGTATGGGAAATGATTTCATAATAATTATTCTTCTCTAAATTTTCAACCAACATTCGAAGAAGGATTCGGAAGCCTGTGGGGGTTATTTTCTCGAAAAAAAACCTTTACCAGGATGACGTGAATTTCATTAACAAAATAGGGTCACGTGGAAAAACGATGCATAATAGAGAAAATTTAATTTAACCTAAGTAGCATATAAACGTATTTGGGGAATGCTCTTAAAAGTGGAAGTTAAGAAGTTTTGTAGTTTCATTTCAATCCTCAACTCTTGAAACGCTACCAAAAATTACTACTTATCAAAGTATTTTCTGAACCGTAAAATTGCAATTTCGAAGTTTTGCAATTAACTAAATATTAACAAAGTTAAATAGCGATAGTGCTTGTTTTTAATATAAGCTGTTAGGGTAATACAGCTGAAGGTTTTATGCAAAGTTAATGATACATTTATTAGTTAACAAGTTAGTTATTAATTAGGCATATACCTAAAAATAGTATGTAAACCTTTAAACAACGACTGATAGAAATTGTACCTATGCTTATATAAAATATTTTTATTATATGAGTTACTGGCTGATTATATCTTTTGATTCAGGCAATTATCATGAATTTTTAGGGTATGACTATGCCTATAATTGTATATATATATCTAGGTGTTTATAAGTTAGTATTGATAGAATAAAAAAATAACTCTAATTTTTTTTTTCGAAATTGAGCCTAGATTTGGATTATTAGTTTCAAATAAAAGCAATTCAATAAAACATACTTAATTTAATCGAATTACTGTACAAATGTCCGCGTTGAATGGTGCCAGGAGTGCTGGCTGCATTTCCGCGCTGAACAGCCAGGCTGATTCTTTTCGCAAAAAACGAGCCAGCCCTTCTGTCGCTAGGTGAAATATCTCGTAAAAATTTTATTGCACTAAGGCCAACTTCATCAACCCCAAGTAAATTATAGCCAACGAGTAAATATGACGTTCTGACAGATGATCACTACAAAAAGTGTCAAAACGTCGTTCGTCGCTTACTTGGCGATGGTGAAAATGTGATCTTAAGTGTTTGTAATAAACGCAATAATCTCTCGATGAGGGTGGTATACTTGTTTTCGTGTTCAATCAATAAATATAAAATAGTACTCACAATGTAGCGCAAGGGGGGCACATAGCCGAGAGCGCACGAGTGCTCGCCCGCCGCTCGGCCGCGCCGCCGCGCTACCGCATGGCGCCGAGCCGCCAGGTCGCGCGCGCGAACTCCCCACGCGTCCACTCCTCGCGCGCGAGCTCCTCGCGCGAGCGATCCCCGCGCGCCCGCCGCGCGCGAACTCCCCGCAGGCTCCCGCGCCGCGTCGCCGCACCGTGCAGTCCACGTATCGCCACCAACAGTCCGACTGCCGACAATGCACACAATCACCGACAATGCAAGAGCGCCGGGACGCGTGAACCCGCTCGCAGGAACGAGCGCCGGACCTTAATTATGTACGAGAACTCGGTCGGTCCGCGTTCTCACATTGTCGCATTGCAGGAGAAGTAACGTTACGAACGCTCCGAACGCTGCGTTCGTGCCAACGCCACGTCTCGTCGCGGGCCTCGACGTTTCATATTGGGGATCTCGTGGCGTACTCGTGCTATCGATTCGGATACTCACATTAGCATGCCAGCGTCCGCCTCCCGGTTATCAACTAGCGTTAACGTAAACAATGGGCACAATCATTTTGGCGAGGTGTCACATGAGGGTCGCGGTCGAAGGAGCTCGGGCCGGCCCGGCTGCAGCGTCGGCCGGGCCGCGGGCTGCCACCGCTGAGTGCGGCGTCGCTGGCTCAATGAGCACACCAGGTGCGCGGGGCGCGAGCGTCGGAGGCGACACGCGCGTTCGGCACTGCAGGCCGCCACTGAGGAGGGGTGGCCCGGGCGCGCGCCCCCGCCGCCCCGCGCCGCCGCCCTCGCCGCCCTGCCGCCATGTGTCCGAACAAGAGCGAGCAAAGGGTTGTCGGCTGAGGGAAATTGCTGCTATCGTCTTTTTGCGTGACGAAAATTGACCGCGCTTTCCTTTGAAGCGTCAAGCGAGCTCTTTGACCAGCTACGTTCTGTACTTATCGGGCTGTAACTTTGAATTTTATGTAATAATGTTCCTTTAGTAAAAGCGACATCATTTTACGGTTAAGAAGAGTAACAACTTAATATTTTCATAAAATTGGTCTATCGGTTATGTAATACGCGCATGAAAAAGCCAGGGTGCGCGTCGGAAAAGCGGTAACGCAGCCCTTAAATTTACAGTGGTGAGTTCCGAGCGTAGCCGAAAGTTGCCGAGAGGTGGCGCGAGCCGCGGAGCCGAGCGCAGCCGAGCGCGCACGACCGGCGCCGCCCAGTCGATAAGGCCGTCTCCACTGGCTGAACAAAGACACTAACCTATAATAATTACATTTAATAGTGGAAAACTGAACTATTTCGTTCATTAATTACATAAATAAAGCAATACCGAATGTCCCCTTTGAAGCACTTAGTGAGTTTAATACATTTTCATAGAGTTTCGATGAGTAGAGCCGTGTAAAGAACACGTGCTGAAATAACTCGTAATCGTACGCTACATTCAACAGCTAGGGTCGCGTCAAGTGAATTTAGCTGAAAAGGAAAATTGCCGCATTATCTAATAGGTATAGATGCGACAGTATTCAATGTAGTTGATAAGGGTTGATTATAAAAATTTATATATTTACATGAAAAACCAAAATGTCCTCATATTTTATACGATTATATTTTGTAAGCCCGGAGTATTATTATAACATGCTGTAATTTAAGAAAAATTAAATCGTCTTCAATATACCGAAATAAGAATAATACCGAAATAGAATAGGGGTAATTTTCTATAACAGCTTATAAAGATTTTTAGGATTTAAAACTAATAACCTAAATGAGTCATATTCAAAAAACTTGTACATCAAGAAATAGTTAGGAAATGGTTTTGTCACGAAATGTCATTAAATGGTATATGTAAGGCTTACAAGTTATTGTACGTAATTTTATTTATTGAAAAATACAAAATAAATAAGACAGAACTTAATCCAATGGTTTTATGGTTTTATCCAATGGTTTTAGGAAATCATAATAAAACATGAACAAAAATAGAAAATCTTTAAAATTCGCTTAATTCACAAACTTATGCGAGTGTTCTTTAGAAAACCAAATAATAACTTCTAAATTCACACTGTGCACAGCTTCTCTTTTCTTCATACTTCAAAGTGTTTTCTGGTTTTAAGCGTTCCATAATATAGCGTTTTTGACGCTCAGCTCCTAATAACGGCATCTATACAAATAAATAAAATTGAAGTGTCTGTTTGTGATATCACAATAACAGCTTTTTACTAAATGCATATGAAAGAACATACGATTTATTAAAAACTAAAATAAACGTGGGCAAAGTCGCGAGCAAATGCTAGTCTTAAATACAACATGACATTAAATCTATATGTATAATCTAATAATTTGAAATAGTAATAACAAAAATATAACATGAATACTTATTTTTTTATATGAAAGGTCCTATCATAATTATTTATATTAATCCCAGTATATTTTATTTATAGTAAACAAGGCAAACCACTTAAGTATTATTTTTAACTTTCAGAACACAGCTTTATGAGTTTACCATTTACTGACGTCAAGAAAGTTAGGAAATGGTTGTCAAGAAGCTGGTGTACCATAACCCAATTTTCCCCAGGATTCCTTTCATTGCAAATTTACCCACTATTGCAGTATTCTGTTAAATAACCTATTCGTTTTCAAAAGCAATGCAATGCGAAGCGATTTTTATACTCACATTTTAGTCCTTAAAAGTGTGTCAGTAAATAGTAAAATTTTTCAACCATCACAAACTGCCGTCACGGCATAAGAACTTTTTGTCAAGAAAACAAAATGGCAGCGACTTAAAAGTTTATCTATATCATACTATAGTGTTATCAGTTGACATTACAAAATCTACAAATGTTGTAATGTAGGTACTACTATGAAAAAATCGCGTCAGTAAGCAATGTCAGTAAATGGTTTAAATTATTAGGACAATAGGTTTTTTAAATTTTTTCCATCAAAATCGTATTTGGAATTGAGAATGTCATCTATTATAACATTCTATGAACATTTCTTATTTGCGTGATTTCTTTAAAAGTCACAAAATATAAATAAAAAACGTATAAAAAATGCTTTATATAAATTGTGCATAGAGGAGGACAAACCTAAAATGTATGAAATTGAATGAAAGATGAAAGTCATGTATTAAAAGAATCATGGTTTTTCCTAATTTTATATTAGTAAACAACGATATTGATGATTTATTTACTGAGTCCATACTATGGTAATTTATGAATTTCAATGAAACCACAGAATTTTTAATATAAAACAAAGGGAGAGTGGTTTATGTACATTGGACGTTCCGAAAACACGTTATGTACAAGTTTTTTGAATATGACTCAAATGCTTTATGATTTTCGTATAACGTTCCATCCCAAATTTCACCCCTTAGGGGTGGATTCTATCAAAGCCGTTTCTTAGCTGACATCTATATTCTAGAGGGAACTACCTTTCAAAATAAGCTTTATAATTTCTGAGATTTCTTGATTAGTCAGTGAGTAATAACTCCCTTTCACGAGTATGTATCGACGCTGGAAAGCAATTTTGCTATGTAAAAATCGCTTACCGGCGTCAGTATAGCAGATAATTATATAGCTTATAGCTAACTAAAATACGAATAGATAGCTTACCTATCTAATTCAAGGGGCGGACCAACAAATTCCTAAAAAGCCGGCAACGCGTTGGTGGTGCCTCAGGTGCTACAAATGTTCATGGGCGGCGGTAATCACTTAACATCAGGTGGTCAACTGCTTGTTTCCTCGCTAAAAAATATTTAAAAAAAGATGAGATGAGAGAAGGATCAGTAGGGCTAACATGCACGCCACGAGAGAATATTGTCTACACTTTACTCGTGAATCTCTGTAGAGATTCACATAGAGACTACGAGTAAACGCGTAGACAAAACTTCCTCGTGGCGCGCATGTTAGCCCTACTGATGATGGAGCAGAAAACTGGGTAACAGGATGTCGGGAATATCGTATCTACATTTTAATCGTCAGGTCGGGGGTGTTTTAAGTTTTTGCTTGTTACTAATTAAAGCTGTAAATGCAAGGAATACCTATGTGACTCGTGTATGTTTACGATTATGCTACCGTATGTTCGCACGAGTTTTTATATTTTTATTATGTTATTCTGTATTCAGAGTGTGTTAGAGGCTCTAATGTTGTTGCATGCATGTTTACAAAGTTTTTAGCATGCAGCCAGTTTGGATGCAATTTTACAAGTGAACTAGCTGTGGTATTCCACAGCTCGTTCACTTGTAACAAAAAAACAGACAATTTAAAAAAAAGGGTAAAATACACTATTGTGTATTTTACCCTTTTTTTTAAATTGTCTAAACTGGATCTTAAGGTACAAATATACTACTAGAAAATTTACTAAAATTTTATTCAACCGATAAGTACCAATAAAATGCATGTAAATGTACTTTTCGCGCGTAAACGCTAGACGCCATGTGATGACGTCATAGTAAATTCGACGTATATAGTAAATTCGTTCTCTCAAATGGTTGGCGCACTTTGTAAAACTGACACGAAGCTAGCGCGGCTTCTGTGATACGATGTGTACTTTAGTGCTTCGCATTAAGCGTTTGTGTGTTGTATTGTGGTGATATTTTTTTTTAATAAATATATTATTATTTGTCAAATGATTTATTCAAACGATTCATACAATGTGTAAATATATATCATAAAAGTAACAAATGTCATTCATACCGTACAATGTCATATACCAAAAAAACAAGTCTTAAAAATAAAGCTTCAGTCAAATAAACCACCCCTGGTTGCCCCCGGCCCAAAGGTTCCCATCAAACTCGCCGCATTGCCACGTTGTACGGCAATTGACAATCTTTGACCAGGGGCCCAAGTCTGCTATTGCAATTGTAGTTTTATTGTCTATCAATGACATAACAATTGTTATTTTTAGCAATTGTCATGTCATTGATAGACAATTGAACCCCTGGGCCCCAAGTCAAATTGCTAAAAGTAGCAATTGGGATGTCATTGATAGACAATTGATCTACATTTGCAATAGCATTGCAATAGCAGACTTGGGCCCCAGGTAAGCCCCAGAGCGTGGATCGCACCCCTTTTCCTTAAACGACAGCCGATTTTGTGCAAAAATTCCACGGCCTCAGCACTCCAGCAGCCCATCGTTTCCACTGCCAAAATCAAAAAAATCAAAATCAAAATTTATTTATTTCATATAGGCCAACTTGTAGCTCTTATGACACGTCATAAATCTACCACCGCTTCGGAATGCAGATTCAGCTGAGAAGAGCCGGCAAGAAACTCAGCAGTTGCTCTTTTCAAAATTTTTTTTACAATGGGTAACAAAAGTATGCTATGCACACATTGTTTCCACAAAGAAGTTTCAAAAATGCACACCTACCACAACCTAACACATGTTAAGATGGGTAGACACAAAGCAGACCCATTCCCGTTGGTGGCACCCGTTCACGAGCACGACGCCATGATTCAGCCATTGCTTCGCTCAACCATATTTGAGGGAACGTAACAAGTAACAACCCGCACCACACGACACCACCACAGAAATGTTTAAGAGAGCATGACATACTTAGGCTACCCATGTTAAGGCTTTTTTGCTTTTTACTCAGTCAGGATGCAACGACTATACCGATTTGGCTGGGAATGGAGATAGCTTATACCTAGGATTGACACATAGGCCACATTTCATCCCGGAAAATTAATTATACTTTAAAAAACCCTCATCCACGCGGACGAAGTCGCGGGAGATAATGTAAGCGATTTGTAACAAAAGCAGTGTTGAGATAATTATTGTTGTGCCTAATAAATTCAGTGTTGAGATTATTCTGCATCAACTGACTGCGGTCAGGTCAACCACCCAGGTCAATACTGGGGATATCCCAGAGCGGTTATCATTGACAGATATAGGAATCCTCATAAACATGACAGTTTCAATCTATATATATATAAAAGCGAGTGGTCACTGACCGACTAACGTACTTACTTACTGATTAAACACGAGATCTCAAAAACAAATGTTTTTGAGATCTCGTGTTTAATCAAATCAAAATTGTACGTACAAAGTTACAATTTAGCAAGTAAGTAGTTTATAATTAGAATATGTCAGCTAAGAAAGGATATTTGGAAATTCCACCTTCTTCTTCCACCTTCTTCTGGACGACTACAGTTGGTACGGTGACGATCCCTTTCCGAGTTGATATGTGTGTTCTAACCTTTAGGCTGTAGAGGTTTCACCTGAGCTTAGATATTACTGTATCCTGAAAAGCACAACAAGATCACAATAATTGGAATTACCGTCGTGAACGATTTGTCGTTGAGACGGAACGGCAAAGAATAAAAAAATACTGCAACAGATCGGTAATGGAAATATTGAGTTACCGCGGCGACGGCGAATTGATTTTACCAATCTAATAAGTGTGGATTCGAGACTCTGGCGACAAAGTACATGTATCTGATGGCGAGTGTCAAAGAAAAGGCTCGGAAATGATATTTTCTTTTGTATGATGACAAGTTAGTCCTTGACTGATTTTATGATTTAAACCTATAGCCATAGCTTACAATAGCTTACAACCTGGAGAGCAGGAGAGGCTTGCAGCATATTTTTTGCTCAAAAAAAAAATTCCCAAGGATATCATAATAAAACCCCACAACACCCGAATCCTCGCGGCAGAAATAACGAGAATAGGCTAGTTTGTTATATAATATAACACAATAAAATAATCCTATTATCCTATTTTCCAATAGGAAAATAGGATCGTATCCTATTTTTTTTATATCCTAATCCTAATCCTATCCTAAAATCCTAATCCTAATCCTAATATCCTAATCCTAATCCTAATTCCTAATAATATTATAAATGTGAAAGTGTGGATGTTTGTTAGTCAATCACGCCGCAACGACTGAACCGATTTGGCTGAAATTTGGCACAGAGATAGATTATGGTCGGGAATAGGACATAGGCTACTTTTTATCCCGAAAAATAAGAGAGTTCCCGCGGGAATTAAAAAACCTTAATCCACGCGAACGAAGTCGCGGGAATCAACTAGTCAACTAGTAATATTATAAATGGGAAAGTTTGTATGTTTGTTACTCAATCACGGCGCAGCGACTGTACCAATTTGGTTGAAATTTAGCACAGAGCTAGATTATAGTCTGGAATAGCACATAGGCTACTTTTTATCCCGAAAAATAAGAGAATTCCCGCGGGAATAAAAAACCTCAATCCACGCGAACGAAGTCGCGGTTCGCATCTAGTTTATTACATTCCAGTACCAAAATTACGGTTTCAAGTCTGTCACATCGACACTAAGCGATATATGACGTAATAACATTTCGATATAGCTCATCACCTGTCACAAGTGGTTAAATAGTTTTAGTTTGTTTCGTACAAGGAAGGCTAAAAGCCTGGTGGGTGACAGAATCCAATCTGCGAGTGTGTCAATCGAAATTGTTGTGACAATATTCATATAAGTGTTACAGGACTAATACTCGATTTCGACACCTAATACCCATACACTTAAGCCTCAATAGCCCAACGGTTAAAGGTGCGGACTGCTGTGAAAGGTCGCAGGTTCGAACCCCACCCGTTGCACTATTGTCGTACCCACTCCTAGCACAAGCTTGACGCTTATTTGGAGGGGAGAGGAGAATATAAAGTCAAGTTCAGCTTGGCTAATATTCTTTTAAAAAAAATTGGGTATTTGACTTAATTTTTTTACTTAAAATAAAGGTTTTACAATGTCATTTTCCTTTTTTAATAACTAGTCTCGAAATATAGAGCTTTTAAGTTTCCTATTAGAAAAAGAGAGCGCTATTACAACAAGACGTCACGATTCAGTAACTCCATACTCTCTATACAAAATTTCGTTTTAGAAAGAGAGGGATACAGTCGCAGTAAAACAACTTATAGCTTATTTGTTTTTTGACCAATTTATTTTCTGTTTTTACAAAATGTTATTCTTACGTGTTACATTTTCGATTGTAATTAATGAATATACTGACACATTTTGACAACATTCAAGTACCCAATTGTCTCTAGGCATATCTTAGATGTCAAAAAAAAAAAGATTATAATTAAATTAAAAATTATAATCTAGGTATCCCGTTGGTGAAAACAAATTTGTTGTTAAATCACCGAATTGGGCATATGTGCTTCTGATAGGTATGATAATTTAGGGTACCGGCTACAAAACAAGGAGAATAAAAAATAAAAAATTAAATATATAGCTACGTGTTCAAATTGTACTCAAAATAATTTATCAAGAGTTCCGATCGCTTTAATTCCATATTATTTTATTTTTATTCAACTAAATTTTTAACAAACAAACTAGCAGTATTTTGTACAACAAAGTAGCTGCGTAACAAAGTTACGCAGTTTAGAATTTTTCTTTTCAATTTATGGAATTTTTATGCTTTTGTGTCAAAATAAATTCAACTGTTGATTTATGCTTTTTAAATTTTAATCGCGTAAAATAAAAAGAGGTTTTACCAGAATAAGTTAAACTTTACTTTATTACTTCCAACAACGATTTTTTTTCTGAATTCTGATAAATCTTCATTTGGAAATTGGTTCTTTTAGAATGACAATCAAAATTTTTATGAAAATGAGGCAATAGTGATAACTTAACAATTAAGCTATGAGGATTTCTAATGCGTCACGGTATGAAAGAAGCCGAGAACTATATCAACCGGGTTTTTTTTCTTTTTATCATAATTATACCTACACTAGTAGTCGAACAATCTATAACCATGGTTTTTGTCTTAAAATTTAAGATTCTTCAATAAGTTTGATTTCTTAAATAACTTTTTTTTTTAAATAATAATATAATCACACGTAACCGTTAAACATTGCGTAACAGAACAAAATGTCAAAGAAAACCATTTTATCGAATGTACCTATGTAACGGTTTGAAAAAACCGAGCCTAAAACTTTAATCTTAACTATTCTAATAACTCTATTGCCAGTTAATTAGATATAAAATCAGACCCCAAATCAATATAGCAACTGTCAGAAGTGGCTATTAGTGTAATGCAACAGCTAATCATCGTTACGATCGCGCGATTAGGCGCAAATCGCTAAATCCGGTGCATTACAATAGACGTAATAAATTATAGCTACAAGCGATAATAATTTGCGCGTTATTCGCTTTTGTATCCCAGATATACATTTAAATAGTTAGTTAAGTATATAATACTGAGTATGAATATTAATATACCTACCTATTGAATTACATATACATTACATATTATACTGAATATTAATATATTGAAGCCTCAATAGCCCAACTTAAACTTAAAACTGAAAGGTCGCAAGTTCGACCCCCACCCGTTGTCGTACCACTCCTAATATAAGCTTGCCACTTATTTGGAGGGGAGAGGAGAATATAGGTAGTAAATCAAGTTCAACTTAGCTAATATTATTTACAAAAATACTCATTTCATCCGCGTGGTGTTAAGTTTTTAAAAGTCATATGGCAGTGTAGTTTCAACCCATATCCCTAATCGGTTTTTACGCGCCATCGTGCCGGAATCTCTGAATCGCTTGGCGGCACGTCTGTGACGGTAGGGTGCTAACCAGCTACGGCCAAAGCCTCCCACCAGACCAGACCAGAAACAATTCAGAAATTATAAATTTCGAAATTGCCCTCGCCGAGAATCGAACCCGAGACCTCCCAGTTATAAGACCACAGCGCTTGCCACTGCCCCGGGAAGGTCATCAAAATATAACCACACACAATTTCAGCTCTCTCACCGTCTGTCTCGTAGTTAAAACCACCACGGACAGACGGACGGCCTTGGCGAAACTATAAGGCTTGTTTACTATGGAACCCTAACGTTAGTATAGTAATTATTACTAAATATTAATTAACTTATTGCCCTAAGTTTATATCTAAGTATATAAAAGGACTGACTGAAAATATTACGCCTAGGACCACTCCTATAATTTGTATGGTCGCCCTACAACACAGCAGTCAATGTTTGACAGTGTCAGGAAGGTTAACTACGTTTGGCTATCCAGTGGCGTTATATTGGAAAATACCTTTTTGATATCGCTACTGAATTTGGTGCAAAATGTTGAAATATTGTATTTTTAATATCAGATTAGTTTAGAATATACAAGTACCATCACTACTTTGATAATTACACTATTCTGATTTTTAATTACTGCTAACGTAAGGAATATAACTCACAGATAGAGTGAGTGCCCGGGATCGAACCCGCGAAATTCCGAATACGAGACGGCGGTCCTATCCTTGAAGCTGTCACTGCGCTGTATGTAAGTAATTATATTATTCATTCATATTCATATTTCATATATTCATATTCATTATACCTACAACGTGTAACGAAACTCCGAAATAATACTGAAGGAGGTGAATGTGCTCATGAAACTGAACAACTTTCCCTAGGGAACCTAGGTCGAAATATGAGTAAAAAATTTTTACCTCCCATAGTCAATCAATCAGCTGATTGTCAATTTTGTATGGGTCCACATTATTTTTTTCACATTTCGACCTATGTTTCCTGAAAGTTGTTCAGTTTCAATAGCACATTCACCTCCTTCAGTATTATTTCGGAGTTTCATTACACGTTGTATAATTATAAATGCGAAAGATTGTCAAGATGGATGTATGGATGGAGGTTTGTTACTCCTTCACGCAGCAACGAATGAACAGTTTTGGCTGAAAATTGATATAGAGATAGTTCACACACCTTTGAAAACACTGCATGTTTGTTTCACTGCATGTCATCCCGGAAAATTAAAGAGTTCTCTCGGAAATTGAAAAATTAAACTCATACAGTTCAATATTGAAATATCATTTCATATATCCATTTAAATGGGTATATGAAAATATTATGGGATGATGTATGCTGAGCAGTGATAGCCTAGTGGTTAAGACTGCGGTCCTATTCGGGGAGTCGCAGGTTCGATCCGCGGGCACGCACCTCTGACTTTTCGGATTTGTGTGCGTTTAAGCGATTAAAAATCACATGCTTCGAGGGTGAAGGATAACATACATCGTGAGGAAACCTCATGCCTGAGAGTCCTCCGTAATGTTTTCAAAGGTGTGTGAAGTCTACCAATTCTCATTGGGCCAGCGTGGTGCACTATAAACCTTCTCTGAGAGGAGGGAGACCTGAGGGAAACCTCGAAGAAGAAACGAGCAGGTGGGTCACCTGATGTTAAGTAATTACCGCCGCCCATGAACATTTCTAGCACCTGAGGCACCACCAATGCGTTGCCGGCTTCTTAGGAATTTGTTGGTCCGCCCCTTGAATAACCCCATGTTGTAATTCAGTGGGAACACCGTCGCAGGAAGTTGGTTCCACAGTTTCAAAGTACGTGGAAAAAAGTACCTCTGAAAGGAGTACGATGCTCATGATGATGATAAAATGAAGCACCACTTATAAGAATACCAACGATCGTTTCAGAACATCAACTGATATAAATGCAAGTAAAAGAAATTCTGTCGGTCTTTTGCCTTTCAAAACTGGGTTAATACAAAACAGTAAAAAGTCGTGTAAATGCTTTAACTTTATCGCGCTATAAAGACGCGGGCAGACAACCGAATATCGTATTCTCATAACATCCCCGAAGTGCATGCAAAGAAACGTCGCGCCGAACTTTCACAGTTGTGAACAAAGTAGACGCGCGACAGATTGTCTTGCATATAACATTTTAACTCCATTTTTATCCCCTGTGTCTCATCTGGGCCTATACTACTAAGACTAACGCTTAAAGGAAAGTAATTATTGTAAAGTTGTGACAAAATTGAAATAATACCTACTGTTCTAAGCGTTGGTAGGCCCTGATCTGATGAAAGACTGACCCCGCGGTCGAATTAAATAGCTATTTTAGCATACTAAATTGTTTTATTTTGAGCGTGTCGCAGAAATCTAGTTCTTTTGATATTGCAGAAAATATCAATTAATATGGCTTGAAAACCATGACCATTTTATAATTTAAATTAAGTGTTTATACATATATTCCCTCCTAGAAGGACATTTATTAATATTTTCCTGTGATAAAGTTTTTTATATAAAAAAAATAGATCGATAAGTGCAATGAATTACTACTAAACGTCACTTAATTGGACTGACAAATCGATCGATGGATAAATGAACTGTGGCCTACCACTCAAACAAATGGGAGTAATTCCAAACGAGATGTAGACTCGAAGCTCTCCAAATTCGCAATCTTTCAATTTTTATTCCCAAAAGTCGATTTTAATTATGTACGTCCCGACCTAATCAAGTAATCGGCCGCTAACGAAACTTCCTCATGCCAATTCAGTTTAGAATCATTATCAAAAAAAAAGCCAAGATTATGCTCAAATTATTGTATTATACCTAATCATTAAACATACACGTGGGAGGAAAGATAGCTACCAAACACCAAATTTGTTTTAATTCGGCGAACAAAATCTAGTTCGATAACATAATATTTGAAGTCAATAATATTTACGAGGACGCATACCTACAACGGATTTTCCTGTTAACTGTTTTTACCCGACTGCGATTATACATATATGTGGCTATGTATGGTGTGCTATGTATGTATATGTGGCGCTCTGGAGACCAAACGCGTGGGCCGATTTTGACGATTTTTACGTCAATCGATTTGTACTACTCTTGGGAGTATTACTATAAACATGACAGCGATCAAAATTTAATATGTCGACCACCATACGCCGCACTGTAAAAAAAAAAAATTAATAATAAAAATTAATAATAAAAAAATAAAAGTTGATGAACTATGTTAAGTGGGATACCCCACTTAACATAGTTCATCAACTTTAATTTTGAATTCAAACATTGAATAGGTATTTTAAAATCATTGTTAGGTTTATCTTATCATTTTTCAGTTACAATAGCCATTTTAGATTTACGACAATTTAAAGTTGTTTTAAGATTGCGATATTTACCGTCTTATAATCGTAACTAAAAATTGCAAAGTAAAATGTTAAATTAAAAAAATCAACAACTCAACTGTGTAAATAAAAACTGAATCTAGAGTTCTGTTAAATAACTTAAACTTAAACTTATACAGTCGGGATCCATTAAAAATCTAGATCGACTCAAATCTTCCCAATAATGGACAATAACATAATTCTAGATTACCGGACTTGTTTTTCCTTTTTAGTTTTTATTTACGCAGTCGGGTTTTGATGTTTTAAATTTAATATTTTATTTTTTCAACTACAGCGCTAGTGACTAGACTTCTCGTAAGTCCACTCTACACTTGCGTCAAGACAGTTCGCGTAGGTACGCTACGAAATAATAGTGTAGATGCATCAAACTATTACAATAGTCACAATAGTCCATATAACAATGTAAATACACAAGACATACGTCGTCCAAGACTAATTAATAACTAATGGGATAAAAACCATTATCATCCCCCATTTCAAACGTAAGCGGGCACTTTTTCAGAGCAAAATTCGCATTATAAAGGTCTCTGATGCCGTGTCAGAGGATAAATGAGTGCGAAACATAAAAAAACTTACGTCGTCCTGAACTGCTCATTTGGTAATGAGCATGTTAATCTTTTTGGTGTACGTAAGTCTACGCTCGCCCATAAGCAACTGTTATGCGCTCCAAGTTATTATGTTTCATAACTTAGTTTAAGAGCCAGTGACTCGTTACCTGCTGCGTCTTATAAAATAACACGGCACTAGGTGTTAGTCTTTCTGTGCCTTTTATCAAACAGCGACCATTGAGAAGGTGTAATGACTCGGACGAACACGAAGCGAGACGGCCGTGACGTTGACTATGCGTTGACTGAAGTGTTATTCAGTTAAATACAAACTCACTTCGAAAGCGAATTCACTTCACCTTGGCTTACGAATCACGGTATAAGTAAAGAAGATTGAAACGGTGATTACACTCGTCCTTAAAACAGGAGCGAATGCCTATCCATTTTCTATCATCTTATTCTATATAATTTTTATCTTCTTATTCTATCATCGTATTATATAAATCTTCTGTGCCTACCAATTATGTTAAATTATCCCTTATTTGACACAATTGACAAACCAAGGTGAAGTTTGATTTTAAAGTGAATTTATTTTAGTCATGAAGCACTAGCACTGCTGAATGTCACAACGCTTAACAAAAACTGGCAGGAACATGTCGGGTAATAATCATATAATCGCTTTCCAGTAAGTCGATGGTGTGGATATCTTTTCGAATTTCAGTTGAACTTCCAGGAGGCAACGTGTTTAACCTTGAAGTATTTTTTATTCCTCTGAGTGTTTAACGTTGCAGGCGCAGTCGCTTTCGCGTCGCTTCCTTAACGAGATGTGTATGACCAAGCCTTAAAAAAGTACGGGTCGACACTCGACACCTCAGGTGCAATTAAATTATTGTTCTAACTCAGGATTTCTCAAAAATAATTGTCTACTAGATTTTAGTTACCCAGATTTTTAAGAATCCAGGAACGCAGGAACTCTTTGTCTTCAGGAATTAAAAGCAGCCTACATTACTCTCAAAGTCTTTATGATTACACCCACACAAAAAATCACGTCGATTCGTTACTCTATTAGAAGTTCTGACCAACAAACGAACACGAACGAATACATATTAGTTTAGTGTCATAGTTCGAAGAGCTTAATGGGATCCCAAGGTTCTGAAGTGGCGACTCGGCACCGGGAAGTGAAATGGGGCAGACTCCCCACTAGGTTGACCGACTACATTAGACGGCAGAAAGCCGCTGGATACAGGCGGCACAAGACCTGTGAATGTCCATGCAAGAGACCTTGGTTCAGCAGTGGACGTCTATCGGTTGATAAAGTAGAAAGAATATTAGACAACCTGAAGTTGACTAATATCCTCCTATCCCCTCCAAATAAGCGGAAAGCTTGTGTTAGGAGTGGGTACGACAATAGTGCAACGGGTGGGATTCGAACCTGCGACCTTACAGTTTTCAGTCCGCACCTTTAACCGTTGGGCTATTGAGGCTACAAATTTAGCTTTAACATACCCACTTTGGACTATAACTAGAACTTACCTAGTTACAATGAACTAAAAAATCGACAGTATCTATCATAGATAAGTATCTATACGCGGCAAGGCCGATGGGTTTTCATTTCGAGTATATCCATTATATTTATTGCTTTTTAGATAAGTGGCCTTCAGGCAACTTTATTGGAAAATTAGAAATAACGTGATGCGATTCTGAAATTGTTTTAGACGGCCAATAGGACGAACGGGGGAGAGAGTCGATTTTATTAGGTCTGTATTTTATTGGTGTTGCTCGAACGATTTGATATCGTTGATTTTATGATGACTTGGCTCAGTAGTTGGCTTATACCTAGTCTATGAGCTATGCTATCTAAATAATAATGAACAGCTACTTTTTGGTAAGCGAATCACTCGAGAACAACTTGACCGATTATGGCCACTTACATATTATTGTTTTAAAATGTATGTTATTACCGTCAAAAACGTGCCGCCAAGCGATTTAGCGTTCCGACACGATGGCGTGTAGAAACCGATTGGGGGTATGGGTTGAATTTACACTGCTATACCCCGTCCAAGTTAGCCCGCTACCATCTTAGACTGCATCGTCACTTACCATCAGGTGAGATCGAAGTCAAGTCAACATCTTGTCATCGAATAAAATAAAAAAGTAATAATTCGAATTAGATTTTTAGAGAAAGAAAATTTGAAAAAGTGGCTGTTTCATTTTTAGTTTTCAAAAACAAAATCTTAAAAGAACTATGGATCTTGGTGCCATTAGCTAAGAGGGTTTACAAGTACTGATCGTCGCCTGTGTAGCCTAGTGGTTAGGACTGGTTTGTATGAATGGCGAACAGTCGAGCAGGCGGGTCACCTGATGTTAAGTGATTGTCGCCGACAAGAACACTTGTAGCACCAGAGGCACCACCAATGCGTTGCCGGCTTTTCAGGAATTTGGTGGATCCTCGCCTAAAAATTGGATCAACCTGTCTTTCAGCCAAAGAAAATCTTAGTTCAAAACTTACTAGCTTCACAGAGGTGTTAACAAGTTGGAAAATTAATGATTTACAAGGTCCGTTGTTCATACAGGAACACTAGGGAAACTTGAACGTCTTATAATATGAAAATTCTTAAACATGCATGAGGGCCAGGAACTAGGCGGCTAAATTCCTTAGTAGCGAACTATAACTCTTGCGCTTGTACTACGTTACGTATTAATTTAATGTAACGTAATAGGTTACTCAGATACTTTATCGCTATTCTACTAAGAATTCTGAAAAGTAACATCCTTACTATCCTTAATAATCCATAATTCCTTGCTATCCTTACTTCGTTGCTAATAATCTTCTATATATATAAAATTCAAAGTCCTGACTGACTGACTGACTGAGATATCAACGCACAGCCTAAACTACTGAAGTTAAAAACTTGAAATTTTTACAGTTGGTTCCTTTTATGACGTAGGCGCACACTAAGAAAGGATTATTGGAAATTCCACCCCTAAGGGGTTTTAATAGGGGATGGAAGTTTATATGAAACTCCGTGATTTTTCAAGCTGTTTCCAGCAAAGTTGGTATTTGAGCTTTCAGTTAAAAATAAAAAAGTACGTGTGTCACAGTTTTTGAAAATTCCACCCCAAAATCTAATTCCACGCGGACGAAGTCGCGGGGGCAAAAGCTAGTAATATTATAAATGCGAAAGTGTGTTTGTTTATCGGTTTGTCGTTGTATCACGCTGCAACAGAGCTACGGATTGACGTAATTTTTATTGACGATAGTTGAGGACCTGGAGAGTGACATAGGCTACTTTTTATCCCGGAAAATCAGAGAATTCCCGCGGGATTCTAAAAACGAAATCCACGCGGACGAAGTGGCGGGCATCAACTAGTGATTCAATAAAGACATCGTCTGCATCGTCAAGCATTACCGCTTTGGATGGCCAAACTAATACTTTGGACAAGGTAGCTGCCAGTTCTCTGATTCCCGGTAGACTCCATGACCCTTTTTGAAAATTGTCTAAACAGAGCTTGAGCCCCCAGGCCCCACGGCGCAAGTATTTCCACCCCAAGAGATACAAATATGAAACTACCATCAAGGTTTTCATACTTGCGTTTTTTAAAAACTCCGCAAAAGGCCTTTGTTTTTTCGGGATACAGAGTGGCTTATGACACTGTCCAGGTCCTGTAATATCCGTTGCAATTTTTCTGTGTGATTGAAGGACTAACCAAAAAACAAACACAGTTTCACATTTATAATTTATTTTTATTTAGGTTTTATGTAAAATTTATTTATTTCTGAAACTCTTTGTTCATTAGGGAAATATTGCGAAACATTATAAAGTCTCCTGGCTTAATTCAAGGTATGAAATCCCCAATTGCATGCAGATATGATAAGTCTATATTTATGTGACTTCTCCGTATGATAGAGGTTATCATTGACCTCTGTGATGATATTATTATAATACTAGAAGCCCGCGCCGACTTCGTCCGGGTTGAAAAATTAAATATTTGTTTTTACGGGAATGACCACACAGAGCTTCTTATAGGAGACGATTGTCAATAAGATCACCACAGGAATCACACAAATCTCCCGCGCCGATGTCCCGCCACCGTGCCCCGCCGCGCCGGCCGGCACCATTTTATTATTTTGTCGCGCGTATACATTAATTTTCCGATAACTCCTAAGATATTAATTTAAATTGTATAGTGTAAAGGGCAAATATGTTCTAAATTAAATACTTACGATAATAAACATATTTATTTAGATATAGATTGACATCACATCGGTTAAAGAAGCTTCGAAAATAATTCATTATTTTTAATCAAAATTTGAAAGATATAATTTGTTACTGTAAGTTATGCTTAGAAGATAGATATATGCTATCGCGGACTTTTTTTTAGAACTCTTTAAGAGGAACAATTCACCCATACATCATTTTTATCCAATAACAGTACATGACCCAGCGCACGCCTTGAAAACGTTTAAGAGTCAAAAAATTTTCCGACTTCTTTAACAAATTTGCACATAATATCTAACCATAATACATTTTTGTGCATAATATATAGCCTATAACCATCTGGAATAATGTACCTTTAAAATGTTGAAAGAATTTTTGAAATTGGTGTGGTGGTTCCAAAGTTTGCTCCGGACATACATACAAACTCACAAAATTCGCGCTCTCTCTTTATTATAATAGTATAGATATCTATTAAAATGGTTAACCAAAGCTTCGGAACTTCACGGATCTCTGTACGTTATGTTTCAAAAAAAGAATCAATTTGGCAAACGTTACTAGTTATGCCAGCAAGAACTAGTCAGACATTCGCGTGAAGTTAGAATTTCAAAAATTCTGCGGAAATCCTCTGCTACTCTGGGATAAATTCAAGTCATTTATACATATAAAAAGACTTGTCCTGACTGACTGACTTATCTAAGAACGCTAAGCCTAAACCACCGGAGTGAGAAACTTGAAATTTTCGATACTAATAGGTGACTTTTAACTTTTATGACGTAGTTACCCATTAAGAAAGGATGTTTTGAAATTCCACCCCCAATAGGTTGGATAGAGGGAGAAGCATTGAGAAGTAATTTCATGCTGCAGCAGGTACCCGAAGCTTAAGTTTCCACAATCACCACCAAATTGTGTTAAAAGATGTAAATGCTATATTAGAAAATTATCATAATGCCCATTAATTCCAAAAGTCTCCAAATTATCTCAATATGTTCACCCCAGTCTGATTTTATATAAATTGATATAAATAAAATAGCCAACTTCAGTAAGCCAAATAACTTCGAAGCGATACCACATAATTAATGTTTTAGTACACCAAAATAATATAAACAAAAAATCTAAAAATTAGATTCAAATAATTTATTGCAAACATACTAATATTTTTTATTGCTTGTGTTCAATCATGTTTGTGTCCAAACTTCTATTCTGTGTGTCCGTGCTCTCCAGCAGTCAAATTATTTTCGCTCTCGCAGGTAAGATACATCTAACTTAGCCGTCACAAAATATCGCCATGTTGATAAGCGCTTCACCATGAGAACGGCTAGACCGATTTGGGTAATTTTAGTTTTAAAATGTTCGTTAAAGTCCAAATTAGGTTTCTACTGAAAGTAGGAGGTCTGACCAACATGTTTCCGGTGAGGGGTTGCTTCTCTAGCACCTCGGGACCCCAACTAACAGTTCTTTAGACTATGTGCCCCGCCTATTTTCACTTCAGCCTCTGGACTTGGTGAGCTATGTTGGTAAAACTGACTTCAATATACTGATTATATTATAGGTATTCTACTACTCATGTACATACACACACGCCTATTGATGTAGGTACTATTACACGAGTGCCGATAAAAGTAGTGTAATGTTTTCAGGGTTTATATATGAACTGTGTCAGTTTCTTTATTCCACCATTACTTCTAAACAGATGCCTTAACAGATTTTTTTATTCGATGACAAGATAGTTCTTGACTGCAATCTCACCTGATGGTAAGTGACGATGCAGTCTAAGATGGTAGGGGGCTAACTTGGAAGGGATATGACAGTGTAGGTATGCATAAAATCCATACCCCTAATCTGTTTCTACACGCCATCGTGCTGCCTGGAACACTAAATCTCTATTCGGCACGTCTCTGACGGTAGGGTGGTAACTAGCCACGGTCAAAGCGTCCCACCAGACTAGACCAGAGACAATTCAGAAGTTATAAAAAATAGCAGATTTGGATATAGGGGTATCATTAAAATCCTTGCTTCATCCCAAGTCACATTGGCTATTTTACAGCAATCGGATTTTTTATTATTTTTTAATAATGTGCTTATAATAACTTTCTATTGAAGGACGTAGCTGCTTCGACTGCGTTTCTATCGCTTCGTGTGGCTCAGGCCTCGACTTCGCTCGTAAGCTACGCAGTGGTGCACTGCCACCTGAAAGCAGACAGAAGGTTTTAAATGCCATGTGTGGTTTTGATGAGAGCAATAACAGAATACCAAAGGTACGCAATGCAATTTTATTTTACCCAACTACTGCAAATCCAAAAGGAAGAGTAATGATTTTAGCAGTCTATGTTTGGTTTTGACTATTTCCGAATGTTTTACCATAGCGCCCAAACAACTGACCCGATTTTACCCGATAGACTACATTTTATATTATGAAGAAATTCAATAAAACGGATGTTACATCCAATTCCGTAGTCGAGTTACAGTTTTGAAACTTTAACTGTTCTTCAAGAATCCTTAGTTAAATATGGATCGCAATTTGCAAACTCTATTTAGAAGTTCGCAGATAGGTATGTTGGCGCGCGGCAGTTTTAAATAAAAATGATAGATGGATTTCTTGTTATACGACTGCCTGAAAAAAGGAGTATAATATTGTTTTCAGGGTTCATGTATGTATGTGAGTTTCTATATTACACCATAACTTCTATACGCCGGAACCGATTTTGATGAATGAGCTATCGTTAGAATCCTTAGCTTATTCCGGATAACAGAGGCTAGTAAAATTAAAAAAAAATTGATGAGGTGACCATGGTCCCGCATTAAAGATTAAAGTTGAAAAAAAATCGAAAAAAAAATAAGTATATAATCATCATCTATAAAATGATGAGTAGATTCCAAAAATATATATACCTAACACTATAGTTTAATATCCAGTGATTCACAAAAAACTTTTTTTTGTGAATCACAATTGATATACTCTGTAGTGGCGTTTGAAGTCAGGATTGTAAAAAGTACTTTTAAATTATGGTAATTAAATTGACAAGACATGAATACCTACACAGGTGTGCTGCTCAGACTTTGACTTAGTGCACGAAAGTCGTTTTGGCGCAACAAATCCTACAGTGCCGCCCGTGGCAGATCCCACAGTGCAGCCCATGGTAGATCCCATCGAAAATCATCGGAACATAGGATTGTTGCCCTCCTCCTGTGGAGACATCGAAGGGTCACGAATAATCAACGGCCAGGTTGCGTTATTATACGAGTTCCCTTGGATGACTCTCATTTCTTACAACACACGTAAGTATAAGAGGCCGCCCCCTTACCTTCTTCTTGTTCTTTCTCAACCGATAGACGTCCACTGCTAAACAAATCCTGGCTTTGCGCCGCCTGCATCTAACGGCTCCCTGCGGCTTGTTTGATGTTGTCGGTCCACCTAGTGGAGGGTCTGCCAACACTGCGCTTCCCGTTGCGGGGTCGTCACTCGTCACTCTAGCACCTTGGAAGCAACGGCTCTTCCAACTATGTGCTCGCCCATTTCCACTTCATTTTCACGCTACTATTGACGCTGGCTAAGCTATGTCGGTGACTATGGTTCTCCTACGGATATCTTCATTCTACGGATTCTTCATATTTTCTGACTAGCGGATTCTCCTACGAATTCTTCATATTTTCTTACTAGCGGACTCCTGTAACTTCGTCCACTTTTTCAATTCACAATCGACAGTTCCTAAATCCCCACAGTATAGCTGAGCAGAATCCTTGCAGCATGAGGATTGAAGAGTTAGAACCCGAAGTTTTTATGGAACCATCTCGTAAAGTTTCTGTATCGATTAAAAAAATATTCGCGCAATTAGGTTTAGAAATCACTGAGATATCGATATACATAGTTAGAAAAAGACAGCTCCTTCTCCTCTTTTTACGAAAGTTGGTTAAAAAAGTTGCTTACTACTACTACTACTACTACTACTGGTGAAAGTCCCGTCAAAATCTGTCTAGCCGTCCTCAAGATTAGCCGGAACAAACAAACAGACAGACAGACAGACAAAGATTATAAAAATTGATCTTTGTTATAAGTACCGTATTTACTTTCATATGCATTTAGTAAATCTGATTTAATCTCGCAGGGATTTTCCGAGCATAGCTCACCTATAGTTATCGACCATGTTTCGGATCCATAACTCATCATTGGCAATAAGTTGGCAACACGCCGTCCCCACATAAAGGTTGTCAATCACACACATACACATCTCAAGCCGTCGTCGGCACCCCTACTAGGCGGTCTCCTTTCAAATGAAAAGAACTTAGTTCATAGTCCACCATGCTGACCAAGTGTTAAACAGCAGACTTCACTCCCCTTGTAGAATATAATGGAAAACCTGAAGACATGTAGGCTTCGTCTCGATGCAGATGTTTTCCTCCACTCTTCCTAGCCTGTCATTACTCTCTGCTGGGTTGTGTCCGGCAATGGCCGTTTTTTTGGCTATGATGACGAAGACGAAAGCTAGCTAGCTAAGCTAAATGAATAGTTTGACATTTTAGGTTATGGACGGGAGTTCAATTGCGCAGGGAGTATTATCAACTCGCGATACATCCTAACGGCTGCCCACTGCGTCATTAAGAACGGTACATTCCAGGACATAGCTGGAGTACGCGTCGGAGATCACGATTATGAAACAAAAATTGATTGCCAAGGAGATTACGAAACTATGATATGCGAGTCTAAGATTCAGGTAAAATTTGTAAAAGTAATTGAGAGCTTATAATTACGAAAAGTTTAAAAATCAGCAGGTCAGCATTAACTCTAAAATCCTTATTATGATTTTAAAGATATGTTTGTTAATTTTTACTCTAATCACGAATGACTAATATCATTTCCAGATCAAAAGTAGCCTATATCTACTAAGGTCCCGCGAGTTCTTAAACACCAAGTCAATTATCAAGTAAAAAAAAAATATTTTCACTACTCTTTTTTTTATTTTAGGTCGTCGTATTTTTTCTTAAAAATAAAAAATAAACGTGAAAGCATTATTTCTATACGTCTTGTAGTTTCCAAGATAAGGAATTTTAAAATGACCGCTGCCTAGTTTTCTATTTATTTATTTTGTTTTGCATACCTAGTAACATTCTCCATTGCATCGTAACTGCCACCTAACGGCGTGCAGATCAGTCATCAGACTACTCCAGCTACGATGTTGAAACACCGTGACATGTTTATATGATGGTGTTTCAACACGGTACCTGACATGATTCAGCACGATGACAAGTCACTTATTTAAGTTACTTCTTAGACTGGGTTCCATAAATTTCTGCCTATTCTCCTTTAATTAATAGATGTTTCATTTCACTTCTGCGTTCTATTCTAGGATTTAAGGGTAGAGGAAATTATACCTCATCCTCGTTTCGCGGGAAATACACAAGAGGGGGCTGACATCGCGCTGCTTCGTGTCAAGAAGCCTATTACTATGACAAGTAAGTTTATTACAGTGTTACAAAAGAGGATGGGTAAGATTGGACCCAGACACAAAATTATTTGAATTATTTATTATTACTGAATTAATTTGACTGTACTGTTATTCGAAGCTCAGTTAATTGAGATAGGCACTACGTTTCCCGCCTTCATACTACTGTCTCTCTCTCTCTCTCTCTCTCTCTCTCTCTCTCTCTCTGTCATATTGCCGTCTCTTTCTAACCCCACCACCTTTAGAGGGTCGAGCGCTCTGCTCAGCGGCAGCGCTCGCCATTTTGATCATTGGCGTTTGTTTCCCGCCGTGAATAGTTGTGCTTGCTCAAACGCTAGCGCTATGCATAATTTTACAGAATATATTTCTTGGAAACGGAACATCACACGAGATATTTTCTTTATTTTATTTTATATCTTTAAATGAAAATCAAATATTAATAATAAACATTGCTTTGTTGCTAATATATGATACAATTAGTAGCTATTTAATAACACTTCTGTTCCAGACTATGATCTATATCTGTGCCTTTCAGCCAAATCGGTCAGTCGTTCCAGCATGATTGAGTAACAAACATCCTTCTATCCATTCATGCATCCAAACTTTCGCATTTATAATACTAGTGGTTCGCCCCGAACTGAGACCCCGCGATATCCCATAATTCCCAAAAGTTTTAATTATATATTGTAATAATTAACTTTTAACATTAGACGCAATAAAAAAAATAATTAGTTGACACAAAACTGTTTTACTGAGACAGCGCCATCTATTAGCATTATTGTGAAGCTATTACCATTTAAAATTAAATAATTTCGTTTCTTTATAACATTTATCTAATTTTAGTATTTGTTGTACAAGTACAGGTTATAACTGAATTTTCAACCAAGTTTCACGTTCTAATATTCAGTAATTCTTGACATATGGCTCAAATTAAAATCTCCACTTTGAAAGCCCCCCATTTCGTCAATTTTAAGGGAAAAATTAAAAAAAAAATATTTTTGTACTCTGATCAAAGTCGTCTTTAAAAAAATATATTGCAAGTCTATGTCACGCAACAAACAAAAAATTTTACTTCAAATACGCTTCTATGAGAGCCCCCCTGAAATAAAGCTTTTTATATTTTTTTATACAATGTTCGGCTGAAGGCCATCAGTTTACATATTTGAACGAGCGAAGCGAGTTCTCTGAGTCAACTAGGGCGCTTGCCTACTAGACAGAGAAGTGTGTCCGTATAAATGTCTGTCAGAGCCCTATAACTTCTGAATTACTGAATATTAGAACGTGAAACTTGGTTGAAAATTCAGTTATATCCTGTACTTGAACAACAAATACTAAAATTAGATAAATGTTATAAAGAAACGAAATTATTTAATTTTAATGCGCCATCTATTAGCATTATTGTGAAGCTAATAGCTTCACTATAATGCTAATAGATGGCGCTGTGTCAGTAAAACAGTTTTATGTCAACTATTATTTTTTTTATTGCGTCTAATGTTAAAAGTTAATTATAACAATATATAATTAAAACTTTTGGGAATTATGGGATATCGCGAGGTCTCAGTTCGGGGCGAACCACTAGTATATTTAAATTTGAAGTAATTACGTTCAGTAATTCAGAAGTTATAGGGCTCTGACAGACATTTGGACGTACACACTTCTCTGGCCAGTACAGACAAGTGCCCTAGTTGACTCAGAGAACTCGCTTCGCTCGTTCAATTAGTAGGATTTTTTTAGCTGTGTTATATCTTAATCTTAATAACTATTAAATATCTTAATAACTATACTACTATATCTTTTAAATATCTTAATAACTATTTGAGATGTATGGGGTTCTAGTTAATCTAAGGGGGTCTAATAAAATATATACCAAACTTCATGACTAGATAGGCATTCTTACAGTAGCTTCACAATATATTTATAACAACATAATATTTGTCAGACAAAACATATTATACAATTGAAGACTATGTAAATGATAAAAAAGCGTGGATATAATTCGCTCCAGTGATTCATAAAACAGTAATAACTATCCTGTGTAACATGATTTTATTGTATTCTGTTCCACGGTGTTTCCACTTTATTTGTCTCAGTCATGTCTTAAAGTGAGTAGTTTAATATTAGTATTCAATTCGATGCCTTAACATGGGTAGCCTAAGTATGTCATGCTCTCTTTAAAGTTTCTGTGGTGGTGTCGTGTGGTGCGGGTTGTTACGTTCCCTCAAATATGGTTGAGCGAAGCAATTGCTGGATCATGCGTCATGCTCGTGAACGGGTGCCACCAACGGGAATGGGTCTGCTTTTGCCTGCCTGTGTTGACATGTATTGAATTGTATTTATTTTTACTTGTATTGTACTCAGGAAAATTCATCGTGGAAGCACTGAATACATAGCATAGTTTCAATAACAATTGTAAAATTTTTATTTTTTTGAAAAGAGCAACCGCCGAGTTTCTTGCTGGTTCTTCTCGGCAGGAAAGGCATTCCGAACCAGTGGTAGATTCATTGACGATTCAAAAGTGCTTGTAAAAAGTTTATTTGAATAAAAAATATTTCTATTCTATTCTATTCCATGTGTTTATGTTAAATAGATTTTGAGTTATTGAGGGAGCAAAAGTGGCTCTAAATGGTGCCTGTAATATACACACGCCAGTTCCTTTCTTTTAGCTCGAACTTGGCTTGACACGCTAGCGCGTGTCTTGATAGCTACAGCTACGTGGTAGGTGCAAATTCATATCACTATAAAATTATTATTAAATTATTTATATTTTCAGATAATGTTGCACCGGTCTGTTTGCCAGTGTACAGCAACCTCCGCAACTTGGAACTCGCAGGCAAGAATGGGACGGTCGCGGGATGGGGTACTACGGAGTATGGCAGGCCATCTACCATACTGAGGAAGGTTTCGATTCCAATCCTGACGGGCGACGCCTGTGGCCATTATTATAACAAGTGTGTACCTGTGTTTTTTTAAATGTTTGAGCTGTAATATGTTATAAAAAACATACTTACCTACATCGCTCGAATTGAAAATTCTTTTTTGAATAAAAAATTACACATTTCTATTTAACAATTTTAGAAACCCAAATCAACTAACATCAATCACGGAAACAGCGTTCTGTGCTGGTACGACGACGAAAGATTCTTGCACTGGTGACTCTGGAGGACCTCTGATGGTGGAATCCGATTACAATGGATCAATACGTCTGGTTCAATTCGGCATCGTTTCCTTTGGGAATTCAGATTGCTTCGCTGGATACCCAGGGGTGTATACTGATGTGACAAAATATGTGGAATGGATATTAGACAAATTGAGGGAATAAGCAATTTTGTACTTCATTGAATCTGACGTCAACTGATAGTCCACAGCTGGACACAAGCTTTTTATATACTTTCAAACTTTTAATCTAGTGTTGCTTTTCCCTCCTGCAATTTGGTATAATCTGACCATTCAGTGGCTAGACCGCCGACAATACGTTTCCGATACGACGTCACTTCCAATACCTCGGGACCCCAAGTGAAAGAAGTGCACGGTGCACACTCAAGCAAGACAGTACCTAATAAAATTTTAATCTGATATAATTAGCTGTAAGTACCTACTCGGCTAGGCTGGCCTTTAGGAGCATTTTTAGGATTTATGTATTACATTTAAGGACTGGCCAAATTTTGATGATAATTTTGTATACTTTCATTATTAATTGTATCCACTATAATCGAAGCAATGATAATAATATGATCAATATTGCATTGCGTCAAATATTTCACCAAGTTTGCCCGGTCCACTGAAGATTAAATCTTAAATACCCATCATGTAAAATGTCATTATATCACGAAATACCTAAGTTTAAAATCTTTAATAAAATCTTAAGAATTCCAAGCAAATCTTTTACACTAGTCTTAAGTTGTTACGAGTTTACTTAACAAATTAAAACAAAGAAACCAATGCTATGAAAATCAATTAATCCTCCGGATGTTATCACCTGCTTATCAGAGATGACCTCAAACCACGTGTGTGGAACGTTCATTCCCTCTTTGTCAAACATTAATTTGTGCCTTCATATTAGAAAGAGATGGTTATCATGTTACACTTGCTTCTTTAAAGAAGTAAACACAACAAAATGGTTTTCTAGTATAGGAAGTATCGTACCTCAACTGGCCTGTTGCCAAAATCTTTTTCTACTTTGTGTAGAGGCTCATCTTCGACTTGCCTATATTGTAAAATAAGCTTTACCTATTAGCGAATACAGATGACTTTACTACAACTTATTTCATCATCTGATAAAGAATGCCGACTATTGAGTATCTTTGCCAATGCCCGATGTATCGTTAACGCGGAATAACTACTACTCTATACAGGACAGAGGATTACTATTAGCGTTTATTATTATGAATGCATTAAATATTTTAATTACATTTTGCTTATGGGAGGAACTTATTTTTAATAATTCATTTACGTAAATATACATATAAAAACGATAAACGTTCATAAGATAAATCCCCAATCATAAAAATAATATACAGTGACCATAGACAGTGACATTAATTTACTGATTATAAAAATTCTTTTCAAAAAACCGACTTCGAACGCCACTACAAAGTATAAAAATAATTTTATTTTGTACACGTTTGTTGAAGTCGGGCGGGCTTAAATAGAAACGATGAATCTGATACGCAATGCTCGCCCGATTTCAATAAGCGTGTCTTTTATATGTCACCATAAGATAAGCGTCGCGCATCGATTTCATCGTTTCTAGTAAGGGCTCTAGAGCTTATGAAGGAAAGAAGTAGCCTACAAAATAAGTCAAAACTAAACAAGACCGATAGAGAAAAGCTGAAAGAACTCTACAAAATTACAAATAAAGAAATAAAAAGATGCTACGATACCTACAGAATAAACACCATACAAAGACACCTAGAAAAGTCTAGATCAGCCAAAAAAGCAAATAAAGAGCTGAATAGACAAAAAAATTGGATCCTATCACTTCATCGCGGCTCTATTAAATGTAAATCCCGAATGGAAATCATAAATATAGCTACAGATTTTTATACAAAACTATATAGCCAAACAAACTCATTAAATAAAACCAGTACTGTTACACAAGACAAAGATACCTTCCCAATTCAAGAATTCACGGAGCCCGAGATCCTGAAACAAATTTTGAAGCTTAAATTAGAAAAAAGCCCAGGGCCAGATGGTTTCACAAACGAATGCATCAAATTTGCGAGGACTCTACTACTGACACCTATCACACTTCTATGGAACAAAATATTACATGAGGAGGCTGTGCCACACCAATGGATGGAATCTGAAATTATCTTGCTCTATAAAAAAGGCGACCCAACGGACATAGGGAACTACCGCCCAATAAGCCTCATGCCTAGTCTCTACAAATTATTTGCTTCCTGTCTGCTTGAAAGAATATCGTCGGAAATTGATGCATATCAACCGGTAGAGCAAGCTGGATTCAGAAGCGGCTTCAGCACAGTGGATCATATCCAAGTAGTTGACCAGATAATAGAAAAATATTTAGAATTCCGCAGACCATTATACCTAGCTTTCATTGATTATAAAAAAGCCTTTGATTCAATATCACATGACAGCATCTGGGAAGCATTAAAAACGCAAAATATAAATGAAAAATACATAAATATCTTGAGAAACATCTATGGCAACAGTGTGAGTAGAGTCAAGTTAGATAGAAAAGGCACAAAAATTAACATAAATAGAGGCGTGAGACAAGGAGAACCGATCTCTCCAAAACTGTTTATAGCCGTCTTACAACATATAATGGAAACTTTGCCATGGTCGAAGCATGGTATAAATATAAATGGGAATTTTCTAAATCACCTCAGGTTCGCCGACGACCTAATCCTGTTCTCGGAAACTGCACATCAGTTAAATAGCATGATAAATAACCTACACCAGGCTAGTATCAAGGTTGGATTGGAAATGAACTTCGATAAAACGAAAGTAATGACTAATTACCATAAATCGCCTATTTTAGTAAATAACATCCCTCTCGAGTTTGTAGAAAAGTATATATATCTGGGCAAACAGATCTCTTTTAATAAAGATAGAAATATAGAAGAAGTAGATCGCAGAATAACAATCACCTGGAACAAATACTGGGCTCATAAAGAAATATTTAAATCACAACTCCCGCTGCCGGCTAAGAAAATAGTTATGGACTCAGAAATACTACCATGTCTCACCTACGGTTGCCAAACTTGGACATTCGACCTAAAACTAGAAACAAAATCCAAACTACCCAGAGAAGAATGGAAAGAAGTTACCTAGGCATAAAATTAAAAGACAAGGTAAGGAATGTGGACATACGCAAGAAAACAAAAGTGACGGATGCTTTAACTTTCTCGCTACAAAGGAAATGGAAGTGGTCAGGTCACGTAGCTAGATACCTTGACGATAGATGGACAATAAGGTCAGTGAAATGGCCGGGACCAAGGGGAAATAGAGCAAGGGGCAGGCCGTGTGCCAGATGGGCAGATGAAATAACGGCGGTAGCAGGTCGTGGATGGCTAACCACAGCTAAAGACAGAATTAAGTGGAATTCCTTGGAGGAGTCTTTTACCCAAAGGGGGTCCATACAAACATTATCTTAACATTATAGTATTGCATGTATTTATTTGTATTATAATTTATTTTAAGTATTTTATTTTTTGTTAATAATAGTTTATAAGATCTTATTGTATTAAATAAAGCTTCATTATTATTATTATTTAGGTGGGCAGTACCCCTGCAGCATCAGTATTGAAGAGCTAGGACCTTGAGCTCCAGGATGTAGACTATGCTTAATACTAACAATATTAATTCGCAAGCGAAAGTTCCTAAATCCTCACAGTTTAGGTGGGAAGTACCCCTGCAGCATCAGTATTGAAGAGCTAGGACCTTGAGCTGCACGATGTAGACTATGTTCAATACTAACAATATCAATTCGCAAGCGAAAGTTCCTAAATCCTCACAGTTTAGGTGGACAGTACCCTGCAGCATCAGGATTGAGGAGCTAGAACCTAGAACTCCATGATGTAGTCTATGCTTATTACATACAATAACAATTCATGATCAACAGTTCCTAAATCCCTACAATTTAGGTGGGCAGTACCCTACAGCATCAGGATTGAGGAGTAGGACCTGGAGCTCTATGATCTAGTATAGGCAAGCATACCAATTCGTAAATGACAGTTCCTAAAGCCCTATAATTTAGGGGGAAAGTACCTCTGCAGCATCAGGCTTGAAGAGTTGAAGGTAAAAAATTTTATGGGGCCATTTCGCGAGCTTCCTCTGTCGATTAAAAAAAATCGCACGAATCGGTTCAGAAACCTCGGATTAATCGGTGGACATACATAGAAAAAAAAAAAAAGATACCGGCCGAATTGATAACCTCCTCCTTTTTGGAAGTCGGTTAAAAACCTTCGACAATTCAGCCGGGACGTGCCTTTACGCAGATTTAGTACTGAACATATTCTGCCACTTTCAGCGTGAGGTGGGGTAATCACGTACAGCACACATTTACTCACTTCCGCACACTCTTGTAAATACTTAATGTCTCTATGAAAGCACACTAACTCAAAAGCTGTCGTCACACTAACAAACTAACACGAACGTTTGTACATGTACTTCGGCAGAGAGGAATGCGTGCGCTTACCACGTCCCGGCTAAATGGTCGGAGATTAATACCATAATTACAGTGACATTCAATGATTATAGAATTTCATCAATGGATATATTTATACTTATAATAAAATTGTAACGGGACGAATTCTGTACATTAAATCCCATCAAAAACATAAATGTGAAAATGAGAGCCAAGTTCAATATGAAGAATATGGGTGGTTGTCGACTTCGACCACAAAAGAATTGCGATCTACCTAAATGGGTGCCAAGTCCTGTAGATAATCCTGAAGTTTGTTTATAAGAACATACAACATTCTTAAAATATAAATTGACTTTGTGACACCAAAAGTATGTTCTTGAACAGTAGAATTATTTTTAAAAAGCAAATTACTTAGGATAAATTGAAGCTCCATATTTGACTCTCATATAAATATCTTCCAAATTCCAAATAATATATAGATATAATATGTACACAGGAACATACTGTTGGTGTCACCAAGTCAATTTATCGATTTATGCTTACAACATTATTCCAGATACGGGTCAGGTGAATACGATAGAGCAGCTTGAGCGCACTATAAATTCATTTTCTTTAAAGTTTTACCAGCGGGAAATTTATGCTTAGATAAATTGTCGATCGAGCCGAGTCTGCGCCACCGCGCATCATAATTTTCGATATTATAGAGGACAAAAGCAGGCTTGTGGTATTATAATTTCACCATAATATAATATCTTCTAAATTTATAAAAAGAAAAGTTGACTGACTGACTGACTGATCTATCAACGCACAGCTCAAACCACTGGACGGATCGCGCTGTTTGGCATACTGATATTGTGACATCAGCTAAGAAAGGATTTTTGAACGCTAAGGGGATCAATTAAAAAATCGAACTTAACATGAGTGAAGCCGCAGGCAAAAGCTAGTCATACTATATGAGCGATGATAACCTAGTGCTACAACATTGGGCCGCCTTTCGCGGGCTCCAGGACTCGATCCCAGGAACGTTTCTCTGACTATTCGGAAGTAAGTGCGTTTTAAGGCAATTAAATATTAGTTATTTTAATGGTGAAGGAAAACATTTTAAGGAATATTGCATGCTTGAGAGTTCTCCACAATAATCTCAAAGGCATGTGAAGTCTAACAAGAACTGGCTAACGTGGTCGAAATGGCCGAATCTCTTCTAATTCGATAGAAGACCTAGCTAGACTAATTTTAAATTTATTTCAGGGTTCAATAAAAATGAACCAATTTTATTTACTGAATTTCTTAAAGTTCTCCTCGTTGGTCTAGTTGTTAGCATGTTCGACTGCGGATGACGAGGTCCCTGGTTTGGTTCCCAGGTCAGGCCAAAAAATGCATTAGGTTTTTCTATGAAGAAATTATCAGTGCTTGTCCGAAGTTACGAAGTGTGCGCTGTGTTATCCCCGTGTTTCGGAGAGCACGTATCCAAAGCCGTCTTTCTGCGCCTGATCTCTCCTCGGTAAGTCGAATTTTTGTTCCATCGGACTATGAGAGTGCACCTATGTTTGCTCAAACATTTGTGCACTATAATATCTAATCTCTGTAAAGACGGTGTTTCTCTGATCGAAACTGAAACCGAATTCAGTCGAGGGAGCATAAGACGAGTATGTATTAATAAAGCCAAGAAAATAAAGTTCAGGTTTCTGCTTAGATTTCAATGCACAAGAGCTGCCGTCCTGGCCCAAAAGTGCGTATACTAAAACAAGTCTTTATTGCACGACGTAAGTTTGATTTTCCTTTATCAATCTCCTTAGATTAACAGGTACCTTATCGAAATTATAAAGCCTGCTTGCTCTAGATGCCAATAAAATTTTCAAAACACGATTCCATTACAAAGATGATGCCATTTTAAATATGGTATCAACAGCTTTCTGTTGTTGACTTAAAGTATTGTGTTACAAGACTCTTGACTTATATAGTCTAAATCTAAGTCCTAGACCTAGACCTAGACTTAGACTTTGAGGTAAAACGGGAAAACCGTGTGCGACTAACCTTAGAGGTAAAATGGCTTTTTAAATTTAAATGGCACCAACTTCGAGGTGGATCCTATGCATTTAAAAAAGAATCATCAAAATCGGACGACTCGGCGAAAAATTATGCGTGTTCATATATAAAAAAATAAAATATAACCAGAGATGTGCTCTGCAGCTATGCTGCGAAGATGTGAAATCTACGCTACGAAAATATGTGACCGTTTCCACCAATACTAAGCTATGTAGCTGCGCGAGAAAGATACGTTAGTACGTATTAATTTAATGTAACGTAATCTCGTAGGTTACTCGAAGACTTTATCACTATTCGACGGAGAATCCTGAAAAGTAACATCCTTACTATCCTTAATAATCCTTAATACCTTGCTATCCTTACTTCGTTGCTAATAATATTATAAATGCGAAAGTGTGTTTGTATATCGGTTTGTCGGTTTGTCGTTGTATCACGCTGCAACAGAGCTTCGGATTGACGTAATTTTTATTGACGACACTTGCGGATTTGGAGAATAACATAGGCTATTTTTTATCCCGGAAAATCAAAGAGTTCCCGCGGGATTTTAAAAACTAAATCAAATAAAGTTAATCAATAAAGACATCGTCTGGTGACAAAAGGGCTGACACATTTTTGCGCCATGGATCAGCCTGGCTGTCTAGCGCGGAAATGCAGCCAGTATTCTAAGCCCCATTCAACGCGGGCATAGTTTCTGTAGTTTTATTGTAGGTAACATATTTTTAATAAAAACATCTATTTCACAATAATTAATAGTTATAACATCATGAGCAACCCGTTAAAGTCTCACTAGTGAGCGCAGGTCTCCTCTCAAAGAAGAGTTACAAATTATAGTCCACCACGCTGACCCAATGCGGATTTGTACACTTAAATAACACTATTAAATCCCACTTCTAAAATTAAAATTAAAATAAATCTAATACCTCATCGTTGTCCCCACAGCGTGGCATAGTGCCCAAAATGCCAGCAGCATTACTGCTTGGGATGGCCAAACTAATTCTTTGGACGAGGTAGCTGCCAGTTCTCTGATTCCCGGTAGACTCCATGACCCTTTTTGAAAATTCTCTAAAAAGAGCTTGAGCCCCCGAGCCCCACGGCGCAAGTATTTCCACCCCAAGAGATACAAATATGAAACTACCATCAAGGTTTTCATACTTGTGTTTTTTAAAACCTCTGCAAGAGGCCTTTGTTTTTTCGGGATTAAAAGTGGCTTATGACACTGTCCAGGTCCTGTAATATCCGTTGCAATTTTTCTGTGTGATTGAAGGACTATCCAAAAAACAAACACGCTTTCACATTTATAATTTATTTTTATTTAGGTTTTACGTAAAATTTATTTATTTCTGAAGCTCTTTTTCATTAGGGAAATATTGCGAAACATTATGAAGTCTCCTGGGTTATTTAGAAGGTATGATAAATCCCCAATTGCATGCAAATATGATAAGTCTGTAGGTATGTGACTTCTGCGTATAATAACCTCCATTGACCTCTATGATGATATTGTTATAAAATATGTATTAAAATGGTTAACCAAAGCTTTGGAACTTCACGGATCTCTGTACGTTATGTTTTAAAAAAAAAAACAATTTGGCAAACATAGTTAAGCAAGCAAGAACTAGTCAGACATTTCGCGTGAAGTTAGAATTTCAAAAATTCTGCGGAAATCCTCTGCTACTCTGGGATAAATTCAAGTCATTTATACATATAAAAAGACTTGTCCTTAATTAATCTATGAATGCACAGCCTACACCACCGGAGTGAGAAACTTGTGATAACAGGTTCCTTGTATGAGGTACTTACTTACTAATAAAGGATAGGGGGTGAAAGCTTGTTATTGAGAAATCATTTCGTGCTGCAGTAGGTACCCGAAGCTTAAGTTTCCACAATCACCACCAAATTGTGTTAAAAGATGTAAATGTTATATATAAGAAAATTATCATAATGCCCATTAATTCCAAAAGTCTCCAAATTATCTCAATATGTTCACCCCAGTCTGATTTTATATAAATTGATATAAATAAAATAGCCAACTTCAGTAAACCAAATAACTTCGAGGTGATAACACATAATTAATTTTATAGTATGCCAAAATAATATAAACAAAAAATCTAAATATCAGGTACAAATAATTTATTGCAAACATATTTTTTATTGCTTGGGTTCAATCATGTTTGTGTTCAAACTTCTATTCTGTGTGTCCGTGCTCTCCAGCAGTCAAATTATTTTCGCTCTCGCAGGTGAGATACATCTAACAGCCGTCACAAAATATCGCCATGTTGATAAGCGCATCACCATGAGAACGGCTAGACCGATTTGTAGCCCAGTCATATTAGGGCTTTCACCTCGGAATGAAAGATAATAAGATGCAAATTGGTATGAACCTTTGTTTTGCCATTCTAAATGTTGTCTCAAAAGTCACAATCGTTATCGTGTCCGCGTCTCAAGATATTCAAGGTCAAAGGTCACAAAAATCGGTTTTTCGCGAATATCTGGCTTCCTATCGGTTAAATGAGATTTGCATTTATTATAAAAGTTGTAGGCTATAAAATTCCCTACAACTTTTGTTTAAACTTTTTTTTCATACGACCAACCGTTTTGAAGGTAGAGCGCGAAGAGTGCACATCGTACAGTCATATACGGCCTAATGCAAGGTCAAGCGTGAGTTATGGTTATCAGTACGTTATAAAGTCAATTATTTACTTGGAAATTATAATTATTAAACAATGCCTATTATTTATGTACTAACTATTAATTATTTATATTTAATTAAAGTAAGTAACTTGATTATTTATATATAATTATTCATATTTAACTATTTAAGTATAAAATATTATTAATTCTGGATTATATATTTTAGTTTTATTTTAAGTTAAAATGATAGTAAGAGTATATATTTTACACATATTTTTATTTATTATTAAATACGGCATAATATACATTTATCAAAATGTGAGTTCAAATATCAAAAGTATCTTTGTTGATTTTAATTGTAATGAAATTGGAAATGGAAGCTAATTATCTTCTTCTTGTTCGTCGTCTTCTTCTTCTTGTCGCTCAAAAATGTTCGATTCATTGTCATCATCCTCATTATCTGTCATGTTCATCTCCAAACCTTCCAGAATATCGGGATCATATGTATTTTCTTCATCGGGATTACTTGGATACAGTGAAGCGTTGAGGCAAGCTTGTCCGTTGCACTGGCCGCAAGCTAAAGAACATTGTAGCCCTGATTTTCTGCATCCACAGCGGGAACCACAACCATTTTTGCAATTGCAAAATATTACGTTTAGTAGTTCGGCTGGTGCTGGAGGTAATAACGTTCGTATGGGCTCCAGGATTTCATTTTCAAGCATCCAGCCCCATTCTTGAGGTTCTCACCCGCCCGCGCGCGATCCAAAATTCCGACACAATTGTTATTCCAGATTGCTTGTCTATGTAATTGAAGTCATTGGTCCCGGCAATGAATAGAAAAGGGCATAGGGTAGGGACAAGTATTTCCAGGTATATAAGTATTGAGAAATTTACGCGTTTTAAAGAAAAGATATATAATGTCGTGTTAACTTAAAATAAAACTAAAATATATAATCCAGAATTAATAATATTTTATACTTAAATAGTTAAATATGAATAATTATATATAAATAATCAAGTTACTTACTTTAATTAAATATAAATAATTAATAGTTAGTACATAAATAATAGGCATTGTTTAATAATTATAATTTCCAAGTAAATAATTGACTTTATAACGTACTGATAACCATAACTCACGCTTGACCTTGCATTAGGCCGTATATGACTGTACGATGTGCACTCTTCGCGCTCTACCTTCAAAACGGTTGGTCGTATGAAAAAAAAGTTTAAACAAAAGTTGTAGGGAATTTTATAGCCTACAACTTTTATAATAAATGCAAATCTCATTTAACCGATAGGAAGCCAGATATTCGCGAAAAACCGATTTTTGTGACCTTTGACCTTGAATATCTTGAGACGCGGACACGATAACGATTGTGACTTTTGAGACAACATTTAGAATGACAAAACAAAGGTTCATACCAATTTGCAGCTTATTATCTTTCATTCCGAGGTTGACCCCTTTTTTTACCTAATATGACTGGGCTATTGGGTAATTTTAGTTTTAAAATTTTCGTTAAAGTCCAAACTTCTTATCATCATCATCAATTCCGTATCATCAATCAATTTCGTATCATCTTAGGCTGCATCTTCACTTACCATCAGGTGAGATCGCAGTCAAGCGCTGGTCTATATATTTAAAAAAAAAAAAAAACTAGGTTTCTACTGAAAGTAGGGGGTCTGACCAACATGTTTCTGATGAGGGGTTGCCTCTCCAACACCTCGGGACCTCAACTAACAGTTCTTTGGACTATGTGCCCCGCCTATTTTCACTTCAGTTTCTGGACTTGGTGAGCTATGTTGGTAAAACTGACTTCAATATACTTATATTATAGGTATTCTACTACTCATGTACCTACACTTACGCCTATTGATGTACTACTGCACGACTGCCCAAAAAAAGAGTGTAATGTTGTCAGGGTTCATGAACGAACTGTGTCAGTTTTTTTATTCCACCATGACTTCTAAACAGATACCTTAACAGATTTTTTTTCGATGAAAAGACAGTCCCTGACTGCGATCTCATTCGATGGTAAGTGACGATGAAGTCTAAGATAGTAAGGGCAAACTTGGAAGGGGTATGGCAGTGTACATTCAACCCGTACCCCTAATCTGTTTCTACACGCTTTCGTGCTGGAAAACTAAATCTCTATGCAGCACGTCTCTGACGGTAGGGTGGTAACTAACGACGGCCAAAGCATCCCACTACACCAGACTTTGGTCTGGTGTAGTGGGATGCTTTGGCCATTGACCATTCAGAAATTATAAAAAATAATAGATTTGGATATATGGGGTGTCATTAAAATCCTTGCTTCATCCCGAGTGACATTGGCCATTTTCCAGTTGGTTCGAAGCAATCGGATTTTTTATTCTATTTTATTTAACAACTAGCTGTGCCCGCGACTTCGTTCACGTGGAATAGTGACTTTTCGGAAAGCATATTTTGAATTACATATACCGTCGACGCTCAGGCGCGAGGCGTGTAGTACGTACTCTGTACGTTAAAAATGTTCGCCGTGATTCTTTAAATTGACATAACTTTTTTATTTATGTACCGATTGACATGAAATAAACACTAAATGTTAAGTGAAGCTTACTACAATATATTAGTGAAAACCGTATCTAAATCGAATAAGCCGTTTCTGATATTAGCGTGCACAAACACACAGACAAACAGACAAACAGAGAAACAGACAAAAAAAAATTAATAACAATTTCGGGTTACCAACCCCTGCTACTTTTTTTTATATATTTCCATTGTACAGACAACACTTTTCTACAAGAAGATGTGCTAATGATAACTTTCTATTGAAGGACGTCGCTGCTTCGACTGCGTTTCTATCGCTTCGTGTGGCTCAGGCCTCGACTTCGCTCGTAAGCTACGCAGTGGTGCACTGCCACCTGAAAGCAGACAGACGTTTTTAAATGCCATATGTGGTTTTGATGAGAGCAATGATAGAATACCAAAGGTAAGCAATGCAATTTTATTTTACCCAACTACTGCAAATCCAAAAGGAACGGTAATGATTTTAGTAGTCTATAATAATAATAATAATAATGCATTTATTCGCTGTAAACATGGGTTACAATGTAGATGTCAATGTCAAATTTTAGTTGATCCAAACATGTTTTGCCATATTGGCGTGCAAATATTATCTATTCTATTCTGGTCTATTTTATTCTATTGTATTAAATTAATATTAGTAAATGTCAAAACAATTAAAATCAATATAATTAAGGTTATTTGTAATTAATAATATGTAGTAAATGTCAAAACGTTAAAATCAATATAATTAAGTTAGTTTTAATATAATATGGTCAAGTTGTAAAATGTCAAATTAATCAAATTTCATTTTAAAATAGTCTCTAACTTCATAAATACTTTCGTTTAACAATTTATTTCTTAAATAATTTTTGAATTTATTAGTGGTAAAAACCTTAACATGGTCTGGCAAATAATTATAAATTTCGATAGCCATACAATACATATTTCTTTTACAGACCTTTAATTTTTGGGGTGGTATTTCGAACTGTATCATCTTATTTCTTCGGTCTCGCCTTACATTTTTTTGTGGAAATAGCTGCATATTTTTTCTTACAAATAAGCATACCTCATAGATGTATAATGCTTGGTTTTGACTATTGCCGAATGTTTCACGAAGCCTAAACTACTGACCCGATTTTGATGAATGAGGTTGTGGCGATCGATTCATTATTGTGGTCCGAGTGACATACACTACATTTTATATTATGAAGAAATTCAATATAAAGAATGTTACATTCATTTCCGTAGTCGAGTTACGGATTTGGTTTTTTTTTTTTTTAAGTGTTTACTTCCCAGTTGAGCCCACCCAAGTAGCACAGATAGCTGTATAAATACTCACTTTTAGACCTATTTGAAACTCTATGCGTATTAAGACTCTTTTAAGAGTACACTGGTGATCCTACAGCTGCATAATAGCTGTCAGTGATATTTAAACAGCTTAGGCTGAATAAGGGCTGTTTAGTGGATAAAATTACGCCAAATGCTGTATAAGAAGGTATTTGTGAACTCCTATTACACTGACTTATTAAGGGGGCACGTGTGAACTATTATGAAGTTAATAGCTGTATAATGGATGACATGTGGCCCACATTACAGCCTATTGCTGAATATCAGAGTTTTAACTATTCACGTCGCTGTTTAACATGAATCCACCATTTTATTGTATAACCTCATAACCTATATAAATATACTGATTCATTTTTCAACTTTTATGATGTTTTGTGTATGAATTAGGAATGGATTGCATTAGTTTTTACTTCTCAATATCATAATTATAACTTTTTATCTTATAATTCTTTTCAAAGCACTAAAAATTGTTTATTCAAGTTTTCATCACGGCTTATTTATATCACGAAACTAATTAAAAACCGAATATTTTCGTGGCGCACTAAAACTTTCTTAGGTAATATATATGTATAATGTCAGTAAAATTACATTCCCAATCATTTTTCTTTTATAAATATGAAAACAATGCACTTAATTTTGAATATATAACCACACGTATTCAATTCAATCCACGAAGTATATTAATTTGCTAGATTAAGTTTGCTACTTCACTTTTACGTCACGTGACATATTTGCTGAATAAAGAGTAACTTGTAATCTTTTACTCAACTTAAGGCTGTATAATTTGTGCCCATTTAAGAGGTATAAGAGCTGTATACGGCCGTATACAGCCCTTATGCAGCTTTTTTATACGGCTTTAAGCGTGACGGGAATTCGTTATTCAGCTGCTAAGCAGCCTTCGTGTGCTACTTGGGCACTGTCGTTAGATTAGGATCTGATAATGAAATCCTAGAGAAATCGAGGGTACACTTCTTTTATTGGCACAACTGATATACTAAGTAGTGGCGTTTGAAATCGGGATTGTAAAAATAATTTTTAAGTTTAAATTATGGTAACTAAATTGACAAGACATGAATACCTAAACAGGTGTGCTGCTCAGACTTTGACAATGTGTACGGAAGTCGTTTTGGTGCAACAAATCCCACAGTGCAGCCCATGGCAGATCCCACAGTGCAGCCCATGGTAGATCCCATCGAAAATCATCGGAACATAGGATTGTTGCCCTCCTCCTGTGGAGACATCGAAGGGTCACGAATAATCAACGGCGAGGTTGCGTTATTATACGAGTTCCCTTGGATGACTCTCATTTCTTACAACACACGTAAGTATAAGAGGCTGCCCCCTTACCTTCTTCTTCTTCTTTATCCACTGTCCACTGCTAAACACAGGTCTCTTGCATGGACTTCCATAGGCTTCAGCTTCACGCCGCGCCGCCTGCATCTAACGGCCCCCTGTGGCTTGTTTGATGTTGTCGGTCTACCTAGTGGAGGGCCTGCCAACGCTGCGCTTCCCGGTGCGGGGTTGTCACTCTAGCACCTTGGGAGCAACGATCAGCTTTTCGATTTATGTGCCCGCTCATTTCCACTTCACCATTACCATTTCCATCTTCACGCTACTATGGACGCTGGCTACACTATGTCGGTGTCTATGGTTCTCCTACGGATATCTTCATATTTTCTGACTCGCGGACGCCCGTAACTTCGTCCACTTTTTCAGTTCACAATCGACTGTTCCTAAATCCCCACAGTTTAGGTGTTCAGAACCCCAGAAGAAATAGTTTTGTATTTTAGGAGAAGGACTGGCGTTCAATTGCGCAGGGAGTGTTATCAACTCGCGATACATCCTAACGGCTGCCCACTGCATCATCACAGATGGTAAACTCAAGAACATAGCTGGAGTACGCGTTGGAGAGCACGATTATAATACAAAAGTTGATTGCCAAGGAGATTTCGAAAACATGGAATGCGAGTCTAAGATTCAGGTAAAATTTGTAAAAGTAATTGAGAGCTTATAATTATGAAAAGTTTTGAAAATCAGAAAGTCAACGTCAACTCTTAAATCCTTAATATAATTTTATAAATACAAAAATGTGTTTGTTAGTTTTTACTCTAATCATGAAGCAACGCACCAACGGAGTAGACATAGGGTACTTTTGATCTGGAAATGATAGGGTCCCGTGAGTTCTTAAACACCAAGTCTACGTGGATAAACATAGGCAAAAGCTAGGGAGTCATATAATACTCGTATTATGCAAACGCAAACCTAATCTCGTTATTTAAGTGTGCACTGACTGCTAATTTTTTTAGCTCGTCGTATTTTCTGTTAAAAATAATAAATACACGTGAAAGAATTATTTCGATACGTCTAGTAGATTCCGAGATGTGGAATTTTAAAATGAACGCTGCCTAGTTTTCTATGCGAGTGAGCGGAGCATTGTCAAATGACGTCATACCGTGTTCACGGGGCTGTTAGCGGGACTCGACATTTAGAGATTTTGTAAAATCATAAGTCATAACTAAACAAAAACAAAAACCACAACTAAAAAAAAGGGTATTTGTATACATATAAGTTCTACTTTGAATTTTCAAGCTATTTTGCATACCTAGTAACATTCTCCCTTGCATCGTAACTGCCACCTAACGGCACCACATCGGCGTGCATCAGTCATCAGACTACTCCTGCTACGGTGTTGAAACACCGTGACATGTTTATATGATGGTGTTTCAACACGGTACCAGACATGATTCAGCACGATGACAAGTCACTTATTTTAATTACTTCTTAGACTGTTCCATACATTTCTGCCTATTCTCCTTTAATTAGTGGATGTTTCATTTCACTTCTGCGTTCTGTTCTAGGATATACTGGTAGAGGAAATAATACCGCATCCAAGTTTTACGGGAAGGCCACCAGTGGAGGCCGACATCGCGCTGCTTCGCGTCAAGAAAGCCATTACTATGACAAGTAAGTTTTTTATAGTGCCACAAAGGAGAATGGGTAAGTGTCAGCGATTGAAAATATTCAATTCGCTGGTAAGTGTGGACCCAGACACAAAATGAATTGCATTATTATTATTGAATTATGTCGGTATTTGTTGCTCTTATAGAGTAGTTTAAGACAGCATGTCTGAATCCACGTGGAAAAAAAGAAATTCGACCCTAGATTAATACTTTACACTAAAAATTAATGAATTAGTTCTTAGGAAATATCGATCGAACTTATCATAATAAAATTTCTCCAAGTAAATTGAGACATGCTGTCTTAGGATTAGTTTAGTTAAAGTACTTCGTTAGGGCAACAAAAGCCGACATATTTCATATTGCTACAGTCTTAAGTACGGGGCCCATACCAAATTATCCCTTATCTTTTATTTATATAGTAGGTGGACTAAATTTGAACTAAGGCTGCTAGTTTTAAATGCAGTACCAATGTCCTCGTTTTCTTAATCGTATCGTCACTTACCATCAGGTGAGATCGCTGTCAACGACTATTTGTCATCGAATAAAAAAACACTTGTTTACCGTTTAAGATAGCTAAAGAAAAAGAGATAGCTACTACTACGTGGTAGGTGCAAATTAATATCACTAACTATTAAATTATTTATATTTTCAGATAATGCTGCACCGGTCTGTTTGCCAGTGTACAGCAACCTCCGCAACTCGGAACTCGCAGGCAAGAATGGGACGGTCGCGGGATGGGGTCTTACGGAGAATAATACTTATTCCAGTGTACTGATGAAGGTTTCGATTCCAATCCTGACGGGCGACGCCTGCAGCCATTATTATAACAGGTGTGTTCTGTCTGTTAGGTAATTCTTTGTTTCTTGGTACACCTTTATCTACACGTCTCGTTCATCTATTATACGTACCTAAGTTCTTTGGTACGGCTACCTAACGATGTGCTCGACATATTATATCCAGCGGCTATATTATCCACATACTGCGCAAGGCCCACACTAAGTTAAAATAGGATCTGGGGCCACCTCGCCAACAAACTGGTCCACCAGTTTGGCGAGATAGTATGAAGAAATAATATCTGTACTTTTATTATGAATAAATAAATAAAAATAAAAAAACCTGGAATTTAAAAATTTCGCTCAATCGGTTTAAGCTATCTGCTTCAAAATTGAGTTGCAAGATTCCACCCGAACAAACATAGTTACATACATATATTGCAAGTTAAAAAAATAACACTTCATATTAAAACTCTACTGTTAGAGTATTTTGAAATTGCTAATTTTGATTGAGTGAATATTAGAACATTACTCCAGAAGACTCGCTTCGCTGCCTATTTATGCTGTTTCAAATACTACATTTTCATAAATTATGGTACGGAGGTCGAGGGCTTGCTTCGCTCGCGACTTCCAGAGATAGAGCAGGCAGGACTACGTGGAAAGAGCGTCATACCGTCCTCACGATAAATACGACCGGTACATGAACGGTAGCGAGAGATTATCGGGTGACATCATTGAGAGAACTTCTTTTAGAGAGAGTTTTATAATTGAATTTATTAACTTTACTTATTGAACTTGAGTGATTTTCTACTGTCCTAGAGCCCCATCTTACATCTCTCAGGATCTTCACCAATTTTTTTAAAGGAAAAATATTACAATATTTATTAAAATAGGTAAAGTTTAGTTATGTTAGTGAATAGTCATAAAAAACATTCTTACCTACACCGAATTAAAAATTCTTTTCTTTTTTTTAAGAAGAAATGACATATTTCTATTTAATAATTTTAGATATCCAAATCAAAGAACATCAATCACGGAAACATCGTTCTGTGCTGGTGCGAAGATGAAGGACTCATGCAGAGGTGACTCTGGAGGACCTCTGATAGTAGAATCCGAATACAATGAATCAATACGTATGGTTCAATTCGGCGTAGTTTCCTTTGGGCCCATGCAATGCGGCTCTGCATTCCCAGGGGTGTATACTGATGTGACCAAATATATGAAGTGGATATTAGACAATTTGAGGGAATGAGCAATTTTGTACTTCATTGTATCTCATGTCAACTGATAGTCCACAGCTGGATATAAGTTTTTTATAGGCTTTCAAACTTCTAATCTAGTGTTGATCTTCTCTCCTGCAATTCATTAATCTAACCATTCAGTGGCTAGACCGCCGACAATACGTTTCCGATACGACGTCACTTCCAATACCTTGGGACCTCAAGTGAAAGAAGTGCACGGTGCACACTCAAGCAAGATAGTAATAAAATTTAAAACTGATATAATTAGCTGTAAGTACCTACTCGGCTAGGCTTGCCTTTAGGAGACTATTATGTATTACATTTAAGGACTGGCCAAATTTTGATGATATTTTTGTATATTTTCGCCTATATGTATGTCATTGTATTACATTGTATCCACCATAATCGAAGCAATTATAATAATATGATCAATATTGCGTTGCGTCAAATATTCGGGTCATTTCACCAAGTTTGGCCAGTCCACTGAAAATTAAATCTTAAATACCAAGTAAGTATGCACCGAGGGGCGGGGCGTGTCAAATGGCTACACCAAGACATAAGACTGTTGCATTCCGCGGGAGCTTTAGGCTAGCTTTCTCAAGGATTTGGAATATTATATACCTCTGCCAGTGCAGAATACAAAATCAATAATTAGTTTTAAACTCTAACTTAACTAGTGGTTCGCCCCGAACTGAGACCTCGCGATATCCCATAATTCCCAAAAGTTTTAATTATAATATATTGTAATAATTAACTTTTAACATTAGACACAATAAAAAAAATAATAGTTGACATAAAACTGTTTTACTGACACAGCGCCATCTATTAGCATTATAGTGAAGCTATAACTATAGCTTCACAATAATGCTAATAGATGGCGCATTAAAATTAAATAATTTCGTTTCTTTATAACATTTATCTAATTTTAGTATTTGTTGTTCAAGTATAGGATATAACTGAATTTTCAACCAAGTTTCACGTTCTAATATTCAGTAATTCAGAAGTTATAGGGCTCTGACAGACATTTAGACGGACACACTTCTCTGTCTAGTAGGCAAGCGCCCTAGTTGACTCAGAGAACTCGCTTCGCTCGTTCAAAAAGTTACTGTTAGAGAGACAAAAAGAGACCTAAAATGTTGAGCAACCATATAAGTTTTGTTCGCTCATTGCTTCTTCTGAATAGGTATTCTGAAGGCTAGCCTAATCAGCTCACACAAGGCAATTTTTTGAAAAGGGTTTCTTTCCTTTTCTTGTTTTATTTTCAACCGGTTTTATTAGTTTGTTGTTATTGTTCTCTTCTCAATTACGTTAATATTATACTTGTTTCCATAAAAACAATGAAGCGGGATCTGTCCTGTTGCTAAGGCCATAGAATATATAGATATAGTAGGATAGTTGATAAAGAATAATAAACATTTTGTGGGATTATTACTCAATCAACCGGTCAGACCGAACCGGCCCGGGGCGTCTAGTGCTACTAGGGGTCGCCTGAAAATTAGCGCTGGAGGAGTGTGTCTCCACTGCTGTAGCATTATGCCCTTGTCAAGCACATCTTGCGCCACATTTATATGATTTGCGGTCGGTTAAGTTTATTTTCATTTTCCTATGCGTGTCAGACCGGAAGAGCTTGAAATAGATAACCTGCAACAGAGTTGGTCAATACGCAGTGTGCTCTTCTTGGCTGAAACGCATAGAAATAGAAATAAAATAGTAGTATTTCCCGGCGGCTTGAAAATAATTCAATGGATAGAACGTTATGTACCTACAATTTTAGCCGTCGGGATCTATCTTTAGTTTTATATATTATATTGTATTTAATATTTGTTATTTTTTGTTTTTTTTTTCTTTGTATTTTTTCTTATGTGGCTGTTTTTTATTCTTGATTAAAAGACTATTTATTTATTTATTTATTTTATTTATTTAGCCCGCTACCATCTTAGATTGCATCGTCACTTACCATCAGGTGAGATCGCAGTTAAGGGCTATCTTGTCATCGAATAAAAAAAAACCTATCATGTATAATGTCATTATACCACGAAAGTTTAAAATCTTTAATAAAATCTTAAGAATTGCAAACAAATCTTTTCTTTTTCGCTAGTCTTAAGTTGTTACGAGTTTATTTAACAAATTAAAACAAAAACCAATGCTATGAAAATCAATTAATTCTCCGGACGTTATCACCTGCTTATCAGAGATAACGTCAAACCACGCATGTTGAACTTCAAAGATGTGAACGTTCATTCCCTCTTTGTCAAACATTAATTTGTTTATTAGAAAGAGATAGTTATCATGTTACACTTGCTTCTTTTAAAAAAAACACGACAAAATGGTTTTCCAGTATAGGAAGTATCGTACCTCAAGTGGACTGTTGCCCAAACCTTTTTCTACTTTGTGTGGAGGCTTATCTTTGACTTGCCCATATTGTAAAATAAGCTTTACCTATTAGCGAATACAGTAGACTTTACTACAACTTATTTCATCATCTGATAAAGAATGCCGACTATTGAGTATCTTTGCCAATGCCCGATGTATCATTAACGCGGAATAACTACTACTCTATAGAGGACAGAGGATTATTATTAGCGTTTATTATGAATGTATTAAATATTATACTTACATTTTGCTTATGGGAGGAACTTATTTTTAACTAGATGTGCGCGCGACTTCGTTCGCGTGGAATAGTGACTTTTCAGGCAGCATATTTTGAATTACATATATTATACCGTCGACGCTCAGGCGCGAGGCGTGTAGTACGTACAAAATGTTCGCCGTGATTCTTTAAATTGACATAACTTTTTTATTTATGAACCGATTGACATGAAATAAACACTAAATGTTAAGTGAAGCTTACTACAATATATTAGTGAAAACCGTACCTAAATCGAATAAGCCGTTTCTGATATTAGCGTGCACAAACACACAGACAAACAGACAAACAGAGAAAAAAAAATTAATTACAATTTCGGGTTCGGCATCGATATAATAACAACCCCTGCTACTTTTTTTTATATATTTCCATTGTACAGACACCACTTTTCTACAATTTTATTATATGTAATAGATAATCATTTGCGTATATATAAATATAATAACGTTTATAAGATAAATCCCCAATCACAAAAATAATATAGAAAAACAATAATTACAGTGACATTCAATGATTATTATGGAATGTTATCAATGGATATCTATATATGTATATAAAAGAAAGTCGTGTTAGTTACACTATTTATAACTCAAGAGCAGCTGAACCTATTTTGCTGAAAATAAGTGGGGAGGTAGCTTAGAACCAGGAGACGGACATAGGATACTTTTTATCCCGTTGGCGTGGGACGTGATATACATATAAAACAAAGTCGGGTTTGTTCGAACACTTATAGCTCTAGATTTTCATGGTTTTTGATTTGTTGTATTTATCTCCGTTCCGAATAGTATAATAACTATTAAAAAATACACGATGCTCACCCGATTTCAATAAACGTCTCTTATTTGTCACCCTAAGGTAAGCGTCGCGCATCGATTTCATCGTTTCTAGTTAAGCCCACCCGACTTCAACAAACGTGCACAAAATAAAATTAGTTTTTATACTTTGTAGTGGTGTTTGAAGTCGGTTTTTTGAAAAGAATTTTTATTTTAAGCTTTTTAGTGTAGCTTGTTCCTGCTCTTTTTCTCCCCTCCCTCCAACGCTACGGTATTAATGTAGTCTGGTATGGTACCTACAGTACTTATTAACAATATCAATTCGAAAGCGATTTTGGTGTCAATTTATCGAACATTTATGCTTACAACATTATTCCAAATACGGGTCAGGTGAAAGCGATAGAGCAGCTTGAGCGCACTATAAATTCATTTTCTTTAAAGTTTTACCAGCGGGAAATTTATGCTTAGATAAATTGTCGATCGAGCCGAGTCTGCGCCACCGCGCATCATAATTTTAGATATTATAGAGGACAAAAGCAGGCTTGTGGTGTTATAATTTCGGCATAATATTATATCTTCTAAATTTATAAAAAGAAAAGTTGACTGACTGACTGACTGATCTATCAACGCACAGCTCAAACCACTGGATGGATCGCGCTGTTTGGCATACTGATATTGTGACATAGGCATCCGCTAAGAAAGGATTTTTGAACGGTAAGGGGATCAATTAGGAGTTTAAAAAATCGAACTTAACATGAGTGAAGCCGCAGGCAAAAGCTAGTCATACTATATGAGCGATGATGGCCTAGTGCTAAAACATTGGGCCGCCTTTCGCGGGCTCCAGGACTCGATCCCAGGAATGCTTCTCTCACTATTCGGAACTAAGTGCGTTTTAAGCAGCATTGCCAGTTTTTTTTTTGCCAAATCGGGATTTTAACTCTTTGAGTGAAAACAGCGGGATTCTTTCGTAGAAAGAGGGACAGTAAAAAAACGTATACTTACATACCTACTATAATCAGAAGTTTTCAAATTTTTATCTTCTTATTTGAATTAGAATTACGTTTACGTAACAACTAGCTTTTGCTTGCGGCTTTGCTCATGTTAAGTTCGATTTTTCAAACCCCTATTGTACCCCCTTAGGGGTTTAATTTTCGAAAATCCTTCCTTAGTGTGCGCCTACGTCATAAAAGGAACCAACTGTAAAAATTTCAAGTTTCTAACTTCAGTAGTTTAGTTACTGCAGCGCGTCGGGTAGGTATGTTCGCGAATGCACATGTGGATTGTTTCTACGCCACCATGCGCAAACGATGTGCATCCCTGGTGCGCAGGGTGCGGGCTAGTTCCAATGGCATCCTGAGGGCATTTGCCGACAGGTTTGATTGTCAGTATCTGAATCATTGTCTTATGGTGCACGTGCTGACTAATCAAGCCTGTCTTAGATATAGTTTTAGGATAAAATAGTTTTAGGAATAATAGTTTAAGGAATACTAACATTAGCTTAAGTGTGTGTTTACTAACAATTATGATCTTCATGGTCGAAATAAAAGATTTTTATTTTTATTTTTATTTTATTTTTTTTAGGCTGTGCGTTGATATCTCAGTCAGTCAGTCAGTCAGTCAGTCAGTCAGTCAGTCAGGACTTTGAATTTTATATAAATCGCAAAAATAGCCATAGAAAATGTATTTTAATAAAAATATAATATTTTAAATCAGATTTACCCTATCATTAAATAGTTCAATCTTATTCATCTTCAGAATAAAAAAAAAATGAAATCAAAATCAAAAAAGTTTCATTCATTAGAAAAATATTTCGTTTTAAACAATAGTTTGTGGACTCCACAGACTATTGTTTGACGCGCCGAAAAGCGGGACTGAGCCTGCCCCTCGCGGGTCGTTTAATTTTGATTTAAAAATCGGGACGACCCGCCAAAATTGGTAGGTTTAGGCTATTAAATATCACTTTCACTTATTTCAATGGTGAAGGCAAACATCTTAAGGAATACTGCATGCTTGAGAATTCTCCATAATATTCTCAAAGGCAAGTGAAAGATTAACAGGTCAGTACCTTATCGGAATTACAAAGCCTGCTTGCTCTAGATGCCAAAACATTCAAAACACGACTCCATTACAAAGTTGATGGCATTTTTTTGTTATCAACAGCTTTCTTTTGTTGACTATTCTTGTATATGCTTAGGCCCGAAAGTTAAGCGAAAGTTCCTAAATCCTCATAGTTTAGGTGGGCAGTACCCTGCAGCATCAGGATTGAGGAGTAGGACCTGGAGCTCTATGATATAGTATATACTTGAGGCAAGCATACCAATTCGTAAACGACAGTTCCTAAAACCCCATAATTTAGAGGGAAAGTACCCCTGCAGCATCAGGCTTGAAGAGTTGAAGGTAAAAAATTTTATGGGACCATTTCGCGAGCTTCCTCTGTTGATTAAAATAAAAACGCGTGAATCAGTCCAGAAACTCCGGAGTAATCGGTGGACATACATAGAAAAAAAAGATACCGGCCGAATTGATAACCTCCTTTTTGGAAGTCGGTTAAAAAGGAAAAGTTTTGCATAGTGCGTATTATTAATTACTTTAATTAATGACTTTTTTCAAGCGAAAAAAATCAGAAATTAAAAACGCCTTAGACTTTCAAGATGTCATTGCTATGAAAGCAGAAGAAAACTTCCATCTTAGTTGTGGTTACAGTAAAAAATACAATTATTATTTTCTTGTCAACGGTACGGTAGACCTGCATATACAGTTTGGCAGGATGAATTTTATTTGTTTATATTGTGCAGTTAGAATGACTTCGTTAAGGATTTATGCAAAAATTTCTCAAGTTGTTGTTTCATCAGGTAAATATTGCGAAACCTTATGAAGTCTCATAGGTTTTTTCTCAAAAAACCCCAGTATGATAGCCTCCATTGACCTCTACTTATATAGAATGATAATATTTTTATACGTCAAATAAAATAGTTGACCAAAATTTTGCAACTTTACGGATCTCTTTATGTTTCTTTAAACAAAAAGAATTCAGTTTGGCAGACACGAAACTTTGCTATCAAGAACTAATCAGACATTTTGCTTCAAGTTAGACTTTCAAAAAATCTGCGGAAATCCTCTGCTATTCCGGGATAAATTCAAGTCATCTGTACATATAGTCATCACATAACATAAGTACATAAGTTGTCCTACATGAAATAAATATAAAAAGACTGTACTGTTGCGCGATTCTCAAAAAATGATTGCTACAGTGTGACGATTGTAATCGCGTCTGATTGGTCGATACTCGCTATCGGCTAAAACGTATCGTTACAGAAAGGACGCGATAAATTCAGCCAATCACTACAATCCAGACTGTAGCAATGATTGATGCAGCTTTTACAGAATCGACCGACTGTCAAATTATATATCAAATTACATATATAATAAAAAGAAATTATATAATATCTATCAAATTCATAATTTATTTTTTTCGTGTAGGCCAACTTGTAGCTCTTATGACACGTCATAAATCTACTTCTGGTTCGGAATGCAGATTCTGCTGAGAAGAGCTGGCACGAACCTCAGCAGTTGCTCTCTTCAAAAAAATGTTTACAATAGCTAACAAAACTATGCTTTAAATTCCTTAACTCCTTTCGTTATGACTTCACCCTGCGCTCCTCTTTCGATAACCGACTGAAAATGTTCAGACATAACACGCATTGTTTTTCAGAGTCGTTCACAATAAAAGCAGCTGTGCTGTGGAATGAACTCCCAGCCGAAATAAGGCATGCCAAATCCATGGCAGCTTTTAAAAGCCTCTCTCACTCTAAACATTCACTTGCTACTGTAATCCATCTATAATATGCTTATGTATCATACTTATTTATATTATATATTTATATATGTATATTATGTTTTTAGTACATTTTGTATATATTATAGTATATTTATAATTATATAATAATATAATATTATCCTATGTATTTATTGCGATCCCCGTCTCTCACTTACATTAAGTTCTCTCGGACAGGTTGCCTGGAAGAGATCACTATTAGTGATAAGGTCACCTTTTGTGTTACACTGTTTATTTAAGTACGTATTTTGTTCATTTTTTCATGCAATAAAGCTGTATAAATAAATAAATAAATAAATAAAATATGCTATGTATACAGTGTTTCCACAATGAAGTTGCAAAAATGCATGTCAACGCACAGCAAAAACCTCTGGAGTTACATACTTTAAATAACAGTAGGTTCCTTTTTTTTTATTCGATGACAAGATAGTCCTTGACTGCGATCTGACCTGATGGTAAGTGACGATGTAGTCTAAGATGGTAGCGGACTAACTTGGAAGGAGTACGGCAGTGTATATGCCGGAACGCTAAATCGCTTGGCGGCAAGTAACTAGCCATGGCCAAAGGCTCCCACAAGACAAAAACGTAGAAGGTACCCACTATGTTACAGGTATACCCGTATACCTAAGTGGTATACCCACCAGGCGCCCGCCCGCGACATCATCTACAAAAGAGTCCTTGGTGGAAGGGGTCACGACCCTCAGGAATGGGGAACACGAGAGAGGGAGATACCCACCAGGATATTTTGAAATTCCATCCACAAGTGGGTTAGTTTGGGGCTGAAAGTTTTTATTAGTAAATCATTCCGTGCTGCAGCCTAAAGCCACACACACACAGACACAGTACACGGGTAACACAATTATCGCCAAATTGTGGTAGATACAAATGTAAATTATGTATAATGTTGTAGGAAAATTAAGTGCCTGCCATAATGCCCTAATTAATCCCAAAAAGTCTACAAATTATCTCAATTTATACTAACCCTAGTCTTGATATCAATATAAATTGAATGTAAAATGGCCAACTTCAGTAAGCAAAATAACTTCGATGTGATACCACTTAAGTAAAGTTTTAATACAGGATTTTAATAAAAACTCAAAATAAATTTAATTAATAATTTATTTAATTTAATTTAATTTTTTAATTTTTTTTTTTATATTTAGCTTTTATTTTTAGAATACTATTACATATCTTATATTATTAAAAATAAATTAGATTCAAATAATTTATTTCAAACATACTAATAATTTTTATTGATTGGGTTCAATCATGTTTGTGTCCAAGCTTCTATTCTGTGTGTCCGTGCTCTCCAGCAGTCAAATTATTTTCGCTCTCAGAGGTAAGGTACAACTAACTTAGTCTATGGTGCCACCAATGGGCATACCCGTAGACCCATAGGTCTACTTTTTGTCAAACGTATTGGATTATATGCAGGTCATTGTAGGTATGCATTTTTGAAACCTTATTGTGGAAACACTGTAGACATAGCATAGTTTTGTTACCTATTGTAAAAAATTTTTTTTGAAAAGGGCAACCGCCGAGTTATTGCTGGCTCTTCTCGGCAGGAAGGGCATTCCGAACCAGTGGTAGATTCATCGACGATTCAGAAGCACTTGTAAAAGTTTGTTTGAATAGAAAATATTTCTATTCTATAGTATTCTATAATACAATAATATAATAACTTTCTATTGAAGGACGTAGCTGCTCCGACTGCGTTTCACTCACTTCATGTGAATCAGGCCTCCACTTCCTTCGTAAGCTACGCAATGGTACTCTAACACCTGAAATCAGACAGACGTTGATTGATGCCACTTGTGGTACTGATAAGCGCATACCAAAGGTACGCAATGAAATTTTTTTTTCCTAACTACGGCAAAGCCAAATGATTTTAAGATTCTATGTATGTAGGTATGTGAGTACTTACGAATTTTCACCTGAAACGCCTAAACTACTGAGCCGATTTTAATGAATGAGGTGTTAATCAACTCGTTATTGTAGTCCGAGTGACCTACGTTACATTTTATATGAATAAAATATAAATAACTGTTGTTACATCCAATTTTGTGTAAATGTTAAATCGAAATATAGACAATTCCAACTATAACAATTACCGTGGTAGGTACTCGTATTGTTTTATCAAAATTATGTCATTAAACCACAAATCAAGTCTAAAATCTTTAGTTCTTCAAGAATACTCCGTTGAATATGAATAGCTCTATTTATGTATTAAGATACTTTGATACATAAATTGACAAGAAATGAATACTTACACAGGTGTGCTGCTCAGACTTTACATCGCCGCATCCACAAGAAATTGATATGGGCACAACAGATCCCATCGAAAATCATCGGAACATAGGATTGTTGCCAGCTTCCTGTGGGTACCTCGAATATTCACGCTTAGACACCGGCGAGGTTGCAAGGCTGTATGAGTTTCCTTGGATGACACTCATTGGTTACAACACAACAAGTATGTACCTAAAAGAGGCCATCCCCTTCACCACGGTGGCTCCCTGCGACTTGTTTGACGGCGTCGGTCCACCTAGTGGGGGTCTGCCAATACTCCGCTTCCCGGTGAGGGGTCGCCACTCCAGCATCTTGGGACCCCAACGATCATCAGTTCTTCGAACTATATGCCTCGCCCATATACACTTCATTTTCAGAACTGGTTGAGCTACGTCGTCGGTGACTTTAATTTTCCTACGGATCTCCTTATATTTTTTAATTTGATCTCACAAGGATACTTTAAGCATAGCTCTCCCCATCGCAAGCTGAGTGACTTTCTTATGCGACCTGCAGTTATCGACCATATTTCGAATCCATGAGTCATCATTGGCAACACGCATATTATGTCCCTATATAAAGGTTTTCTATCACACATATCCAATCCATAGTCGGTCCACTACTACAGGTCCAGGGTCTCCTGTTGAATGACAAGAGATTAGGCGATAGTTCACCATGCTGGCCAAGTGTTGAATGGCAGACTTCAGTCCCCTTTGAAACCACCATGGAAAACTCTTAGCCTTTTAAGTTTCCTCAGCATGATTTCCTCCACCATTAAAAGAAGTGAATTAGGTGAAGTCAGAAGTGGGTGCCGGGAATCGAACTCTCGATCCTCTGAATGTGATACCGTAATCCTTTCTACTAGGCTGTCACAAAGGTTATGGCCGGCAGTGGCCATTTGTTTGGTTATGTACGATGACGAAGACGAAGCTAAATGAATAGTTTAACATTTTAGGTGACGGACTCAGGTTCCATTGCGCAGGGAGTATTATTAACTCGCGATACATCCTAACGGCTGCCAACTGCGTCATTCAGGGCGATAAACTTAAGAACATAGCTGAAGTACGCGTCGGAGATTACGATTATAATACAGAAGTTGATTGCCAAGGATATTACGAAGAAATGATGTGCGAGTCTAAGATTCAGGTTATAAAATTTATAAAAGCAATAGAGAAAGCTTATAATTACGAATAGTCTAAAAAGCAGCAACTCAGCATCAACTCTTAAATCCTTAATATAGCTTTACTAGCTTTTGCCCCCGCGACTTCGTCCGCGTGGAATTAGGTATTGGGGTGGAATTTTCAAAAACTGTGACACACGTACTTCTTTATTTTTAACTGAAAGCTCTAATACCAACTTTGACGGAAACAGCTTGAAAAATGACGGAGTTTCATAAACTTCCATCCGCTATTTAAACCCCTTAGGGGTGGAATTTCCAATAATCCTTTCTTAGTGTGCGCCTACGTCATAAAAGGAACCAACTGTAAAAATTTCAAGTTTCTAACTTCAGTAGTTTATGCTGTGCGTTGATATCTCAGTCAGTCAATCAGTCAGTCAGGACTTTGAATTTTATATATATAGACTAGCTTTTGCTCGCGGCTTTGCTCACGTTAAGTTCGATTTTTCAAACCCCTATTTTACCCCCTTAGTGGTTGAATTTTCAAAAATCCTTCCTTAGTGTGCGCCTACGTCATAAAAAGGACCAACTGTAAAAATTTCAAGTTTCTCACTTCAGTAGTTTAGGCTGTGCGTTGATATCTCAGTCAGTCAGTCAGTCAGTCAGGACTTTGAATTTTATATATATAGATAAATACGAAAATGTGTGTATAATTTGTACTACAAACTACTCGTATAATATAACAAACACATATACAAAACAATAACCAAACAATACAACAAACACAAAAATATATTTAGTTGAACTCAGGTAATACTTGGCTACATCAGCATACAAAAATAATAACTTTTAACAAATAAATTCCGACAATGAAAACTAAAAAGTGAAAAAAAAACTTTTTTGTCTTAAAACTCGTAACTAAGCTCCCAAACTGACATGGCAGTGAGATTGCTCTTTTGTTGGTTGAAAAAGGCTACAATCTTAAAGTAAGTAAATCCTTAAATTCCACTCACTACCAAGTAGAACCTGAGTTCAACTATTTTGTCTCAGAAGTTCATTCGCTCATTTGGAGCGACAGTGACACAAGTGCAAATTTATAAATTTTACACTACGCCAGTTTTAAGATTTTTTCGTAATACTAGTGAAGATTCTTAACTTTTCTTACAGACAATAACTATCTCTATATTTTATTTTTGTAGCTTGAAACCAAGGCTTGAAAATCGAATCACTTCTTATTATTGTCCAACCAATATGTACGTGAAAAAAAAATATTTTTCATTTTAAGACTTACAGTTACGTCGTTATTACCCTAGGAAAATAAATTTTGAGTAGTTATGACCTTTGTTGAATCTTAGAAAATGAAACCAATTTCGATTAAATCAACACAATTTGTTTTATTTGCATTAAAAATTAACAATATCAGTCAGTGGCGACAAAGATGTGGTCCATGATATGCATATAAATTATGGTTTAGTAACCTTTATCTTAATAATAATTAATTGTAGTTTAATAGGAACTATTCAATACTAAATTAAAAAAGGATACAAAATATCTATCTTAATAACAGTATGGCACAGAAAATCACAGATGTTAATCTATAATCTTAATCTAAACAAATAAATAAAATTGAAGTGTCTGTTTGTAATATCAAAAGAACAGCTTTTTACTAACTGCATACGAAAGTAAACGGTACTTATAACAAGAAAACAATTTTTAAAATTTTTGTCTGTCTGTGTGTCTGTTTGTTGCCGCTAATCTCGGGAACGGCTGGATCGATTTTAACGGAACTTTCACTGGTAGATAGTTGATATTATCGGGCGTAATATAGGTTACTTTTTTAACCGACTTTCGAAAAAGGAGGAGAAGGAGTTTTGTTTTTCTACCTCTGTATATCGATAATATCTCCGTGATTTCTTAACCGATTTGCGTGAATCTTTTTTTAATCGACACAAAAACTTTGCGAGATGCTTTCATAGAAACTTCGGTTTCCAACTCCTCAATCCTGATGCTGCAGGGGTACTGCCCCCCTAAACTGTGGAGATTTAGGAACTGTTGATTGTGAGTTGAAGAAGCGGATTGTTAATCGGATAAAATTGAAGTTGAGAAGTGAAATTAAATACACAATTTTGTTTCCTGGTCCTGGCAGTTCCTTCTTTTACTCGACGGTAAGGTACTTTTAATGTTGTTAAACAGGAGTTTAAAAAATCACGCTGTCTTTGTAGCGTTCCCAAGCCCCAATAACATTCAAATAGCTCCTTTCTTTGTTCTTCAGTTATTTTATTAGCACATTTGAGCCTACATTTTTCTGTGCATGGTGGTTTTACAGATTTTTCTGTAACAATTTTGCCACTTCTTGATATGTATTGTTTTCCAGTGTTTCGTTGACGTTTTCGTACATTTTTAATCCATGTAAATTCGTTGCGAACCCTCTTCTTTCCTTTCTTGACGAGAGTAGTCTCTGAAATTTGCGCTAAATCTTCGCTTGTATCTATTAAATTGGAATTTCTGACCGAACTGTGAATATTCGATGAGCTAGAGGTATCGGACATTGAAGATGGTGATGAATTAGACGATGAAGAGCACGGAGCACGTCGTTGAGCTAGATGATGTTGAATTTCTACGGCTACGTTTAGGTTTCTCTGGCTTATATTCGTCACCACTATCATCTGCAGAAAAGTCCTTAGTTTCGCCTTCACTTTCGTGTTCGTGGTTTACTATTGGTGTCGGATCCATGTTATTTAATGAAGAAATAACATTTTCTGTCAGAGTCGATGCTAAAATAAAAAGACAATAATTTAAATTAAAAAATTAATTCAAATGATATGAATGTAATGGTACATTCACAAAAATGGAACCCTGTAAATAATATAAAAATCTGACTTACGTTGACTAGAGCAATTCGTACCAATATTTGAAATAACGTTGCTGTTGGTTATTGGTTTTTGTTCTGCAGAAAATATCTCTGAAATTTAGCAAAGAAACATTATAACTCGGAAAATATTATAAAATTAAGCAAAAACTATAATTGAACTTTATTTACCATTTGTATTAGTAGAAGTAATGGGTTGGATTGAAGCAAGCGATTGGCCCTCAGTACTATCAACCTTTGAACATTCTTGCACACAAAGGTTGACTAACATTTCGTGCTCGGTTTCCCATTTTAATTGCTAAAATTTTATTACAAATAATAATACTAATATTAGTGGGTTACATATTATATCAAATTATTGCAATTCGTCATAATTTTTATTACTAAGTAAAGCATTTTAGAACAATATTGGCGTAATTACATTTACGTCTAAAAAAATTACCAAAATGTTTGGAGGAACAACGGCGCAATTGTATGATACGTCACTGGATCCACAATTCTGTTTTCATTTCAAGTTAATAGTGTCATAAAGTACAACTGCGTCTTTGTAGCTCCGATACTTAATAGCAAAATATGTCATATTTACCTTAGCGACGATGTAGCTCTATAACACGTGCACACTCTACGGGGCGCCCCGCGCAACTGACCGTTCGGCCATTGTCGCCCCCTATCCGCGAATCAAAATGAAATATTTCAACAACGACTTTTCGCTCTCTACCGGACGGTTTTTGAACTTACAAATGAGATGTTTTCACTCCAAACGTAGATTGTTATAGACATAATTTTGGTATACTTAGGTCAGTTTCGCATTTTTTTGCAGTTGTGTCACTGTCGCTCCAAATGAGCGAATATGTTAAAAGGATTTAGACGCGGTTGTACTACTGAGGTCACAAAGGTTGAACTAATCAGTTGAAGTAGTGATAATGAACGAAAGAATAAATCACGAAGCAATGGTGCAACGGAGTAACGGATCGATGTCATTTTTGGATGAGTAGGTATAGTCGAGGACCAGGAGAGTGACACAGGCTAGTTTAGATCTTTGAAATGATAGGGTCTCATGAGTTTTAAAACTCCAACTCTACATGAACGAAGTCACGGGCAAAAGATAGTGATTCATAGAGCATATTATTCTAGTGTAAATCTATTCCAGCTGTTTTATAATCTTGTTATTATTATTTAGTATACATTGACCCTGCGTCAGATTACTCCTGCAACCGTATTGAAACACCATCACATGCTTATGAGGTGATATTTTAACACAGTAGCAGACATTATTTACCACGCTGACGTATAACTTATTTTTATTATTGCTTCTCAGGTTGGGTTCCACACATTTCTGCCCATCCTCCTTTAATGAATGTTTTTAAGCTATTGCATAGCTTCTATCGCGGGCCTTGAGCGTGGAGACCGAATCCAGAAATTCCGTAACGAAAATAACCTGACACGGGACTCCTCTCACAGCTAGATGCCGTTGATAAAAAATGCTATGCAATAGCTTTACCGCGGCAGTCCCCGAGTGTCACGCGTCTTTTTATCACTTCTGCATTCTATTCTAGGATTTAGAGGTAGAGGAAATTGTACCTCATCCTCGTTTCACGGGAAGGCAACCAGTGGAGGCCGACATCGCGCTGCTTCGCGTCAAGAAAGCCATTACTATGACAAGTAAGTTTTTACGGTGCCACCAAATTATCTGCTCAGGTAGGCGAAATGGTCCAAACGGTCTTCCGTTAGTAGATCATAGCTATAACTACGTAGTAGGTGGTTCAAATATATACTTTAAAGTTATTAAAAAATCACCCATGTCTATTTTTAGATAATGTTGCACCGGTTTGTTTGCCAGTGTACAGCAACCTCCGCAACTCGGAACTCGCAGGCAAGAATGGGACGGTCGCGGGATGGGGTCTTACGGACAATCAGGTTTATTCCAGTTTACTGAGAAAGGATTACATTCCAATCCTAACGGGTGACGCCTGCAATCATTACTACAATAGGTGTGTTCATTCTTTCTTTCTACACCTTTATCCGCACATAAACGTTATCCGTATATTATGTGTAAGTCCATTGGTATGTACAACTGCCTACCGATAGAATAGAATAGAATAGAATAGAATTCTTTATTTGCATAATGTGTGTGTAACAAAAGATGACAATTCCAATTAAAAGTTCAACACATTAGCCGTAGCGGCGTAAAAATATTGAGGTAGGTAAGTTTACAAAAGCTAAATACATGCTGTTCTTAATAATTACGAGAACATGCATTAACAATTCAATAATCTAAATATATAAAAGTCAAAGGTGACTGACTGATTGACTGACTGACTGACTGATCTATCAACGCACAGCTCTAACTACTGGACAGATCGGGCTGAAATTTGGCATCCAGACAGCTATTATGACGTAGGCATCCGCTAAGAAAGGATTTTTGAAAATTCAACCCCTAAGGGGGTAAAATAGGTGTTTGAAAAATCGAACTTAATGTGAGCGAAGCCGCGAGCAAAAGCTAGTTAGGTATATAAATCATTTAGTCGAAACAAATCATTTTAATCAATTTAGTAAATTGCAGATAAATTCAATAAATAAAATAAAATAATATGTTATAAAGTAGAACACGTAAGTTATATAGCAATAATAAAGATTAGAATTAAATGATACGATGTACTTCTGCTACCCAGCTGCTATTTACTCATACTTTAAAGGCCCACACTAGGTCAAAATACAAACTGGTACCGACAGACCCTACAGATTGTGCCGTCAGTAGGTAGACAAGGTCTTCGCCAATTTTTAAATACATTATATGATTAAAATAGGTTAGGTTTAGTAAATAGAATCATTATTGTTGTTTTGAGTGTTTAATTTGTATGAGCTACGTCAAAAAAATATACCTACATTACATGAGCCCCATCCTCTATCTCTAAGGATCTTCACTTTTTTTTTAAAGGAAAAATATTATAATAGTAAAGTTAGTGAATAGTACCTGTGTTTTTTTTCAAAGTGTTTGAGCTGTATTATGTGGTAAAAACATACTTACCTACATCGAATGTAACCCTTTTTTTTTTAGAAGAAATGACACATTTTCATTTAATAATTTTAGATACGCAAATCAACGAACATCAATCATGGAAACATCGTTCTGTGCTGGTACGACGATGAAGGACTCTTGCAATGGTGACTCTGGAGGACCTCTGATGGTGGAATCCGAATACAATGATTCAATGCGTCTGGTTCAATTCGGCATCGGTTCCTATGGGCCCATGCAATGCAGCTCTGCATTCCCAGGGGTGTATACTGATGTGACAAAGTACATGGAATGGATATTAGACAATATGAGGGAATGAGCAATTTTTTACTTCCTTGTATCAGATGTCAACTGATATTCCACTGATGGACACAACTTTTTTGAACTTTCATACTCCTATCTTTTATGTTTATTATATATATTTATAGTTATGTATTTATTAAAAAAAACCCCTTTTAAAAGAAAAGACCATACAAAAAAAAAACAGAAGAAAAAAAAACAAAAAAAAAGACCATACGCAAGAAACAGTATAACATAAGAATATAAAAAGCAGAGAAGGAAAAATCAAAAAAAAAAAATCACCATCGCATCATAAAACATACTAATAGTAGGATAATATACCTATAGACATAATAATAGAAATAAAATAGCAAATAGATGTAAACCAAATAGTAAAAAAGATGTTGTATTATAAAATAACACAAGAAATTAATAGCAATAAACATTAAAAAAAAAACACCTTGAGACCCCAAGTGGAATAAGTGCGGCTCAAGCAAGAGAGTAGGTAACCTAACCTAACTTTAAACTGACATACCTACTTAGTTATTAGAACTAGGCTGGGCTATCCTTTGAAAGAATACCTATTATGTATTTTTATAATGGCCTGGCCAAATTTTTTGATGAATATCTTGCAAATATGCATTGAATCAAAATATATTCGGGTTATTTGAATCATTTAAATGAAAATAAAATCTTAAGAATTTCAAACAAAATCTTTTCTTTCCCACTACTAGCCTTAAGGTCCATTCTTACGAGTCCATTTTTATTTTATTTATTTTTCATAGCTCTTCTAACGTAAGATACTACCTTCATACCTTATTTACTCCTCTCACCGAAGATTGTTTATCTATTGATTGGAAGACACTTCTCTATTATAATGAAGCCGCCTTTGCATGCGTAGTTCCAAGTTATGTACCTTTTTATGTACATTCTTAATCTCTCTTGTGTGCTTATTGCAAAATTTTCTATCTAACGTGTTAATCTTGTCATAGAAGTAGGCTCGACAGTAGGATTTAAACAGGCGACCATTCAGTCGCCATTGCGCTTTACCGTTGCACTACCGATGGTTCTTTGAATGAAGTTTTGGCTTTTCCAGTAACAATAAATAACTTTTATTGATAAAAAATTGTAAACTGTACATCAAACGCGACGACCGAAAGGTAATAACATTAGTAGATGCACTCTCCCAATGCATTTCAACCTGTACCGCAAACTATAAATCGAACTTGGGTGTTAACCAAGACGCTTCGTTAACTATCGATTGCTTGTACGCTTATTTTTGTAGCGAACACAAGATATCATACTAACATTCTATGAATCTCCAATCTAACTTCAAATTAAAATTCATTTATTTATCAATTTCAGACCAACTTGTGGCACTTATGACAAGTCGATAATCTACCACCAACGCCACCGGTTTGAAAAGCTGATTCTGTTGAGAAGAGCCGGCAAGATACTCAGCAGTTGCTCTTTTTAAAACAAAAATGTTACATTATATTTATACATATTGCTTCACTATGGTCCTTTTTTAAGGTTTTGGATACAATAATTCCACTAATATAATAAGAAAAGTTTAACGACAAATAAAGACGTTTTATCAGATTGCCGTTACAAAAACTATCGAAACGTCGTTTTTATGCGTCAGTTAAAGCTTATTTATTTATTCTTTATTGCACCACAAACAGAAAAAAGCAAACTTAACAGAATACATTATGTCAGTACAAAAAGGCGGTCTTATCGCTAAAAAGCGATCTCTTCCAGACAACCTTATACTCGTAGCTAAGAAAGACAAAAAATAAGAAGACAGCAGGAACACCTCCTGCTTATAATAAAAAATAAACTTACATGCTAATATTTAAATAAAGCGCTTGATTATTTAACGGTACTAAAATAAACATAACTGACATCAATTTATTCTTCAAGGCCATTTAACTTCAATATGATTAAAAAAATCACAAAGCATAAAATAAAATAAAAATTTTTACTTCGCTCGCCACATCTCGGCTAGCACATTTAGAACATAAAACTTATCGAACTTGATGTTACATGGAGGCACTTTAATAACGACATCAAATACTGTTGCACTAACAGATACTTACTCGTAAATTGATAAATACTTTGTGTCAGGTCATATTAATACTATGTTGGTAGCATGTTAGTAATAAAAAATAATGGCCTCCTGACCAAATCAAAAACTTCTAAGCCGCTTTAAGTTTAGTTCAAGTTTCAGGTTTTCTTTGACCCTTTGTTAGGTTGCTCCGCGGGATCTTTAATTTTCCGGGTTAACACACACACTTCATCTTCTTCATCTTCAAACTCTTTGGATTCTTCTCCGCAAGTAGGCTCCTATCGCCCGTTTTGCGTGGTGCCGCTGGTACGGCTCCCCGCTTGATCACTCCAGCCAGCCGAGCTCCTTCCAAAATCCGAGCAGGCCACCAGGCGAGCAGGTCGGCGAGGACTTCAGGAAGTGTAGCTGGAGAGCCAATGTATCTGTGACGTTGGGTGGATACACCCCTGCATTTAAGCAGTACGTGTTCCGGTGTCTCGTCGCCCTCCATGCACGCTCTGCACAGACGGCTGTCGGTAATATCTAAAACGTAATAAGCGGATTTTGTCCTGTAATTGTACCTACAATTACTACCTTTAGCTTGACGCGGGTCAGTTGATACACATACACACCACCACCCGTTTTTTTTTTCGGAACCTTAAAAACTTACATCCACGTGGTTGAAGTCGCAAACATCGGCTAGTATATCATGCCATGCCAGACAGCACAGCTCGGCCCTTAAACACCGGTTAATTTCCAAAGATAAATTCCCAGCCAAGTCACAGCTGTGCATCGTCAAACCACATTTTAAAAGCATTTTCGTCGCCAACGACGCAATTTGTAACTTCTCCTCTAAAACCTATTGAGACTCACTTGCTACCGAATTTTTTACACGGGCCAACTTATGTTCAAAAGTTTGTAAATTACGTCGTTATACACGGCCGGGCTAATCTCTTCTTATCGTCGTCAAGTTATAGACGTCCACTGTAAGTGTTATCGTAGGTCACAAACTGTGGTATTACACCGCAGTCGCAAGAGTCCGGGAGTCGCAGGAAGTTGGTTCCACAATTTCAAAGTATGTGGAAAAAAGATCTGGCACAACGGATGATCGAATTGCTCCAGGCAACCTAGGTGGCAATATTCCTGGATAAAATGTAGCCTATGTGTTAATCCTGATGAGCTACCTCAATTCCGGATTTCAGCTAAATCAGTTCATTCGTTGTGGCGTGAAGGAGTACCTAATAAACATCTCTGCAAAAGACGATAGACCTATCGAAACGCTTATTGCTTACGAAATGATAAAGCCAATCGTTTATCCAAACTGCCGTCAATATATCACAAACAGGCTGCAGATAGGCTCCGCTAACGGCTTATACAGCTTAAACAAAACCAAATACCTTTATCGCAAACGAGAGCTTTGTTCCCATCAGCTCTCGATACAAGAGACATTTTGAGCTAACTGCCGACTTTTGTGGCAAAGTGGCTGGAGGGCACTTCAGAATGCCACGTCACACCTACAAAGAGAGGGGATGTGCAATCAATAGCCGTGGATGGCGAAACAAGGACCGAAAAGGCTGTGGATTATTGTCTCCGTAAAGTTATTCGTTACGTACAGTTTTTTTTTTATTCGATGACATAATAATTATTAGAACATAAAAAGAACATTTTAATAGTATTTTAGATTAATAATACACTTTCATTTTTCTATGTTCGCGTATATATTTTTAATTAATCATGAACTTCCCTCGGTTGGGCCCTAGCAGAATAACAGTGTTGTGGTTACATATTTATTTGTATCCACAGCATTGAGCTTGTTAGGACCCTTTCATTGGCATGATACATAGTAAATACTAGTTGGGTTATATTTTAAGAAATTCCGTATAATAAATGTAAGTCTAGGTACCTATTTCATCTGTATTTTTTTTATTTATGTCAATGAATAAACGATATTCTATTATATTCTAATTATTTTAACCTCCGGACCGAATCCAGCCACGGCGGCCAATCTCCACACAGATGAGCCATCTGCGCGGGAGATATTATAGTGCACAAGTGTGTGCGCAATCACAGGTGCACTCTCTATTCCCTCACTCTCATAGTCCGATGGGGGGGGCGGAAAATCCGACACGACCGGAGAAAGATCAGGAGCAGGACCCACGGCTTTACGTGCTCTCCGAGGCACGGGGGTGATTCACTGTCAACTTCCTAACTCCGGGCTAGTACCTACTGAGAATATCTTGACAGAAAAACACAACACCTACATTTTTTGAGGCCGACCCGGGGATCGAACCCGGGACCTCGTCATCCGCAGTCAAACTTGCTAACCGCTGGACCAACGGGGCAGTTCGATGATAAGATAGTCCTTGATTGTGATCTCGCCCGATGGTAACTGACGATGCAATCTAAGATGGTAGCGAGCTAACTTGGAAGGGGTATGGCAATGCCCATTTAACCTATACTTACCCCTAAACTGTTTCTACACGCCATCATGCCGAAACGCTAATTCAACTTGGCGGCATGTCTTTGATGGTTGGGTGGTAGCTAGCGACGGCCAAAGCCTCCCACCACACCAGACCAGAAACAATTCACTGCTATGCTATAGCTACGATTCACCTCCATTACGTTAGCTTTCAAACAAACAAACCGCATCAAAATCGGTGCATTCATTATGGAGCTATGAGGGAACAGATATATACATAAGTACACCCACACAAGGGGTGTTTAAGGGGTGTTTCTCTTTTTCCGTCTAATGTTGAAAACCAAAGTCAACGCGGACGAATTCGCGGCCAAAAGCGGGACTAGTAATTTTCATAGTTTCACACCACTTGTGCGCTTTTAATCGCTACCACTTTGACAGCTTGTACCGAAAATATCAGTTAATTTACGAAGATAAAGTCGCAGCGAGCGCAGCTGTGCATCGTCAAACCAAATTCAAAAAGCATTTTCGACGCCGGCGACGTAATTCAGAACTTTTCCGCTAAAACAAATCCAGACACGTTTGCTCTTGAATTGTACTATGAGTGAAGAGAAAAGGTTTCAAAAAAAAACAAAAATTTATTTCATCTAGGCCAACTTGTAGCTCTTATGACACATCATAAATCTACCACCGGTTTGGAATGCAGATTCTGCTGAGAAGAGCCGGCAAGAAACTCAGCAGTTGCTCTTTTCAAAAAAAAAAAAATTTTTTACAATAGGTAACAAAACTATGCTATGTATGCAGTGTTTCCGCACTGAAGTTTCAAAAATGCATACGTAGGTATATACAATCCAACGCATGTTAAGACGGGCAGACAAAGTAGACCCATTCCCGTTGGTGGCACCCGTTCACGAGCATGACGCATGATCCAGCCATTGCGTTGGTTCGCTCAACTATATAAAACCGTAATGTAGGGACGAAGTAAACGTTTGGCAAATTTTTTCAGGAAAGAGAACTTCGGAAAAGGAAATAAGCTCTTTATGTCCATCGTTCACAGTTTCTTATTTCAGTAACTATTAATGCCGTTGGCTTGATATTTGGAATAATTTCAATAATTATTTATAATTTTTGAAATTATTATTAAATTATTTATGGCTAAGGAATATTAAGCCATTATTTAGATAGAACCCAGGACAAAAGAGGTTTGTACCGCTTGTAGAGGTTGTAGATGTGCATTGATTAATAAGTTATTTCCACATCCGTCTAAATTTATGCTTACAACATTATTCCAAATACGGGTCAGGTGAAAGCGATAGAGCAGCTTGAGCGCACTATAAATTCATTTTCTTTAAAGTTTTACCAGCGGGAAATTTATGCGAAGGCTTAGATAAATAATTGTCGATCGAGCTGAGTCTGCGCCACCGCGCATCATAATTTTAGATATTATAGAGGACAAAAGCAGGCTTGTGGTATTATAATTTCGCCACAATATTATATCTTCTAAATTTATAAAAGGAAAAGGTGACTAACTGACTGATCTAAAGACGCACAGCTCAAACCACTGGACGGATCGCGCTGTTTGGCATAGGGGAGAAGTGGCATGAAAGAGCCAGTTTACTAAACGACTCAAAAAAAAAACACTTTTAACGAAAGAAATGATGATTTTTTTCTCTTAAATTATTATTCATTTATTAAACTAGGTAATTTCATGCGAAAAAATCTTAAACACTATGAAAAAATCAACGAAATATTCATTTTAAAAAAATGTGTCTTTCGGCTCTTTCATAACATTTCGGTATTGAAAGAGCTACTAACATTTATAAAAGAGCCAGTCTGTATTATAAAGTGTAATTGTGAAAAATATACAAAATAATAATAATTGCACTATTAAAAAAAAATCAAAAAGGCGATCCCTTCAAATCCTTTTTAAAAATTAATGATATTTAATAACAATAAATTTTATATAAGCAATTTTTAATTCCGTCATTAATTTTAAGTAATTTTAACAAACGCGTTAATCTTGACATATTATTCAGATTAGATTATTTTTTAGAGGATGATGCCTACGACTTCGTCCACGTGGATTAAGGTTTTTTGATTCCCGCGGAAACTCTTTAATTTTCTGGGATAAAAAGTAGCCCAATTATTAATCCAGTGTATAATTTATCTCTATATATATATCTACTATTTTTGCGTGAAAGAGTAACAAACACACGCACACACACACACACAACAAACACACACACACACATATACAAACTTTCACCTTTATAATATTAGTGTGACGTGAAGTGTGATTAATAAAAATCTTTAAAATTAAACAAAGAAAGAATAAGGACTCGGAATCGTAACCGTAGTGGTAGAGGTTAAATGGGCAGATGGTCTGATAATCTGGTCTGTTACAACCTCATTTTCTTCGTGAGCTTCAAATGGTTTTGTAGTAGGCGGAGGTGTTGATCTTAAGTTAATTTCAATATTTTCCTTGTCCAAGTTCACTTCAATACTTTCGTTAGACTGTGACAGATGGCATATGAAGATAAAATTCGTCTTCATTAAATTTATTAGAATTTAAGGGGTAAATTCCCTATGACAGATATGCTTCCTTTACAAGTTGCCAAACTTGAAAAATAGTTACCGATTTTTTGGGTCTTTTTCATTTTTATGGATTTGGCTTTTCCATAATGCAATATCTGAAGCAAATAATTTAATAATATTATTTTATTTTATTACCAAAATTCAAATGCAGGGTTATGAAAGAGCCGGTTATGAAAGAGCCAGCTCTTTTAAGGCCCATTCACCCAGCTCTTTCACGACTTATTCTTTAAAAAAATATAAACTTTAAAATAACAACAATATCAAAACTTTTTCAACTCAGTTTTTACACAGTTGAATGGCCAAATATATGCACAAACTCAATCTAAAATCCATTTGCCTGTATTTGTTTACAATAAAATACCAAAAAACAAGTTAAATGAAACAAAATACTTACTTTTTACTGCAAAAAACTTTGAATCCATGTGCCGGTGTATGTTGTTTTCGGTGGACTGTCAAATGTTTGTGGGTGACGAGCAATCAGTATTGCCACTTAAAAATAAAATTACCAACCAAATTCGTTCATTAACTACTAAAATATTGCAAGTGGCTCTTTCAAAACCTGGCTCTTTCATGCCACTTCTCCCCTACTGATAATGGTTATTGTGAAGAAGGCATCCGCTTAGAAAGGATTTTTGAAAGCTAAGGGGATCACTTAGGGGTTTAAAAAAACGAACTTAAGGTGAGTGAAGCCACTGGCAAAAGCTAGTCATTCCACCACCTTTCGCGGGGTCCAGGATTCGATTCCAGGAATGCTTCTCTGACTATTCGGAACTAAGTGCGTTTTAAGCAGCGTTGCCAGTTTTTTTTTTTTGCCAAGTCGGGATTTTAACTCTTTGAGTGAAAACAGCGGGATTCTTTCGTAGAAAGAGGGACAGTAAAAAAACGTATACTTACATACCTACTATAATCAGAAGTTTTCAAATTTTTATCTTCTTATTTGAATTAGAATTACGTTTACGTAACAACTAGCTTTTGCTTGCGGTTTTGCTCATGTTAAGTTCGATTTTTCAAACCCCTATTTTACCCCCTTAGGGGTTGAATTTTCGAAAATCCTTCCTTAGTGTGCGCCTACGTCATAAAAGGAACCAACTGTAAAAATTTCAAGTTTCTAACTTCAGTAGTTTAGGCTGTGCGTTGATATCTCAGTCAGTCAGTCAGTCAGTCAGGACTTTGAATTTTATATAAATCGCAAAAATAGCCATAGAAAATGTATTTTAATAAAAATATAATATTTTAAATCAGATATACCCTATCATTAAATAGTTCAATCTTATTCATCTTCAGAATAAAAAAAAATGAAATCAAAATCAAAATAGTTTCATTCATTAGAAAAATATGGCGTTTTAAACAATTTAGTTTGTGGACTCCACAGACTATTGTTTGACGCGCCGAAAAGCGGGACTGAGCCTGCCCCTCGCGGGTCGTTTAATTTTGATTTAAAAATCGGGACGACCCGCCAAAATTGGTAGGTTTAGGCTATTAAATATCACTTTCACTTATTTCAATGGTGAAGGAAAACATCTTAAGGAATACTGCATGCTTGAGAATTCTCCATAATATTCTCAAAGGCAAGTGAAAGATTAACAGGTCAGTACCTTATCGGAATTACAAAGCCTGCTTGCTCTAGATGCCAAAACATTCAAAACACGACTCCATTACAAAGTTGATGGCATTTTTTTGTTATCAACAGCTTTCTTTTGTTGACTATTCTTGTATATGCTTAGGCCCGAAAGTTAAGCGAAAGTTCCTAAATCCTCATAGTTTAGGTGGGCAGTACCCTGCAGCATCAGGATTGAGGAGTAGGACCTGGAGCTCTATGATCTAGTATATACTTGAGGCAAGCATACCAATTCGTAAACGACAGTTCCTAAAACCCCATAATTTAGAGGGAAAGTACCCCTGCAGCATCAGGCTTGAAGAGTTGAAGGTAAAAAATTTTATGGGACCATTTCGCGAGCTTCCTCTGTTGATTAAAATAAAAACACGTGAATCGGTCCAGAAACCCCGGAGTAATCGGTGGACATACATAGAAAAAAAAGATACCGGCCGAATTGATAACCTCCTTTTTGGAAGTCGGTTAAAAAGGAAAAGTTTTGCATAGTGCGTATTATTAATTACTTTAATTAATGACTTTTTTCAAGCGGAAAAATCAGAAATTAAAAACGCCTTAGACTTTCAAGATGTCATTGCTATGAAAAGCATTGCCAGAGAAGAAAACATTCATCTTAGTTGTGGTTACAGTAAAAAATACAATTTTTATTTTCTTGTCAACGGTACGGTAGACCTGCATATACAGTTTGGCAGGATGAATTTTATTTGTTTATATTGTGCAGTTAGAATGACTTCGTTAAGGATTTATGCAAAAATTTCTCAAGTTGTTGTTTCATCAGGTAAATATTGCGAAACCTTATGAAGTCTCATAGGTCTTTTCTCAAAAAACCCCAGTATGATAGCCTCCATTGACCTCTACTTATATAGAATGATAATATTTTTATACGTCAAATAAAATAGTTGACCAAAATTTTGCAACTTTACGGATCTCTTTATGTTTCTTTAAACAAAAAGAATTCAGTTTGGCAGTCACGAAACTTTGCTATCAAGAACTAACAGACATTTTGCTTCAAGTTAGACTTTCAAAAAATCTGCGGAAATCCTCTGCTATTCCGGGATAAATTCAAGTCATCTGTACACATAGTCATCACATAACATAAGTACATAAGTTGTCCTATATGAAATAAATATAAAAAGACTGTACTGTTGTGCGATTCTCAAAAAATGATTGCTACAGTGTGACGATTGTAATCGCGTCTGATTGGTCGATACTCGCTATCGGCTAAAACGTATCGTTACAGAAAGGACGCGATAAATTCAGCCAATCACTACAATCCAGACTGTAGCAATGATTGATGCAGCTTTTACAGAATCGACCGACTGTCAAATTATATATCAAATTACATATATAATAAAAAGAAATTATATAATATCTATCAAATTCATAATTTATTTTTTTCGTGTAGGCCAACTTGTAGCTCTTATGACACGTCATAAATCTACCACTGGTTCGGAATGCAGATTCTGCTGAGAAGAGCTGGCACGAACCTCAGCAGTTGCTCTCTTCAAAAAAATGTTTACAATAGCTAACAAAACTATGCTTTAAATTCCTTAACTCCTTTCGTTATGACTTCACCCTGCGCTCCTCTTTCGATAACCGACTGAAAATGTTCAGACATAACACGCATTGTTTTTCAGAATCGTTCACAATAAAAGCAGCTGTGCTGTGGAATGAACTCCCAGCCGAAATAAGGCATGCCAAATCCATGGCAGCTTTTAAAAGCCTCTCTCACTCTAAACATTCACTTGCTACTGTAATCCATCTATAATATGCTTATGTATCATACTTATTTATATTATATATTTATATATGTATATTATGTTTTTAGTACATTTTGTATTTATTATAGTATATTTATAATTTTATAATAATATAATATTATCCTATGTATTTATTGCGATCCCCGTCTCTCACTTACATTAAGTTCTCTCGGACAGGTTGCCTGGAAGAGATCACTATTAGTGATAAGGTCACCTTTTGTGTTACACTGTTTATTTAAGTACGTATTTTGTTCATTTTTTCATGCAATAAAGCTGTATAAATAAATAAATAAAATATGCTATGTGTAATAATACAGTGTTTCCACAATGAAGTTGTAAAAATGCATGTCAACGCACAGCACAAACCTCTGGAGTTACATACTTTAAATAACAGTAGGTTCCTTTTTTTTTATTCGATGACAAGATAGTCCTTGACTGCGATCTGACCTGATGGTAAGTGACGATGTAGTCTAAGATGGTAGCGGACTAACTTGGAAGGAGTACGGCAGTGTATATGCCGGAACGCTAAATCGCTTGGCGGCACGTCTTGGACGGTGGGGTGGTAACTAGCCATGGCCAAAGCCTCCCACAAGACAAAAACGTAGAAGGTACCCACTATGTTACAGGTATCCCCATTATACCTAAGTGGTATACCCACCAGGCGCCCGCCCGCGACATCATCTACAAAAGAGTCCTTGGTGGAAGGGGTCACGACCCTCAGGAATGGGGAACACGAGAGAGGGCGATACCCACCAGGATATTTTGAAATTCCATCCACAAGTGGGTTAGTTTGGGGCTGAAAGTTTTTATTAGTAAATCATTCCGTGCTGCAGCCTAAAGCCACACACACACAGACACAGTACACAGGTAACACAATTATCGCCAAATTGTGGTAAATACAAATGTAAATTATGTATAATGTTGTAGGAAAATTAAGTGCCTGCCATAATGCCCTAATTAATCCCAAAAAGTCTACAAATTATCTCAATTTATACTAACCCTAGTCTTGATATCAATATAAATTGAATGTAAAATGGCCAACTTCAGTAAGCAAAATAACTTCGATTTGATACCACTTAAGTAAAGTTTTAATACAGGATTTTAATAAAAACTCAAAATAAATTAGATTCAAATAATTTATTTCAAACATACTAATAATTTTTATTGATTGGGTTCAATCATGTTTGTGTCCAAACTTCTATTCTGTGTGTCCGTGCTCTCCAGCAGTCAAATTATTTTCGCTCTCAGAGGTAAGGTACATTTAACTTAGTCTATGGTTGAGCGAAGCAACGGCTGGATCATGCGTCATGGTCGTGATCGGGTGCCACCAATGGGCATACCCGTAGACCCATAGGTCTACTTTTTGTCAAACATGTATTGGATTATATTATGTAGGTCATTGTAGGTATGCATTTTTGAAACTTCATTGTGGAAACACTGTAGACATAGCATAGTTTTGTTACCTATTGTAAAAATTTTTTTTTGAAAAGGGCAACCGCTCAGTTATTGCTGGCTCTTCTCGGCAGGAAAGGCATTCCGAACTAGTGGTAGATTCATCGACGATTCAAAAGCACTTGTAAAAGTTTATTTGAATAAAAAATATTTCTATTCTATTCTATAATAATATAATAACTTCCTATTGAAGGACGTAGCTGCTCCGACTGCGTTTTACTCACTTCATGTGAATCAGGCCTCGACTTCGCTCGTAAGCTACGCAATGGTACTCTAACACCTGAAAGCAGACAGACGTTGATTGATGCCATTTGTGGTACTGATAAGCGCATACCAAAGGTAAGCAATGAAAATTTTTTTTTCCTAATTACGGCAAAACCAAATGATTTTAGGATTCTATGTATGTAGGTATGTGACTGTGTGTGAAACGCCTAAACTACTGAGCCGATTTTAATGAATGAGGTGTTAATCAACTCGTTATTGTAGTCCGAGTGACCTACGTTACATTTTATATGAATAAAATATAAATAATTGTTGTTACATCCAATTTTGTGTAAATGTTAAATCGAAATATCGACAATTCCAACTATAACAATTACCGTGGTAGGTACTCGTATAGTTTTATCAAAATTATGTCATTAAACCACAAATCAAGTCTAAAATCTTTAGTTCTTCAAGAATACTCAGTTGAATATGGATAGTAAACTCTATTTATGTATTAAGATACTTTGATACATAAATTGACAAGAAATGAATACTTACACAGGTGTGCTGCTCAGACTTTACATCGCCGCATCCACAAGAAATTGATATGGGCACAACAGATCCCATCGAAAATCATCGGAACATAGGATTGCTGCCAGCTTCCTGTGGGGACCTCGAATATTCACGCTTAGACAACGGCGAGGTTGCAAGGCTGTATGAGTTTCCTTGGATGACACTCATTGCTTACAACACAAGTAAGTACCTATAAGAGGCCATCCCCTTCACTACGTCTCAGAGGTCTCTTTCACCACGGTGGCTTCCTGCGACTTGTTTGACGGCGTCAGTCCACCTAGTGGGAGTCTGCCAATACTCCGCTTCCCGGTGAGGGGTCGCCACTCCAGCACCTTGGGACCCCAACGATCATCAGCTCTTCGAACTATGTGCCTCGCGTTACGTCGTCAGTGACTTTAATTTTCCTACGGATCTCGTTATATTTTCTAATTTGATCTCACAAGGATACTTTAAGCATAGCTCTCCCCATCGCAAGCTGAGTGACTTTCTTATGCGACCTGCAGTTATCGACCATATTTCGAATCTATGAGTAATAAGCCATCATTGGCAACACGCATATTAAGTCCCTATATAAAGGTTTTCTATCACACACATCCAATCCATAGTCGGTCCACTACTACAGGTCCAGGTCTCCTGTTGAATGACAAGAGATTAGGCCATCACCATGCTGGCCAAGTGTTGAATGGCAGACTTCAGTCCCCTTTGAAAACACTATGGAAAACTCTTAGCCTTTTAAGTTTCCTCAGTATGATTTCCTCCACCATTAAAAGAAGTGAATTAGGTGAAGTCAGAAATGGGTGCCGGGAATCGAACTCTCGATCCTCTGAATGTGATACCGTAATCCTTTCTACTAGGCTGTCACAAAGGTTACGGCCGGCAGTGGCCATTTGTTTGGTTATGTACGATGACGAAGACGAAGCTAAATGAATAGTTTAACATTTTAGATGACGGACCCAGGTTCCATTGCGCAGGGAGTATTATTAACTCGCGATACATCCTAACGGCTGCCAACTGCGTCATTCAGGGCGATAAACTCAAGAACATAGCTGGAATACGCGTCGGAGATTACGATTATGATACAAAAAATGATTGCCAAGGATATTTCGAAGATATGATATGCGAGTCTAAGATTCAGGTAATTTTAAAAATTTATAAAAGCAATAGCTTATAATTACGAATAGTTTAAAAAGCAGCAATTCAGCATCAACTCCTTAATATAGTTTTATAAATATGAAAATGTGTGTATAATTTAGTCTTAATACTCGTAACTAAGCTCCCAAACTGACATGGCAGTGAGATTGCTTTTTTTGTTGGTTGAAAAAGGCTATAATCGTAAAGCGTGATGTAGTTCACTTAGATTTTTTGACATGTAAGTAAATCCTTAAATTCCACTCACTACCAAGTAGAACCTGAGTTCAACTATTTTGTCCCAGAAGTTCATATGTTAAAAGGATTTAGACGCGGTTGTACTACTGAGGTCACAAAGGTTGAACTAATCAGTTGAAGTGTTGAAGTAGTGATAATGAACGAAAGAATAAATCACGAAGCAATGGTGCAACGGAGTAACGGATCGATGTCATTTTTGGATATAGTCGAGTAGGTATAGTCGAGGACCAGGAGAGTGACACAGGCTAGTTTAGATCTTTGAAATGATAGGGTCTCGCGAGTTTTAAAACTCCAAGTCTACATGAACGAAGTCACGGGCAAAAGCTAGTGATTCATAGAGCATATTATTCTAGTGTAAATCTATTTCAGCTGTTTTATAATCTTGTTATTATTATTTAGTATACATTGACCCTGCGTCAGATTACTCCTGCAATCGTGTTGAAACACCATCACATGCTTATGAGATGATGTTTTAACATAGTAGCAGACATCATTTAACACGCTGACATATAACTTATTTTTATTATTGCTTCTCAGGTTGGGTTCAACACATTTCTGCCCATCCTCCTTTAATGAATGTTTTTTATCACTTCTGCATTCTATTCTAGGATTTAGCGGTAGAGGAAATTATACCTCATCCTCGTTTCACGGGGATTCAACCAGTGGAGGCCGACATCGCGCTGCTTCGCGTCAAGAGACCCATTACTATGACAAGTAAGTTTTTACGGTGCCACCAAATTATCTGCTCAGGTAGACGAAATTGGAATTAAGCGGTGGTCCAAGCGGTCTTCCGTTAGTAGATTATAGCTACAACTACGTTGTAAGTGGTGCAAATATAAACTTTAAAGTTATTAAAAAATCACCTATGTCTATTTTTAGATAATGCTGCACCGGTCTGTTTGCCAGTGTACAGCAACCTCCGCAACTCGGAACTCGCAGGCAAGTATGGCACGGTCGCGGGATGGGGTCTTACGGACAATCAGGCTTATTCCAGTATATTGAAAAAGAATGACATTTCAATCCTGACGGGCGACGCCTGCAATCAATACTACAATAGGTGTGTTCATTGTTTCTTTCTACACCCCGCACTTAAACGTTATCCGTTCATTATGCGTAAGTCCATTGGTACCTACTGATGTACTCCTACTATCCAGCAGCTATTTACTCATACTTTCAAGGTCCACAGTCCCACACTAGGTCAAAATAGAAACTGGTACCAAGCGACGGGCCCTACCGATTGTGCCGTCAGTAGACTCTTTAAAGGTCTTCGCCAATTTTTAAATACGTTATATGATTAAAATAGGTTAAGTTTAGTAAATAGAATCATTATTGTAGTTGTATGAGCTATGTCAAAAAAATATACCTACATTACATGAGCCCCATCCTCCATCTCTAAGGATCTTCACTTTTTTTTTAAAGGAAAAATATTATAACATTTATTCTAATAGGTAAAGTTTAGTTATGTTGGTGAATAGTACCTGTGTTTTTTGAGCTGTATTATGTCGTAAAAAACATACATACCTACATCGAATTTAACCCTTTTTTTTTAGAAGAAATGACACATTTTCATTTAATAATTTTAGATACGCAAATCAACGAACATCAATCATGGAAACATCGTTCTGTGCTGGTGCGATGAAGAAGTCTTGCAGTGGTGACTCTGGAGGACCTCTGATGGTGGAATCCGAATACAATGATTATTCAATGCGTCTGGTTCAATTCGGCATCGGTTCCTATGTGCCCATGCACTGCAATTCTGCATTCCCAGGGGTGTATACTGATGTGACAAAGTATGTGGAATGGATATTAGACAATATGAGGGAATGAGCAATTTTTTACTTTTTTTTATTTTTTATATGAAAAGCGGGAAAACGAGCTGGCGGGTCACTTGATGTAAAGTGATTACCGCCGCCCATGAACACTTGTAGTACCAGTTATGTCTTGTGTTGCTTTTCCCTCCCTGCAATTCGTTTGGTATAATCTATCCATCCAGTGGGCAGACCACCAACAATACCTTTTCCGATGCGAGATCACTTCTAACAAGATTCTCAAGAGTCAAAGGTCTCAAGAGACCCCAAGTGGAATAAGTGCGCCTCAAGCAAGAGAGTAGGTAACCTAACTTTAAACTGACATACTTAGCTATTAGAACTAGGCTGGGCTATCCTTTGAAAGAATACCTATTATGTATTTTTATAATGGCCTGGCCAAATATGATGAAAATCTTGCAAATATGCATTGAATATATATATATATATTGTATATTCGGGTTATTTGAATCATTTAAATGAAAATAAAATCTTAAGAATTTCAAACAAAATCTTTTATTTCCCACTAGCCTTAAGGTTGTTACGAGTTCATTTTTATTTTATTTATTTTTCTTAGCTCTTCTAACGTAAGATACTACCTTCATACCTTATTTACTCCTCTCACCGAAGATTGTTTATCTATTGATTGGATGACACTTCTCTATTATAATGAAGCCGCCTTTGCATGCGTAGTTCTAAGTTATGTACCTTTTTATGTACATTCTTAATCTCTCTTGTGTGCTTATTGCAAAATTTTCTATCTAACGTGTTAATCTTGTCATAGAAGTAGGCTCGACAGTAGGATTTAAACAGGCGACCATTCAGTCGCCATTGCGCTTTACCGTTGCACTACCGATGGTTCTTTGAATGAAGTTTTGGCTTTTCCAGTAACAATAAAAAACTTTTATTGATAAAAAATTGTAAACTGTACATCAAACGCGACGACCGAAAGGTAATAAAATAAAATTAGTAGAAGCACTCTCCCAATGCATTTCAACCTGTACCGCAAACTATAAATCGAACTTGGGTGTTAACCAAGATGCTTCGTGAACTATCGATTGCTTGTACTCTTATTTTTGTAGCGAACACATGATATCATACTAACATTCTATGAATCTCCAATCTAACTTCAAATTCAAATTCATTTATTGCATGCAGACCAACTTGTGGCACTTATGACAAGTACTCTACCACCACTATAATCTACCACCAACGCCACCGGTTTGAAAAGCTGATTCTGTTGAGAAGAGCAGGTAAGATACTCAGCAGTTGCTCTTTTTAAAACAAAAATGTTACATTATATTTATACATATTGCTTCACTATGGTCCTTTTTTAAGGTTTTGGATACAATAATTCCACTAATATAATAAGAAAAGTTTAACGACAAATAAAGACGTTTTATCAGATTGCCGTTACAAAAACTATCGAAACGTCGTTTTTATGCGTCAGTTAAAACTTATTTATTTATTCTTTATTGCACCACAAACAGAAAAAAGCAAACTTAACAGAATACATTATGTCAGTACAAAAAGCGGTCTTATCGCTAAAAAGCGATCTCTTCCAGACAACCTTATACTCGTAGCTAAGAAAGACAAAAAATAAGAAGACAGCAGGAACACCTCCTGCTAATAATAAAAAATAAACTTACATGCTAATATTTAAATAAAGCGCTTGATTATTTAACGGTACTAAAATAAACATAACTGACATCAATTTATTCTTCAAGGCCATTTAACTTCAATATGATTAAAAAAATCACAAAGCATAAAATAAAATAAAAATTTTTACTTCGCTCGCCACATCTCGGCTAGCACATTTAGAACATAAAACTTATCGAACTTGATGTTACATGGAGGCACTTTAATAACGACATCAAATACTGTTGGACTAACAGATACTTACTCGTAAATTGATAAATACTTTGTGTCAGGTCATATTAATACTATGTTGGTAGCATGTTAGTAATAAAAAATAATGTCCTCCTGACCAAATCAAAAACTTCTAAGCCGCTTTAAGTTTAGTTCAAGTTTCAGGTTTTCTTTGACCCTTTGTTAGGTTGCTCCGCGGGATCTTTAATTTTCCGGGTTAACACACACACTTCATCTTCTTCATCTTCAAACTCTTTGGATTCTTCTCCGCAAGTAGGCTCCTATCGCCCGTTTTGCGTGGTGCCGCTGGTACGGCTCCCCGCTTGATCACTCCAGCCAGCCGAGCTCCTTCCAAAATCCGAGCAGGCCACCAGGCGAGCAGGTCGGCGAGGACTTCAGGAAGTGTAGCTGGAGAGCCAATGTATCTGTGACGTTGGTTGGATACAACCCTGCATTTAAGCAGTACGTGTTCCGGTGTCTCGTCGCCCTCCATGCACGCTCTGCACAGACGGCTGTCGGTAATACCTAAAATGTAAAGATGTTTGTTAAGCGGAATATGTCTTGTAACTGTACCTACAACTACCTTTAGCTTAACGCGGGTCAGTTGATACACATACACCACCACCCGTTTTTTTTTTCCGGAACCCTAAAAACTTACATCCACGTGGTTGAAGTCGCAGACATCAGCTAGTATATCATGCCATGCCAGACAGCACAGCTCGGCCCTTAAACACCGGTTAATTTCCAAAGATAAATTCCCAGCCAAGTCACAGCTGTGCATCGTCAAACCACATTTTAAAAGCATTTTCGTCGCCAACGACGCAATTTGTAACTTCTCCTCTAAAACCTATTGAGACTCACTTGCTACCGAATTTTTTACACGGGCCAACTTATGTTCAAAAGTTTGTAAATTACGTCGTTATACACGGCCGGGCTAATCTCTTCTTATTGTCGTCAAGTTATAGACGTCCACTGTAAGTGTTATCGTAGGTCACAAGCTGTGGTATTACACCGCAGTCGCAGGAGTCCGGGAGTCGCAGGAAGTTGGTTCTACAGTTTCAAAGTACGTGGAAAAAAGATCTGGCACAACGAATGATCGAATTGCTCCAGGCAACCTAGGTGGCAATTTTCCTGGATAAAAAGTAGCCTATGTGTTAATCCTGATGAGCTACCTCAATTCCGAATTTCGGCTAAATCGAAATTCGGTGAAGGAGTACCTAATAAACATCTCTGCAAAAGACGATAGACCTATCGGCTTTTACTAAACGAAACGCTTATTGCTTACGAAATAATAAAACCAATCGTTTATCCAAACTGCCGTCAATATATCACAAACAGGCTGCAGATAGGCTCCGCTAACGGCTTATACAGCTTAAACAAAACCAAATACCTTTATCGCAAACGAGAGCTTTGTTCCCATCAGCTCTCGATACAAGAGACATTTTGAGCTAACTGCCGACTTTTGTGGCAAAGTGGCTGGAGGGCACTTCAGAATGCCACGTCACACCTACAAAGAGAGGGGATGTGCAATCAATAGCCGTGGATGGCGAAACAAGGACCGAAAAGGCTGTGGATTATTGTCTCCGTAAAGTTATTCGTTACGTACAGTTTTTTTTTTATTCGATGACATAATAATTATTAGAACATAAAAAGAAAATTTTAATAGTATTTTAGATTAATAATACACTTTCATTTTTCTATGTGCGCGTATATATTTTTAATTAATCATGAACTTCCCTCGGTTGTGCCCTAGCAGAATAACAGTGTTGTGGTTACATATTTATTTGTATCCACAGCATTGAGCTTGTTAGGACCCTTTCATTGGCATGATACATAGTAAATACTAGTTGGGTTATATTTTAAGAAATTCCGTACAATAAATGTAATTCTAGGTACCTATTTCATCTGTATTTTTTTTATTTATGTCAATGAATAAACGATATTCTATTATATTCTAATAATTTAAACTCCGGACCGAATCCGGCCACGGCGGCCAATCTCCACACTGATGAGCCATCTGCGCGGGAGATATTATAGTGCACAAGTGTGTGCGCAATCACAGGGGCACTCTCTATTCCCTCACTCTCATAGTTCGATGGAGCGGAAAATCCGATACGACCGGAGAAAGATCAGGCGCAGGACCCACGGCTTTACGTGCTCTCCGAGGCACGGGGGTGATTCACTGTCAACTTCCTAACTCCGGGCTAGTACCTACTGAGAATATCTTGACAGAAAAACACAATACCTACATTTTTTGAGGCCAACCCGGGGATCGAACCGGGGACCTCGTCATCCGCAGTCGAGTTTGCTAACCGCTGGACCAACGGGGCAGTTCGATGACAAGATAGTCCTTGATTGTGATCTCGCCCGATGGTAACTGACGATGCAATCTGAGATGGTAGCGAGCTAACTTGGAAGGGGTATGGCAATGTCGATTTAACCTATACCTACCCCTAAACTGTTTCTACACGCCATCGTGCTGAAACGCTAATTCACTTGGCAACACGTCTTTGATGGTTGGGTGGTAACTAGCCACGGCCAAAGCCTCCCACCACACCAGACCAGAAACAATTCACTGCTATGCTATAGCTACGATTCACCTCCATTACGTTAGCTTTCGCACAAACAAACCGCATCAAAATCGGTTCATTCATTATGGAGCTATGAGGGAACAGATATACACATAAGTACACCCTCACACAGATACACAGATATACACGTCAAACTTATAATACCCCTCTTTTTCCGTCTAATGTTGAAAACCAAAGTCAACGCGGACGAATTCGCGGCCAAAAGCGGGACTAGTAATTTTCATAGTTTCACACCACTTGTGCGCTTTTAATCGCTACCACTTTGACAGCTTGTACCGAAAATATCAGTTAATTTACGAAGATAAAGTCGCAGCGAGCGCAGCTGTGCATCGTCAAACCAAATTCAAAAAGCATTTTCGACGCCGGCGACGTAATTCAGAACTTTTCCGCTTAAACAAATCCAGATACGTTTGCTCTTGAATTGTACTATGAGTGAAGAGAAAAGGTTTCAAAAAAAACAAAAATTTATTTCACGTAGACCAACTTGTAGCTCTTAGGACACTTCATAAATCTACCACCGGTTTGGAATGTAGAGTCTGCTGAAAAGAGCCGGCAAGAAACTCAGCAGTTGCTCTTTTCAAAAAAAAATTTTTTTACAATAGGTAACAAAACTATGCTATGTATGCAGTGTTTCCACACTGAAGTTTCAAAAATGCATACGTATATAGGTATATAAAATCCAACGCATGTTAAGACGGGCAGACAAAGTAGACCCATTCCCGTTGGTGGCAACCGTTCACGAGCATGACGCATGATCCAGCCATTGCGTTGGTTCGCTCAACTATATAAAACCGTAATGTAGGGACGAAGTAAACGTTTGGCAAATTTTTTCAGGAAAGAGAACTTCGGAAAAGGAAATAAGCTCTTTATGTCCATCGTTCACAGTTTCTTATTTCAGCAACTATTAATGCCGTTGACTTGATATTTGGAATAATTTCAATAATTATTTATAATTTTTGAAATTATTATTAAATTATTTATGGCTAAGGAATATTAAACCATTATTTAGATAGAACCCAGGACAAAAGAGGTTTGTACCGCTTGTAGAGGTTGTAGATGTGCATTGATTAATAAGTTATTTTTAACGGTTTTCCACATCCGTCTAAATTTAAAGCGGAACAAATCTCTTTGCTCCCGTTTTTTTGCTTCATCTCATGGTTTGTCGCAAAATTACACGTGAGTTTAAATTAAAAAACACAACAAAACAAAATATAGAGGGTTTCATAGGTTCAATCTTTCAATTTCACTGAAACAAACGTCTTTTATGATCTATCTTTCGGTTGCTGTATTTCGGCCAGAGCTGCAGGCAAATGTCAATTATTCGTTCGGCCAGTATTTCTTACGCTGAGCGGAGTGATTTTAAATTGAATTTTCGAGTTTTACAAGGGATTTCGAGGTGAAGTGGATATTCCACTCGAAAATCCCTTGTAAATCCTTCACCTTGTACAACTCAAAAGAGTAAAAATGTATACTCACAGCATTTATGAAAATATACTATTTTCTCATTCATACATTTTCTTTTTTGAAAGTCGGTTAAACAGCGCATACCGACTGCCCAATTAAGAGGGAAATCGAAATTTTCCAGCTGCTGATATTCTCATTACGTTCATTTTTGATCGTTATTTATTTACCGTGTCCCATTATTTTGTATTGTTTTATTCTACGGCCAGTAATTTTATTATTCAGGAGGTAATTACTTAGGAAAAATAGATTAGTACATTATAATTATGTATATCTAGTCTCTGTTTTTTAGTGTAGTATAGATACTGTTCTCTATAGTTTATAGTATAATGATGGACAGAGCTCTATGTCTAGCGTTTTTCTGTGTGATCAAACAAAAAATCGGATTCATATTTATTTTTAGACCCACCTGTTAAGAAACTCTGTAGAAAGAATATCAGCCAAGCCGAACTTGAGTGATATTCTCCTCTCCCCTCCAAATAAGTGAAAACTTGTGTTAGGAGTGGGTACGACAATAGTGCAAGGGGTGGGGATTGAACCTGCGACTTTTCAGTTTTCGGTCTGCACCTTTAGCCATTGGGCTATTGAAGTTTCTATGGCATGTAGCTATGTTGTTGTTACTTATAAGAAATCACATTGTTTGGTGTTACCTACGGAACCCTTGGACTAATCCGACTCGCTTTTGGCCAGTTTGAGTATAAGCCTGGAAATACACGTCAGGTTTTTTCATCCGATAGTCTGATCCGGTAGCCTGATCAGGCTACCGGAAGGCGTTGAAGCCATTACTTTGTATGAACAGTCAATACACGTCCGATCCGGCCACCGGATCGGACGTCCGAGTCGGAAACGGGCGCGAGGCGTTTCCGATTTTACTGTCGGTCCGATTGTCTGAAGGCGCGGTCTACATACTTCTAGTATGAGACAAAATAGACATCCGGTTACTCCTTCCGATTTTGCCAGTCAGGGTTCCCACCTTAGGGCTTTTAGCCCCAAAAGGGCGGAATTTTGCTTATTGGGATTTTTTAGGGCCCAAAAAATCTAGCGCTGACACTGTGTGGACGCATCGTTGTGGTTCGAATAATGGGCGAAAATTATGAAAAAAAAAAAAATAATAAAAAAAAATAATTCATAATAATAAAATTATTATTATTATGAATTATTTTGGATGTTTTAAATAGGAATGACTCTCAGTAAGTCTTGTCAAATTGATTGGATGAATCCAATAGCGACGTTTTTTCTTCTTTCTCTTTCCTCTCTTTAAAATTTCTGTGGTGGTGTCGTGTGGTGCGGGTTGTTACGTTCCCTCAAATCCCTACTAATATTATAAATGCGAAAGTGTGTTTGTTGGTTTGTTGGTTTGTTGGTTTGTTGGTTTGTCCTTCAATCACGCAGCAACAGAGCAACGGCTTGCTGTGATTTTTTGCATAGGGGTAATTTACGGGCCGGAGAGTGACATAGGCTACTTTTTATCCCGGGAAATAAGAGAGTTCCCGCGGGAACAAAAAACCTTAATCCACGCGAACGAAGTCGCGGGCATCAGCTAGTATGAAATAGAAATAGAAATATTTTTTATTCAAATAAACTTTTACAAGCACTTTTGAATCGTCAATGAATCTACCACTGGTTCGGAATGCCTTTCCTGCCGAGAAGAGTCAGCAAGAAACTCGGCGGTTGCTCTTTTCAAAAAAAATCAAAATTTTACAATTGTTATTGAAACTATGCTATGTATTCAGTGCTTCCACGATGAATTTTCCTGAGTACAATACAAGTAAAAATAAATACAATACAAATACAAATAAATACAATTCAATACATGTTAACACAGGCAGGCAAAAGCAGACCCATTCCCGTATGGTTGAGCGAAGCAATGGCTGGATCCTGCGTCATGCTCGTGAACGGGTGCCACCAACGGGAATGGGTCTGCTTTTGCCTGCCTGTCTTAACATGCATTGGATTGTTTTGCATTTTTGAAACTTTATTGTGGAAACACTGTATACATAGCATAGTTTTGTTACCAATTGTAAAAAAAAATTTTTTTGAAAAGAGCGACCGCCGAGTTTATTGCTGGCTCTTCTCGGCAGGAACGGCATTCCGAACCAGTGGTAGATTCATTGACGATTCAAAAGTACTTGTAAAAGTTTATTTGAATAAAAAATATTTCTATTAACTCGTCATCCATCTTCTTTTCTTCTGCTTTGCTCCAAACGCAAGCACTCGGGATGATAGCTCGGGAACGACTGAGTTCAGAAAAAGCCTGACGGAAAAATCGGATGTGTATCGAGTAAATACGATCCGGTTGCCTGATCAGACAATCGGAAACAAAATCGGACGTCTATTGCCAGGCTAATAAATAACATTAATTATATTATTACGACAAATAATATAATTTGACTTTAAATAGAAGCAAAGGAAGCTCTCGAATTCACTAAACTAATTAGAATATCCCTTTCATCAGAGCAATGTAAATATTTCGCTCCAAAAATTAAATTAAATTCGAAACGAACTCCGCTATCTGTTATTCAAGCAGTGAAGGCCGAGTGAAAGGTAATAATAGATGGAAATTTACACGTACGGAACATATTGAGTTGTTTCAGCGCCTTCGTTAAGAGTATTGTTCACTGAACATTAATGGCAAGAAAGTTAACGTACTATACTAGTGATGTAACGAATGTTGGAGTTTACTCATTCGCGAATGCGAATACGTGTTAAACATACATTTGCAAATGCGAATACAAATGTGAATATCAAACAATACGCGAATATTTGCGAATGCGAATACTGATCTCCTACATTCGCGAACGCGAATGTCAAATAATACGCGAATATTTGCGAATGCGAATACTTAACTCCTACATTCGCGAGTGCGAATATCAAATAATACGCGAATATTTGCGAATGAGAATACTGATCTCCTACATTCGCGAATGCGAATATCAAATAATACGTGAATATTTGCGAATGTGAATACTTAAATCCTACATTCGCGAATGTGAATGTCAAATAATACGCGAATATTTGCGAATGCGAATACTGATCTCCTACATTCGCGAGTGCGAATGTCAAATAATACGCGAATATTCACGAATGCGAATGCGAGTATTCGTTACATCACTAATCTACAAAAATTTCACTTAAAAATAATTAACTCTTCAATATCCGGTCGTTTTCGTCGAAACTCTAAAACATTATCTACCAAAATTGTAATAAATCTATAGTAACAGCCAAAATATAATAAACGGCCAAATGTTTGTCAGGCCATGCGCAGTGTAGGGTTCCGTGGTTGCCCGATACTAAATTAAATGCATACTTAAAAGGGAGTACATATTATTATGTACTTAATTTTCATCATAAAATGTACCAACTTTGAAATAACATTACAAAACTATAATGATTTAAGATAAAGCTCTTAGATTGGACTACAAATATGATGATATATATGTATATATAACCTCTTTTACCCCGGAAAAACAGAAACCTACTCGTGAGCTACGAGTAGTATTCAGACAAAGTCTCGGGCAAAAACTATTATAAAATAAATAATTTAAATGTAAAAAGGACAATTTAAGAACTACAGGTCGTTCATACAGTAACAATGTGCAGTGGCACTTAATGTGAAGTCCCCTAACCAAGCCGTCTGATCAGACATTTAAACTTTACCCTCCATACATTCTCGGGAAGTTACAACCTTTGTCTGAGATCATTTTAATAATATCCGAAGTTTAATGGCTATGTAACGCTTCTAAGGCCCGGGGCTATAATAAGATTTAACGTGCCGTTCGTGTAGTATTGTGACTTGGCTAGAATTTATTGCGGAGGAACTTTTTCGAGCGATCCATTTGTTAATCTCACCCAAGGATTCACCTAAAGCGACGTATCCACTATCAATAAAACAGCATTTACAAGTCACCTGGACTGCGTAAATACTCCCGGCAAGTCAGTTTCGACAAGTTAGAGATTGCAGAAGTTAACTTGCCAATGAATACTCCGCATAAAACATTGGAAAATACATTATCAGAAAATCTTGTACAAATAGCACTTAGTAATTTTTAAGCTATTGCATAGCTTCTATCGCGGGCCAGCGTGGAGACCGAATCCAGAAATTCCGTAACGAAAATAACCTGACACGGAACTCCTCTACGGTGAGCCACTAGATGGCGCATTTTTTATCAACGCCATCTAGCGGTGAGCCGCTAGATGGCGTTGATAAAAAATGCTATGCAATAGCTTTACCGCGGCAGTCCCCGAGTGCCACAAGTCTTTTTTTGTGTTTTTTTGTGTTCTTCGCGAAGATAAATATGTAAAAACTTTGTGTAAAATAAAAACTAGGTAGGTGGTAGATGATCCGCAAAATATAATATGTCATACACCGCTGATTTTTCGAGAAGCCATAAATAAGCTATCCACAGCCGGCACTTACATAATCGAGAGAAATATTAATTTTAGTTGATAGGTATAATATATTGCATGTTGCACCTGAGGAAGAAGACAGACTAGCATCTTTTAGCGACAGGATCGGCGTTTTTGTGTTTGCATCGCGTTTTCGCTCAAAAGCATTCGGTACGCAGCTGACAGACGTGAAGTTCAGCATTTTTACGTCTTTTACACGCGTAAACGCCGATCGCAGCCGCGAAAAAAAGACAGTCTAAACTCTCCCTAAGAACCTTCACGTCAACTGAACCGATTTCTTCTCAATAAAAGCGACAACCTCAAAATGCCACTCTCTAAAAGCCTAAAGCTTTTTCACTAAATTAATACTTTTGAGTAAAAATAACATATTATAATATTAATTTTAAAAGGTAATTTAAATAATTTTCAAGAGGTCCTTAGAAAGTTTCGTTTTATATTAATTTAAAAGCAAATCACATTCTTGCCCCGACGGACCGAGTCGCATCTGGCCAGTTAAAAGTTGCCAGTAAATTGGTATGAATACACCGCACAACTTTGTTAACAACGCGGTCTATACTGTAAGGGGCGTGCTAGACGCTTAATATTTATCACGTTAATCAGATTTCGATAGTATTATTGAGCATTTTACGTTTGTCCTGACTGATTGACTGACTGATCTATCAACGCCTAAACTACTGGTGTTAGAAACTTAAAATGATAGTACCTTGGTAGGTTCCTTTTATGACGTAGGCACTCATTAAGAAAGATTTTTTTGAAATTTCACTCCTAAGGCGGTCAAATAGGGGGTGAAAATTTGTATAAAAGTCCGTCATTTTTATAAAGTTATATCCATTTGGTATTTGGGCTTTCAATTACACAATGAAAAATACGTGTTTCACAGTTTTTGAAAATTCCACCCCAAAATATAATTCCACGCGGATAAAGTCAAAACAAACAACTGTTTTATGGTCTTAGGTGGATTTTTAGAAGGTTTTTTTAAACTACTAGTTGATGCCGGCGACTTCGTAGGTACGCGTGGATAAGGATTTTATAATTCCCGCGGGAACTGATTTATTTTTCGGGATAAAAAGTAGCCTATGTATTATTTCGCATTTATAATATTAGTAGAATTTAACAATAAAACGGATGGGCTCGCTGAGTGTGCGGTCAAAATGAGAGTGGTTTCCACACCAGCGCGGATCGAAATTTCGGGTCCTTTTTATACTTTTAAAACATTTAAATTAACTTTTAAAAGGCCCATGTTAAAGTACTTCAGTGGTTAATATTAGTCTAGAAATTTAAAAAAGTTTTAGATATAATGTAGTTTAGAAATAGTTGTTATTTAGATTTAGTTTTTAAATTTTTTATGTCTACAAACTTTACATGCTATATTGAGATTTTTTAAAAGCATTTAAAGCAATAGCATGTAAAGTTTGTTGCCATAAATATTTATTCATTTAAATGATGTTCTACATGAAATAGACTTTCAAATAATTAAAAAAAAAAAAATTACAATTATCTTTTACCCACAACTTCATCGGCATGGTTTTTTTTAAATCCTGCAAACTTTGGCATTTTTAATATCGGGTAGTAAGGAATATTTGTTGGTTTTTGGTTGTTAGTTCCTTGATTTTTTGGTTTGCCCTTTAATCACGCAACAATCGAGTAACGGATTGACGTGATTTTTGGATGTCAGTGGTTGGGGACCTATAGGCTATAACTTTTATCCCATAAAATCGAAGAGTTCCCAAGGGATTTTTAAAAATTAAATCCATCCACACAGACGAAGTCGCGGGTATCAGCTTTACCTATATTAACTTATCTACGGCATCGTATCGCGCGATTCAGTATCATTAGATCCTTTTATGTTTTAATTATACGGTTGCGATAGATTTACATCTAATAATTTATTTTTACCAAAACAATGTATAATTGATTTTTTTTAATCATCCACAAAAGGTAGTATGAACCCAAAACAATTTACATTAATTTATTTGTGTTAATGTAACCTAAACTTACAAAAAGGACCAATAAGTGAGTGTTCGCTCGTTGGACCCTTCACGTGATAATTTAGGGTCATTATATTTACCTCCGACTCCGTGCCTTTTCATAATTGAAAAGGGTAGGTAAGCCTAAGTGGTTGTACTTAATTCACTTAGTTGCTTCAACGGTGAAGGAAAAACGCCGTGCGAGGAAACCTGCATGCCTAATAGTTCTCCATAAAGATACCAAAGGTGGTCTGAAAGAAATAACCGCTCAATTCCGAGTTGGACTCGCATTCGACGGGTTCCGTACCAAAAAACGCCGATAGAAACTCGTCTCTAGTAGGGGAGACCCCTTTAATTTTTAATTTATTTTTATTGATACATTTATTTATACTGAAACCAAAACACAGATTCTCTGAAAATTTAAACTCTCTACCTATTACGGATCATGAGATACAGCCTGCTGACAGACAGACGGACGGACGGACAGCGAAGGCTTAGTTTTAGAGTCCCGTTGGTTTTTTATGTGTTTCTCCTATTTCAGTTTATTTACTCTTTTTTATTATTTCTGTACCTACGAAAAGCATCTCTTGTCATCAATAATTGTTCTCAAACCTAGGACATCTGGAAGAAATCCACATTTTGTAGCGATTAGATGTCCTTGTACACGTCCTTTCTATATTTAAGTTTAGTCTTTAAGATTAAAATGTACCTACAGAATAAATAAATAAAATAAAATAAAATCTGTGTGTGAAATCTGCCAATCCACACTTGGCCAGTGTAGTGGACTATGGCCTAAACCTTCTCTTTTGAGAGATGACCCGTACCTAGTATCCCGTGAGATTTTTCGGTTTTTCCAGAAGAAAAGTTAGACTAAGACTCTTTCCAAGGTTCGTTTAGTTCTTGAATGGAGGCCGCCTACCGGAAAGAGAAATGTGGGAATGCAACCATCCCACTGATCTGACGACATCATTCAGATTGTGGGGAAAACTTGGATGAGACTGGCAAAACATCGAAAGGATTGGCGTGCATATGAGAAGGCCTATGTCCAACGATGGACAAAGTAAAAAAAGAAAAATGCTTGACCGGTAAAACAGACAGAGGTCCGGTAGTTCTGGACTTTGAATGAGCACATTATCATAAACTTTTTCAAAATACCATTTCTGTCAAACAATACATGATGTTAATAGGTACGCATCCCCTCATGTGTTATGTATGAACGCCCAGAACTCGCTTCTGGGGGTATTTCGAAATGGCAATACATACACAGGCTAGAGACAAAATGGTCTAACTGAACGTTTTATGATTTAACGTTAGGCTACTAACACTTTTGTAAGATGCAAAAACAATATAGGTCCCTGTGTAGATGTATTTTGCTGGAAGTCAAGTACAAATATTTAAGCCAATCATCACGCATCTTAATTCATTGCAATTTCGGTTGTGCGTATGTGTCGTAGTGCAACACAAATTATGCTTATAATTGAATTCAGCCGACGTTTTATTACTCATATCTGCGCTCACAAATATTGTGTGATATAACTTACAATTGTGGTAGTACTACACTGGTTTTTTTAATGCGAAAAAGGCTAGTTTATTAGAGTCACGTCAAAATGTATTCAACTAGCTTTTGCCTACGGCTTCGCTGACGTTAAGTTCAATTTTCGAAACCCCTGGTCTTAGCTTACATCATAATAGCTATCGACTATCTGTATGCCAAATTTCAGCCTGACCCATCGAGTGATTTGAGCTATGCATTGACAGATCAGCCAATCAGTCACTTTTTCCTTTTATATATTTAGATAAATCAGAGAAATACTCCCATATTTTGAAGACACTCTTTACAAATAAATATTTGAAAAATAGGTCAGTTTTTGTGAAAGAAACTAGAAAATCCTAAAAGCAAAATAAATAAAAAATATTAACTCCTTATTTTTTTACTGAAAGGTAACTTAGTCCAATTTCTAAATCAATATTGTAGAAAATAATTTTCACAAGTGTGGCTATTTTTTCCCGGGAAAATTTTTTGAAACGACAGAAAAATTACTTGTTTATGCTATCTCTACTCGTGCTTATTTAGAATTGTCCCACATTTTGATTGAGTGGAATCTTATTTCATTTCCTTCGCTGCCAATTTGCTATCTTTAGGCGTATGCCACTTTTGTTTCATGAGCGTTATATTTAATGTGACAACGTGAACTGGTTTCCTCGGGACCGTTTCGCAAATTGGTAAAAAAACAACCCTCACGCGAATAAGACGCTTAAAATAAGCGCGATAACGATTCCATTCGCGTAGCAAAAATTACTTATTCATATTTGAAAACCAGAAATCTTTGTAGGATTTAAGAAATAGTCCATAAGTACCTACATGTTATGGTTTTGTTATGCGTGTGGAATTGTGTTAAATTGAGAGAAATGTGTATCTTTTGTTTATCTTTACAATTTCTTGGTGAAAACTGTGAGTCGAATTCTAAACCGCTCTTACGATCTTTTTTGGTCATGGGGTACTGACATCCGAAAGCCTCAAGGGTTCAAAGAATAGAATAGAATAGTTTTTTTATTCAAATAAACTTTTACAAAGTGCTTTCGAATCGTCAAACTGGTTCGGAATGCCGCTGGTTCGGAAAGTTTACCTGTTGTCTTTTTTTCTTCACATTGGCCACAATTAAATTTTGGATCAATTTTTGAAGTCAAGATGTCCTTCTCTTGTTCATGTCAGCCAAGTTGTTACTTCTTTCTATTATTTTACGTGGCATTTATTTATTTACTCGCTCTCATACCAATTACGCTACAGTACGTAATTCGGGAACAGCGGCTTTCTCCACAGATATAAAACAATTACTATGGGAGTAAGATATCTAATGCTGAAAATATCGTTTAGAGTCTATTCAAGAAGAGAACCGTCGAGGCCAAAAAGTAAACTAATGCTATTGCGCTATTACCTATTGGCTATTGTAACAGCCTCGTTGGTCTAGTGGTTAGCAAGTTCGACTACGGATGACGAGGTCCCGGGTTCAATTCCCAGGTCGGACCAAAAGTGTATTGGGTTTTCTGTTTCAGTACTAGCCCGGAGTTAGGAAGTCGGCGGTGAGTCACCCCCGTGCCTCGGAGAGCACGTAAAGCCGTCGGTCCTGCGCCTGATCTCTTTTCGGTCGTGTCGGAATTCTCTGTTCCATCAGACTATGAGAGAGGAAATAGAGAGTGCACCTATGTTTGCGCACACACTTGTACACTACACTAATATCTCCCGCGCAGATGGCTAATCTCTGTGGAGGTTGCCGGATTCGGTCGGGAAGACATTAATATTGGCTATTGTATTGCGCGCTAAACAAATAAGGCAATAAAATTAAGCACAGCAGCACCCTCCAATTCCTAATAATATTGCATTGTTGCCGTACCCACTCCTAGCTTATTTGTAGGGGAGAGGAGAATGTAAGTCAAATTCAGCTTGGCTAATATTCTTTTGAAAAAAAAAAAGATACCTGCACACCTGTGGACTTTTCTAAAATGTTCTCGAAGGTAGGTGAAGTCTGCCAATTCGCATTGGGCTGACGTGGTGGCCTATTTTTATTTTTTTTATAAACAGAAAATGTCAGGGGAAACGGAGGGGTTACGTGGGGCTTGCACCCACTAAAACCTGTCTTGTCCCTCCCCGGATTCTGGCAGTAGCGTGGGTTACACTTGGCGGAGTATTCACCGTGCCATGTAGGTAACCCTTCTCTGAAAGGAGACCTGCGCTCAGTAGTAACCAATGATATTGTATTGGTAGTAACCTATTGATGGATTGCAGATGATGTAAAATCTATATATATATATACATATAACAGAAAGTCGTGTTAGTTACACTATATTTTATAACTCAAGAACGGCTGAACCGATTTGGCTGAAAATTAGTGGAAAGGTAGCTTAGAACCAGGAGACGGACATAGGATCCCGTTTCCATGGGACGGCATAAAAATGAACCGGAAATGTCCGTATTGGGCTGTTTGGCATACAAATAGCTATTTTGACGAAGGCATCTGCTAAGAAAAGATTTTTAAAAATTCAACTTCTAAGGGGGTAAAATAGGGGGTTGTACAATCAAATTTAACGTGAGCGAAGCCGCGAGAAAAATTTAGTAGTAAATAAATAAGTAAAGTTTTTTTATTTACTATTTCACATCATCAACAATCTATCGTTTGTTCGTCTAGGCTACATTAAAAAATTGCAATCACACAGGCGTCGCCCGAGGCTAGAGCTGGTCTAAAGAATTTGTGCTAAGCCCACATTATGAGTTTTCCAGTCCCTCTCATTAAAAACATCCTTTTGTCCTTCGCCCGGACCCTAATAACTCGTTATTGTTATGCTTCTCCTTTTCTCTCATAGTTCTTCCTTTTTTTATTGGCGGGCCTGATTAAACTGAGATTTTGTAGTTTTATTTGAGTTTTTTTTTTCATTAGATACTTTTGGAGTTAAGTAAACTTGGTAACATTATCTATATTAAGTATACTTGGTAATAAATATTATATCTTTTTAAAATACAGTAGGTACTAAAACGTATTCTGTTTAATTGAACAATTCAAATGTTGAAAATGTTTTTTTTTTTATTCGATGACAAGATAATCCTTGACTACGATCTCACCTGATGGTAAGTGACGATGCAGTCCAAGATGGTAGCGGGCTAACTTGGAAGGCGTATGTACATTCAACCCATACCTCTAATCTGTTTGTACACGCCATCGTGTCGGAACGCTAAATCGCTTGGCGGCACGTATTTGACGGTAAGGTGGTAACTAGGAACGGCCAAAGCCAAGAGACAATTCAGGAATTATAAATTCCCAAATTCACCTTGCCGGGAATCGAACCCGAGACCTACCAGTTATAAAACCACAGCGCTCACCACTGCGGGAAGTGGTCATAACTCTAAAAAGTTAACAGGGAGGTTGTCACAAACTCTTTTGACTGAAGCATCCAATCTCGTAACAAAAACTACGATTTCCTTGATATAAAGTTCAACGAACGAGATAGCATAGTTCCTCCTGCAAATGATTTTCGTTATAATAGAAGCTTTTGCTTGTGTAATACTTGATGAAAAAAATAAGATATAAGCAGTAAAGTCCCGTGAATAGTCCCAGATAATTAATCTTTTGACTGGAACCTCCATTCTGGCCGCGACGTAATCTGTAATCTTGAGAAATTCCATCTCTTTTTATCTCTTTTCGTTTTAATGTACGCATTTAATGGAAGCGTCCGGAACAATAATGGAAAAACAAAAAGTGGTTTCTGATCCTTGTGGAAACGGAGTTTCGAAAAAAGGGTTTAATTATTTTATGTTTAATGCTCGACTGCGGTGAAGGTTCTGCGATTTTATCATTCGAGGTGTACAATCTTGGGACTTAATGTAAGTTTAAGACCCGCCGGACTATGAGAGTGAGGAAATAGAGAATGCACCCGTGTTTGCGCACACACTTGTGCACTATAATATATCCCGTGCAGATGGCTATTCTCTGAGGAGGTTGGCCGCCGTGACATGATTCGTTCGGGAATACATTATTACTATTATAGTTCCTAGTTCATCAATACTATCTGAATGAATCAATATAACGTTAATCCTAATCACACTAATATTATAAAGGCGAAATTTTGTATATGTATGTGTGTGTGTGTGTGTGTGTGTGTGTGTGTGTGTGTGTGTGGGTGTGTGTGTGTGTGTGTGTGTGTGTGTGTGTGTGTGTGTGTGTGTGTGTGTGTGTGTGTGTGTGTGTGTGTGTATTTTTGTTACTCCTTCACTTAATTAACCAATTTGACTGAAATTTGGAATAGAGGTACCTCACATCCAGGATTAAAACATAGGCTACATTTTATCCCGGAAAAAGTCCCCGCGGGAATTAAATAACTTTAATCGTTATAAAACGTTAATTAGATATCCTATAAAATACGAACATCATGTGATGAGTAACAAACACTAGTTAAACAGCGGAAAAGTAGGTTAAAGAAAAATGAATGTGAGACTTTCATAGAAAATACATGCGAGCATTATGTTTCACAATCAAAAACTGTAAACCGGCAAAAAATGTGAGGCAAAGGTGCATATTCCACATTCACAGAGGTCTGTTTAGCTTAAAGAGCCCGTGAATGGAGTTATCTGTTAAAAAATTAAAAACTCTATGAAACGTACAATGTGGAGTTAGTTTTTTTTTATAAACCAGAGCGGGTAGCAGCGAGATATGGAATTGAGGCAATTACTTAACTGGGTACGGTTAAGGCACACTGCGTACTCTAGACAGACATAATACCCCATTCTCTGTATTCTTCTTCATTGCATTTCTTCTTCATTTTCATTCATGAGCAATCCATTAATATTTCACTACTGAGCGCAGGAGAAATTTAGGATACTAAGGCTACAATGGATACCACGCTGGCCCAATGCGAATTCGATAGACTTCTCATATTCTCATCTCATTCTCCGTCATCTCTTGGCATTACGCCTCAATAGCCCAACAGTTACAGGTGCGGACTGAAAACTTAAAAGGTTACAGGTTCGATTCCCACCCGTACTATTGTCGTATACATTCCTAACACAGGTTTTCACTTATTTGGAGGGGAGAGGAGAACATCAGTCAATTTCATCTTGGCTGATATTCCTTTAAAAAAAATTATTAGATCTCTTGAAACTTTTATATCTAACCTCCTCTAGGTATAGCGGGCGCTACTAACCTTGATGATATAGTTTCATAAAAAATAAAATACTATAAGGTCCATATTTTATTATTTGTTGAAATAATTCAATGTTACTTTCACTGTTGTTAAATTAAGTATACAATATTAAGCTATTGCATAGCTTCTATCGCGGGCCAGCGTGGAGACCGAATCCAGAAATTCCGTAACGAAAATAACCTGACACGGGACTCCTCTACGGTGAGCCGCTAGATGGCGCATTTTTTATCAAAGCCATCTAGCGGAGAGCCGCTAGATGGCATTGATAAAAAATGCTATGCAATAGCTTTACCGCGGCAGTCCCCGAGTGCCACACGTCTTTTTTTTTTCACTTTGACTTAAATTCGAGTGCTTCTAATAACTTCTTATTTTACCACTTCTGTGTGGAAAATTACTACCTATCTACTACTAAATTGAAGATACATAAGTATTACTAAAATCTTGATTAAAGTCATCCCACCAGAGTACCAGTTCTATGTATAACTTGATAACGACTTAACTACGTCACATGTTGATAACTCATCAAGAACTAACGTCTAACAAGTTTGCGAGTAGTTCGTGTGCACTCAGCCTTAAGCTCCATGTTACAAATTAATACCGATTGCAGGAAGCGATGCAGGTTTCCAGTTATTTAACGTTCGTGTGTAGGTTTCATTTCATTTTGCAAAGATCTTGAAGGTGGAAACATTATTTCATTAATCTATACTTATAATAAAACTGTAACGGGACGAATTCTGTACATTAATTATATTTTGAAAATTTTGATTGTAGGATGCTTTATTATTGATACTGAGCCCAAAACAATTTTTTTTGACGTTTTGTCTAGGATAGGTTTATCCGGAATAGGGGATGAAATTTTTTGTTGATTTTGCTCCATAACTTCGTCAAATCTAAACCAAATTTGGTAATTCTTTTTTTTTACATTATAACAAGAACAAAGCAGGCAAGTCACCGGCTGTTAAGTGATTACCGCATTTTTTGAAGCGTTAGAGGTACTGCCAATGCATTGCTGGCTTTACAAGCATTTGTTGATCCGCCCCATGTTGAAGATTACTGCATACCCTGAACATTTGTATGGAAAAATAGCCGGTTACAGTGACCTCAGAGCTCCTACATATTTACTGTCATTCCAATAAAATGAACAATATAATCCCACATGATTTATGCCACAGTCTCTAACTTCGGTCAAAAACCCTAAAGAAAATTTAAAAAAGCTGATTTTAGGCTAGCCTGTTGTTCACAGCCGCAGTTTTTCTCCACCCTTTCTCCAAATAAAAAGGGCCAATCATCCCATCACTTGAGACCACCGACCCCATTGCCACCCACAATCCAAGTCCGAACCCAATAAATTTCGGGGACCTTAGCATAAATCAGTTTCAGGCTAGTAGCAGGCGAGTTTTAAATACGTCGTCTGCATTGCGGGCCCGTTTAATTCCGTAATATGGTGGACGTTGAGTATAAAATCGTGACTTTATGATCCTTCTTCTCATCGAAATAAGGTTGAGATTCCGCTACAGCTCATATCAATCTGTGGCTTATCCTACCACCGCATATATTATCATCAGAGAATGCAATTGCACAGCCTTGTTGGACAAAGAGCACTTGTACAAACTCCATTACAATGGTCCCATTGTTTTTGTATGCAGAATCAAAATACGTGAATCCTATTTTGCTGTGGGAATTGAAATAGGTCGACAAGATTTGGGCCAATCAAATATTTATTAGCGTAGCAAAATTTAACGCTGGGTACTCGAAAAGTTCAAATTTGAAGAATGCAAACCGTTCAAAATACAGTCAAGTTTTTGCCATTTTCAAAAGTAGAAAAAAAAAAACTATTTTTAAACTAAAAAAGTATTGGACTTACCATTTATTTTTCTCTTAAAAATAGTTCTTTTTTTTCATAAATTTTAAGAAAAAATACCAGCTGATGCCCACGACTGTTGAGTTTATTTCCTGTAAAAACTTTACCACCCCGTCACTAATTTTTAACCAAAAGCCCAAATGTCAATTTTCATGGGTAAATCCTGTAAAATTATGGGTTTTTAAAAACTTTCATCACTTTATGATATTATCCTGAAACACGATGGTATTTCATTTTAAACCGAATGATAAATAATATATAATTATGCAAACTTACATGTCGCCTAATTAAATGTCTCATTTTTCTTCTTATATTCTCTAAAAAATTCTCTCGAATTGAGAGTGCTTACCGGATTCAGTCATTTTAGCTTCGTCCCCGGCCTGCCTCTGTATCGTAGTATTCCTCATTGCTGAAGGTCTTTACCTCCTTTTAGTCTTTAACCCCTTTTCATTGTTACCCCCTTTTCATTATTCATAACAGACATATTCAGTTTTTTTTTTAATTTCCGCGGGAACTCATTAATTTTCCGCGATAAAATTTGTTAGGTATGAGATATCTCCATTCCAACAGCCAATTCGGTTTATTGTAGTGAAGTAGTAACGAACATCCATCCATCCTCACAAACTTTCGCATTTATAATATTACTAGTTAGTGCCCGCGGCTTTGCTCGGGTGGATTTAGTTTTTAAAATCCCGCGGGAACTCTTTAATTTTCCGGGATAAAAAGTAGCCTATGTCACTCTTCCGATCCAACTATACCCATGGAAAAATCATGTCGATCCGTTGCTTTTTGCGGCGTGATTGATGGACAAACCAACAAACCAATAAGCGAACAAACAATCACACTTTCGCATTTATAATATTAGTAAGGAAGTAGGATAAGTAGGAAGTAGGTTATATAACGGTGGGAGTTTTCTTGGAATAATTCGAATCCTGCGAAAATCCGCGAACCTTCCGCGAGCTCAGTCTATTAGGATTATATTAAAGAAAATATTTCTCTTACGTATTCCTAAAAAGCCAATAACCCTTGGCCGTTGTAAGATTATCGAAACACATCCATACAATCGTTCATTATTGTACCCGTTCATGTATGAAGCAGGGCCGAAAACTAATAAGAGTTAGCCGGTACCACGACAGCAGCGAGCGGTATTTATGATAAACGGCCTACCCTTGTCAGTGTGGGGCGTGGGGAAGGCTTGGAGACTGTAAGAGATCATTTTTAAGGTTCCGTATCCAAAGAGTGCCAACGGAACCCTATTACTAAGCCTCCGCTGTGCGTCTGTCTATCAGTTTGTCTGTCTGCCAACTGAATCTCATGAACCCTAAGAGATAGAAACTTGAAAATTTCACACGGTATGTATTTCTATATTACCGCTATAAGATTTAGGTCTCAATAGTCCAACGGTTAAAAGTGCGGACTGAAAACTGAAAGGTCGCAGGTTTGAGCCCCACCCGTTGCACTATTGTCACACCCACTCCTAGCACAAGCATTTCGCTTATTTGGACGGGAGAGGATATAAGTCAAGTTCACAGTGGCTAATATTCTAAAACAACAAAAAAATATTAAATAATAAAGAAAATAAGTAGTTTCCACACAATAAACTTTCTTAATAATAGCACTATGATACGAACTCCTTCGTATGCGGATCTGACCCGCTCTTGGCCGATTTTTTGTATCCTATCAGAGATAGCCCACGACCCTCCCTGGCGCAGTGGTGAGCGCTGTGGTCTTATAACTGGAGAGTCTCGCGTTTGAATCCCGGCGGGGCAATTTGGGAATTTATAATCTCTAAATACTCTCTGGTTTGGTGGGAGGCTTTAGCCGTAGCTAATTATCACCTATTACCGTAAAAATAAGACGTAAATTTAGATTAGATAAAAGATAAAGTAAGTGAGGATTATTATCCAACATAATAATATAATAAAAAATGCGATAATATTAAATTCTAAATTGTCCTTTATACGTACGCAAATAGTTTAGTATTCCATACAAGTCCGTGAACATCCATTTTCAAATAACGCATATTAAACCTTGCATAATTCAATTCCACTCGGTTCTGAAAGTGCCCGAACACAACGTAAATCAAAATGCTGAAATGTCCCTTGCTCGAGGTATCGGATTGGCAGTATGAACACTCCCGTTGTAAATTTTTCAATAGCACACTTGATAGTCCGATACGCAGTATCTTCTAACTCAGTTCTTCTTGACTTGGTTTGATTTATTTTTCAGCGACTGTAAAACTAAAAGTTTATTTTCAATTATTTGTTCAGTACACTTGTTGCAATCGGGTTGATTCTGACTTACAGAAAACTTTCAGAGTTTTTTCTATTCGTTGATAAGCCCTTGTCTGCGATCTCACCAGATGATAAGTTAAAATGCAATCTTAAATGAGAGTGGACTTATTTGGAAGGGGAATCGGAACGCTAAATCGCTTGGTGGCACGGCACGTCTTTGCGGGAGGGTAGTAATTGGCTACGGCCTATGCCTCCCTGACCTTACTCTGCATCGTCACTCACCATCAAGTGAGTTCGCTGTCGAGGCTTATCTTGTCATTGAACATAAAAAAGTTGGAAAAAGGAGTTATTCAGCAAACGTTCGTTAAGCAAACAAAGAGCTCGCTCTGGGGACGGGCCGGGCGCAGAGAACTAAATTCGACGCAACAACACTCATTTCTCTACATTTACAGAATAAACTTTTGTGTACGTGTAGTACAAGAGACAGTTACTTGTACTGCCGTCATAAGGAAAAAAGACGTATTGACATATTTTTCGGAATTGAATTAGACACATATTCGGCATTAGAACAAAAAGACTCATTTACCAGTATCTATTTTTAAATTTTGTTTAAACTTATCACAGTGATCACATTATACTTTTAAATACTGGTAGATGCGTCTTTTTGTTTTAATGCCGAATATCTGTCTAACTCAATTTCGAAAAAATGTCAAATACGTCTTTTTTCCCTATGATGGCAGTGTACATCTTTGATATTCATTCATATCATTTTCATTTAATTATTCAAATTAAAATATCATAGAGCTAATTTATATTTACATGAGTCCAGATTCGCAAACTTACGAATTTTCAACTTGTCGAGGTGCTGCACATTCCTCTAATACAATCCTAAATAAAAAAATCCTTACACTTCCATCCATCTATATAATGGAGACTGCCCTATTCGTAAGGAAAAACTACAATTTATACGAAACTATGGAAATTAATACAAAAAAACAAGAGCGAATTACACGTCGCAAAAATAAGCTTGCATACCCCAAATGCAAGCTAAAAATTTCTACCCGCGGCCCATTGCATAGATGGACCAATATTTATAATAAAATCCCAAATTATATCACCAACAAAACCAATAATACGACGTTCAAACGAAAACTTAAACAATGGCTCGTACAAAATAGCTTCTACGAGATAGATGAGCTATTCCAAAGTAGTAACAGGTGATAGTTACTCTTAGGCTACTACTACTTAGGCTATTAGACCTCAATTGCACGTCCGGTTACGATATAAGTTAATTAATTATGCCATTTAATTGAACATTAAAAATGTAAAATGACTAGACGAATGACTAATGACTTAATATGACTATAAATAATTCGACTATCTGTTCTTATGACATATTGATATAACTAATTATTATTATATTATAACTAGACATCTAAATTTATAACCATTAATTGCATGTGAAATTTACCAAATTTTTTTATTGTATTTTTAATTTATTGTATTTTTTAATTTAATTTATTGATAATTTTATATGATTAATTATAATTATTTGATATAACTTGCAACGCCCTGACGGGGCTTCATGTAATCTTGCTCACAGTTAAACATGTAGTATTAGACATGTAAGTAGATACATGAATGCAAAATAAATGAATAAATAAATAAATAAATCTACCTTATAATAACTTAACATCAACCAATTAATGGCGAAGAACAAAAACATGGTAAAAAGAATTTAAATTCGTCGGCCAGCAGGGAAAAGTGGTGAATGCTCGTGAGGTGATACACATCTGCCGTTAAGAACGTCACTTCGTGATGACCAAGACCGCTCTGCCAAGAGTGTTACGAAGAAGAAGAAGATAAGTACTAGCTTTTCCCGGACTTCCTCAAGGGATTAGGTTTTTAAAATCCCGCAGGAATCCTTCCTTTTTCCGTGACAAAAGATTGCCGATATCACTCATCAAGTCCTCAACAAATAAAATCACGTTGATCACAAGGACAAACCAACAAACAAATAGTTTCGCATTTATAATATTAATATGTATTGTGAAATATAGCAACTATCTCCTACACTAGCAATGGCCCAGCAATACATAATTCAAAACACATACCAACACTGCAATGCAGTTGGTCACTAAGCGCACCTTGTGAGCGTTCCTTTAATTCGCTTACCTTCCTGAGGGACGTTATATTAATTGCGGTACAGCAATCAAATTAAGATAAATCGTGCCGGTCTCTATCAAGTCTCTGCGGTGAGTTATTTCCGTACATTTGTAACCAAACAACTGAGGATATTTACTGAAGTAGATTTCTATTTGTATCGTGTTTGAACCAGGAAGATTTACACTGATATCTGTATATCTTATATGATATGATCTTATGCCACTTGTATCCGCGGCCGAATCCGTTCACCTATAGTAGAGCGCAGTCCTATGCTGTGTTTCACGGTGCCCAACGTCTAGTATCTGTCCTGGGAACTGCCTCGCAGTTGGTCCAGTGGTTAACATGTTCAACTACGAATGATGAAGTCCCGGGTTCTATTCCTGGGTCGGCAAACAAAATGTATTGGATTTTTGTCAAGAAATTCTCTGTAGACGTACTAGCTCTAATAGAGTTAGGAAGTTGGCAGTGATTCACTTCCGTGCCTCGGAGAGCACGTATAGCCCTCGGTCCTGCGCCTGATCTCTTTCCGGTCATGTCGGATTTTCATCCCATCAATTTATAAAAGTGAGGGAATTTTAGTTCACCTATGTTTGCGCATATACTTGTGCACTATACTACCTCCTGCGCAGATGGCTAATCTCTGAGGAGATTGGCCGCCGTAACCGCATTCGGTCAGGAGGATATTACTGTTCTGGGAGTTTTCTCTGAACCTTAGGCTCTCTTCTGAACCAACACTCTTCACCCAACATGTAGAGTCCACATGATGGGTCGTTTGTCGGTCTACATTGTACACCAAAAAAATATCATTGAAGTTGAACCTAATACTCGTGGTAACCCTGGTTTATGTTGGTTTCTTAGAAAATACACACCCGCGTTAGTTTAGGCCAAAATTTGGACCAACTCTGACAATTCATGCTGAGGCAAGACTTTGCATCATCAGTAGATACTAACAAGCCAATATTAAAGAAACCAGCCTCCCTCAAAATTGGGAATTTTATAGTTCCCTATAAAAATACGGAGCGAATGAGAAACTTAAGTCCCTTCCTCCGATTCCAGTACCAAAAGGTTTGACGGTAATGCGAACATAAAATGCGGGGGTTTCCAAACTTAAACGAAAAAGTTTCGACCTTTTTTTTCAAATCTTGAATAATTGTCATTAGGTTCGTTTCTCCTGACTTTCGTTATGTACTTGTCGAGTGCTAGTTAATGGACTGTATTTTTATATGTACTTAACTTAGTTTGTATCTAACTTGGTCTCGAGCGGGCTTTAAAATTTCAGCATTTATTCTACACATCAATTCGCCTACCTTCTCACAGGACACCAGAAGGCAAGGAAGGTCACCCTGAGATGGACCTATGATTTTTTTATTTTTTAGATCGATTGTATTAGCCAAGCTGAACTTGACTAGTACTTTCTTCTCCCCTTCAAATAAAAGTGCTTAGGCGTTTTCTAGGCAAGTTGCATCTTAGGATGCATAAGAGCCACAACTTAGCCTACATGAAATAAATAGTTTTGAAATTGAATTTTAACTTACTATCAGGTGTGATCGCACTCAAGTGCTAGTCTATACGTATATTAAAAAAAAAGTTGAAAAATTGTGTTGGGAGTGGGTACGACAAAAGTGACAACTGGCATCGCGTGGGGATCGAACCGTGACCTTTCGCATCTTTAACTGTTGGGCTATTGAGGCTTTACCTATAACCTGAAACTACCACAGCTGTATTCAACAATAATACTGATCTAATTAATATGAAAACTTGAAAAAATAAAAGGATTTCAAAAATAAATGTGTATTTGTAAAATAAATTGTAATTAAATCGAATTTAACTACCTACAAGTTTAACTTGACACACAAGATTGGCGAAGCATTTCTTTGAAAAGCACAGTAAGTATAGCCGAGGTTGAAAACAAAATAATATTTCAGAAAATTGCTTATAGAGACTACTAGCGTCATCTATTATTATGCGTAACGCACTAGCGCGTGTAATAAATGGACCAAAGGGACCAACGCGCGTGCGTACTTGGATCGATCCAAAACCGGCATGTAAATAATGTATTTGACGTCAAAAATATGGCTGATAACAGAAATTTAACGCAAAATTAATGCTATTAATGCTAATAACTACTATGCTGCGGTTAAATAAACTGGCAATTAATTGGATAGTTAAGACTAATTAGTGTTCTAAATTCGAATGTAATAATAACCTAAGTACCTACGGAACAATTATAAAAACTAATATAATATAATTTTACATAAAGTGTTATATCTTCCTTTAAATACAACAAGTATTTAAAGGAAGTAGGTACCTTTATTTAATTTAAAAGAAAATCAGTAAGATAAGTAAAATTGGCTATTTTGCTCGCAACTGACTAATTTGTTTAGAACTTACGGACTTTATTCCTTTTTAAATAGTTCTAAGGGAGTAACGAGCTGTATCGCTTACAGTTCGAACTCTTAAATAATAAAAGCAACTCACTAAAAGCCTATTAGAGCACTTTTATTCGCGCAAATAAAAAGCGCGGATTCGGCGCAGTGCGACCCCAGTTAGTGCTCTTTTACACCAGTAGAGGCGCCACTATCGCGCTGGACGGGCGTAGAGCTGTCAAATTTTCGAAAAAACATTTCAGTGTTTATCACGAACTATTCAATGTAAACTTTGAGAATGTCGCGGCAAACATAAGTATCAGAATAGTAGTACAAAATAATTTCGTATTTCGGGAAAATTCTTTGAGTTTAAAAATGTCTAGGTTAGTGCCGTTATTCTTTTTGGTTACGAGTGGTGTTGTTTTCGCGAATCCCGACGCAAAGAGGCTGTACGACGATTTGCTAAGTAATTACAATAGACTCATTCGGCCTGTTGATAAGAATAACAACACAGTGCTTGTAAAGCTGGGACTCCGGCTTTCACAGCTAATTGACCTGGTAAGGAAATATATTCATAGCTTTTAAATCAAGTTTATTCTTGCTATTTTTGTTTATTTAGTAAGTTATACTCGTAAGGTGTTCCACATTTTAATAAAATTACAATACAATTTTTATGATTTTTATGATTTTCCTACCTAGTTTATTATCATAGAGTTAATCAGACAAACTTAACAAGCTATAGCTAATTTAAGAAAAATTAAACCGACTTCAATATACCGAAATAAAGAATAACTGAAAAGGAAAAAGTGTCCTTAATTACGTTGAAAATTACTGAACCGATTTAGATGAAATCTTTACTGTTCCCTAAGTTGAAGTATACGTAATTGAAGTAAATGATGTAAGCAAATAAAAAAAGAATGATCACAATCCGATTAAATTTCCGAGTAATTGGTGGACAAACATACATAAAAACATACACATAACATACATACATACATATACATATACATATAGGTACAATACATCTATAAAATTTTGTGTATTTGCTTGGAAGCCCTAATGGTTTATTATCATTATGGATCATTATGTGAATATTTTACAGTTTCAGTATTGTTATATACATACGTTTCTTATTGATAAGCTCCTTTTTTTTTTTTAATCGAAACGAGATTTTTTCGATGTACCTACATGACACTCAGTCATGTGTACCTAAATAGCTGAGCAAAGTTTACGACAGTAAATCCGTCGACATAGCTCCTCCTAATTCCAAATTAGTTTCCACGAATAGAAAACGGTTCGTTAGTGAATGGTTTCGATTGGCTGGCACATGTCCTGATTTGCAAGTAATTTGTGCATTCAACGTTGGATCATGAATCTGATCTGAATTCCAAAAAAAACGAAATTCTAATTCAAAATTATTTATTACTTATACGCCAATCTGTGGCTTGACTTATCTGTGTGTATGTTTGTTGGTTTGTCCTTCAATCACGTCGCTGCGAAACAGAACAACGACCGACCGATTATTTTGGATGCGTATAGCTAAGGACTTAGAAGAGTAGGTAACATAGTAAATGCAGATGCTACGCTGCGTAACAAACAAAACAAACAAAACTCGCGCAATAAACAAGGATACTTCATACGAATACATGAAGATAAATTATTTTTTATTGTTCAGTAAACGCATTCCGACTCACGCAATGACGTAAAAATCAATCCACGGCAATACCTAATTATACCTAATTATGTATTAAAATAGTGCGTATCAAATACCTACTACGAACGTTCGAAAGTTTCCTGTTTTGAGTAAAACCCACAACAAACTGAGTCAGAAGTTCTCTTATTATCACTAGTTCACAAGACTTAAAACAAAGTATTTTTTTTAAGCTATTGCATAGCTTCTATCGCGGGCCAGCGTGGAGATCGAATCCAGAAATTCCGTAACGAAAGTAACCTGACACGGGACTCCTCTACGGTGAGCCGCTAGATGGCGTTGATAAAAAATGCTATGCAATAGCTTTACCGTGGCAGTCCCCGAGTGCCACACGTCTTTTTTTTCAAAAAGGCTTCGTTACGGATTTCAAGTTTGCGATACTTTTTAACCAACTGCCAAAAAAGGAGGAGGTTCTCAATTCGTCGGAATCTTTTTTTTTAATGTAGTCAAGGGCTATCTTGTCATCGAATAAAAAAATAAAAAAAATGTATGTTTCCCGATTACTCGAAGACGCCTGGACCGATTTGGAAAATTCTTTTTTTGTTTGGGTTATACTTCCCAGGTGGTCCCATAGCCGTCAGATCAGGATCTGATGATGGAATCCCGGAGAAATCGAGGGAACTCTTCAAATTTTATAGGCACAATTGATATACTTTGTAGTGGCGTTCGAAGTCGGTTTTGTAAAAAGGACTTTTTACAAAACGTTTTATTTATAACCTCTACCCATACATGACTACAAAAGTAGTAGATTGTTCGTATAATATTTCGTATGAATGGATAAAGTGGGATATTGTACTTATAATATGGATAAGATAAGGCAAAGTTTAGTACATATATACGGTAAATATTTTGTATTCCACTTTGTCTTTGGGCCCATAGTTAGCATTCTCCAAGTAACCTTACAGTCGAGAAGTTACGTGCGGCATTCGCCTCTTAAGTTTATAACGAAATTTATATGTTGATGTAACCCTTTTAAGAGGGTAGCTGTAGGTACAAACTGACGCTTAGTTGCTACTGAGTTTATAACATGATAATGCAAATTATTGACTAAAAGGTATCCTTTCCACTTAAATTGATTGAAGATTCCATCATAAAGCAACGAGGCTTGTCGAATTAACTTGATTTTTTTACTTAAACCTATAAAGTGGTATATCAAATTCAAATTCAAAATTTATTTATTTCATATAGGCTACCTTGTAGCACTTATGACACGTCATAAATCTACCACCGGTTCGGAATGCAGATTCTGTTGAGAAGAACCGGCAAGAAACTCAGCAGTTGCTCTTTTCAAAAAATAAAATAATTGTACAATAAGTAACCAAACTAAGCTATGTACATATACAGTGCGTCTACAGTGAAGCTTCTAAAATGCAATACATATAATCCAACACATTTTAACATGGGAAGACAAAGCAGACCCATTCCCGTTGGTGGCACCCGTTCACGAGCACGACGCATGATCCAGCCGTCAAGTTACACATGTACACTTTTAATTCGAAAAACAAAAGGTTCCTAGTATCACGCAGACAAAGATGCTTTATCAATAGCAAGTGTAGCACATTATCTACTTGGGCCACATACTCCACAATTTAGGAAAGATTCGCCAAAGGCATTGCCTTGAGAGTGCTTGCAGACTTACAATTTCAGGTTGGACAACTAAATCGCAGTGTCCTAGAGGCAAAGACTCAATAGCCCAACGGTTAAAGGTGCGGACTGAAAACTGAAAGGTCGCAGGTTCGAACCCCACACATTGCACTATTGTCGTACCTACTCCTAGCACAAGATAGGAGGATATTAGTCAACTTCAACTTGGCTAATATTTTTTTTTAAATAAAAATAAAAAATGACTTACATAGTTGGATAAGATGTGCAAGCTAGCATAAGTCACTATGCCTATTAGTATACTCAGCAATTTAGTTGTCCAACTTGAAATAATATATCTGAAGGTACTCCAAGAGATAACTCACACGGATCAAAAAAAACTATTGATTACTAGCTGATACCTGCGACTTCGTACGCGTGGATTGAGGTTTTTTGGAGTCCCGCGGGAACTATATATTTTTTCGGGATAAAAAGTAACCTATGTTTTAATCCAAGGTATAATCTATCTTCATTTTAAATTTCAGCCAAATCGGTCCAGTTGTTTTTGCGTGAAGGAGTAAGAAACATACACACACACATACAAACTTTCGCCTTTGTAATATTATAGTACGAAAATTCATCCCCTCTCGATCGTTGTACGGTCAACAAAAATACACGTCACATAGAAGAATACACACGCTGTATCGCAAAAACGGAATGTTGCTTTTTTTCATATGCCATTCAATATTGTTACGTTTGACGCAGCTCGAGTATCCCTTGGCCAGGGGCCAGCAACGGTCAATCGATTGGACCGTAACAGTAGGTACATAAGCTGATAAAGGAAGCTACATTCAGCTCTGTTTTGATGAACTCTGTAACATATTGTAGTAAAATAAAGCTGTTTCTCAAATAAGTCTTGTGTTTTTCTACCTATGTATATCGATATCTCCGTGATTTCTAAACCGATTTGCGTGAATCTTTTTTTAATCGATACAAAAACTTTGCGAGATGCTCCCACAAAAACTTCGGATTCGAACTCCTAAATCCTGATACTGCAGGGGTACTGCACCCCTAAACTGTGGGGATTGAGAAACTGTCGATTATGAATAGTTATTGTAGGTACCGAGTAAAGACTACATCGTTGAATTCCAGGACCCAACTCCTCAATCCTGATGCTGCAGGGGTTCTGCCCACCTAAACTGTGAGGACTTAAGAACTGTAGTGAATAAATATAATACAAGTGATTTATATTCCCCTTTCCCTTTAACTAAGCTTGTGCCAGAACCAAAAAGCCTATCATTGAGCTATAAAAGCTTCACTTCGAAGCAATAAAGGAGACAAGAGGGTTCGCCTTCACTAAATTTAATTTGATTGCTAAAAATAGCTTCAGAATTCAAATTGAGATGTTTTTTTTATTTGTTACAGAATCTCAAAGACCAGATCCTGACTACAAACGTTTGGCTTGAACACGTGAGTATTTGGATATTAGCAGGCGTTATTTTGTGGAATTCCATTATACTCAAGGTAAAACAAAATTATTTTGCTATTATCCGCCATAACAGAAAAATCTACATCGTACTACGATGGATTTTTTCCGGGAAGGATTAGTAAAAGAATTTTGATTTTCCTCGAGCACGTAGCTTTTCAGCAGACAAATTCTATACAAATTCTCTTCTTAACACAGAATGAAGACGAGACGGATTTATGTCAGGACCTAGTCAGGACATATTTGTGTCTCGTTTATACTGTCTCAAGTCCGATCTGTCAGTCCAACTATCAGTTTTCAGCTTTGCAACTCGCTGATCTTTGTCGAAAACTTTGGTATTCTCACGGATCTCCTCATTTCTGATGTAATCTCGCAGGGAAACTCCAACCGTAGCTAGATCTCCATTGCCCGCTGAGTAACCCTACGATGCCCATAGCTAGCGATCATGTTTCGTGTCCATATATGAATCAATGAAAAACAAAAGGTGGCTCCACACACTGTTTCTTATATACTAACGTGTTTAGTGGTTATAATACACTCGGTGATGTTATAATAATGTTGGAAATGTTATAGGAATGGGAAGACCACAAATTTAAATGGGACCCCCTGGAATACGGCGGTGTGAAGGAACTTTATGTGCCTTCCGAGCACATTTGGCTTCCAGATATCGTTCTGTATAACAAGTAAGTGGTTACAAAAAGCCTTCAGCATTTTACTTTATTTATAGTCTTGAGGCGTTTCTTTGGGGATTCGCACGTTATACGCGGATTATAAATCGCTTTCTTCTTCTCGTACCTACTCTTTTTTTTCGGTTTTTATTTATTTGTCCTTAAATGTCTTTTTATCCGTATTAGGTAAGACAGTGTAAATAAAAGAAGTCTATTCCTATAATGTACAACTACGAGTATATAATAATATAATATGCACTGTAATATCTCCTGCGTACTTGCTAGTTTCGATTGAGATTGGTTGTTGGAGTCATAACTTAGATAGGAGAACATTATTATCATTTTTTAAATTGGTAATTAAACTTAATAAAGTAGGATTCATAGCGAACGCGTCCAACTGTTAAAGTTATAATATTATTAGATCCGCGACTTCGTCGGGTTGAGATAGGTTTTTAAAACATCTCGCGGGAACTCCCTTTTTTCCCGGGATAAAAGGTCTATGCCATTTTGTAAGCATGGAAAAATCAAGTCAATTCGTTACAAGCGTGATTTTAGGAAAGCCAAACAAACAAACACACTCTTGTATTTATAATATTAGAAATACACCCACTACAGACCCACTAATCTGGGAGTAAGTGGGAGTTTGTCATTCCATCAATTTTAACGCAGCCCGTTGACAATTATGACATTATAACAGTTTGGGACAAGTTAGTTGCTACAATGCAATTTGGTGTGAGCTAATGTCCTAATGAATGTTCGCCAACTAAGTTCGTTGGAAGGTTGTTATAGGCGACAATTACACTCTCCCATACGATCCGACTCGGATGTTGACCATCGAGACCATTATTGTTTGTGGGATAAATTGCTTATAGGATCATAGGAAGAGTCTACTGGCGAGTAGCTTCCGCAATATCTTGCAGACTTCAATATTGAAATAGCTGTAAAACTTGCAAAAGTTGCCTTGCTGTGAGAGCAAGTCTTTATCTAAGGGACTGCCAAGCTGATGTCTTCATATTTCCTTACTACGGAAGCAGCAACTACACCTGTGACCTCTAGATCGCAATCCTATTAGTTTACTAGCTGATACCCGCAACCTCTTCCGCGTGGATTAAGTTTTTTATAATCCCCGGAACTCTGGTTTTCCGGGATAAATAGCCTATGTCACTGTCCCGGTCTTCAATTACAGCCATGCAAAAAATCACGCCGATTCGTTGCTTTCTTGCGGCGTGATTGAAGGATAAACCAACAAACAAACACACGCCATTATAATATTACGAAGGACTAAGGATAGTAAGGATAAGATTGGGAACGGGAATGGGTCTACTTTCTGTCTGCCCATCTTAACATGTATTGGATTGTATGTAGAGGTGCATTTTTGAAACTTCATCGTGGAAACACTGTATACAGAGCATAGTTTTGTTACCTATTGTAAAACAATTTTTTTTTTAAAGAGCAACCGCCGAGTTTATTGCTGGCTCTTCTCGGCAGGAAGGGCATTCCAAACCAGTGGTAGATTCATCGACAATTCAAAAGCACTTGTAAAAGTTTATTTGAATAAAAAATATTTCTATTCTATTTCTATTCTATTCTACTGTTCCCTGGGAAAACTCGTTAAGTTAATGCGTGATTGTTGTCAAAAAAAGTGTCGTAACACGGCAAATATAAAAGTTGTAGCATTAAAGTTAATTGATAGCCAGCATCGACAGGAAAGCGCCGTCGAATGATACATCATAGTGTGTCAGAACAGGCCGGTGAACTATTAATCACGGGCCAGAGCGAGAGACGCACGTGCGGCCCAATCTTACGCTGTACCGGGTATGTGGAGGCTCCAATTCACAAGAAACGTGGTTTTATGACACAATTTGTATTGTATTGTTTCTTTTTCTTCGATTCTGTCTTACAAAAGCGCTTACGAATGTCAAAAATAAAAGGAATCACACAAAATACTACAAAAATACAAAAGCTACCACGTATCCTATTTCCCATTATCGTACTATCCTAGTTCCTACTTAATAATATTATAAATGGGAAAGTGTAAGGATGTTTGTTAGTCAATCACGCCGCAACGACTGAACCGATTTAGCTGAAATTTACAGAGATAGATTATAGTCTGGAATAACACATAGGCTTCTTTTTAACCCGGGAAATAAGAGAGTTCCCACGGGAATAAAAATCCACGCGATTGAAGTCACAAGCAACTAGCAAATCTTGTCGCCATTTTTCTCTATCAAAACCTGGGTATATGATTAAAAAATAAGTCTAAAATATCAGTTTTTACTATTAAGTATAGTAATGAACCACTTAGGTCAAAAGTATAAGATTACAGTATAAGTATGAGATTTTTATAATAATTGAATTATAGATTTTTATAAAAATTAGAATGTGCAAGAGAGAGGGAATAATATACGTAAACCGGCTCTTACGCTCAGCTCAGACTCAAGATAGAGGTTAAAACGAGACACAAATAGGGTCTGACATAAATCTGTCTCGTTTTAATTCTGTCTTGGATCTGAGCTGAGTGATAGTGCGGTCTATAGATTTCAGCCTTAAACGCTTCATCTTGTGCTTTAAAACACCGTATAGTTTACGAAGCGTATGTCCTCCCATTTACGTGTGCGGTGTGAGTTGCCTTCTGACGGCTATAGAGCAACTGTAACGGCGGCAGATCGAGAAGATATATGATGGTATGGATTTCCCTAACACACACGCTTATTTTCAAATGGTGGGATTTCCACGATGGATAGGCTATTAGACGCTTAAACGACGCTTTCTTTGTCTTGCGCTTTAGCGCTTTATTTTCGAAAATGTACTTTAAAATCCTTTTATTGTGAATCCCGTCGGATTCCTATTACTGAGCATTTAAGAAGTAAAGAAAACGCGTACATATTATTATATTATAATTAAAATTTTATACAGGATGACACATACATATCCTTAATCACGAATTCGCAATTGCACGCAATATAGGTACCCATAGCAGGATAAATATAGTACTTACCAACAAATGAAAAACAAAATCATAGTAGGTATACCTATTATCCTTATATCATCAAATATTATACCTTCATATCTAAACCGATAGACGTAAACGACCTAAATAGTGAATCTTTTTCAAGATCGTCATAGAACATGAATTCGTGTTGCTTGAATCAATCTCTCCGCTTTTTCTTTCACCTAATCTTCCAAGGCTGCGTTTCCAAGTGAGGATTTGACATTACAGCACCTAGGACCCCAACGTCTGTGTTTTTCGAGCTACCCTGCCCGTTGCCGCTTCACTTTAGAGACTTGATAAGCTAAGAGTATATCGGTAACTCTGTAGGCCGATTTTGTAAAAGCTGCATCAATCATTGCTACAGTCTTTTGACTGAATTTATCGCGATTTTTCTGCAATAATGCATTTTATACAGGATGTAAGGGATACCGTAACGAAAACTGAAACCAGAGATTCAGTACATGATTCTAAGTCGCTCAGGAACGTTATTACAAAATGTAGCCTATCTCAACTTGATTTTAGTTGAAAAAACAAATAATGGCAATATTTAACAAAAAAATAGCAACAGCAATGTAATGCGCATAGCTAGCATGAGCGGGAGAAATTTTATCCCCAGGGAAAGGATAAAATGTTTATCACCTCGCTCAGTTTTATCCACCTGTCGAGCATGAGCAAAACGGTGGAAATAGTATCCACAGTGGATATTCTTATAGGAATATACTTTTCCTTTCCCCTGTCGCCATGCTTTAGCATAGGGAGAAGATAATTTTATCCCTTGTCAGTGGATAAAATCGGGGGAAAAAACTTTTATCTCCTCCCCATGCTAACCCTGCTGTACTTAAAGCGAGTAGGGTAAAGATGCCGAATATGAGATACCATTTACATATTCGGCCATAAAAAATAAATTATTGCACTAATGACTATGGAAATCACTTATATTCGATAAGTATTTAATGAAGTTTATCCTTGAAAGACAGTTTAGTGCTAGGTATAATAGATTTTTTGTTATATCAGATAATATTAGAAAAGTCAGAAATTACGTCTCAATGAAATGGTCTCCTATTATGAGATACCAAGGGTTTTTAATATGAGATAGTATAGATTTAGAGAAAAAGGAAAGAAATCAATTCAAAAAAACTTTTTATTGCCGATATTTATTAATCTACAACATCGTACTATTAAATAAAAAGGTTTTAGTAACAACTTAATAATATATTGTCATGTGTTTGTGCCAAGTGCTTGATGTTCTTCAGATGTAGATGTAACCCATAAAATCGTTAGTCCAACTTTACAATATTTTTCTATTTTTGCTTCTTAATAGTCAGAAAAAGCTGGAGGTCTTCCCATGAACCTTGACAAATACTTCTGCATTAGCATCTTTATTGACATAACGTTCTAGGATACTCTTAGGAACATCGAAAGTTTTGATGCTATTAGGTAACATATTTGTTTGCTTCGCACTGCACTCACGGCCCGTATTATGGCATCGTGGTCCTAGGACTTCCTTGATCAACGGCATCTAGAAAAAGAGGTTTTTAAATAGTCGTATTTCTATACATCCTAATATGAGATATCTCATTTAAGGAGCTCCCACGTGTCTCATATTAGGAAAACACCCAAATTTAAAAACTAGGCTGCCTATTATTTCTTGACGAAGAAAATACAACTAAACTGCAAATGCATTGTAAAATTAATCATATAACTGATACAATGACTGTAAATTTAAATCATTTAGTGTGACTATAAAGTTATAACATACCTCGTTAATATTTGGTGTCAAAAATCGGGTTTTGTGGTTTCGTAAAAATCCGCACGTACACAACCTGACTTCGCCTCGAACTGGGAAGCACCAACACATGTTTCAGTCTGTTGCCACGCGGCTTCTGGTGACAGTATCGCCAAATAGCTGTGGCGATTAGTTTCGCCAAAACCTAACTATCTCATATTTGGCAACCATCTCATATTCGGCATCCTTACCCTATAGGTAGGTGTCGGCATTCGTTGTTCGGGATACATTGCGTGCTTAAAAATTACAATATTGCTAACCCATCATTTCCGAGATGAGAGGCATTTGTAATTTCACTATAGGCATTAAGTGTAACCTATTCACAAAGTTTCCGTTATGGTGTCCCTTACACCCTGTATGACTTATCGTGTTTGTTGCCAGCGCTGATGGAGAATACGTAGTGACGACAATGACGAAAGCAGTTCTCCACCACACCGGCAAAGTTCTATGGACTCCGCCCGCCATCTTCAAGTCTTCGTGCGAGATCGACGTGCGATACTTTCCGTTCGATCAGCAGACTTGCTTCCTCAAGTTTGGTTCTTGGAGCTACGATGGAGATCAGGTATCATAAAATACACAGCCTAAATAGCCCAACGGCTGGCTGGAGTGATCCAACGGGAACCCGTACCAGCGGAAACACGCAAAACGGTCGAAGCGACGCCTTATTGCGGAAAAGATTCCCAGGAGAAGAAGAGAGAGAGAGAGAGCCCAACGGTTAAAGCCTATTGCACTTTTTTTTACCGATTTATTATCCACTAGCTGATGCCTGCGACTTCGTACACGTGGTTTTTTTATTTTTCGGGGATAAAATTTAGATTGGTTGATGGATGGATGTATGTTTGTTACTCCTTCATGCCACAACGAATAAACCGAGTTGGCTTTTTAGAACGCAGATAGCGCTCATACCCAGGATTTAACAGATACGCTACATTTTATCCCAGAAAATTAAAAAATTCCCTCGGGACGCGAGCATCATCTCTGTTGTTATTATTTTTCTATTTCATGAGTAATTTTTTTTATTATATAAAAATTATTTTTCGTAGATTGACTTGAAGCACATAAATCAGAAGAAAGGCGACATGGTGGAAGTAGGCATCGACCTTCGGGAGTACTATCCCTCAGTGGAATGGGACATTCTGGGAGTGCCGGCAGAACGACATGAGAGATACTATCCCTGTTGCCAGGAGCCCTATCCAGGTATGGAGTCCGAAGTCGCGGGTATCATCTAGTAATGTATTAAAAAACACGCAGCATTATGATGCACATCGTCACTTTCCATCAGGTGTGATATTGATTGACCACCATCATACTTGGTGGAAATTATTTTCACGCTTGAGCGTGTGCCTAAAATAATGTATGAAAGAAAGATAGGTAGGTACATTGTCATTGCATATTTTTCTTTATCTCGCGATACAGCTTGAATTTCCCGGGCGAAAACTGGTGACACCTAAAACTAATTTGCACCAAAGGTCAAATGCTGCCGCCTCCGTTATACCCGTATTATATTCAACACAAACTGTATTTGAAAGTCCGATGAACAGAAATAGTTGAAATTAATTGTTCGTATTCAAACAACTTCCGCATTGCGAAACTGCTAAAAGGATTGGCTATTGGACACTTAAAAGCTCTATATTTTCGAGACTAGTTAAGATATTTAAATAAGAAAAATGACATTGTGTTATAATGCTAAAAACCTTTATTTTAGGCATATAAAAGAATTTTTGTCAAATACTCATTTTGATTATCTGATATAGTTCTTTCAACTCACAAGGGCGCGTGAGCTTTACTTGTGGTTACGTCGTGTACATTCACATTGCGTATGTATGCGTACCTGTCTGGAGCCTAGATGGGAGCGGTCAGGCGCGAGGAAGCTCTCGCTCATACTTATATAGATACGACCCATCCTCCCCGTGATATGAGCTGAGGGTTGATAGATTCAGATGTCTGTTCAACTTCACTTCTATAACATGTAATAAAGCTAAACAATCCATCACAATAATAAAAGGAACCAATAAAGAAGTTGACTTTTTAGGGATTTCATTCGTAATGCGAATCCTGCAACAATTTTCCTCATTCCCCGTTATGCTCTTTCACGGAATCCGCTCCAAAAAGAAAGGGTCTTTCCATTAATCAGTGCCACTCGGTATCAGTATTCACGCAACGCGCCGGGCGCTCCTTGCGGCCATTAACAAAACAACCGTTTAACCTGTTAGGCGGGAACAGTAACTTAGCATAGATAAGCGTTGTCGACGCGCCGCGTTGCTTACGACGCTGTTAGATTACACTGACTTAGCAGGGTCACGTTTTTAGTAGGGCTTGTTGGGAGATCGCATCTATATATCTGGGAGTTTATTACAGAAGTTTGCGACGTGTGGCCTAGAATAGAATAGAAAAGTATTGTACAGGAGCAGGCGTTACTTTGCACAATTCCATGGTAATACTGAAAGAGAAAAGTAATATTTTGCTGTAATCCGCCAAACAGAAAAAATCTGTATGGCAACACGCGCCGCCCACGCTTTATACCGTCGTTTCTCCAGAATTGAATAAATACCGGAATAACAACGCCAATACGTAGCACCACACAAACTCCTTCACAAAACACAGTGTGTTTTAAGGAGCTAGGATATTATAAATGCGAAAAGCGAAACGGATACCTACTTTTTATCCCGGAGAACCGAATACCTCCTACAGGTCTTCGGTTCTCCGGGATAAAAAGTACCTAAAGGATTTTAATAAGCCTAAATGCACGCAGATAAGGCCTCGGCCAGCAATTAGTTACCTATACAGCAGCATATGCTCGTAAAACAAACTCGCACTCGTAATATCTGACTGACTGACTAACTCGAGATTTTAAAGGAGGAAATATTCCTTTACCCTAGAGTTGCACTTTTGAAATTCCATCCCTGTTACAACGGGGTTCTAAAGTTTGTAAAAAGAAAACATTCTTGTGTTTAAACCACGGGGACAAATTCGTGTACTACATCAGCTAGTTAAAGCTAATAACGTGCTAACCCGGTGCCAATTCATAAGCGAAGTTATTAAGTCGATAGCATCAAATCAAGATAGGTCACGTCTTATACTTACCAGTATGTAAACATTGTACATCCTTTTACGATGTAATTTTATCATGTTTAATATCCTGAAACTGCGAGGTGACATGGAAGAACTCATTTTTATTCAACAATGTTTTTCTATATGGGATTTTCTTAATATGGGATAAGATCATGTTTTGTGGCGATTTTGTTAGGAACCTATGGAATGAAAGTAATTATTTACCAACTTATCTGCTTAGTTGACGAAATCGTTAGGATTGCCTCTTAAATTAATCGGTACTGCACTGTCACACCATTGTATGGCACTGACACTAGAAAAAATTCACAGCAGCAAATACACCAACACACCGCGTGAGATTTTAAAATAGCGGCCTTAGTTCCAGTTTCGTTCATCGGAACACAAAGTTAGTGGCACTGTATAACATTATTTGTTTCAGATATATTCTTCAACATTACATTACGCAGGAAAACACTGTTCTACACAGTGAATCTCATAGTTCCTTGCGTCGGTATCTCATATCTATCCGTCCTTGTCTTCTACTTGCCAGCAGACTCCGGCGAAAAGATCGCCCTGAGTATATCTATACTGCTCTCCCAGACTATGTTCTTCCTGCTCATATCGGAGATCATTCCATCGACATCCCTTGCTTTACCGTTACTGGGGAAATACCTCTTATTCACCATGTTATTAGTTGGTCTATCTGTGGTCATTACCATAGTGATATTAAACGTACACTACCGCAAACCAAGCACCCACCAAATGGCTCCATGGGTGAGAAAGTTTTTTATAACCAAACTGCCCAAGTTACTTCTAATGAGAGTCCCAAAAGATTTGCTAAGAGATTTGGCAGCGCAGAAGATAGCTGGGAGAAGTATGAAGAAGAATAAGTTCAAGGACGCATTGGCTGCTGATCAGACCAACTCTAACGCTTCAAGTCCGGATTCCTTGCGCCACCACTTGCCTGGAGGATGCAATGGGCTGCATTCAACGACGGCTACAAATAGGTAAGGGAGTCATACTAGTAGGTCCTTCTTATTCTCTATCACAACCATTACCAGGTCGAAACAGGTGCTTGCGTACTTTACTAATACTATAAGCTATATGTAGTATTTTTTTTCGGGTGGGTCACCTGATGTTAAGTGATTACCGTCGCCCATGAACACTTGTAGTATCACAGGCATCACCAATGCGTTGCCCGATTTTCAGGAATTTATTGTAACTAAATGGGAACACCTTCGAAGGGAGATGATTCCACAATTTGATAGCACGTGAAAAAAACGTTGGACCAACGGTACATCCGTTAAATGTTGAGAAAGATGTCAACCGCCGAATCTTGAAGTCAGAATTTTGTTTTGTTGTAATTTGTACCGTACGGTTAATGCTTTAAATCATAAAAAGAAATAAGTTCAAAAATTTTATAACCCGACTACGGAAAATTTTATATTACATCGGTCGAAATGATTTTGTTCATTTATAGCCTATGTCACCGGGACCATAATACAGAATCGATTGACACCTCATTCATGAAAATCGGCACATACGTAAATAGAAAGATACATATAGCTATATAATATACATAGACGGCTTAAATCCTAACTTTTTTTGGCTTTCCAATAGTCAGGGGGAAAATCTAAACTCTTCACGCATACTAGAACTTAAAAACATGTCTTGGCACCTAGGTTCAGCGGTCTAGTTGGAGCCCTGGGCAGTCTCGGCGCGGGATACAACGGCCTGCCATCCGTCATGTCAGGCCTTGACGACTCCCTCAGCGACATCACGCCCCGCAAGAAGTACCCCTTTGAGCTGGAGAAGGCCATCCACAATGTCATGTTCATACAGCACCATATGCAACGACAGGACGAGTTCAATGCGGTACGTCTCTAACATTTAGTACCGAACTGAACTGTTTTAGTTATGTGGGTACGTGTAGTTTCAGCAAAATTCCGAATATGACATAGTTACGCAGCTACTTCCATATTAGGTATGCAAATTATCCCTATGCTTTACCCATGAGCGAGTAGGTAATGAGTAGATAACATTAGGAAAATATCGAGTGATCAAAATACTCGTACATATAGGAAAATCGAAAATGTAAGTCAGTATTCAATCTACCAAATTTCAAACCACATGAGCATTCACATTTTAAGTTCTATGCCTAAACATGTACTCAGTATAACAAATTCATCTAGTTTGCAAGCACTTGACCTGTCACCTAAATGGACCTTTAATGACGTAGCTGCATGCACTTTTGAAGAAAACTCGCGTAGGATGTTATTCAACTTGAGGTCAGGTTTATGAAGTGTTAGCTTTAGCAACTGGGGTTATATTATGCGTCAAAATTAGATTTTTTGTGAGGTTTTCTTAATGTACTGCAAAGGTATATTAGACGCCGTATATATGTACTTCGTAAACAAAATATACAAACTGCTAATGCCCTTCCGGCTACCGTTTTTGCCACTGACTATAAATTATTGGGTTAAGCTACATTCAAATTGAACTAGTAGGTATTAGACAAGTTTCATCTTGGGGTGCATTTTTACTATTGGGTTTCATTGCAGCCAAGCGGGCAAGCATTTGACTCGGGGGTACAATCTTGGTGCACATCTTAATAATAATCTGTCTGGTGGGAGGCTTTGGCCGTGGCTATAGTCACCACCCTACCGTCAAAGGCGTGCCGCCAAGCGATTTGGCATTCCGGCACGATGGCGTATAGAAACCGATTAGGGGTATGGGTTGAATTTACACTGCTATACCCTTGGCAAGTTAGCCCGCTACCATCTTAAACTGAATCATCACTTACGTAGGTGAGATCACAGTCAAGAGCTATCTTGTCATCGAATAAAAAAACACTTTTCACCAACAGGAAGACCAGGACTGGGGCTTCGTGGCAATGGTGCTCGATCGCTTGTTCCTCTGGATCTTCACCATCGCTTCAATCGTCGGAACTTTTGCCATACTCTGCGAGGCACCTTCTCTCTATGACGACACCAAGCCCATTGACATGGTGCTGTCTTCTGTGGCGCAACAGCAGTTCCTGCCCGTTGACAGTGGAGAATCTTAAATTAAGTGATTTGAATGATACGTTAGATTCTTTAAAGCGTTTAATTGCGTAAATTGTGGATGAGTGTTTGCCCTGTGCGTATTACCTTCGCATAGTTTCCAAAACGCTGTTCAAAGTTCAATAATTAATAATACCTAAAGTAAATAGTCAACTATTCCACTGGTAAGAAATACCCACGCTTTAATAAATTTTTTGAGTAGGTATGCTCCTAACCAAATTATACCTATGCTTAACTTTGCAGCTTCGTTTAAGAAACAGTCATGACTTATTGACAGAATGGACGAAACCATTTAAAAAAAAATGTTTTTATTGTAAAACTAGCTTTTGCTTGCGGCTTCGCCCGCGGCTTAAGTTCGATTTTTCAAATGTCTATTTTACCCCCTTAGGGGCTTAATTTTCAAAAGTTCTTTCTTAGCGGATGCCTACGTCATAATAGCTAACTGTATGCCAAACTTCAGCCCGATCCGTCCAGCGGTTAGAGCTGTGCGTTGATAGATCAGTCAGTCAGTCAGTCAATCAGTCAGTCAGTCACTTTTGCCTCTTATATATTTAGATTAGTTCAGAAAATTCTATTATTAAGTCAACTACCTAATCTGTCTTTCTCATTGTTTTGTGCTTGTTTTCCTTTTATTAGCCTTCATATAAGTACCTATACGCTATTCTTGGTGTTGAGCTTGTTTCACCCACGCTTGAGTCAATCGTCCTTGTTGCAATCTGTATTGGAAATAAGTAACGCTAATTTTGTCTGGTCTGGAGGCTTTGGTCGTGGCTAGTTACCACCCTACCGTCAAAGACGTGCCGCCAAGCGATTTAGCGTTCCGGCACGATGGCGTGTAGAAATCGATTAGGGGTTTGGGTTGAATTTACACTGCTATACCCCTTCCAAGTTAGCCCGCTACCATCTTAGACTGCATCGTCACTTACCATCAGGTGAGATCGCAGTCAAGGGCTATCTTGTCATCGAATAAAAAAAAAAATTCGGGCGATTCTTCACAGATTCACAACTTTGACGAATAAGCAGTGTTTTGGAAACTACGCGTTATTCATTCAAATTTTCATTTTATAAATTATCACGTATTGTAATAACAATAGCAAGATATCCAACCAAAGGAATCAAATTTGCACACAGGTGTAAAATTGAGGAGTTAACTAAAAATCGATTATATTAGAGCCAAAAAAGGCTGTGATTTTTAACCCTATCAACTGTATTAGTTACAAGTTAGTTTGCACAAGTGGCTAAAACTGTAGCCAAAGTAAAGAATTTTATTAATTTTTTGATATCACATTTTAGATTTTAGAGAATCTTTTTATATACCTACTAGTTTAAATGTTTTACTTGTAAGTCTAAAGTTCATTAATACGCCTGCTAGAAGGGTTGAGGAGCAGCGTCTTTTTTGATGACAACTCAATCTCAGGCTGAAACTTTCACTCAGCTCAGACTCAAGGAAGAATTAAAACGAGACAGATTTATGTCTGAGCACATTTGTGTCTCGTTTTAATTTCTATCTTGAGTCTGAGCTGAGTCAGAGCACGCTCTATAGATTCGACTTCAAACTTTGTTATTTTTTTTTTTTTTTTTTTTTTAAAAGAATATTAACTAAGATAAACTTGACTAATATTCTCCTCTCCCCTCCAAATAAGCAGAAAGCTTGTGTTAGGAGTGGGTACGACAATAGTGCAACGGGTGGGGATCGAACCTGCGACCTTTCAGTTTTCAGTCCATACCCTTAACCGTTGGGCTATTGAGGCTTATTATTTGTATTATAATGATTCCTGAGGAAATTCCAGCGCGCCGCACTTTGCTAATAGTTGTTATCATAAAAACTTCGTCTTTTTCTTGGAAGTCTGTTAAAAAAACGCTGCACCTTGGTACCATTTCACTCTGTAGATAAGCCCTGACGCTAATTTTATAAACTTTAGAACGCTAGTTAAGTTAGTCGAATAATCATGGCTGTGTTAGTGTCAAAATATTATGACGTTTTGTAGTTTTAATAAAAGTCCACCCAGCATCGCATCCAAATTCATCAATTGTAAAATTTTTCTTGTTGACCGATAATGATGTCATTTTATCTTCATAATTGTGAAGACTGGGTGCAAAAATACAACCTACTACCACTAGGTAGATAGAGGATAGCAACCTCATTGCTGAGCTGCTGGATACAAGCAACGCAACAACCGTCTTATGTTTTTTGAAAATAGGTCTATGTCCAACAGTGGATGTCTATCTATTGATGAAGACGATGCAATAATCTTAAAAAAAGACTTGTTAAAAACTACCTTAAGTTTTAATTAACAATTATTCTCAATAGCTGCCTTGGTTTCATGGTGACTCTAAATAAAAAGTATTATCAAAGAAAATATACTGTTTTTATTTAAAATCTGAAGCTTAACCTTTATTGCGAACTTGCCTAGTTTATATTGCTTACCTACTATCGCATAGTTGCTGAATAAGGATCTCCTGTACTGCCGCACTCAAAGACATTCATTAAATTATATCTAATGATTAACTATCTAAATATCATCCATACTAGTATTATAAATGCGAAAGTAACTCTTCTTTTATTGGAAAGGTATATTATCAAGAGAATATTGAAAATGACAGATCTCCTCCCAGACAGCAACAAGTCACTCTCAAAAAATTTAACGATATCATTACATGCGTGATGACTGAAATCAGTTTTTGAAAATAGTTTTTATATAAAACCAAAATTAACGCTGACGTATTTAACGAGCTCTTATTTGTATGTGTATTCTAAAGAAGCATTAACTGACTCTAAGAATGAACTTTACTTTCATTTACCTATAGAGTTAAAAAACTCTGAGTGCGGCATTAAGATTAAGGGGTTTATTAGACGGTAGAGACTGTAGCAAATCTATCGTCTAACGGCTCCCTAAGACCTAACCAACCAACCACAGTAAGGATTTACTCCATTTTAAGGCAATAAAATTAACAGCACTAACACACTAAACGATTGGCCGAACAATAACGAAAACGCCTTTCCGCATTGTAGAATAAAAAAGACCAAACACAACGGCATACCGGTGACGAATGTCCGCCATAAAACTGGAATCGAAACAGTTAACGTATGACCGATCCATTTAACTTGTCAACGTGCAAGATATATTGCTCACCATACGTATGAAATTCATCCATAAAATCTGTATAAATACAGAAGTAATAAATCAACGCTCTCTAGCACTATCATGTGCGTTTTTACGGGATATTATACACTGATGACCCCAATAGATTCCATAGCACTGTTTCCTCTTTATATTGTAGGCTGAGGTCAATACGGTATACATATGAAATCTCATTCCCTTAGTTCTCTTTCACCAATGTCGAGTGACGTTTAATTGAGGAATAAATTGAGTGTTCTGATTGTTTTTGTCTTAAAAATCTGCCAAAATATCAAAACGCTGGGATAAGACTTATTTTACGCTGGTAAAATCGGCCCTAAGTCGACTTGTATGTGAAACTTTGAAAAGATCTGAAAACCCAGCGCATTATTATCCTAAGGAAACTCATACCTCATTATTTTATGATTATCAATAATGGAAAAAAGTTACGACCCTCAGCAATGAGGAATACGATGCAGAGAGGGAGAGAAACATAGGTTAGACCATCGACATCATCCGAGTCAACAAGGAGCCGCAGGATATAAGTTTGAGAAACCCCTATAAGAGACCTATATGCTCGTCTATCGCCTATCAATTGACAACTACTGTGAAAAGACTATACAATGACGGTAAACACAGGGTCTGTCTCAATAATACTCTATCAATTACTACTACATAGTCCCCAATACGATGGTCTGATAGTACTGTCAGACCATCGTGTGGAATTAGAGACATAATTTAATAAGTGTAGGTTAACACTTCAATGAAAAAAATTAAAAATAGAGACATAATTATTATTATTTGCTTCATATGCGCAGATTCTAGATGCAATGTTTTTGCCTAGAATAGAAGATACTTTTACTCTTGATTAGGAAACGAAAGCGAAGGAAAGAAACTTCATACGTTACAATGGAATCTAATATAGATAATAATAACTAGTGGTTGTTTGATAGTATTAAGAGATGGTAGAAAGGTGAGAAAATTACACAAACACTGTGAATCTAGAGTGAGCACTTAATTAAAGGGCATTCGAAAGCAGCAAAACTTTTTTTAGTAGTAGCTTACGTCCAAATAACGTCCAAACCAAACATTGGATAACCCCATTTGTGTGTGAAAGCGATTTGGAATAACGCCAGTTGCATGTACACAGTAGAAAGTATGCTTTTTGCCGTACATGATTGAGTGTCAGCAAAAATAACTGCTTTGAAATCTAACCAGGTTATTTTTTACTAACACTAACTAAGAAAACTTTTAAACCTTATGTGCCTCGCGAAATGAACTCTGGTTTTCCTAAGGATTTCCTCATTGATGATCTGTCTGTGATCCTCGGAGCATAGCTCTCTGCATCTGTAAGTGGGCTTATGAGATTTATAGCTAGCCACCGTGTTTCAAATCCATCACTGGCAACATGATGCACTGTTTGATGACTTCTTATCTTTAGGTAGAGATACATTCGCGTTTATAATATACAGTATAGATTACAATATGTAGCGATACCTGATACCTCTGAAATACCAAATGGATCCAAAATGGTCGCTATCTATGGGCCTCATAAGAAGCCTCAGTATAACTCAAAAATGAGGAGATCCGTGGGAGAACCAAAGCCACCGATATAGCGAGACGCGAAACTGAAGTGGAAATTGGCAGGGTACATAGTTCGAGGAGCTCATTGTAGTTGGGATCCCAAGCTTCTAGAGAAGCGGACCCCCCCTCTTTCCCTCCCCGAAAATTGCAGTGGTGGCAGACCTCCCACTAGATATACCAACGACTTCAAACGAATCGCAGGGAACCGCTAGATGCAGGCGGCGCAAGACAGAGGCCCGTGGAAGTCTATGCAAAAGACCTTGACTCAACTGTGGACGTCTAACGGTTGATAAAGAAAAAGAAGAAGACAGATTACAACAGTGAAATTTTTAAACAACATCGAAGGGAAACATAGGATTATGCCCAGTCAGTAAGTGTCCAAACGATTTGGAATATTGCCAATTGCTTGTACACAGTAGCGTGCTGGCTTTTTAGTAGTCGAAATGTCGCTGACACATGATCGAGTGTCGGGAAAGTATTTTGACTATGTAGGTTTTTACGTAAAAATTATAAACAAACGAATATAACGCTAGTCCCTTCAGCAGGGAAACTCACTCAGAGTTCTGGGGGCATTTTTCATACCAATAGTTTCGATGCTAATTTGGATTTAATTTGTTTAAAACTCCGACCTCCGTTACGGGGCTCCAAAATTCGAACACCGGCACATATCTCTAACTTTTCAGAGTTATGTTCATTTTAAAAATTAATAACCAGTCGGACTCGCATATGAAGTGTTCCGTACCAAAAAACGCCGAAAAAACACGTTTCTAATAGGGGAGCCCCTTATTTTTCTGTGATCGAAGGGAAACCCCCTTTAATTTTCAATTTATTTTTATTTGTTGTTATAGCGGCAACAGAAATACACATTCTCTAAAAATTTCAATTGTTTACCTATTACGGATCAGACAGACGGACGGACGGACGAACAGCGAGGCTTAGTAATGGGATCAAGCTAGTCACCCTTCTGGTACGGAACCCTGACAAGGGGTTTCGCGGGATTTTTACAAGTGCTTATAGAATTGTTACATCCCAAATTGGATTGAGAGTGGCTAATTCAGTAAAAGCAGTGGAATTTTAAAGATGCACGTTTAAGAGGAAGTCAGGCAGATCCGCATCTTACTATTCAGACCACGTACCGCGAAGATATTACTAATGGAGCCCTCGCCGCTGTTTAAACTGGAAAATTCTAGAAATTTAAAACCATCACTGCATCTAAATCGATTGAATACATTTGAGATAAAAATTCTTTCACCTTATATACCTACAGATCTGCTAAGCCAGGATAGAGAAAGCGTTGTTGACGCTTCGATTTGAGCGTATAATAAAAAAAAAATAGAAACTTACACGCATTTTAATATACTTTTTGAAATCTGTTAACGGTTATATACAATGTTAGTGTAGAATCGTCGCAGAATAATTTACAATTAACATAATGTCAAACTAGTCGTGCGGTAGACAAGCCAGATTTTTCATGTACTTAACTAAAATAAAGTTGGCGTTTTTTAAATGTAATTAATGTAATTTTTATACTTTTATTAAAGTATCAGTCGTGCGGTGAACAAACCAGATTTTTCATGTACCTAACTAAAATAAAGATGGCATTTTTCAAATGCAATTAATGTAATTTTTATACTTTTACATACACATAATATCATAAATGACAAAGAACTGCTCGGGCTAGAAATGTGTTAATTACCTGTCCTCTTAAAAGACCTACGTCAAATGGCGTTTTAATGGTCAACAAGGTGATGCCCGCGACTTCGTCCATGTGGATTAATGTTCCAGAAAAATCGGTTCATTCATTGTAGCATGAAGGAGTAACAAACATCCATCCATCCATCCTCACAACCTTTCGCATTTATAATACATATTATATAGTAAGAATATTAGTAAGGTTTTAATTAAGTTTTATATTAATTTCCCGTTTATGGTACTTACATGGTAGACTTCGTATCCGAGTAGGGGTATTTCCTTAAAGCATCAACAATCAACATTCAAAAGAATACCTTACTATTGACCAAGAATAATAATAATCTGAAGAAGAAGAATAATAATAAAATTCCTACGCATACATTTATACCTACTTACAACATCTTCAGCCCCCTGATTCTTATTAATAATAAGGATATTTTAGGCAAGTATTTAAGGAAATAATTTTCCCGAATCGAATCGTACTTATTATATGGCTCGATTAATGCAATTAGCACAAACTGAATAAGTTATGTACAAGTGCACTGTCTTCAAGATAGAAGCATTGTTCCTAAGACCTCTTCTGCCCAAGACGTCGCATTGTCTTCGCATTTTTAATCGAATTCATCTCATTCAAAGCCTTGGCGAAATTAAAGACGGTTCGCATAAATTAAGAAGACTTAGACAAACTTCCAACCACAAATCTTATTTAAATACGTGACTCCCTTTGAAGTTATTCAAAGATTCTTGACGTCCTCTTAAGACCAATTTTGAGTTTTTCCCTAAATTCGATGAAAAATAACTGATATTTTGAATTTGTTTGATTCTGACTGATTAGGGAAAAACGAACTACATACTAACTTTCTTCTATAATTAATCTCCGTTTAAGGGACTTACCGAGACTTCAAGCGGAATTTCTGAAAACCCCTGATGGTTGTCAGAAATTCCGCTTGAAGTTTCCCTTTGTCCGGGATAAAAGACTATGTCACTCCAAAACAATTGCACTCATGCAATCACGTCGATGCGTTGCTCCGTTGTTGCGTGATTGAAGGACAAACTAACAAACCAGATTTATTGTATTCTGTTCTACAGTGTTTCCACTTTATTTGTGTCTCAGTCATGTCTCAAAATGAATAGTTTAATATTAATACTCAATTCGATGCCTCAACATGGGTAACCTGAGTAGTCATGCTCTGTGCTCTCTTTAAATATTTCTGTGGTGGTGTCGTGTGGTGCGGGTTGTTACGTTCCCTCAAATATGGTTGAGCGAAGCAATGGCTGGATCATGCGTCATGCTCGTGAACGGGTGCCACCAACGGGAATGGGTCTGCTTTGACAGCCCGTCTTGACATGCGTTGGATTGGTGTACCTACGTATGCATTTTTGCATTTTTGAAGCTTTATTGTGGAAGCACTGTATACATAGCATAGCTTTGTAAAAAAAAATTTTTTTTTTTTTTAAAGAGCAACTGCTGAGTTTCTTGCCGGCTCTTCTCAGCAGAATCTGCATTCCGAACCGGTGGTAGATTTGTGACTTGTCATAAGAGCTACAAGTTGGCCTATATGAAATAAATAAATTTTGAATTTGAATTTGAATTTGAAACAAACAAATACACTTTCGCATTTACAATACTAGTAAGGATACTAAAAATAAATATACTAAATCCTCAAGCACGTGTAACAAAATCAATATTATGCTCGGGTGATTACGAGAAAAAGTTCTATAATACTGAGTAAACAAAGCTCTAAATCGTGATCTTTTATGTCATATTATTATGATAATACAAGATTCCCATTGGCAAGATTTTGCCGTTGATCGAATCGGATGATAAGAATTTTTATTAGAACTGGGAATTTGAATCTTCCGAATTTATTCGTGTAACTTGATATCCATGGTATCCCAACACGCTACCTCACTATGTTACATCAATTACAGATAGATTGAATATAGGAACGGGGAAATCTGTAATTTGTCGATAAATTATCTTGACATATAAAATGGAACTTATCAACAGGTGTGTGTGACTTTTTAGAACATCATGGAGACTCCTAACCATGCATATTTCCTCACAGTGCAGTATTTTCCTTCTCCTTTGAAGTTTATAATTAACTGGGTCATATTGAACTGGGTTTCATATATATTTAAGTATATGTATAATGTCATTAAATACATGTGTATAATATATATTACTGTATTATTTTGGTATAAATATATGAAACATAATATATTGGTTTAGTTTATTTAAATATTAGTAAGTTTATCTTTTTATCACTGCAACAAATCCTGTATGTCTTCTTATTTTTTGTTTTTCTTAAGCATAAGGTTGTCTTGAATAGATCGCTTTTCAACGATAAGGCCGCCTTTTAATAGTGACATAATATATTTTGTTAAGTTTACTTTTTTCTGTTTGTGGTGCAATAAAGAATAAATAAGTGATACTTGTTTGCTTAACTAGCACATTCTAACGTTTATTGTAGCAACAGTACAAATGATACGTCAAGAATAAATTCCAAGGAGTATAATATTGTGAATACACACTTGCTACTAGGTACTGAGAAATTCTGGAAAGAACATTTCTTGGCCCGGCCTGGGAGTCGAACCCGGGACCTCGTTCGCTATATAGGTACATTTCCTCGTATAAAATGTAGCCTATGTCACCCAGATAATATTAACAAATCGATTGACCGCAATCACCAAAACTGCATTAGCGCTGTGGTGGAACATACGAGTACGTAAATAGACAGATACCTATGTACTTAATTGTCTTTACCTTAGTTCACCTAACTCTTCCTTTTTGACTTTGCCGTATTAAGGTAAAAAAAACCTACATGAAATATCGTAAACCAAAAGCGTCCTCCAGGGGCGACCATGTTGAGCGATACTTCAAAGGCCCGTTCACAGACCGCTTTGATGTGAACGCTCGCTAAATTCGCAGGATGCCGCGAATTTCTAAGTAAATTATGTGCGGGTAGTTGCTTCGTACATTGTGATGTTTTATGACAACAAATCTCTAACCTAGAGCGACCACAGATATAAAATTTCAAGTTGGCCGACTATCGAACAACTAAATTGCTTACTTTTAGAATTTTGATGATCTAGTTATTGTGTCGGAGGGGAATCTGCTCACTTACGATACTTTCCCAATTACTCGACACTTTTATCGCATCACTAGATTTCACACGTCAGACAGCAGACTATAGTCTAGGGATTATCTATAGTTCTTATTAGAGACAAAATCTGCCAAAGATGCTCCGATATGGGTGTGGTCCGGTGAAACGTGCTTGGTTTGTATTTTAGTGAGTTTATATGGTGTAGCGTGTTTGTTGCTTGATTGCTTGCTTTTCCTACGTTTGTAGTGGTGGGAGGGCAGGCGATTTACAGCGCATGCTAAACGTTATATGAACCTGCCACTTATGAGACAATAGCACTCACCATTGCACGGAGTTTTAATATTTCTTTTAAGAAAATTGGCCAAGCTGAACTCGACTTATTTTTCCTCTTCCCTCCAAATAAATGAAAAGCTTGTGCTAGGAATGGGTACGACAATGGTGCAACGAATGAGGCTCGAACCTGTGACCTTTCTGTTCAGGTCCAGACTTTTAATCTTTGAGCTATTAAGGTTTTTACGCATATACTCGTAAACATTACATACTTATGTATCTAATTTCCTGCCCGCAAAACATAGCGTCATGTGTGGTACAAAATTTCCTCAAATCTATTAACGGTGTAAAAGGTTATTCCAGTATTAGCAACGTTTATGTATTCACGTCAAAGAGTGACAAAATTAGGTAGCCATTAAAAATATTCTGTAATATTATATATTCAGATAATGTTCTTTTAGCTTATGTGACTTCAAAATGTGGTACGAATTGCATTTATTGGTCTCCTCTCTTACTTCATTCTTGGGTGAGTTAGTAAAATATACCTGTACGTGTGCACGTTCCATACGTGTTCATGTTTTAGTTTAAGCTTTGGTAAAGAATTAATTAATAAATCTTTACTAGTATTATAAATGCGAAAGTGTGTTGGTTTGTTGGTTTGTCCTTCAATCACGCAGCAACGGAGCAACGGATCAACGTGATTTTTTGCATGGTTATAGTTGAGGACATGAAGACATAACCTTTAACTCTAAAAAAAATTTTTTTTTTACAAAGAAGTTTAGCCAAGCTGAACTTGACTTACATTCTCCTCTCCCCTCCAAATAAGCGGAAAGCCTGTGCTAGGAGTGGGTACGACAATAGTGCAACGGGTGGGGTTTGAAACCTGAAGTTTTCAGTCCGCTCCTTTAACCGTTTTTTTACTTAAGTATACTAAAGTTATTGTTTACCAAAGAGCTCCATTTTTAAACAGGTGGTTAGGGTCACCCTACAAACGTAATCTATCAGCTGTTGATACATTAGGCGCGCGCGGCGGCCGTTGACCTCTGAGCGCGTATTTTAATTTCGTCGAATAGTATGACCATGATTTGCTTATTTTATGGTCAGATATGGTGAAAAAAATATTTCAAAAAAGGTACACAACTATTAATGGAAATATGTTCTATTAACGATATAGAACCACCAAAAAAAATTTGTGCACTACCTAAAAAATCATCCTGTATATACTAAGTAGTATCTATCTATCTATCTCTTTGAGTATATATCAAATTGTAAAGCGAAGTTTAATCGGTTTTTCAGATCAATCTATGTACAACGCAAACGAGAAATGGGCACCTGTAAATTCTGTAGAAACTACTGAATTACCTTCATCATTAAATCGTCAGTTAGAAATGCCTGAATTTTCCCAATGTACGACGAGAATCAGCGAAAAGAGTAAGTGGAAAGACTTGCCTATCGGGCTCATTGAATCATCGTAATAAATTATTAATTATTATTAATAAAATCAATAGGCCTATAGACAGTAACCATTATGATGCAGCAAGCAGGTAGTCACAGGAACTCAACTGAATTCAACGCAAACACATCAAGTTTATATTCGTTGGGTTGGTCCTGGTCCCTTAGCAATGAATAATGAATAACCATATCTTTTTAATGTTTGATGATTAAGCAGAAAGTTCGTGGATAATAGGTTCCATATGGCCTATGGGGATGATTTTAATTTTTAATTATTTATTGCATTGCATGGATATAGTTAAAGATTTAAAGTGTGACTTAGAATAGGTACTTACTTTTTGTGTATTTGAGAAAATAAAGATTTTTAAAAATCGAACTCTACGTGGATGTAGATATCGGAAAATGTGTAGGTATAGCAGTGCACACAGTGCCACCAACTTATCTGTACAAGTGGACAAAATTAGAACTAAGTCCGTTATCAGTACGAGCGCCGTATAATGTTATGAAAATACAGGACCGATTTCCTCGTAAATTTCATAAGTAGCGACTAATCTCCACTAGCGACCCCATCAGCTTTACAAATAAGTTGATGGATATGTAAGATATTTATACGTATTATAATTTCAATCCGTTTGTTTTTTATACAATTATTTTGTTATACAGATATGTCTTTAATAACATATTATTAAGGACATATATTTAATATATTATTTAGGATATATATTTGTAGTAAGACATATCTTACAACATAGATAATTTTAATATTATCGTGCTAACATTTCTCTCTTTCTAACTCAGAATGCATGGAATATATTTACGATATGCTGAAGAGGCAGGAAAGAAGCAACTTGGGTCGTAAGTATATAATAATACTATCCGGTTTTAACTATAATAATTTTTATCATAATAATGTATCAAATTTTTTAAAACGAACTTTCACGCCCTTACTCATACATCCAAACTTACAAACATAAAATCGGTTTATAAATACATATCAAAAATTCCGAGGCCAGCGGGATTCGAACCCACATCTCTCTGGGAATCGCGCCCGAATGTGTAAACCGCTACACCACGGCCGAACCACACGTCAGCCACGAAATTAGTGATATGTATCTACTTTTTCAATCAGTTTTATAGCAACTGGTAGCGACATCTACATATATCACTAATTTCGTGGCTGACGTGTGGTTCGGCCGTGGTGTAACGGTTAACACACTCGGGCGCGATTCCCAGAGAGATGTGGGTTCGAATCCAGCCGGCCTCGGAATTTTCGATATGTATTTATAAACCTATTAGGTTATTTCCTTTAAGTGTAGGTTAACACTTCAATAAAATAAAATAAAAATTAAAAATTACAAATACATATTACCTTTTTATAATATCAGTAAGGATGACACTTTCTGTGACCGATAAAATTTTAACCAATATTTAAATTAAGTAATAATTTCAGATTCCGATGTAAACATAATAAACGGAAAAGTTGTCAAAGAGGCAGAGTATCCACACATGGTTGGTTTCCTTTTTAATCGACTTCCAAAAAGGAGGAGGTTCACAATTCGTCGGAATATTTAGTTATACTTGTGTTACGTTAAAGTTACTAAAATATATCGTGGCCTTCCTTCGAGTAGGTTTACAGTGGTATTCCTTATATATTTTTTTACTTTCTGCCACGTTGGTCTAGTGGTAAGCATGTCGGTAAATACAGATGACGAAGTCTCGGATTCATTTCCCGGGACAGACCAAAAAATGAAATGGTATTTTCTGTTGAGAAATTCTCAGTACTATCTCAGAGTGGGGAAGTAAGTATGCAGTGTACGGAGAGCACTTATAGCCGTCGGTTACGCGTCTGATCTCTCTCCGATCGTGTCGGATTTCCATCACACCGGAGAATGAGAGTGAGAGAATAGAAAGTGCAACTGTTTTAGTGCACACAATAGGGATGTTAACAATTTTTCGGAATTACTTTTATTTTGAAGATTGACTCTTGTTTACCATAAAAAAATATATATTATTTAAAAATATTAGTATTTTCGATGAGAAAATATACAAAAATAGAGTAATTTTGAATTTTCCCGCTAAAACACTCTACAACTGTCACTTGTCTGACATGACGTCATCGGTCCGCCCGCGCCACGAAAGAAGTCCCATAGAGGCGGCGCTAGTAGTCGTATGTCTAGGCAATTATAGTGCACAATGGGGATGTTAACACTAATCACAAATTAATGTTAAGTGTTAATTTTAATCTCTGTAGTGATTAGCCGCCATGGCCAGATTTGTTCGGGAGGATATTATTATGTTATTTTAGGGTGCCCTGGGCTGGTGGACCTATGTTGGAACCTATGGAAAAATGAAGCTGGTCTTCCTCTGCGGCGCAAGTTTGATAAGTGATCGTTTTATGCTCACCGCAGCGCATTGCACGTATCTCGCTCGCCACAATTTAGTACAGTTTACACCGCAAATAGTCAGACTTGGATCCAGATATCTCGAAGTAAGTTACAGCGCTTGGCTTCCTCGTTCCTAACACGCACCGCAAAAATTTGGAATGCCCTTCTGGCTGCCGTTTTTCCAACTAACTATTACTTGGCTATCTTTAATTCAAGAGTGATTTGGCATCTTCTAGGCAAGCGCGCATCATCTTAGGCTGCATCTTACCCTACCATCAGGTGAAATCGCAGTCAAGCGCTAGTCTAGTGTATTTAAAAAAAAGGATTCTTAATGCGATGATTAGTTTTTTTGTGCTTTGTACTTTTGCCCGCGGCTACGGTCACGCTAAGTTAAATTTTTTTTAAACCGCTATTTTACTCCTTTAGGAGTTGAATTTTCAAAAATTCTTTCTTAGCCGATGCCTACGTTATAATTAATCTGAATATCAAGCAGCCCGATCCGTCCAGTGGTTTGAGCTGTGCGTTGATAGATCAGTCACTCAGTCATCTATTCCTATTATATGTTTAAAAAGATTCAAAGATTATAAATATTTTCTTTCAGAATTCTCCCCGTGAAGTGCCAAAAGATGTTGTTATTCAAAAAATCATACGTTTTCCATATTATTTTTCACCGCGCCCTTACTTCGATATAGCGTTAATAAAGTTGAATGAAAGAGTCAAATTTTCAAAATTAATTCAACCTGCCTGCCTACCGATTAGGCGTACCTACTCGCTCTTTACAGACAGGAAAAAGATTATAGCAACTGGATGGGGAGCTGTCAGAGGTATATTTTTATTTCAATCAATAAAAGGTTAATTTTAAAATGCCAAGAAAACCTTCAACGGCCAACTTCTGTATTATACAAATACCTTATTACAACAATTGTTCAACGACTTTTTTTGAGAACAGTTCTATTTACACGTTGGTCCTAGCTTAAATAATATTCGACTATCGTTAGCCTCTAGTTTCGTTTGCGTGGATTTACAATTTGCGGTATTATGTTTATCCTATCCCGAGGGAATTTCGAAAAAATTTGAAAACAGGTATTAGTGATTTTGTTATTAATATTACTATACTAAATACATAATGATATGCTATTTGTACTTAGATGACAAGTAATATAACTTTAAAGCGATAATATACATAAATACAAAATTTCAGCTAAGTCTAAGGCTGAAATCTATAGACCGGACTCTCACTCTGCTCAGACTCGAGATACAGTTAAAACGAGACAGATTTATCATCATCAACTTATGGACGTCCACTGCTGGACATAAGTCTCTTGCATGGACCTCCACAGACCTCGGTCTTGTGCCGCCTGAATCCAGCGACTCCCTGCGACTCGTTTGATGTCGTCGGTCCACCGGGTGGGGGGTCTACCAACACTGCGCTTCCCGGTGCGGGGTCGCCACTCCAGCACCTTGGGACCCCAACGACCATCAGCTCTTCGAACTATGTGCCCCGCCCATTTCCACTTCAGTTTCGCGACTCGCTGAGCTATGTCGGTGACTTTGGTTCTCCTACGGATCTCCTCATTTCTGATTTGATCTCGCAGGGATACTCCGAGCATAGCTCTCTCCATCGCCCGCTGAGTGATCCTGAGCCTTCTTATGAGGCCCATAGTTAGCGACCATGTTTCGGATCCATACGTCATCACTGGCAACACGCACTGTTCGAAGACTTTAGTCTTCAGGCACTGAGGAATTTTGGACGAGAAGACATCTCTGAGCTTCCCGAATGCTGCCCAGCCGAGTTGGATTCGGCGGTTGATCTCTTTCTCGAAATTGGACCTACCTAGCTGGACTGTGTGTCCCAGGTATATATACTCGTCTACAATTTCGAGTGCAGTGTTCTCAACAATTACTGGGTGGAGCGAAGCATGAGCATTAGACATGATCTTCGTCTTGCTCATGTTCATTTTAAGGCCCACCTGTTGAGAAACCCTGCTGAGGCATTGTATTGAGGTCTCCGAGAGTCTCTGCCATAATGACTATGTTGTATGAGACGTTATCTCCCCGAAGCTCTTTACCGCTGCGTTGGAGGACGTCTTTAAGCTTCTGGATTGGAACGGACTTGGCATCAACATAAACGGCGAGTACATCACTCACCTTCGATTTGCCGACGACAGATTTATGTTAGAACTTATTTGTGTCTCGTTTTAACTTTATCTTTAGTCCGAGTTAAGACTGAACACGCGGTATAGATCTCAGCCAAAACCCTTTTGTTGTAGTTGATGAGCCAGTCAGAGAGTGCCTAAATTGGGAATCAGGGGGCTGATTCTGTAACTCAGTCCCTATCAAAAAATAAAAGCCACTGACATATATTTTTTATCCATTGAAGGTTTACTATGAAATAGTAAATGACATTTCTCCTCAAACCTTCAATGGATAGCGAGCTTCATGGCGAGTGACGTAGCCTATCTTTTAATCTGGAAACAGAAATTTCCCACTGGATATTTAAAAACGCAAAAGCTAGTTATTTGCAGGAGGAGTTTTAGTTGGTAGGAGTTCGACATGTCGTCTCGGATGTCCATGAGGATTTCCCCTCCTACAAGAAAAAAAGCTTGTTATTTAAATATACCTATATAGGTACATACTTACTTATCTAATTAAACAATTCTTTGTTTTCATAGCGGAAATTAAGAACAGCGCTCCTTCAGTTGAACTTAGATCTACAGAGATACACATTTTAAAAAAAGAAACTTGCGATAGTCTTTTGAATCATTTTCGTAATCGATTTTGGGTGGGCTTAAAAGAGCACCAAATATGCGCCAGTGAGTTGGATGGGAACTCGGATACTTGTCAGGTGAGGATCTTTGTAATCTTCTGAATAAATAAACGAAGGAGGTCGAGTAGGTGATGCTGAAGGAAGGGGCGACGGAACGAGTCTTCTGGCGTAGCCCACTTAAAAAACTTAACCTTTACCTACCCTGAGTCCCCCGGAAATGATACTTCGTGTTTACATTAGTTTTTTTGATAACTTGTGAAACAGTTGAAAAAACTTTTTAACATAACAAAAATTAAATTATTTTCTCAAAAATAACATTATAATAGCATAACTAAGTTCAACATTTACCATGTCTCTGGGGTAACAGATGCTTTAACAATCAGTTCAAGCAACTGTTAGTGAAAAACCGGCCAAGTGCGAGTTGGACGCCCACACGAAGGGTTCCGTATCATCATAACAACGATTGTTAAGGTCGAGCAAATAACGCCGGAAAAAACGTTTTTTTTTTATTTGATAACAAGATAGCCCTTGACTGCGATCTCACCTGATGGTAAGTGACGATGCAGTCTAAGATGGTAGCGGGCTTACTTGGAAGGGGTATAGCAGTGTAAATTCAACCCATACCCCTAATCGTCGGTTTCTACACGCCATCGTGCTGGAAAGCTAAATCGCTTGGTGACACGTCTTTGACGTTAGTTCTTTATCTTCTCTATTCTTTATTTATATTTTGATTTTATACATTAATAGTTTATACCCCTTTGGTTCCAGGGTGACTCCGGGGGACCCTTGCAATACGCACTGGTTAACACCACTTCAGAAGGCACAATTCACAGAATATTGGCTGTCACAACATTCGGTCTGACTTATTGCGCCACGCAGAACGCGCCGGGGGTGTACACGGAGATCTATTATTTTATAGATTGGATCGAACGAAACGTATGGCCGTACGAATACGCAATGTTTAATGGAACAAAATGTACCAAAGATTTATGTTAATAGTTTTAACTATTATTATATTTTATCACAGTTTTGCAAATAAAATGAGATACTTAAAGTCTTCAACTAGTTCATAATCAATTCCTCAAAATTGACCCAGCCGGTAATCCAAGCAAGTCGATCCAAAGGTCTTCCACATATAAACCTCAGCGTACAACTAAGCACCCAGTCAAAAATTAGATATCATTTTTCAAACAGAAGTGATGCTTTGACGTGTATTAAAGTTGGCTTCCATTTTTCAAAACGGGCGCCTGATTGGACAGCCCTGTCAGGTGATGTTCTAATAATTCTGCGAGTTTCATTAATTTGCAATAAAAAAGTCTCGAACTTTGTGCCCCTTCTAATATCGCGATGGTAAATCAAGAAAAATTGTTTTTCTTTACATCCGTGCCTAATTGATTTTAAGCATTCCGGTCAAAATAAACATTTGACTTCGGAATTATAACCTCAAAAAGTCCATCACCCACTGACCTCTATATTTTTAATCTACTAGCTGATGCCCGCAACTTCGTTCGTGTGGATTAAGGTCTTTTCATACCCGCGCAAACTCTCTTATTTTGCGAGATAAAAAGCCTTTGTGTTATTCCAGACTATAATCTATCTCTGTGCTAAATTTTAACCAAATCGGTTCAGTCGTTGCGGCGTGATTGAGTAACAAACATCCAAACTTTCGCAATTATAATATTAATAGGATATTAGGATGATTAACACTGGATTCGCTGTCCCTAAACAAACGACAGCATAATTATGGATCAATTTGAAGCGCCACACTTGACGTACGAATTACGAGTGTCTCTGCAGCTAATAATATAAATATATCTATACAAATAAATAAAATTGAAAAGCACTTACTTTAGCAGCGTCCTAAGAAAGGTATTAACTAAATAAACATCGCGTGCCAACCTAAAGCTAGCGCCATCTAGTATTAAATAAAGAGGTTAGTTATGAAATCATAGATTATATTATAGAGCTCGGTGCGTCATTTGCAATATTATTAGTTCCAGAGACACTCATATCTTACAGCGCGAAGATGACGTCAATCAAGTAGGTCCAAAAAAGAAATCACAGCAGCAAGTCCAGTGTTAATCATAAATTAAATATAGAGGTCAGTGCCATCAAAACACCATCGATATGGTTATGTCAAAAATCCCCATTTCTCCTCACATCAAAAATTTTACCTTTAAAGTACCTTTTAAAAGATGAGTGTTATCCTTGATCCAATGTTTATCCTAAAAAATCCAAAACTTTTTAGAAATAAGACTTTTTACAAGTAAAGTGCTATACTAGTCCCCTGAGATTTACATTTTCATCAAAAAAATTATTTCAAAAATAATTTTTTACTGTTCTAAAGATTGGTTTTCCACAAATTCTATCTCAGATTAATTTTTACCTTCCAAAGAACGACAGTCTTTAAATGCACAGAAATAGAACATCACGTATGACGATTTTCTACATAAAGCTCCCTAGAGATAAAGATGTAGCCAAGGGAAAATAAATTATACATCCTCATTCTATTCGTTAGCACGGACTGTAGATTATGTGTTATTAATATTATACTTACGTCTTACGAACGAAACAGGTTTATTTAATAATCTTGAACCTTTTTCCTCAGAGCTTTGTCTGCATCGCGTGCGAGACTTTGTAGCTCTTCCTTATTAGTACTTAACTCGTATAATATATATCTAAATATAATTTAAAAGAGTTAAATAATATTTTTTTCTCTTCTTTGAGTGCCTCTCTTACTAGCGAAAGTTGGTAGTCCACTTTGTATATTCCTTGTGCTGTACGTGGCTTAACTGCGCGATTCCAGTCCTGCGATTTTTGTATATTTACAAATAATCATGCTGTGTATCGCCGCAGGAATTATTGTTACGAGTTTATTTGCAGGTATGTTGAATTTTTATAATACATACTAGCTGATCGGGACTTCGACCGCGTGAAAAAAGTTTAGACTTGCTACTATCCGTGAGAAGTTATGTCTTCTATCTCCGATAATATTTAGTAGATCTTCATAAAAATTGAACGGAAATAAATCTAATAGTACACAATTTATAATAAAAAAGTTTTTATAAATGTAAAATCATTTTCACAGTGGTACAAACACAGTCATATAGCAGCACCGACGAATTAGAAAAATTCCTCTTAGAAGCCATCCAAGTAAGTTAAGATCTTATTTTTGACTGGGCTTAGCGCTATTAACTATAGATATTGTTAGAGTACATAGGTGTACAACTTGTGTACAACAAATATACTAATAAACTTCAACAAGCAACTTCTATTCTATTATTCTATTCAACTCTTGCTCTTATGTGCTCTCCAGAGCATAAAAGTCTAACATAGCCAACTCTGGTGGTTTTGGACAGCTACTAATAAAGAAAGTCATATAAGAAAAATCTAATAAATGTTTTGTTCTAACCGGGACTCGAACCTAGGACTCAAATAAGCGAACCACTATACGAAGCAGTAAAAATGATAACGAGTATGACGATCACAAGCTTTGTCATACAAATATTACTAAGGAAATATAAATATAAATAGCGATCGCATATTATAACTAAGAGCGCGTTCACATATGACACTTACAACCGGATACTACACCAAAGGACTTCGGCCTGTTTGATTCACTAAATTACTGTAAAGTAATGTAGAAATAAAAAAGGCGTGTGGCACTCGGGGACTGCCGCGGTAAAGCTATTGCATAGCATTTTTTATCAACGCCATCTAGCGGCTCACCGTAGAGGAGTCTGGTGTCAGGTTATTTTCGTTACGAAATTTCTGGATTCGGTCTCCACGCTGGCCCGCGATAGAAGCTATGCAATAGCTCAAAAACGACGGTACAATTTTTTTTGTAAAGAATATTAGCCAAGTTGAACTTAACCAATATTCCCCCTTCCCCTCCAAATAAGCAGAAAGCTTGTGTTATAGTGCTTGCAATTCACGAAGGCGCGTGAGCTTTACTTGTGGTTACGTCGTGTACGTGCACATTGCATAAGTGTGTGAGTTGAAAGAACTATAGGAGTGGTTACGACAATAGTGCATCGGATGGAGATCGAACCTGCAACTTTTCAGTTTTCAGTCTACACCTCTAACCGTTGGGATTTTGAGGCTTAATTGCATCCATTGTCGTATCCATTCCTTACACAATAGCTTTACGTTTATTTGGCGGGAAGAGGCGAATATTAGTCAAGTTAAACATGAAATGAAATGAATAAACTTTATTGTACACCACATTAGATGGAAACATAAAAGATAAAATTAACTTACAATAAATTATATAAATGAGAGCACTAATGGCGGCTTTATCGCTAAGAAGCGATCTCTTCCCGGCAACAATGATGCATGTTAGATGATGATAGGATTGAAATTGAGGGTGCCCATATTATTCATGTAGAGAAAAATAATAATAATTCAAAACTCACACAAAACTGAATAAATGTAGCTACTTCATGCATGGCTAATGTACTTCAAGAAATGAGCTTAGTGCGTACACGCCCTATTTGGTAGGTATTTATTCAGAGAATAATTGCTATTATTGTGGCTAATTACGCTACCAATTTAAATTAATTAACCCCTTAACTAAACCACAGAGCATAGCTCAAATATCAAGCCTGGTTATTGGAATACAAACAATATCAACCGGCCCTGAATCTTTTCTTCAGCTTCAGCAACAATCATACATGTTAACACGTTCACAGTTCCCATATAAAAATAATAGTTTCGCCACCTCGCAAGTCCAAAAAAGTTAATAGGTAAATGACCTCATTCTGGGGTATATACCTAAGGTTTTTAAGTACAGCCCATCCCCGCTCACAATAACTCTAGTAAAAAAACACAAAAATAACTGGTCGAATACCGAAAAACGCCGAAAATAGTACGTTTCTAGGGGAGCCCCTTTAGTTTTTTTAAGCGTCAATAGCCCAACGGTTAAAGGTGCTGACTGAAAACTGAAAGGTCGTAGGTTAAGCCCCCACCCGTTGCACTATTGTCGAACCCACTCTTAGCACAAGCTTTCCGCTTATTTGGAGCGGATAGGAGGATATTAGTTAATTTCAGCTAGGCTAATATTCTTTTTTAAAAAACTAAAAACTAAACTAAAAAACAAATTTTATTACTTGTTATACCGGTAATAGAAATACACATTGTCTGAAAATTTAAGCTCTCTACCTATTACGGATCATGAGATACAGCCCGCTGACAGACAGACGGAAGGACGGACAGCGGAGGCTTATTAATAGGGTCCCATTGGTTACCCTTTGGGTACGGAACCCTAAAGAGAAGACAAATGATGCTATACATCGGTCACACTAAATGCTCAAAGGGGACACAGGGAAAATTTGGAATACCCTTCCGGCATCCGTTTTTCCAACTAACTATAACGTGGGTGTCTTTAAATCAAGAGTGAATAGGCATCTTCTAGGCAAGCGCGTAACAGCTTAGGCTGCATCTTCACTTACCATCAGGTGTGATCGCAGTCAAGCGCTAGTCTATATATTTAAAAAAAAAACACTGAACACAGGGCGAACGTGTTAAGAAAACAGTTTTCATTCATTAGTAAGTAAAAGTACTATGCTATGCATCTGTAGAGAGAGCAAGTATAAGAGCGTATTTTTAGGCTTAGTATAAGATTTAATTCGATTGATCGTATTCGTATTCGATGACATTAGTGTCAAAGTAAAATGAACTGCCTTGGCCAGCATAGTGAACTATTATATATTTTACAGAGCAATGAAACATATAATGAGATTGATTTTGAAGATACAAAAGAAAAGCCTTGCGAACCATTTGTGAATAAAATGCCGGATTATAAATGGCCAGGACGCAGGATTAGCGAGACAAGTATGTACTTATTAATTACGTAATTCTTTGTTAGTGAGAAACCTGAATAAAATACGTAATTACGTACCTAATTACAAAATTACTACTATAATAACTATAGGTCAATGAGTAGGTATAATAGATCACAGCAAATATATAATATTTATTTATTTATTATTAAGTACAAATAACAGTTTAAATTAAAAAAATCAAAACAGATATTTACGCATGTTTTGATTTCAGAATGTTTGGAATACGTTTGGGAATTAGAAAATCGGGATAAAGAAGCGCAATGGGGTCAAAGGTGTAAGTGGTTCTTGATTATTTTTTTAAGAATTTTATTTTTATCCCGAAAAAATTACTGAATAAAAGAAAAAAAATACGCGTCGAATTGAGTGTCTCCTCCTTTTTTGAAGTCGTTTAAAGAGAAACTGAAATTTTGCACTTCACAATATTTATTTATCAATTATACTTTACAATATTTAACAAGCATTAATTGATTAATTTTAATCAAATTTCTAAAATATAATTTGAAATATTTAGGTTCCCAAACCTTAAAAAATAAAAAACTTATAGGTTACTTTATCTAATATCGTTAAATTTTCAATTTCAGGTCGGCTTTATCTCATTTCTCAAATAAGGAAGGGTACTATGCCTGAATTTTATTTTTTAATAAATTCTCCGGTTATATTCGGCGGTCGAGCGGCCACCCAAAAAGAATTTCCCCATATGGTCAGTAAAATCATTTCTCACTAATATTCAACTTAGTTGGAATTTAAACATTTTATTACCAAAAATTCAGATGGTTCGGTGTCGCAGCGAAACGTTTTATAGAGTGTATTTTAGTGAGTTTGTTTGGTGTTGCGTTGTATTTGTTCTACTATTGGAGTAGTAGAACAAATACAACGTAGTAGTAGAGCTGTAGGCGGAACAGATTTTTCTGGTCTGATTTTTAAGGATTAAGCATAGGAAATTTTTGTTTTCCTTTGAATATTCTTACGTATTTTTGATTTTTTTTAATAAAATCAATTTTAACTACATTCACAAAGCTAACTCACATTTGCCCAATTCTTTTCTACTTAACAATTTCTAATTGTTTGAAAAAACTTATAAACTTATTAGTGTTGAAAAATAAATAGGAAATTTTTGAATTTAGAGCCTGCGGGACCAGAAAGAATCCATGGAGATGTATTGTGCCCATAAGTCGTCAAGCGCAAGCCTATCTCATAATAAAAAAAAAGTGGGATGAAAAAGGGATGATGATAATAATGATGATGATGATTTCAGGGAGCCATTGGATGGAGATCTAAAAATGGTTCACCAAAATGGTTATTCAAATGTGGGAGCACACTAATAAGTAACAAGTTCGCTTTGACAGCAGCTCACTGCTCCAAACTAACCATAAGGGCGTCTTCTGATATCTTGAACCCTATAGCGGAAATTGTACGTTTTGGTGTTGAGAACATCGCTGATGATGAGGTAATACTAATTACTAATTATTTATACAACGTGTATTGAAACTCCGAAATAATACTGAAGAAGGTGAATGTGCTCATAAAACTGAACAACTTTCCCCAAGGAACCTAGGTCGAAATACGAAAAAAAGCTGATCGTCAATTTTGTATGGGAGGTCCAAATTTTTTTTTTTCATATTTCGACCTATGTTTCTTGGGGAAAGTTGTTCAGTTTTATGAGCACATTCTCCTCCTTCAGTATTATTTCGGAGTTTCAATACACGTTGTATAAAAAACAATACAACTGATTAGTTTTGAAAATATGCAGAATTTTTAGTTTATTTCCTCCTAAAAATCTTCGCAGTTCAACATAAATGGTCAACCAACAGACGTCTCAATCAAACGGTTCATCTGCCACCCGAGTTACATGCCACCAAAGAAGTATTACGACATTGCTCTCATAGAGTTGGACTCAGTCGTTCAGTTTAAGAATAGCCTGCTTCCAGCGTGTTTGTGGCCTTATTCTGACATCAGCAATCTCGGTTCAGAAGGCATATTGACTGGTTGGGGATACACGGAAGGAGGTAAAGGAATATCTAAGCTCACTGATTATTTGTTTACTAGCTTTTGCTTTCGACTTCGTCCACATTGCGGACTCCGCATGGAGTTCGGTTTTTTGAAATCCCGCCCGAATTCTCTGTCTTTTCCGGGTTAAGAGGTAAGCTATGTTCAGCTCCAAGCCCTCAACTATTCTCAATCAAATTATCATGTTGATTGCTGTTGCTGCGTGATTGAAAAACAAACCAACAAGCAACACACTTACAGGTTTATAATATTGAGTAAGGATACTTACGCCTACTACGTCAGACGATCTTCGACGACCTCACTGTTGTACCACAGAACTGCGGGAAGTCGTGAACGAGCGCATCCATCATATCATCAACGCATGGAACATGTGTCAGAAGAACTTTCATGTGCGACTCTGTACTAACGCTGAAAGGCTCTATTTAAAACCAATAACTTGGAGTATGAAGATTAACGAATATTTTTTACAAACAAATGTAGCTATACCAAATTGCTGTGACGCTTCAGGTAAACAGCCTACACAACTTCAAGCAGCAATCGTAGACTTCATTGAAACACCAAAGTGCGATTCGATTCTCAAAAAGTTCCGAAATCGTAATTGGGGTGGATTCCAGGAGACGCAGATGTGTGCTGGGAAACTAAATGGAGGAGTCGACACTTGCCAGGTAATGTTAAAATTAAATACTTACGAAGATATTGGCTATTTATAAGCTAGTTTCAATAACCTTAGATAGGATATTCAAACCAGCTGATCCAAAATCTACGAAATGAAGGACGAAAATTCAATCCAGATATTATATGCACTGCCAAAATTTGGAATGTCCAACCAGCTTCAGTTTTTCTGATCTCTGTCCGGCCATCTCAGATTTCCGTCTCGTCGGACAATGAGAGGGAAGGAATAGAGTTTACATGTATCCACGCACACATTTATGCACTGTAATTTCCGTGGAGTCTGGCCGCCGTGACCGAATTCGGTCGGGAGGACTGTTTTTTTATTTAAAAAAATTAATTCAATTTTCAGGGTGATTCCGGCGGCCCTCTACAAGTGAAGGTTCCATTAAAGACTGAAGGCAATATGTATCAAATCCTAGGAGTTACATCTTTTGGTATTAAGTGTGGACAAAAAAACCGCCCTGGTGTGTACACGCGTGTTTCCAGTTTCATAGATTGGATTGAAGACACTGTCTGGAAGCACAATGATACCACATTAGACACTAAGGTGTACACGAAATGACTAGAAACGGACCTAAGTTTAACCGATACAAAATTAACTAAAACCTCCCCCATAGGTATTGGTGCGTCTTTGCGTCCTGCGATATTGCGATATTTGGTTTTAATTCATTTTATATTAGGACGCATGCATGTACATTTAATATAATAACTCCGCGCTAGAAGTATGTACAGGTATCGCAATAACGCATTGCAATTTTATCGACCGGTACAAACGCATTTATGTGGGAGGTTGCACGCTACTGAAACTGTCGCAACCAAAAAGTGAATGATATTTATAAATTGAAAACATTGTTGTATGTAGTGCCGATTATTTAGTTTATTTGTATATTATATTATAATTAATACTTAATTCTTAATTATAAAAAAATCTTGCCCACGACATTACCGCCATGTGGAATGTTGACTCAACGATTGTAGTTCTGATTGTCGTTTCGATCAATGGTCTTATCGAAAAGTTTCGATCAACACCTAATTTTTGCTTAGTACTTGGATAAAGGGCAGGATACAGAAGGCGGTACTCCTTGAGACGGCACGCATTGTGAGGAGGTTCCTCACTCTGGAGCCCTGACCATTGGCTGCTTGGGTCCCACCCCGCAGCTAGTGGAACACATTTTACTGTATTATTTTTGAGAATCTTATATTGTATTTTTGTAAACATTTTTTAAATATAATATGATGTAAATGTGTGAGAAAATAAATGATAGTAATAATAAAATTTATAATAAAATCTGTCTGTTCTGTAAAATTTCATCGTTTATCGTCAGCCGGACTATAATAACAAATCGATCGACACCTCATTCATCAAAATCGACTTAGTTTAAAACGCTACGGTGGAACATAATCGTACAGACATACATAGATCGTTAAATACTCGTAGCCCTTCCTTTTGCTCTACCTGGGTCAAATAATATGTTAGCTAAGTACTGAACAATATCCTATTATGCATAGTCCTGTTCGAAGGCCAAACTATGTTCTCGATCCAGCTCACGAAGCTGGCCACTCTGGTGTAGACACTGGGCGTGTTGGGGCGGGCGCAACCGAACCCAAACGACGTTATGCCTACTATTTGGTGTAAGTTCCATCGGATGAAGGGGCTTGAGTGCCGCAGCGGGAGCAAAGTCTGCAGGGGGCCGCCCGAATCACCCTGAAAGTTATATATTGTATAGTTATATATTAGTATATTGTATAGTTTTCCGGAATAAAATCCCACTCCTCGGGTTTTCAACTATACCCATACAAAAAATGGTCGTTGGAGTCCCAAGGTATTGGAGTGGCGGTCTCGCGTTGGTGAGCGCAGTGTTGTCCCCGACCAGTTGGACCGACGACGTCAGATGAGTCGCAGGGAGCCGCTGGATACAGACGAGGTGGGACAGGGGATTGTGGAGGTCCATGCAAGAAACTTTCACGTCCATCGGTTGATAAAGAAGAATAAGAAATAGTAGGCTTTTGAATCATTGTTTATCAACATTTCACATTTTACATTTAATAATATGTTCAACTGTTAAATATTCTTTTTCCATGAGCACACTTTTAAAAGTTTTCTTAAAGTAAGTAAAGGCAAATCTAAAATAAGCTGTGGAATTTTATTAAAGAACATGCGACAAAAGGATCTTCGGACTGTCTTGAGGCGCAATTGAGGAATTACGAGTCTATTTCGATTTCTGGGAAATAAGGCTTACCCTGCACGTGTCGATGCGACCGGCGGAGTCGCCCGCGCACAGTTGGTGCCACACGATGCCCCACCACTTGCGCTCGTTCCGCTTCATCTGCAGCATTTCGTCGCAGTCATCCGACTCTATTATCCTTATGTCAGCTTTTTGTAACTCTGGAGAACTTGTGAGGCTGGCTGAAAAATATTTAGAGAGTTTTTCCCCATGTCCAGCAGTGGACGTATATGGCTTGAAAAAGAAGAAAAATATCAACAAGACTCTAAGGCGGGTGCAGCAGCTACTAGCGCCGAACAGGCCAAGAAGCACAAGTATGAAAACCTTGATGGTATAGTTTCATATTTGTGCCTTTTGGGGTGGAGACCCTGGGACCTTGAGCTCGTTTTGAAGAGTTTTTAAAAAAACAGTTTTTGGACCCCTGGGTCCAAAAACTGCAGGTACCTTGGACAAATAATTAGTTTGACCATCCAAAGGGGAAAACTGCCAGTATCTTGAGTGCTATGCCGCGCTGTGGTGACATCGATGAGGTATTAGATTTATTTTAGTTCTAATTTTTGGAAAACTTTTATGACTGGGGTAACAGTTTTACTAGTCCTAGCTTACCAGTTTCAATGACTCCCCAACCAGTGACGGTTCCTTCCTCAGGGTTGGCGAACTGGTTCCAAATACAGGCCGGATGCACTTGCCAACGGAACGCCACTTCTTGGTCCAGTTCCACTAACGCTATGTCGTAGTATTGGCGCGGAGGCTTGTACCGGTGGTGGCTTATGAATCTTCGGATGTTCACGTCGTACGCTGGTTCTCCTTTATCCTTAAAGGGGACATAGATTATTAGGTTGTATAGCTATGTTCATACAACTAAATATTGGTACTCCCTATATAACTAGGGAGTCAAGATTTTTATCTAGGGAGTTGGTGGATTGTAATCAATATTTAGTTGTATTTAGTTCCTAGTTAGCTAGGGAGTTAGTGGTTAGCTATGTTTTAAGCAATTTTGCTATAATTTATGATAAACGTGTCGATAATATGAGGGAATATAGCTTTAAATCTCTTGAATTAATAATGAATGCGAGGTCAAATCAGAAATGCGGAGATCTCTATGAGATCCAACTTTACGACATGGCTCAGCGTGTTACGAAGCTGAAGCCAATAATCTCTGGTCTATGTTAATACTTACAATGTCCATAATATTCTTGCAGCCAAGTCTCACGATCTTCGGCTCCAGCTCGCTGACGGTGCCGTCGGTGCTGGGCACGCAGGAACAGTGCGCTGCGGTCAGCGCGAACCTCTCGCTTATCAGAGAGCTGCCGCACTTGAAGATCCACGTTCCAACCTTTGCCTTCCAACCGAGTGCGCCCTACGGTTTTTTTTTTTAAATAACTTTATGGATTAGTGCTTCACTGCGATTACACCTGATGGTAAGCCTACAGAGCCAAAGATGGTCTGGTCTTGACCCCTTTCCGTTATATGAATAGTGGAATGGGATCAAGATCGTCAGCAATGAGGTATACGATATAGAGACAGGCAGAGAGAGAGAAAATCAAAACTCCGTAGCCGAAAAGAATCAAACAAGACTCAGTAGCCTAAAGGTTAAAGGCACGGACTGAAAACTGAAAAGATGCTTATTCAGTATTCACTCTTGTTTTAAAGGTGTTACGTGGCAGGAAACTTACCATATGCGGGTACTCTCCATAAGACACGTCGCTTCCTCCTAAAATCGGAGTTCTATCAGGTTCTTCTTTTTTACCTAAAATTTATACCTACATAAGAATATGAAATTAACATTAAATCACATCACACTAAATATTATAATGTCTATGTCTGTGTGTTTGTTTATCCTTCACGCCATAACGAATAGGCTGAAATTTAGAATACCTTGGATTACACCTAGGATTTACATATTGCCTACATTTTATCCCGGAAAATCGAAGAGTTCCCGCGGGAATTGAAAAACCTTAATCCACGCCGACGAAGTCGCGGGCTTCAACTAGTTATTTATTTAGTTATATAAAACAATTTCCAATGGGGCTAAAATATTTTTCAACTCACAGATAGGTCTGATGTGGTATGTAGTATTCTCTAAAATTGATTGCATCAATTTTAGAGTTTACCACATCCGCTTTTGGTTAAAATGCACTGATGCAGCAAGAACATCATAAATTCAGCCAATCGTTAAATGACGCAATCAATTTTAGAGATACCACAGCTGGTGTGCCCATTGACGTCAAGATTGGAGCAGTAGCTGAGCCGCAAAAAAGAACGGATAAGGCATTTAGAACAATAACAATTATTCTTCTAAATGCCTTTTATTCGTTCTTTTTTGCGGCTCAGCTACTGCTCCAATATGGTTAAATGTTTTTAGCTGTACATTGTAGGATGACGTACGTACATTGTGTTCTCCTTACATCTTTTCCTTGTTCATATCTTACACGCCAAACGTATTCAAGGCACTCTGAAAATACCATTAAATTACATTATCCCATCACCAAGCCAGTTTCAGTAACCACCTTTAAGCTTGAATGTTTTTAATACTGTTGGGAAGCTTTAGCCGTGACTAACCTTACCAGATTATGTTCTTTTTCTTTCTATAACAAGTGTAAATTTTTTTTTTTTTTTTTAATATGAGCCTTTATGATTGCGTCGTTTTATGGAACCAGTGGTAGATTCATTTGACGATTCGTAAGCACTTTCTAAAAGTTTATTTGAATGAAAAATTACTCTATTCTAATCTATCACTGAATATCCACTGCCAAATTTGAGGTCCATCATCAGACCCAGTGTAGGCAACGGCGATCGTTGTACGCGATACATTGTGTGTTTATAATTTACAATATTCGTAACCCATCATTTCCGAGATATGTTTTGTATCGTTATTATGGGCATTAAGTGTAACTCATTCACAAACTTTTCGTCATGGTATCCTTCATATCTTGTATTTCTTTTTCTTCTTTATCAACCGACAGACGTCCACTGTTGAACTCTTCTGAACTTCCACTGTTGAACTGTTGGTCTCTTGCATGGACTTTCACAGGCCTCGGTCTGTCAGCAGCTCCATGCGACCCGTTTGATGTCGTCGGTCCACCTCGTGGGGAGTCTGTCAACACTGCGCTTCCCCTGCACGAAGCTGCTATGCACATATCTTCCATAAAGATCTCATGTACCCAAGTGTACCCTAACATCAAGCATATTTTTAGCATAGTCTCTAATAATCTGTTAGACTGTTAAAGGGTAGCACATGTGGAGGGTAGGAATTATAAAAAAAAACATCAAGCATATTAAAAAAGTAAAGTAAAAAAAGGCATCATGATGACTGTGTACTTACTGATTTCGCTTATCGAACGTCTTCTTGCATAGAAATCGGGCATTTCTATTTTTGTATCATTGCATGGGTCGTCAGGGAATGTGACGTAGACATTATTATAAATGTCCTATAAACCAAAACAATAGTCATGTTTACTTCTTCTTATCAACTTATATATGTCCACTGCTGGACGTAGGACATGGACCTCCACAGGACTCGGTCTTGCACCGCCTGAATCCAGCGGATCCAGCTTTCGGAATTCATAATTAGAAATTATAAATTCCAAAATTGTCCAGTCGGGAATCGAACCCGAGATCGAGTTACAAAACTACAGCCCTCACCACTGCTCCAGGAAGGTTTGACGACCTTGATGATATGATGATGAATGATAATGATGAATAATGGAACTTATGCACACAAATATAATAAGTGTCCGTAAATCTTTCGTGTATTAAAGATATTATTCTATGTCAAATCATAATAATTACATTTTTACACACGTAGTAGTCAAATCAAAATTGTCAGTCTTCATTCACACATCAGGTACATAATATATGAACTTAGATTATATACTCAAAGACTTAGAATTAATACATACCCCTTTATCGTATTTCGCTAAACAGACGCTAGAAATTATACCTGCAAATATATTATCCAGTATTATAAACATCCTATATACCAATAAGCTGGTTCAATTTTTCACTGAAAAGAATAGGTACTTACTGGCATAATATATAACGAAAAAAAATAACGCCATAATTGTAAAAACACCAATTTAACTGGATTGCTCTACAATTTGTCTTATTTTATGCACATTATAGTTATCAATCACTACTTTTTATTATACATTTCACTTATATAACATTCTACATTCTCACATACACCACATAGTAGGTATTTTGAACATGTCTGTAAGTTTGTTCTATTAAAACGTTCACAAGCGTAATTGCAATATAGAATTAATTGAAACATTTACTACTAGACAGAGCATGTCGCAGAGAAGTCACCCATCGATATAGGTATATAGTATAAACACAACAGTTATTTATTAAGAACACGACATTTACATAATTATATATATTATAAATATTATATACTACGTTCAGATACATACATAAATTATTACATATTATAGATTAACAAACTGTTATAATTGACCTCATGTCGCGTTATAAACAAAACCACGTCCAGCAAATCACAAAACACAATTGTTTATGTGCATCTAGTAGGTATTCAAATTGATAATAATACAATACTTATGAGAACAACTAAGTTCAGGGAACAGTAATCTAAAAATTATTTTATTCGCCTACCAATTTACTATTTACGTAAACTATGACCAATAATAATACAGTACTCATTTATTTTTCCGTCATTTTTCCCATTACGTCATCATTTTAATTTTAAACATCGGGAAAATATTTTAATTCCTCATAACTTTATTATTATAAAATCAAGTTGAGTACAAATAAAATATACATAGATCATAATAATATAATTAATACTAGCTGTTGCCCACGACTTCATCTGCGTTGAATTGCTGATTTCCCGTGAGATTGAGAAGCTTTCCCGTGTGGCCTATCCCTATAAATTCTTCAGAAAGTAAGCTACAGGTGGTTTTTAAAAAAGATTATAAAAAGCAAAAAAATTTCATTGAAAACGTTCAAAAAAGTTTCGGAGAGGACAACTTGAAAGTCTGTTGAAAAATTAAAAAAAAAAGAAGTAACCAATGTTGTACACATTTATTGCAGTAATCATGACTATGATTACGATTATAATAAAAAATCAAACAACAGTCACACATGTTTTTATATCTTTTATTTCAAAAGATCAGCCCTCAGGCCACACAATGCCCTCGATCCAATCAACAAAGCTCGAGACTCTGGTGTAGACGCCCGGCAAGTTGGGACGAGCGCATCCAATCCCGAACGAAGTGACGCCAATCAAGAAGTGCATTGACCCCTCTCGAGTATATGGCAAGGGGATTAAAATTTGTAAGGGCCCTCCTGAGTCTCCCTGCACAAAAAATAATCATAAATGCTGATTTGAATGACATCCCTGACGCAGTGAGTGTTGCGGTCTTAATTATTGTGATCCGATTCCAAGCGAGAACCATTTGGAAATCTAATATTTGTGAAATGTCTCAGATCTGGTAAAGTTACCACCTTTATCACAAGTATTATCAACGACTGACTTCTGAGCACAGGGCTACCCTCAGAGAATGCCTGTCGACTATAGTCAACCACGCTGGTCCAATGCGAATTGAGAGACTTCACAAACCTTCGAGAACATTATAGAGAACTCTCAGATATGCAGATTTCCTCGCTATGTTTTTCTTCACCGTCGAGGCATGTGTTCTCTAATTGCTTACAAGCAAACGTGCCCCCCGATTCAGACCCATCTGATAACTTATTTGTCGATCGATTCGGTTTGTTAACATATATATCGCTCGCTCTGAATCCACATGACAAAAAGAGATAGATATCTAACCGTATCGATACGTTATGTTATCGAACAGGTCTGAATCGCCCTGCTGACTTAAAAGTCAAAGGTACGTGCCTGGGATCGAAAACGTTGATGGGATGCATGAAAAATATTTTCTGCAAAATTTAGGTTAGGAAGTTGGACCAGCAACTTGTCTGTGGGCGTGTCACCCCGTGCCTCGGAGAGTACGTAAAGCTATTAGCCCTGTGCTTAATCTTTCTCCGATTGTGTTAGATTTCCGTTCCCGTCGGACTGTGAGAGTTAACTAATAAAGAGTGCACCCGAGATTTTGCACACACTCGTGCACTATGATATCTCCAGCGCAGATGGCTATTCTCTATGAAGATTGGCCGTTTTGACCGTATTCAGTCGGAAAGACATTATTTTTATACATAAATACTTCACCTGACAAGCATCAACACCTCCAGCCAACTTCCCAGCGCAGATCTGGTGATCCTGTATTCCGCACCACTGCCGATTGCAAGATTGCTGCAGCAAGTTATTGCACAGCTCTGAATCTATGATATCCACCACCGCAGCTTGTAGTGTTGGGGACGTTAGTCTTCTTGCTGATTTAATAGAACAAAATAATAAGTAAAATTAAGTAGAATCAATTAACAGCTAAAAGTATCTAGTAGCGGAGATAGCCTAGTAGACTTCTGTCTCTTTTTCGCTGTTCGATCCTAGGCTCGCACCTCTGATTCTTCGAAGTGTGTTTTGAGCGATTAAATATCACTTATTTTAATGAAATAGGAAAACATCTTGACAAAACCTGCATGCCTTTAATTCTCCATGATGTTTTTGAAGATGTATAAAACCTGCCAATATGCACTAAACCAGCATAATGGATTATGGCCTTAATTCTCCTCATTCGAAAGAGAACTGCGCCCTTTAGGTGGCCGGAGATGGGTGGCTTGCTCGGGCACCTAGAGAGAATGGGGAGGATCGTATTGTGAAAAGAGCACACTTGGGTCATCCAACAGGAAAACGCCTAGTCGGACTTCTCAGATATCGCTGCTTGGACCACGCGAACAAATACCTGCAAGCCCCCAGAAGACCTGATTAGCGAGAAGCGGCACAGGACAAGCATAAGTGAGAGCTTTTAGTATCAAGTTCCTCTTTTATTGACTGAGCTAGCGGAGTAAGTAGTAACTACCTAATATCATTTGTGTCATTAAAAACAGTTCGCATGTATGAAGCGTCAGGTGGGTTGTTCATAAACAATGATTTTATCCAAGAGTACTAACCTGTTTCGATAACTCCCCAACCGGTCAATGTAGCCGAAGTTCCTAGCTTGCTGGTATCAAAATTGTTCCAAAGGCAAGCAGGCTGCACGTTGCTTGAAAATTGTCTTTCTTCCTCTAATTCTATTATTGCTATGTCGAAGTATTTCTTGGGCGATCTGTACTGAGGGTGCACGATGATTCTCAGGATCTTAGCATCTATGGGCCTTAGACCATGCGACCACTGCAATTTGAAAACAAAAAGAAATTAAGAGGTTAGTCACTATCAAGTGACAGTGATTCTTCTCCTTCTTCTTTATCAACTGATAGACGTCCACTGCTGGACATAGGTCTCTCGCATGGACTTCCACAGGCCTCAGTCTTGCGCCGCCTGAATCCTGCGGTTCCCTGTGTCGACAATGGTTGATGCTATCATAATGTCTTAGAGGTAGTCTCTTTGACTGCCACGTTGGTCTACCTAGAAGCTAAGGAATCTGAGTTCTGGGGTTCACGTCCCGTCACGTTTGATGATCTTTATATCTGCTGAATTCTTGCCGGCTCTTACCAGCAGAATCTGCATTCCGAAACGGTGGTAGAGTCTCGACGTGTCATAAGAGCCACAGATTGGCCTACATCTACGAATAAATAACTACGTGAAATAAATAATTTTGAATTTTTATCTTTAATTTCTTAACGGATTTCAAGAATTACACTGATTTATTAGTTATAATCTATTTTTAGTTGTTTATAAGTTTTGACTCAATATTATAAGCTGTTATATTATCCACATTGTGACTCTTCTCCGTTTTTGAAGTTTGTGATAGTAAGTATGATTATTTTACAAGAAAAAAGTTTAAAACTGTAATCCAAATACGGAAAATTGAATGTAAGATGCTTCACATAATTATTTTAAGGGAACGATAAAACTACTTAATACATAATGCAAAATAATTTCAAATAAAAGATTTAAATGAAAAAACATGCTTGATATTGATTTTGTTTGTATAAAATGTAGCCTATGTCACCCGGACCATAATAATTTTACTTTGACATTTTATTTATCGAAATCGGCTTATTAGTCAAGGCGCAACGGTGAAACATACATAAATAAAAAAATCCATATCTACATAAAAAACATACATACATAGACTTCTAAAATCATAGCCCTTCCTGATGACTATGCCGGAGTCCAGTTAAAAAGAACTTACACTGTCTATGATATTTTTGTCTCCGAGCCGAACTATTTCTGGGTCGATGCTAACGATGTTAGTATCCAATCGAGATGATTTGGAGCAATGCGCCGCCGTCAGCATGAACTTGGAGCTGATCAGGCTGGCTCCGCATTTGAATACCCAAGTGCCATCTACTGCTCTCCATCCGATGCCGCCCTTCAGGAAAAAATAACTTTTCTATTAGTATATGAAATGAAATGAATACACTTTATTGTACACCACATTACATAATAGGAACAAAAGATAAAATTAACTTAAAGTAAATTAAAGGAATGTGAGCACAAATGGCGGCCTTATCGCTAATAAGCGATCTCTTCCAGACAACCATGATGCATGGTGGATATTATGAAAGGAATGAAACTGAGGGTGCACACAGGACAGGATTGGTTCTGATGGGATTCAATCTTTGTGTGGGGGGGGGGGGGGGAACTAGAATTCGAAAAGTTACCATATGCGGATATTCTCCCGGCAAAGCGTCCCGCCCTCCTATGGCAAAATGGGGTCTATTGGGACCTTGATTTCTTCTCTTGTATTCCAAGCCTGTAACAATTTATTCTCCATGAAAATCCATATCACTGATCTATATTAAATACAAATACACTGGACTGGCTATAATATAAAACGTGATAACAAATCATCTGTCTATTGTATCTTGTCTTATCTATTATATATAAATAAAAATAATTTTAAACTTTTATCCTCTCTTCTCAATCTAGATGTATTAGTATGTACCTAATATTTTTGTAACACTTACATTCATTATTTCTGTCGTTTTGATCGTCTCTATTTTTTCGTTCCCAAATGTATTCTAAGCATTCTGAAAAGACAAGTGAGAAATTAGCAGTGAATAAGTCAAATTCTACAAATTGAGTATCAGTTCAAGGAAAAAAGTCGTGATATATATGAGAAGTTCGACTATCCACCGAACTATGTGGAATCAATGTTCCCGTTTTTATAGCAATTCAAAGATGTATATAAAATTTTTCAGCTCTTCACAGCCTCTGTTTTGGAGAGTCCAGGGTCTGATCCCACTCTGACTTTTCGCAGTTATGTAGGTATGTGCGTTTTAAGCTATTAAATTAATAATTGTTATAACCGTGAAGAAAAACATTGTTAGGAAATCTGCATGCCTTAGAATTCTCCATAATTTTCTCAAAGGTATGTGGAGTCTATATTCCGTTTTTGCCTTGTGTGGTAGAATATGGCAGTAGTAGTAGTATAATTAGGATTCTGCATGTTGTGACACATCTAATAAGTTCTACATTTCTACATTTAATTATGTTTGGTTGTGTAGTTTTTAAGTCATTTTAGGAATGTTTTGGTTGTCCAAATAAATATAAATAAATACTACTCAAATTGAAACCATTGCTTCTTAAAAATCTGTACAAAGTGGTAGGATAATTTCATACTGACTCGCTTCACTTATTCTACGGCCTCGTGCCCTAAAATCAGGCTTTGGTGGGTCGTAAGGATCGCACGGATTGTAATTGCTCTTCGGCGACGGTCTCACTGTTGTAAGCTTGGATCCGAGCCCACCTTTAATCTGTGCCAAAGATAAAATATGAGTAATCAATGACTGACTCGTAAAAGACGACCTCCGTGGCTCAGTGGTGAGCGCTGTGGTCTTATAACTTGGGAGGTCTCGAGTTCGATTCCCGACGGGACAAGTTGGGAATTTATAATTTCTAAATTATTTCTGGTCTGGTCTGGTGGGAGGCTTTGGCCGTGGCTAGTTACCACCCTACCGCCAAAGACGTGCCGAGAAGCGATTTAGCGTTCCGGCACGATGTAGAAACCGATTAGGGGTATGGGTTGAATGTACACTGCCATACCCCTTCCAAGTTAGCCCGCTACCATCAGCACTTGCCATCAGATGAGATTGCAGTCAAGGGCTATCTTATCATCGAATAAAAGGATACTTATAGATTTTAAGTAGAGAAGGCATACACTTACATTAGGCGATTCTCCTCCCCAAACCCATGGTTGATCTTGCTGAAAAGATTACAAAAATGGTTTTATAGTCACTATCTTAAGTAAAAAAATAGTCGTATGTTCCTGTCGATCCTTTAACAGTTAAATTATATGAAGTTAACGTTCAACTAGTTAGTTGTATGATGAAATAAATTGTTATATTACAAGAATTCATTTCAATATTTCATATTGAAATGCGCCCTGCCTATTTACCTTATGGTTAAGGACGCCTTTTCACAGAAACGGAGTGGAGCGGAGTGTTCAGTGAACCAATCACATTTTTGATCACGTGATAAAAATTATGATGTCATCTATCGACCGATGACCGATGTTATTGGTCTGCTGAGCACACAGACGCTTCAATGGACAGGCAGCCTTAGAATCCTGGATAAACAGGGAGGGACGAGGCGGTGGCGACCAGACCACCCACGTTTAAAGCAGTATTATTTCAATATTGTTTTGAGATGTCATAAAATGACAACCTTTAGGTTTTTATTGTAAGAATAATCTTACAATAAAATTATTATAGTTAGTTAGTAAAATTATTAGAATAGTTATTATAGTATGTATGTTATCCCAAAACAAAATGAAAATAATACTGCAAGCGAATTTCAGCCAAATCGGTTCAGCCGTTTCGACGTGATTGAGTAACAAACATACAAACTTTCGCATTTGTAATATTAATAGGATAATAGGATTGCATACCCGTTTTAATCGTTGTGATATATTGAGCTGCAAAGTCGCTTCAATGGGACTATATTCTGTTGCTGCAAATAAAATTACCTCCTCTTAAACTTTATTAAAAGTAATGAGTTTGTTAAAAAATATTTGACTTTCGACAGCCGCTGTTAAGAATTTTGATAAAAAAATGTATCGCTCGTTTTGTATTCAAAAGGGCCACAAATAATACAATCCTTTTTTTAATCGACTATTAAAAGGAAACTGAAAACATGGATTTAATTTTGTTTTCTATATTTTTTTTCGATAATAAAATGATAATCCGACGAATCATTTATGATTCATGATAAGTATGATATGAGTACCTAATCCGATTTTTAGATTTTTTGAATTGTGGCCGTTTAGTATTTAATGAGCGATATTTATCAAAATAGTTTCAGCAGACTTTATACTCTCTGGTATATAGTGTATTATCTATGCTTTATACCTACTACAGCTCGTATTTTAGAAAATGACAGCTGAACTGTGTGAAAATGTTTGAACAAAAAATCATTTTAAAACAAGTTGACACCCACATTCGATAAAACTTGCACAAATCAGCAAATCAAATTGATAAGAGATTTAATATCAACTTCGAACAGTTACAGTTATTCCATCCGAATTCAATTCTGCAAGAAGTTGCGAAAGTTTACCTACTTGCCAGGAGACCATCCGCAATACAAATAGACAACTTTCTAAAAAGTGAATGTTTAGTATGGTCCTACCCATACAAAAATCACGTCAATTCGTACCTCTGCTGCGGTATGATTGAAAGACAAACCAACAAACAAAAACACATTTTCGCATTTATAATATTCAATATGCATAAATTGTTTATTTTTACACTATATTACCTAAATTAAAACACAAGATACATAATATCCTTTTAAACCACATGCTTAGAACTCTTTGCACTCCCTGTTCACCTCAACACGAAAACATTATGAGAACAGGTTATTTTTGTAGCGAAAGCCGGTTTTAATAAGACTTGTTGAATATTGGAGGTATTCAACAAATACCTCCTTCATGACATGTCAGTTATCTGACGAACTATGAGACACTATTATTAATTTGCATTCTCTGACTGTATGTAGTATTTAGTATATCAAGTTTGGTTCAGATCGAGCGTTTTTTTAAACGTGTCTTTCGTTTATTCGTTTTCAGTTTCGTAATAATATCTAGATACCTACCTGCATGACGAAAATTTCGCTGAGCTATGCCTATTTTGTCAATCCTGTGTCTCACTCAACTGAGCCTTCAGACTGGACCATCGGCATCGAGAAAGACATCGAGAAGAGACAGACGAGAAGTATTTTGACGAGAAGTATTTTGACCGTTTGCCTCATTCAGCAATTCATCGGTGCTTTTAATTTGCAACCATTTTAACGTACGTTAATGATTTTTAATGAACGTGTAAAAGAGCGTCGAAACGCTCAGTCTGCTAGAAGCAATACAAGAAAACCGGTTCCGCATACATTATGACGAGTGGTGACCTGCTCACCTCTCCTTGAGAAGGGAACTCCCGAAGCAGAAAATAACTGCACTTGAATGAACAATTCATTGTTTATTTCTACGAGTGTACATAAAATTAATCACTATTTAATAAGATAATTTACGAATACAATTATATATAGATACTAGCGGACACCCGCGACTTCGTCCGCGTTTCTAAATCACCACCTTTTAGGTTGGCAGAACCTCTTCAGCATCAGGATTGAGGAGTTGGGTCTTGGCACAGATTAGGGGTAGGTATGGGTTAAATATATGTACATTGCCATACCCCGTCCAAGTTAGCCCGCTACCATCTTTGATTGCCTCGTCACGCACCATAAGGTGAGATCGCAGTGAATGACCATGTCATCGAATAAAAAAATACTCTGTAATTTTAATGTGACTGCGTCTCAGAATAGGAGGATCAGGCCGGCTCAAGAGAGTAAACTATATACGTCGGCTAGACAAATCACTCTCTCAAATGGAAGATTACTGTAAAGCTGGACACGTCTTACGTGGCCACGTTACGCGCGGCGAATAGGAAAAGCTTCAGGCCGGGTGCCACTGAGCTCTATAATTAAACTATGATTAACACTGGGGAGGCTGCTGTCCTGCCTGGTTCTGGAGTTGGACCTACTTGATTGACGCCATTTTGGCGTGTAAGCAGTCAAGCAACTGCCGCTACCCCGAGCCCCGTGCCGCGTGTCGCCGACATCGCAGAATCGCCGGAGTCTGCGAATTCTTCTCAGTCACCGACTCCGCCTTAATCTCATCACTCTTCGGCAGCTCCAACTTCGCGAAACCACGAGGACCGGACTCGATACCCGCGCGCCGCACCCCGCGTGCGTAGCAGCGCCCGTTAGTGCCGCCCGCGCGCCGTGTTTGTCGTGTTTTTTTTAAAGAAGCAAATGTAACATGATAACCATCTCTTTCTAATATGAAGGCACAATTAATAACAAACAAACGACATGACAAAGAGGGAATGAACGTTCCACACACGTGGTTTGAGGTTATCTCTAATAAGCAGGTGATAACGTCCGGAGAATTAATTGATTTTCATAGCATTGGTTTTTTTATTTAATTTGTTAAATAAATTCGTAACAACTTAAGGCTAGCGGAAAAGAAAAGATTTTGTTTGGAATTCTTAACATTTTATTAATGATTTTAAACTTATTTCGTGGTACAATTACACCTAGGTACATGAACGATATCTACTTAAGATTTGATTTTCAATGGACGGCCAAACTTGGTAAAATGACCCGAATATTTGACTCAACGCAATGTTGATCATATTATTATCATCGCTTCGATTACGGAGAATACCTACAATGACGTGATATAGACGAAAATATGAAATAGGTACATAATAGTCTCCTAAAGGCAAACCTAGCCGAGTTGTACTTACAGCTAATTATATCAGTTTATAATTTTATTACTATCTTGCTTAAGTATGCACCGTGCACTTCTTTCACTTGGGGTCCCAAGGTATTGGAAGTGACGTCGTATCGGAAACGTATTATCGGCGGTCTAGCCACTGAATGTACAGATAGAATGGACAAATGAATTACAGGAGGGAAAAGCAACACTAGATTAGAAGTTTGAAAGTCTATAAAACTTATGTCCATAGCTGTGGACTATCAGTTGACGTCAGATACAATGAAATACAAAATTGCTTATTCCCTCAAATTTTCTAATATCCATCCCATATATTTTGTCACATCAGTGTACACCACTGGTAATGCAGAGCGGCATTGCTTGGGTCCATAGGAAGCGATGCCGAATTGAACCACACGTATTGAATCATTGTAGTCGGATTCCAACATCAAGGGTCCTCCAGTGTCAACCCCGCAAGAGGTCATGTTTTCACCAGCACAGATCGATGTTTCCATGATTGATGATCGTTGTTTTTGGTATCTAAAATTATTAAATAGAAATGTGTAATTTCTTCTTCAAAAAAGAATTTTCAATTTGATGCGGGTAAGTATGTTTTTACTACACTGGTTGGTACTACTCGTATTCACTACCTTTATTTACCTCTTTTAATAAATATATAATATTTTTCCTTTAAAAAAATTGGTGAAGATCCTTAGAGATGAAGGATGGGGCTCTAGGACAGAAGAAAATCACTCAAGTTCAATAAGTAAAGTAAATAAATAAAATTATAAAACAAAAATAAATTGTATAGAAGTTATAGGAAGTTCTCTCAACGATGTCACCCGAATATCTCTCGCTACCGCTCATGTATCGGTCGTATTATCGCATAATATCATGATGACGGTATGACGCTTTTTACACGTATGGAAGTCGCGAGCAAAGCAAGCCGTCAACCTCCGTAGCATAATTTATGAATGTGTAGTATTTGAAACAGCAAAAATAGGCAGGGAATCGAGTCTTCTGGAGTTTATGCTCTAATATTCACTCGATCAAAATTAGCAATTTCAAAATACGAGCGACAATCTGACAGTAGAGTTTTAATAAGAAGTGTTATTATTTAAAATTCCTATTTTAACTTAGTGTGGACCTTGCGCAAGTACGAGGATAATATAGCCGCTGGACAGCTATATTGTCGAGTACATCGTTTGCCGTACCAATGAACGACACGTGCAGATACCTAAAGGTGTAAAAAGAAACAAAGAACACACCTATTGTAATAATGATTGCAAACGTCGCCGGTCAGGATTGGAACCGTAACCTTCATCAGTATACTAGAAGAAGTCTCATTCCCCGTAATACCCCATCCCGCGACCGTCCCATTCTTGCCTGCGAGTTCCAAGTTGCGGAGGTTGCTGTACACTGGCAAACAAACCGGCCCGGCATTATCTGAAAACAAAAATAATTTAATCACTATTTTATAGTAAGTGATATTAATTTGCACATAGCACGTAGTTGTAGCTATCTAGTTTTCTTTATAGCTCAAATTTTGACCTTTGACCCCGAATAACTTTTGTAGCACGCATAGGATCGATGGGAATTTTAAAAACTTTATTGCTAATGATAAACCCCAGCTCTCCACCAATATTTGGCTCTGTGGGGATTTTTGTTATTTTAAATGTCTAGGTATATTGACCGGACTATATTTAATGTACAGAATTCGTCCCATTATAGTTTTATTATAAGTAGGTACTAGCTGATTCCCGCAACTTCGTCCTTGACGAAGTTATGGAGCAAAATCAGCAGGATAAACAGTATCATATATCAGCCGGAGTATCAGCTACCACTATACCAAATTTTATTCAAATCTGTTCAGTAGTTTCCTCGTGACGCGCTTATAGATAGACAGACAGACAGACAAAAAATTAAAAAAAAAAAAATTTTCAAAAGAAATTTTCAAAATATATTTAATGTACAGAATTCATCCCGTTACAGTTTTATTATAAGTATAGATGTAAAAGTTTGGATGCATGAATGGATGGATGGAAGGATGTTTATTACTCATTAACTCCGCAACGACTGACCGATTTGGCTGAAAGGAACAGAGATAGATCATAGTCTGGAACAACACATACGCTACTTTTGATCGCGGATCTTGGAGATCGTATTACGGAATTCCATGAAAAAACTGAATAAGAAAAAGTAGTATTTAAGTTAGTAATCCGCCAAACAGAAAAAAAACTGAATGGCAACACGCGCCACCCGCGCTGTACACCATCGTTTCTCCAGAAAAGAAGAAACACCGGAATAACACAACGCTAACACGTAGCTCCACACAAACACCCTATAACATAATAATTCATTTAATTTTGTGTCTGACTAAACTCTTACCCATCCTCCTTTGTGGCACTGTTAAAAACTTACTTCTCATAGTAATAGCTTTATTGACGCGAAGCAGCGCGATATCGGCCTCTGCTGGTTGCTCTTCTATAAAATGAGGATGCGGTATAATTTCCTCTACCTCTAAATCCTAGAACAGAACGCAGAAGTGAAATGAAACATCCATCAACTAAAGGAGAATAGGCAGAAATGTATGGAATCCAGTCTAAGAAGTAATTAAAATAAGCGACATATCATCGTGCTGAATCATGTCTGGTACCGTGTTGAAACAACATTATATAAACATGTCACGGTGTTTCAACACCGTAGCAGGAGTAGTCTGATGACTGATCTGCATGCCGATATGGCCAGGTTAGGTGGCAGTTACGATGCAATGGAGAATGTTATTAGGTATGCAAAATAGCTTGAAAAGTCAAAGTAGAGCTTATAGGTATACAAGTGCATACGAATGCATAACGGATTGCCTGGACTGGGGTTTTTAGTCCTCGATTAAGATAAAACGACGATATATGACTAAAAAGCAAAAAATAAATTAAAAGTAATTTTTTTTTAAACAACCTTTTATTTATATGCGCTAAAAAAATAAAAAATTAAAATCTTTTAAAACTTATATATACTATTAATATATATCTACTCCGTTGATGCGTTGCTTCATGATTAAAGTAAAAACTAACAAACACATTTTTGTATTTATAAAATTATATTAACGATTTTAGAGATGACGCTGACTTGCTGATTTACTCGTATAAGCTCTCAATTACTTTTACAAATTTTACCTGAATTTTAGACTCGCATATCATATTTTTGAAATCTCCTTGGCAATCAGTTTTTGTATTATAATCGTGCTCTCCAACGCGTACTCCAGCTATGTTCTTGAGTTTACCACGTGTGATGACGCAGTGGGCAGGCGCTAGGATGTATCGCGAGTTGATAATACTCCCTGCGCAATTGAACTCCAGTCCAAAACCTAAAATACGAGTATCAAACTATTCATTTAGTTAGTTTTCGTCTTCGTCATCGTAGTAGTCATTGCCAAAAAAAAAAAAATGGCCATTGCCGGACACAACCCAGCAGAGAGTAGTGACAGGCTAGGAAGAGTGGAGGAAACGTCTGCATCGTGATGAAACCCACACGTCTTCAAATTTTCCATAATGTTCTCCAAGGGGAATGAAGTTATTCAACACTTAGCCAGCATTATGGACTATGGCTTTAGTTTCCAGGACCTAACTCTTCAATCCTGATGCTGCAGGGGTTCTGCTCACCTAAACTATGGGGATTTAGGAACTGTCACTTGTGAATTGAAGAAGTGGGTGAAGTTACGGGCTAGTCAGAAAATATGAAGAGAACCTTAGGAGAACCATAGTCATGGGCATAGCTTAGCCAGCGCCAATAGTAGCATGAAGATGAAGTGGAAATGGGTGGGCACATATTTCCAAGAGCTAATCGCTGCTTCCAAGGTGCTAGAGTGACGACCCCGCACCGGGAAGCGCAGTGTTGGCAGACTCTCCACTAGGTGGACCGACAACATCAAACAAGCCGCAGGGAGCCGTTAGATGAAGGCGGCGCAAAGCCGAAGCCTGTGGAAGTCCATGCTAGAGACCTTTGTTTATCAGTGGACGTCTATCGGTTGATAAAGAAGAAGAAGAAGATAAGAGGACGGCCTCTTATACTTACGTGTGTTGTAAGAAATGAGAGTCATCCAAGGGAACTCGTATAGCATCGCAACCTCGCTGTTGATTATGCTTGAGTTCCCGCAGGAGGATGGCAGCAATCCTATGTTCCGATGATTTTCGATGGGATCTACTATGGGATCCACTGGGGGATCTGTTACTTCAAAATAGAATAGAAAGTAAGCAGGTTCATTAGTTTACAATGAATTTACAATGAATTTAATTAGGTACTAAGTAAAAGTAAAACCTTTGCGTTTTAGCCATAATTTTATGTTTAGTAAAATTAGTACGGAAGAGTTTTCTTGATGATCGATCGAATGAAATAAATCCAGTTCAAACAATAATTTCGATAGGTAATATTTCGGCGTGTATTTTTTGTAAATTTAATTAGTAGTAGTTTTAATTTATTTACTTAAGTTATTTATTTAAGTTTTATAACTCACGATTTTACGATTAAAAATAAACACTTTGGTAATAAGTAGATAAGCACTTGTATCAGAGGCGTAACTATAGGGTGGCATTTCGGCAAAATGCCACGGGCCCCAGCCGGAAGGGGCCCCGGTCAGAGAGAGCCAGCGGGGAGAGATGATCCTAACATTTATAGCCATTCCTGTGGCTACGGCTAGCCATAGTCGGCACTAGGGATGTAAAGCGGTAATATTACTTTCGTAAAATTCGGTAATTTACCATATTTTACGTAAAATATAAATAAATTACGTAAATTACGGTAAAATTGGGTAAAATACGATTTAACTCTTACTAACAAAACTATTGTGACCCACACTTTTGCTTGATTTCGTGGCATAATTTACTAAATGCACGTATAGTGCAGTCAGTCAAAACAATTCAACTGATCTGATCGCCGATCAGTGTTGTTCCTGACAAATTTGGAGTTGCCGTATTCTAACTCTAAAGTTGCCGTATTTTTAGGGAAAATTAAGAAAATTGCCGTATTGTACAAAATATAAATTATTCAGAAGGTTAAAATTAAAAAAAAAACATGAAATACATGTTGTTTACAAATATTGCACTAATTTTCAATTAAAACTTAAAAAGTATTCGTAAATTAGCTTTCACTGATAGATCGTACCAGTAGGTACTGGATCGTACATAAAGCAAAACAAAGCATTAATGATTAAATGACAAAACCACAATAGTTTACCTATTATAATAAATTATAATTATTATATAGTGCACAGTAACAGTTATTCCGGGGATTCCCCATATATCCTAGAACATACCCGAGTAAAGTTGAAGAATCTACTAGAATGAAGAACTAAAATTTTAGACATTAATTTCTCAGTTATAAGGTTGAATCTATTTGAATACCATTGTTAACCACCTGTTAACGTTTGACGTTTCTGATCGTGGCGCTTCTACTTTATCTGTGGCGAAAGTACTCGTTGATCTATGGTTCACAAGTTGGTGCGTTCCATTATACGAAATATTTTTTTTTTGTTTACTTTCGTCAATTGCCGTATATTTCAATACGGTAATCAAGTAGCTGCCGTATACCGTATTTTTGTTGCCCAAGAGACCTGATTGCCGTATATTACGGCAATTGCCGTATCAAATACAACACTGTCGCTGATCGGCTTGCCGAATGCTCACTGTTCAGTCGGAATGGCAACAGCGCAAAACATAAAGGCAAACTGCACTAAACGGCAACGTCGCATCGTGCAAGTCGCGCCGCGCGACTCGCAGTACGTAAGCATGTTTCAACTACACGCTCGTCTCACCCCCCGCTATACTTTTCAGCATACATACGTAGCCGGTAATTTTACCGTAATATATATAAATTACCGTAAAATATCCGTATTTTACTAACTTTTTCAGTAAAATTACGTAATTTTGCAACCGTAGTCGGCACTAGTGCCGAGCGATAATTTTCAAAATTAAAATTGATATAAACTAAATTCTTTGGGACAAGAAAGGTTACGCACAGTAAATTGATTTAGCAAAAGGCTAAGTTGACTGGAGCCTTGGGCAGCAGATTTTAGGGGCGGTAGATTTGGGGCCAAAATTTTTATTTATGTCTTACAGAAATTAAAAAGATACATATTTGTATAGGTACCTAAATGTCATTAGGTCCATAAACCGAATATAGGTACCCCAATAACAATAGCTAAATAGTTTGAAGGGCCGACTTTACCTACGATGCCGGGTGTGCGGCGCATACAAGCGCAGGGTCTCAAGCGCCAAAAGTACAGGACTATGTAGTAGATATGGCGTAGTGCAAAATAAAAAAAACGTTGCTATTGTAGGTGCCAAGTATGGACTACTAAGTGCCGTAATGCAATCATAAAAAAATTCAAGCTCGCTTCGCTCTCGAAAATGTCACTTTTACGTTTCGATTGTACTCGTAGGTGCCAAGTATGGACTACTAAATGCCGTAATCATAAAAATTTTAGAGGTCGCTTCGCTCGCGAAAATGTCGCTTTTACGTTGCTATTGTAGATGCCAATAATGGACTACTAAGTACCGTAATGCAATTATAAAAAAATTTGCGCTCCCTTCGCTCGCGAAAATGTCACTTTTACTTTTCTATTGTAGGTGCCAAGTATGGACTACTAAATGCCGTAAAGCAATCATAAAAAATTTCGCGCTTACTTTGCTCGCGAAAATGTCACTTTTACTTTTCTATTGTAGGTGCCAAGTATGGACTACTAAGTGCCGTAATGCAATTATAAAAAATTTCACGCTCACTTCGCTCGCGAAAATGTCGCTTTTACGTTGCTATTGTAGATGCCAAGAATGGACTATTAAGTGCCGTAATGTAATTATAAAGAATTTTGCGCTCGCTTCGCTCGCGAAAATGTCACTTTTACATTTCTATTGTAAGTGCCAAGTATGGACTACTAAGTGCCGTAATGCAATCATAAAAAATTTCGAGCTCGCTTCGCTCGCAAAAATGTCACTTTTACATTTCTATTGTAGGTACTAAGTATGGACTACTAAGTGCCGTAATGCAATCATAAAAAATTTCGCGCTCGCTTCGCTCGGGAAAATGTCGCTTTTACGTTGCTATTGTAGATGCTAAGAATAGACTACTAAGTGCCGTTATGCAATTATAAAAAATTTCGCGCTCGCTTCGCTCGCGAAAATATTACTTTTACATTTCTATTATAGGTGCCAAGTATAGACTATTAAGTGCCGTAATGCAATCATAAAAAATTTCGCGCTTGCTTTGCTCGCGAAAATGTCACTTTTACTTTTCTATTGTAGGTGCCAAGTATGGACTACTAAGTGCCGTAATGCAATCATAAAAAATTTCACGCTCACTTCGCTCGCGAAAATGTCGCTTTTACGTTGCTATTGTAGATGCCAAGAATGGACTACTAAGTGCCGTAATGTAATTATAAAAAATTTCGCGCTCGCTTCGCTCGCGAAAATGTCACTTTTGCATTTCTATTGTAAGTGCCAAGTATGGACTACTAAGTGCCGTAATGCAATCATAAAAAATTTCACGCTCACTTCGCTCGGGAAAATGTCGCTTTTACGTTGCTATTGTAGATGCTAAGAATAGACTACTAAGTGCCGTTATGCAATTATAAAAAATTTCGCGCTCGCTTCGCTCGCGAAAATATTACTTTTACATTTCTATTATAGGTGCCAAGTATAGACTATTAAGTGCCGTAATGCAATCATAAAAAATTTCGCGCTTGCTTTGCTCGCGAAAATGTCACTTTTACTTTTCTATTGTAGGTGCCAAGTATGGACTACTAAGTGCCGTAATGCAATCATAAAAAATTTCACGCTCACTTCGCTCGCGAAAATGTCGCTTTTACGTTGCTATTGTAGATGCCAAGAATGGACTACTAAGTGCCGTAATGTAATTATAAAAAATTTCGCGCTCGCTTCGCTCGCGAAAATGTCACTTTTGCATTTCTATTGTAAGTGCCAAGTATGGACTACTAAGTGCCGTAATGCAATCATAAAAAATTTCGCGCTCGCTTCGCTCGCGAAAATGTCACTTTTACATTTTCGCGATTATTCTAATAATAATTAAACCATAATCTATTGCTCAATTACAACAGTAATTACAGTATTTCAAAAAAAATTTGATTTATAGACAAAAGTTATTAGATTCCGTATTATTTATAAAATAATAACATTTAATTCTTTCAAAATAATAATACTTTCTTCTATTCTCTTGCAAAATATGCTACCTAGTAAGTCTACGTCTTCATTTTTAGGGTTTTGTGACGGCTAAGTTAGATGTAGGTATCTTACCTGTGCGAGCGAAAATAATTTGACTGCTGGAGAGCACGGACACACAGAATAGAAGTTTGGACACAAACATGATTGAACCCAATCAATAAAAAATATTAGTATGTTTGCAATAAATTATTTGAATCAAATTTTTAGATTTTTTGTTTATTTATTTTGATATACTAAAACATTAATTATGTGGTATCGCTTCGAAGTTATTTTGCTTACTGAGATTGGCTATTTTAAATATATCAATTTATATGATATCAGACTGGGGTGAACATATTGAGATAATTTGGAGACTTTTGGAATTAATGGGCATTATAATAATTTTCTTATATATACAAAACTTACATCTTTTAACACAATTTGGTGGTGGTTCTGGAAACTTAAGATTTGGGAACCTATTGCAGCACGAAATTGGAATTTCAAAACATCCTTTCTTAGTAAGTAACTACGTCATAAAAGGAACCTACAGCATCCAACAGCATCAGGATTGAGAAATTGGAGTTCAATGGTCTATTTGTAATTATTGGTTATGGCCGAGACCCTCATATATGTTACGCATATATATTAAATTCATTAACTCTTATGCGAATGAATAGCTGCTATTCGTAAGGAGTTCCGCCCTCTATCTCCGATACTGCTTATCAAACCTCCACCAAAACTGGGCAAAATATATTTGATTGTAAACACTTTGAAATAAAAAAAAAATCACATTCGGTTTCGATTTGACGAAGTTATGCAGCAAAATCAACAAAAACTTTCATCCCCTATCCCGGATAAACCTTATTGTTTATCAGGATAAAAAGTATCCTATATATTGACCCGGAACACCAGCTACCTCTATACCAAATTTCATTCAAATCCGTTCAGTAGTTTTCACGTGATGCGCGCACAGACAGACAGGAAGACAAAAAATAAAATAAAAAATTGTTTTGGGCTGAGAATCGTAAAGCATCCTCTAATTTTACGCACATGGGCAATAAAGAGCAACACCTCATCAATTGAAAAGTTAACTTTATTCCTTTACATTATGTATGTTTGTTAATGTACAGAATTCGTCCCGTTGCAGGTTTATTATAAGTATAGATATACTTGAATTTATCCCAGAGCAGCAGAGGATTTACGCTGAATTTTTGAGATTCTAACTTCACGCGAAATGTCTGACAAGTTCGTGCTTACGTAAATATGTTTGCCAAACTAATTTTTTTTAGAGACATAACGTATAGAGATCCGTGAAGTTCCAAAGCTTTAGTTAACCATTTTAATACATATATTATAATAATATCATCATAGAGGTCAATGGAGGCTATCATACGCAGAAGTCACAATAGACTTTTATCTACAAGCAATTGGTTTTTTTGATGATCAATACCTTTAAATAACCCAGGTGGCTTCATAAAGTTTCTCAATATTTCCTTAATGAAAAAAGAGCTTCAGAAATACATAAATACATAAAACCTAAATAAAAATACATTATAAATACAAAAGTAGGTAGGTATTTTTGTTTTTTGGTTAGTCCAGAAAAATTGCAACGGATATTACAGGACGTGGACACTGGACAGTGTCATATAAGCTTCTTTTTATTTCGAAAAAACATACTTCTTTTTATTTCGGCTTTCGCGGGGTTAATAAAAAACTTCGTGCGGCAAATGCTAGTTTAGGATATGTACAAAGAACTTGAGGCGACGTCCTTTATGGGCGCAATGGGTACTAGCGCCGCACAGGCCGAGAGACGCAAGTATAAAAACCTTGATGGTAGTTTATTATATTCGTATCTCTTGGGGTGGATTCCCTGGCGATGGCGCCGCATTATGGGTGCAAACCATAAGATCCGTCTCATAAACGCCAACGGGACGATACCGTCCATCCGTCTGTCTGTATGTCTGTCAGCGGGCCGTATCCGTAATAAGAAGATAGTTAAAATTTTCAGAGAATATGTCTTTCTTATTCTGTAACCACTAAGTATAACAACAAATAATAAAAATAAAAATTAATTTAATTTAAAGGGGCTTCTCTACCAGAAGTGTGTTACTACCTAATATTCTATTTTGCGCTTTAGGTCTTTGCGTTTTGTGAGTATATAACTCATTCCTAGTAGAAATCAATGTTTTTGAACTAGAACCCTCACAAAATGCTCAAAATATTTATATAGACAGCTGTCAATATCAGAACTTGTGCATAATTTATGAAAAAAAGAAATCAGAAAGACACAGTATACATATATCCTTCTTATTTAGTTTATGAAATATCTTTTAAATTTGTCCAATATTGATGGAGGAAATAGTACCTAGAGAGCCAAACCTCGAATTATGACTTTTTAAGGCTATTCATTCAGATCTACAGTTGTTCTTATTGCACGAATGTGCTTTAAGAGCGCTTGTAATGGTAAATCTTCAGATGCAGATTTGATTTTTACAGCAGTAGATCAAGTTTTAACTATCCGAAAAAAAAACAGCCAAAAATTACATCATATTTCCAAGGGACGATATTCAGTGGAAACATAAAATAATGGTTCGACAAAAAAAAACCCGAAGTTAGGTTTAATTTTTAAACAATTTGCATTTATTTTCAATGTGTTGCATACAGGTTGCATATTACAGGGCCGAAATTTTTATATAAAGTTCCTATACATATTACTAAGAGATGATAGAGCCATTAAAAAAATAATATCTTACGAGTTATTAGAATACCTGATGTATTTGCTTGTGAATTTGGCACGCCTACACGCTAGCATCTGTCGCGTTTGAAACGAGATTTTGGTTACGTTTTATTTCATCTATCGCGGGGATTTTTTCTGACATTTTGCGCATTGTTAAGAACAACTACAGAGCTACAGCGATAGTTTCTTCAAACACCTAATTTTTAAAAGTCTCTCCAACTGCATTTCCTCAGCGGGACATTCTCACTTCATTCTACAGTACAGTGGAGTGTTCGCAAACAATCACGTACATACATAGACTGCTAAAATCATAACTTCCCCTTCCCTTTGTTTTAATTCTTTGGTTTCGACGTAGTTGGGTAAACAACCAAGTAGCAATAAAAGACCAAGAATATGTACAAATAAAAATAAGTTAACAACAAACATTTAAATCAAATTGAGCTCTAGTATGAGGCCAAGTGCGATGCGGACTCGCACAAAAAGGGTTTCGTAAAGATTTAACACAAGTACTTTTAATTTAGTTTTTTTTTTTCATTTTTATTTATAGCGGCAATAGAAATTCTGCAAATATTATAAATGCGAAAGTTTGGATGGATGGATGTTTTTTACTCAATCACGCCGCAACGACTGAAACGATTTGACTAAAATTTGGTAGAGAAATAGATTATAATCTGGAATATCCTAAGACTAGTTTTTATCCCGGAAAATAAGAGGGGTAATTAAGAAACCTCAATCCACGCGAACGAAGTCGCGGGAATCAACTGGAACATTATACAATAGAGATACAGTCGGACAGACGGACGGAAAACGGAGGCTTAGTAATGGAGTCCCATTGGTTACCCTTCAGGTGCGGAACCCTAAAAATGATCAATCTGGTTTTGTTGACATTCAAGTTAAGCTTCTGTTAAGCAGGTTATATTAATAATAGTTGAATAAATGCAGTCAGAAAATGCAAATTGTTCATAGTGTCTCATAGCTCGCCAGATAACCGACTTGTCGTGAAATTGTTCAACACAAGGAGGGCAAAAATTACTGAGGATGTGGCTTATAAGAATATTGTATTGTGTATCGTGTTTTATTTTAGGTAATGTTTTATCATCTAAGGTAAAAATAAATAATTCACACTAAAATCATACTTTCGCATTAGTACCTACATAAGTATATATTATTAGATAACACAGCCCAACAACATTCCCGATTCTGAGTTCATTTTTGACCCTGATTTCAAGTGTGTTATTAGTTTTTTGAATCAGTTCTAATTTTTGAATTATAGGGAGGGGTGTTTTTTAAGAAAAAAAGAAATCGCGGGCATCTACTAGTAATGTTATATATCAATTTTAATAACGTCAAAGACATTGTAAGAATAAGTATGTTTTTACTTGCAGTAACAGACATTCACACAGAAGCGACCTTGCAGTTCAATATGACATCACGAATAAAACGGGTATGCAATAAATAATAGGTATTTTTATTTTAAGTAGGTGCTTCTATAAAAAGAAAAGATCGGGCTAAAAATAGCTATTATGACGTAGGCCCCCGCTCAGAAAGGATTTTCGAAAATTCCAGCCCCAAAGGAATTTAAAAGTCCATTATATTTCAAGTTGTATCCATGAAACTTTGTAATTGGGCTTTCAATTAAAAATAAAGAAGTATGTTTTCTCCAGATTTTAAAAGTTGAAAGCATGAAATAGAGGATGAAAATGTATACAAAACTTTTTCAGTTTTGAAGTTATTTTATGGGGCGAGGATGCTAGATCCTTTTTGAAGGATCTATCATCCCGTCTCATAGAGTCCACTGGTGACCGGAAGGCTGGAAGTTACCTCGGCCAGCATATAAGTTTGGCCATTCAGCGGGGTAACTCAGCCAGCGTTCTGGGCACTTTTCCTCGTTCCAGTGGTTTAGATGATATTTTTTATATTTAGCTTTTATTTTTGTTATTTACGTTTTAGTTTTAATTTAGTATTTAGTTTTATATTATACAAGATGATGCCCGCGACTTCGTCCGCAAGGATTAAGGTTTTTCAAATCCCGCGGGAACTCTTTAATTTTCCGGGATAAAATGTGCCTATTTGTTAAGCTTGCGTGTAAGCTATCTCCATTCTGAATTTCAGCCAAATCGATAGGTACTTTCGGTGTGACTTGAGGAGTAACAAACATACACACACACACACACACACACATGCAAACTTTCGCCTTTATAATATTAGTGTGATTAAGTATTATTATTACATATCTTATATATTAGAAAACCAATAAAAGGAATTAGTTATTTTTCAAATAAAAGTTTTTTTTTAATCATGAAACTTGGTATTTTGGCTTTCGATTGAAAGTAAAGAACTACACAGCCACTGTCGTGTTACACAGTTTTTGAAAATTCTGATTCCAATGGGGTTAAGTATGGGTATGTAGGTACTAGTTCGCAGGTAAGCGTTTTAAGACAAAACAGCGTTCACGGTGTGAATTCCTTTGAAGGTAGGCACTAATGAGCTCTCTCACATTCAGTAGGTAGGGGTTGAAAAGTGAGTTGCATGCCCCTTTGGCGGTTCTCTTTCTTTTACGAATCGGTCACGAACTAATCATATTTTATCTATTTCACAGAGTAAAAGTGGTTTGGGGTCCAAGCTAACGACATCGACAGTGGAACCAACGCCAGAGAGCAGCTACAATCCGTGCGAGCCTTACAACCCATCGAAGCCTGATTTTAGGGCACGAGGCCGTAGAATAAATGAAGCAAGTATGAAAGCATCGTTTTCCTACCACTTAATATTTATTATTACTTATATCATTGATTCATTCATCTCATTGAGATACATCGTCTGCCCACCACTGGGCACATGATTTCTCTCAGATTTTTTATTCGTTTTGGATAAAGTTCTTGAACCAAACAGACCTTACATCCACGTTGGTAACTATTTTTCGTAACCAGCTACGATTGGCAGACTTCAAACACCTTCGAGAAAATTTCATTTCTTCCATCGTTAAAGCAATGTGAATTGCTTAAAACGCACATAAGTTAGAAAAGTTAGAGATACGTGCCTGGGATTGAACCCTGGACCACCCCAAATAGAGGCTGAAGTCTTATAGCCACTAGGCTATCACCGATCCAATTTATATAAGTACTTATACATCGTTGAATTGGAATCAATATTTTGATTCCACACATCCAGTACAGTGGATAGTTGAACTCCTCGCCAATCATGGCTTGTTTACTTCACTATAAACAAAGTCGCTTTCTCTGTCCCTATGTACGCTTAAATCTTTAAAACTACGCAACGGATTTTGATGCGGTTTTTTTAATAGATAGAGTGATTGAAGAGGAAAGTTTATATGTATAATAACATCCATTAACAGCGAATGACATAGGCTATATATTTTATACCCGTGCGAAGCCGGAACGGGCCGCTAGTTACTAATAAAGGAGCACAGCAGTTATATACCTAACGTTAGAAAATGTTGCAACATACTTTGTTGTCTAAGTTTTTTTAACAAATTGTAACAAAAGCTCTAAATTGTTAGTGACGTTATACAACTTCATGCAACAAAATGTGTACAACTAGTCACAAAATGATGTAACAAACTGATACAGTGGCACTTGCGTTTACAGAATGCTTAGAATACATCTGGGAAAGAGAAAACAGAGAAAATCGACGCCTGAGGGACCGTGACTGTAAGTGTTACAAAAATCTCTATAAATTAAGTAAATGCGAAAGTGTGTTTGTTTTTTAGTTTCTCCTTATCGATCTCACCGCTAGAGCTATAGATCGACGTTCTTTAGGACTATACTCGTAGTTGAGGACTTGAAGAGTGGCATAGGCTACTCTTTATACCGGAAAATCAAAGAGTTCCCACGTGATTTTTAAGAACTCAGCTATGTATTAGGTAGGGGGCATTAGGCAGAAATACATAATATAATATCGTTGCATAAAGTAGTCATCTATTTGGCGCTGACTACACTCCTATTCGGCGCAATACGCTAGCATCTGTCGCGCTTCACACGAGGTTTCGGGCATGTTTCATTAATTCATCGCTTAGTCATGATCGTGTGGGTGAAATCTGTTTTTTTTTTCTGGCATTCTGCGCAGTCTTAAGTAAAGTTAAAAATTGGTACATAATATAATATAATAAAAAGTGATATCAACGACTTTTCAGGTTCAAGTTGGTTACGCAGAGTTTCATAAATTAAAAATGTGCTGTTGAACTAATGTTCAGTGTTCACTAAGAACACTGGTTGCTAGCGTAAAAACTAGATGCTTTTGTTGATTGCTATTAACATTCTAAATTCACTTATTCAATAAACTCCAATAAACTAGCAGAAAACTCGCTAAACACTTATATTTTACTCATAATAAAATTGAAATTTTATTATGTTACGTTGTGTAATATGTTATGTATAACATATTTAAGCGCAACTAAGCATAATGATTTTTTTACGAAAAACAAATGATAGAATAATAGAAACGCATCAAATCTTCATACATACCTATTAGTCAATCAGCATCGGGTCCAACCAATTTCTTTCTTACTTCGCTACATCCGCATCCGTTAGAACATCCGCATTGATTATTGCGGACACGGATGCGGATGTGGATGCGGATGCAGATATCCAAATCAATGTAGAAGTTCCGCGATTGAAGATGCGGATGCGGACCTTCATAGAACTAATAGGTATAATAATAATTTAGGTCGAATTGTTACAGGTTATGTATACAAGACGAGCCTAAAAGGCTTAGGAGAGTGGAAGGATATTGCGAGAAAATACCCGCACATGGTAATTTGAATATGGCATCTGATAATAGTACAACGCCATCTAGCGGTGAGCCGCTAGATAGCGGTGAGTGTGTTGATAAAAAATGCGCCATCTAGCGGCTCACCGTAGAGGAGTCCCGTGTCAGGTTATTTTCGTTACGGAATTTCTGGATTCGGTCTCCACGCTGGCCCGCGATAGAAGCTATGCAATAGCTTAAAAATTTTGCATATATTTTATATTCAAATAAACTTTTACAAAGTGCATTCAAATCGTCAAATGAATCTACCACTGGTTCGGAATGCCGTTCCAACCGAGAAGAACTAGCAAGAAACTCGGCGGTTGAACTTGACTAATATTCTCCTATCTCCTCAAAATAAGCGAAAAGCTTGTGCTAGGAGTGGGTACGACAATAATGCAACGGGTGGGGTTTGAACCTGTGACCTTTCGGCTTTCAGTCCGCACCTTTATCCAGTGGCCTATTGAGGCTTTTAAAAATAAAATAATATGTAATAAGTGTATAACAATATAATATTATGTTGTATACAATTTACGGGTTAATCGTGCTCATGTATGGCTGGAGCAAGTTATGTCCACATTTTTTTATCATTTATGTAGTCTGCAATTATTGTATAATATACCTTCTTTATTAGAATACTCTCAATAAATTTCTTAAACTTGTGTAAAGGCAAGTCTCGACTGTGGAATTTTATTATAGAACGTCACGCCCATTCCCACAAACAACTTCCAGATTTTCTTGAGGCGTAGTCGAGTAATCACCAGGATATTTGGATTTCTCAGTTGCCTATCGGATAAATCGCCCTTTTTTTGGTAACTCAAAATGTTTTGCCTGACAAATGCCTGATAAAAAGTGATTACCGCCGCCCATGAACACTTGTAGTACCAGATGCGTTGCCGGCTTTTCAGTAACTTATTGGTTCGCCCCTTGAATAACCCCATATTGTAATTAATTCTAATATTATGATCTGATTTTTTCTGAAGGGCAGTGTCGGATGGAGAGCAGTGGTAGGCACTTGGGTTTTCAAATGCGGAGCCAGCCTAATCAGCTCCAAGTTCATGCTGACGGCGGCGCATTGCTCCAAAGACACTCGGTCGGATACTAACATCGTTAGCCTCGAGCCAGAAATAGTTCGATTCGGAGACAGGATACACAATGTTAGTTCTTTTTTTTATCTGAAAAAGGTTTGCACTTATTAGTATAAATACGGCAGATTTGACGCTACAAATAAATAAATAACTAAATCCAAATGTCGAAATAGTTCATTTTGTATATACATATTAATTGTTCTATCATTTATTTATATACACATTTATGATTTATCCCATTGTTTTTAAAAATGCTTACAAATATACATTTTACAAATATAAATATAAAAACATCATTAAAAACAATAAAACAAATGGGTCCCACTTGCTGCGGGATAGGGACCCAAGCAGCCAATGGTCAGGGCTCCAGAGTGAGGAACCTCCTCACAATGCGTGCCGTCTCAAGGAGTACCGCCTTCTGTATCCTGCACTTGATCCAAGTATTAAGCGAAAGTTTCTTAAGATGTTGATCGAAACTTTTCGCTATGAGACCATTGACCGAAACGACCATCGGCACTACTATCGTTGAATCAACATTCCACATGGCGGTAATCTCGTGGGCAAGGTCTAAATATTTAGATAATATTTCTTTTTCCGCCTTCACCAGATTATCATCATGTGGAATTGTGATATCGACAATTATTAATTAATTGTATTATTATAATTGTAATATTTTGTGATACCGATGGGGCTGACATGAAGGTCACCTTCAAAAGTCCCTTATTAAAAAATGAGAATAAAAAAAATAAAAAAAATGTTGAAATGTACGAGTTAAGAAAATCGAATTTAAAGTTTAAAAATTTTGTCTGTTATGGAGTGATTGGTACCACGTTAATCTATCATTTTTAAAAACAACTGTGGCAGTTAAAGAGACCCTCCTTACATGTCGAAGATACCTCGCTGTACCGCGATGTATCGCAGTGAGGTATCCTTCGGCATGTTCGCGCTCGTCTGTTTGCATACATTTGTTTTAAATGGAAGTGGCATCGAGGTAGCGAGCTAAACCGCGACCGCGAGGTATCGCAGTGAGGCATCTCTGGCGTGTTCCCACCCTAAGATATTATGATAACCATACCATTGCCACTTATCTTATCGTGTCGCTTTATAATTTCTTTTTGTTTTCTAATCGCAGGTGACCGATGTTGACATAAAGCCAATAGATGCAGAGATTTTGAGAATCATCGTACACCCTAAGTACAGTTCGCCCCATCGATACTTCGATATAGCAGTAATAGAATTAGTGGAAGAAAGAACATTTTCAAGCGTAGTGCAGCCTGCTTGCCTGTGGAACAATTTTGATAATAACGAAATATATTTTACTACAGTGACCGGTTGGGGAGTTACCGAGACAGGTTAGTACCCGTTGACGTCAAGTTGGCCGTCGTTGACCGTTAAAAAATGTACCGTTGACAAAAAAATTGTAGATAGATAGATAGATATATAAAAACTTTATTGCACACAATAAAGAAACAAAAAATACAATTTAAAACTACGCATGCAAAGGCGGCCAGGATTGCTACAGAGCAACCTTTACCAGGCAACCATTGGTGATAGGAGTGAAATGATGTATTTTTTCCTGTAACCACAACTATTGACGGAAGTTTTCTCCTCTGGCAAAAAAGTAGATCGACAACTGTAATGCGTCGCTACTAGATGTCGCTAACAGTTTCTTATTTTTTCCGTTTGAAAAAAGTCATTAATTAAAGTAAGTAATAGTCTGGGTCGATGCAAAACTTTTCCTTTTTTACTCATCATAGAAAACGTTACGCTTACAATAGTAACCAAACAAAAATAAAATACTTATAGCAAATTTTAATAAAAATTATAAACTTAACAAAAACATTCAAAATAATCATATATTCATAAAGTAATAAAATAATAATAATATGTTCATAAGAAAACTGAAAAAAGATAGTGACAATCGCTAGCAGTACTACGTTGCTGTGTGTAGTAAGCGGGTCTAACTTGAAGTGCGGTGCGGGGAAGCGCAGGGCGAGGTAGCGGCCAACTTGACGTGGACGTTATAGTTATCTACAATCTACATCATACATTCAAAATGTTTATAATCACAAAAATGTATGATACTCTATTCACGGAAACAAGTTAGGAAAAATATTATAGTCTAGTCTGTGATTGGTCAGCGATAAGCGTAAACGTAGTTTACAGAGTGTTTTTTTTTTTCAGTCCTTCGTGCTACCCGTACGGTACAGACGCGCATACTCGTTACCTTGCTGTAATCTATTGTTATTATTCCGTGACCAGATTTTTGAAAAAAAATTTGCGTGATATACACACATCGCCTTTCGCCTTTATATTAGTGTGATGTGATGGTTAATGAATTATTCTAATTATTAATTTTGTCTGTTAAAACAGCAAGTAGATTAACGTCCCCAATACTCCAAGCGGCGGTGGTGGATATCATAGATTCAAAGCGGTGCGACAAACTGCTGCAGCACAAGCACAATCGGATGTGGGAAGGAGTTAAGGATCACCAGATATGCGCTGGGAAGTTGACTGGAGGGGTTGATGCGTGTAAGGTGAGGAAGTATCCTTATTAAGCCTCACTTCCTTCTTAATCCTATCAATAAATACGAAAGTTTGGATGTATGGATGGATGGATGGTTTGTTACTCAACTGAACCGATTTGGCTGAAATTGAAATTATGAAAGTATTTATTTTCCGTTCTTTGTTATACAAATGTAACAAAAAAGCCTCAATAGCCCAACGGTTAAAGGTGCGGACTGAAGACTGAAAGGTCGCAGGTTCGAATCCCACCCGTTGCACTATTGTCGTACCCACTCCTAACACAAGTTTTCACTTATTTGGAGGGGAGAGGAGAACATCAGTCAAGTTCATCTTGGCTGATATTCTTTAAAAAAAAAAAAAAAACCCTGTCGTTCCTGTGAGCTACGAAATGTGCTCATGAATCTGAACAACTTTCCCCAAGAAACATAGGTCGAAATATGAAAAAAAATGTGGACCTCCCATACAAAATTGACGATCCGCTAATTGATTTACTATGGGAGGTCCACATATTTTTTTTCTTTCATATTTCGACCTATGTTTCTTGGGGAAAGTTCTTCAGTTTCATGAGCACATTTCGTAGCTCACAGGAACGACAGGGTTTTTATTACATATCGGCCTCTCCGAGAATCAAACCCGAGACATTTTAAGACCACAGCACTCAGCGCTGCGCCGGGTAGGTCGACAAAATCATCATTATGACGGTCGTTCATCTTCATCTTCATACTGGGCTGGTTTCCACACTTAAACCAGTCATGGTTTGTTGTGTGTGATGCACTAATCCTTCCAATGTTCTTCACTCCAACCATCCCAGCTCTCTACAGAAGTCTAGCAGGCCGCCCAGGTTGCCAAGGACTTCGCGAAGTGAAGGTGGGGATCCTAGATGGTTGTTGCGTTGTTCTGCCACGCCCGTGCATCCCAGGAGCACGTGCGCCGGTGTTTTATCCGCCTCCATGCAAGCCCTTCATAGAGGACTGTCGGCGACACCTATAATAAAGAGGTGTTTGTTTAGTGGGATGTGCCCAGTTATAACTCCCACCACCTTCCTGAGTTTACCTCTGTCCAGGTGGAGTAGTCTGTTATATGACGGTCGTAATTCACGATTATTTTTGGTGCAGGGAGATTCAGGAGGGCCCTTGCAAGTTGAAATCCCCCTGCCATATATTATACAGGGGTTAATGCACTACCTGATAGGCATCACCTCGTTTGGATATGGATGCGCTCTTCCCAACTTGCCGGGCGTCTACACCAGGGTCTCGAGCTTCGTAGATTGGATCGAGGGGATTGTGTGGCCCGAGGGCTGATTTGTTGCAATAAAGGATAATTTATAGGATAGGACTGTAGTTTGATTTTTTTTTATTCGATGACAAGATAGCCCTTGACTGTTGATCTCACCTGATGGTAAGTGACGATGCAGTCTAAGATGGTAGCGGGCTAACCGCTAAAGCTAGAAGGGATTAGGGGTGTGCGCCGAAGCTTCAATCGTCGGCGGCGGGCGCCGGTCAAAAATCGGCGGCGGCGGCGTGATTTCGGCGTGACTTCGGCGTGAAGAATTGAAATAAAACTGCATAATTTGATTTGAGATTTATTTCTATTAGAGAAACAGTCTTGTTTTTACCAATATCTCTAGCATAAACAATCAACAAATATCAGCAAAATAGCAGTAAGTAAGTAATTGTTACTAACGCCAAAAATAAAAATAAACGGCGGTAATTATGATCAACAAATATAAAATTTTTGTTAAAATTTCCACAATCAGAAAAATAAAAGTAATTATAAGTAGGTAATGGCTGTTTTACAACAGCAGTAATTATCATTGAAAAATATAAGTTTGGCACCAAAATTAACAGTAAACCAAGATCAGCATAATAAAAATAAAATTAATTAACGGCTGCCTTGCAACGGCTGTAATTATCATGCACAAATATAATTTTGTCCACTCGTGATGGACTTAAACGAGACCTTTTTGCCGTTACTGTCAAACCGGCAATAGAAAACACTCTCTCGCTGGGCGTGCTTGTAGCAGGCACTGATAAAATAGCCTTCGCTAATTTGTACAGTAACGGAAATGCTGCTTGTCTTTCTTGCCAATATTTAATAACATTGCCGTCTTTCAAATCACTGGCATCACAAGATACCAAATACTTCAGGCATTCTTTCTCAATAAAATCTTGTCCATCATCATTAAACGTAACTGCATGTTTTTCAACAAGTTTGACCAGAAAATTGTCTTGGTCACCTTTATTTGACGTACTAGAGCGGCTGAATTGCGCCTCAAGTTCACACGCTGGCACTACTTCTTTGATGCAGTTGACCAAAAAGTCCACTCTTGTCGTATTGTTACTTTCCATAAAATTATCTATTTCTTGTAATTTTGTAAATCTGCAATCTAGCAAAGCAGCTGCTACAATAATTTTGGTGATTGGGAATCTGTGATTGAGCATTTCCGCCATATTTCTTTTCATATGCAACATTACTAACTTTTCATCGTCATTCAAAGCTTCACATGCATCTTTTATTTCTGATCTGAACACTAAGGCGAAATTGATTGAGCAATTTGTCTGTGTACATAAAACGTCCGTAATTGGTTTAAATTTTGTCAAAAACTTAGTCAGATCTTCAATGAGTTCCCATTCCTTATCATCAAATTTAAGTTCCGACATGTTATATTTTGCAAGCATGGCGTTCACTGGTTTTCGGTTGCACTTACTACTTAAACTTTGTAGCATCGCTAAAGTACTGTGCCAACGAGTGGGTGTTGCTGATTTAATCGATGGCACAGATAATGATGCTGATGATGTAGTGGCTCTAGAGAAATAAACCTCAGTCCCCTCGTCTGACGGTACGTCTGACTCTGGTACAGGATCAAATGGAAAGTTCTCGTCATCTTCAAGGTGGTCATGAACATCATCAATTTCTGTCAAAATTCGGCGCTGTTCCTTGTCAGCTTCTTCTTCAATTTCAGGCAATCTATATCTCAGTGTTTTGACAACTTTCTTGCATTTTACCACGAGATTTTGTACTTGGGGAGTTTTTTTGATACCGTCTACTGTTACAAGATTATGCAAACCGTGTCCCAGACATAAGTGGCTTTGAATTCCTTGCAAATTTTGAGATATGCGCTTTACATTTGCTCCAGAATCAGTAACAAGATACAAAGACTTTCCTTCGAGGCCAAAGGAAGATATAATACCTTGAGTGAATGCACTTAAAGCTTCTCCAGTCTTTTTGCCTTCAAATAATCTTGTAGCCAAAGTATAATTTTGCATTTCATTGGCATCATCTGCTATATATTGCAGAGTATACGTTATGTAGCTGCAACGTCGGTAAAGATCTTGCCAAAGATCTGTTGTAAGAGCTGCATGGGTTCCAATTTTTGCCAGGATATCTTGCTTCATGTGTGCTAGCATGCAGTCGTATATATCACTTAACGCCTCTCTAGAAACGGTGGTTCGAGAAGGTAAATCTTCTATTTTGTATATGACATTATATTTCATCAGGAAGTCTTTGAACCCCTCATTACTAACAGTATCGAATGCTGTGAGGGATCGACAGAGCCACAAACATAAATCCCTTGCAAGCATCCACTTATTTTGGCTTTTTGAAGATGATGGAGCAGATGTCGTCGGACGTGATACTTTGAAAAATGTTGTTAAACTTTTGGATGTCGCAGCAGCAGGGTTTTTTTCTTCCAATAATGAATGGTCGTCTTTCAAATGGCGTATCAAATTTCCTGTACTCGCTTTAGAACTGTAGGACTTAATTTTGACACTGAAAAAAAAAATAGAACAACAACTTATATGTAGTACGTACTTAATATTATTGAAAATATTGAAATTCGAAAATAATTCGATATTTTTACTCACCATCCAAACGGACTGTCAGGGACCTGATTTTTCGCATTTTCTAGACAGCTCGAGCAAAAAACTTGTTCAGTAAACACATATTTTCTTTTGCCTTCGTTTTCAAGTATTAATTGTCCGAAGTATTTCCACGAAAAACTGTTTTTTGATTTAGAAAATAGTGGATTTACAGTAAAATGTTTTATTTTTACTTTGTTTATATCAATTTTATCGCTATTTTCTTCCATAACTGATAAGCAATTGTAACGTACTTAAAAACGCGTCTATTACGTAACACAAAGAGCAAGTAAATGAACGAAGCGGGTGGAACGGGCGGGGTGTGCGGCGAGTGCGATCTCAAAAGGCGGCATGAATCAAAGGCGCGTTGCGGTACTCGTATCAAAGTAGCGCGGCGTCTGCGCAGCGTATCTATGTGAGGGAGTTCCCCGCTCGGTCTCCTTCAGAACTGAACATAGATACATAGGTACGTAGTTTACGTAGTATAATATTCGATAATAATAATAAGTCGCGCCGATTTTACGCCGACGGGCGATCGGGCGGCGGCGGCGTCAAAAGAATGTCGGCGGCGGCGGCGGGTCGGCGCGGCGCACACGTCTAGAAGGGATATGGCAGTGTACCTACATTCAACCCATACCCCTAGTCGGTTTCTACACGCTATCGTACCGGAACGCTAAATAGCTTGGCGGACACGTCTTTGACGGTAGGTAACTAGCCACGGCCAAAGCCTCCCACCAGAGAAATTATTATTATTGATTATAATCATAATCATAATATTATTATTCTTTACTAGCGGACCCGACAGACGTTGTCCTGTCTTAACTATGAATATTGAAACTCCCCTTTTTACCCCCTTGGGGAGAGAATTTTCAAAAAATGTAAAATACGTAATTCTTTATTTTTGATCAAGAGCCAAAATATCAAGTTTCATAAACATAACTTGAAAAATAACTTGAAGAACGAAGGACTATCATACAAACATTCAACCCCTATTTAATCCCTTAGGGGGTAGAATTTTTAAAAACTGTGAAACACCTACTTTTTTGTTTTCAATTTAAAGCCTAAGTACCGAATTTTATGGGTATAGCTTGAAAAATAACGGAGTTTCATACAAACTTTAACCCCCCTTTTTACCCCCTTGGGGGGAGAATTTTCGAAATATGTAAAATACGTAATTCTTTATTTTTAATCAAGAGCCAAAATATCAAGTTTCATAAACATAACTTGAAAAATAACTTGAAGAACGAAGGACTATCATACAAACATTCAACCCCTATTTAACCCCTTAGGGGGTAGAATTTTTTAAAAGTGTGAAACACTTACTTTTTTGTTTTCAATTTAAAGCCTAAATACCGAATTTTATGGGTATAGCTTGAAAAATGACGGAGTTTCATACAAACTTTAACCCCCCTTTTTACCCCCTTGGGGGGAGAATTTAAAAAAAATGTAAAATACGTAATTCTTTATTTTTAATCAAGAGCCAAAATATCAAGTTTCATAAACATAACTTGAAAAATAACTTGAAGAACGAAGGACTATTATACAAACATTCAACCCCTATTTAACCCCTTAGGGGGTAGAATTTTTAAAAACTGTGAAACACGTACTTTTTTGTTTTCAATTTAAAGCCTAAATACCAAATTTCATGAGTATAACTCGAAAAATGACGGAGTTTCATACAAACTTTAATCCTCCTTTTTACCCCCTTGGGGGGCGAATTTCGAAAAATCCTTTCTTAGTGCTCGCCTACGTCATAAAAGGAACCTACTGTCAAAATTTCAAGTTTCTAACTTCAGTGGTTTAGGCTGTGCGTTGATCGTCAGTCAGTCAGTCAGTCAGTCAGTCAGTCAGGACAAGCCTTTTTATATAATTATAGATAGATTACTGCAATACATGTGTACAACATTGGTTAGCTTTCTTAGAGTTCCGTACCCGAGGGGTAACCAACGAGACCCTTAAGCCTGTCCGTCCGTCCGTCCGTCTGTCAGCGGGCTGTATCTCATGATCCGTAATAGGTAGGCAGTTAAAATTTTCACAGAACGTGTATTTATTGCCGCTATACCTAACTACAAATAATAAAAAAAATTTAAAGGGGACGACTCTCTTACTAGAAACGTGTTTTTTTTTCGTTTTTTTTTTTGTAGTACGGAACCTTTCCTATGCGAGTCCGACTCGCATTTGGCCGGTTATTTACTTTTAGTGGACTAAAGAACATCAAGCAATTGATTTTTATAGATAGTAGATACCTAGATGTGTTGTAGGCGTTGATTAAATACTGATAGTCGGCTATAACGAGCCCCTAGTTGCCGCCGAATAACTCAAGAGTTAACTAGATAATACGGCGTAAACGTAAGGCACAAGAGCACGTGCGGAACCTTTTTCCATTTCGGCGGCAAATTGCAAAGCTACGTGACCCGCAGCGTTCGTGACGTCACGCCGGGGCCGCCATCTTTATTGTTTAGATATTGTTATAACCTCCTTCTTATCCTAGATAAAGAGGCTGAGTATATTCCTGTTTACGGTCATTCATTCATTCATTTAGATTTTAGACCTATCGCCAATCCAATTGCTGACCCAATTCTGGGCACAGGAATGAGGAGAGTTTTACATCTATCAATGTGTTAGTAGCTAGGTACTCAAAAGTAATAATTATCTTCAAGTCAGGAAGCAACGAAGCAGGAAATGACTAACAGTACCCAGCTAAGTATCATCAGTCAGAAAATAATGACAATCATAAACGCGATTATTTACAGTAGGTAGGTACAAACAATAGCAACGAACAATGTTTTATGTAAAAGCTCCCAAAACATTGGATCAAAAACTTCTACCTACAATCTTCATACATGCATTTAACTTTCGCAGATGTGATCAGTATAATACCTACTCTACTAAACTCCAAAGTCGTGACTTTAAGGCTTTGCATTGCCTCATAAGAAGAGGCCGTACATTGCACCGAACTACAATTATTATTTTAGAAAGCATCGCTTCAAGTTTCAAAAATCAGGAGAACACACAATTCCAAAATTGCAATAGAGAAATATAAAACTGTAACACAATTTTAATTAAACTATGTTTTTAGCCTTCTCAGTTCTAACAAAAAAATGTTAGAGTTATTTTGCTGTAATCCGCCAACAGAAAAAAATCTGTATGGTCAAACATGCAGTTATAAGCTAGTAAGTCTTGTGCATGTGAGTGGTGGTGGCATTGCTTGCTTGGGAACTTTGCTTTATTGCTTGGTTGGGGAGGTAAGCGGTGCTTAGCTTATAACTGCATGTTTGACCATACAGATTTTTTTCTGTTGGCGGATTACAGCAAAATAACTCTAACATTTTTTTGTTAATCATGAACTTCCGCAAAGTAACGCCTGACTCTATCCAATACTTCTCAGTTCTGTTGTTTTCTGTTTAGCCTTGAAATAAAGTCAAAAAGTTAAGCACTACAGAATTAAGGTACTTAAACCATAGACTTACCTATTATATTATTATCAATCGACAATCTAAATTGTTTAGATTTTTTTTCTGATTAAATTTTCTGCTTCATGCACAATGACGAAGATCGATTAATGATTGTTTGTATATTTTTAACCAGATGATACCCGCGACTTCGCCCGCATGGATTAAAGTTTTTTGATTTCCGCGGGAACTCTTTAATTTTCCGACAATAGTCTAATTCTGTGCCAAATTGCCAACAAACATCCATCCATCCAAAATTTCGCATTTACAATGTTAGTAGGATAGGATGATGTTACGATTCGTTGTAAATGTAAGCCAGTAACAATTGTTTGTCAGCGCGTGACTCTGCATACATTAACGTTTGTAGACCCGCGACACAGGAAACCTGCGTGTAACTTTCAATAAGCCGCCGATCAACTGTAATGTGGACCCTCTTCAGTTGTAACTCTGCTTCGTAGTGCGTTGAATCTTCTTCTTCTCTTCTTTATCAACCGGTATACTTCCACTGTTGGACAAAGGTCTCTTGCATGGACTTCCACAGGCATCAGTCACCATCAAGCCGTTTGATGTCGTCGGTCCAACTAGTGTGGGGTCTGCCAACACTGTGCTGCTCGGTGCGCAGTTGTCACCTTGGGACTTTATAGCCAAAATCAGACCAGACCAGATACTAACAATTTAAAAAGAATATAACTAGAAATCAGAAAAGATTAATTAGAAATTATAAATTCCCTAATTGCCCCCGTCAGGAATTTAGCCCAAGAGTTCCTACTTATAAAACCATTTTCATAATACGTGTGCTAGACGTCGTCACAGGTCCTGTACGAAGCAAAACAACAGGAGCTACATAGTTTTTCCTAGGACTAAGAAGTAATACGTACGAATAAGTGTTTTTCGTTAGGTAACAGAACGACGGTTCACCTCAAAAACTGCTTACAAAGAGTATGGTGATTGCCCTGTGCTACTATTTGTACCGCTTAGGTTCAATTTTCACCTGTTTCGCTTGCTGTGTGCACAGCTGTAGGGCTAGTAAAAGGATTTAATTCGATTAATCGTATTCGTATTCGATTACGTTAACGGCAAAGTAAAATGAACCATACGGCATAGAATTAGAGTTTAGTTTCGTGCATGCATTCTTATACTTTTACTTATAAACCAGCAAGAAACTGGGAAGTTGCTCTTTTCAAGAGAGACAGTTCGGAGAGTTTGGTTTGTAGGCGCTGAAGGATTCTGGACAAGGAGAATCAACACCATCATCAGAAACAACCCATTAGCGTCTTAATACTGAGCACAGGTCTCCTCTAAGAGAAAGGTTATATGCCATAGTCCACCACGATGCAAAGGACGCAATGCGAATTGCTAGCCTTCACACACCTTTGACAACATTATAGTGAACTCTCAGGTGTGTAGGTTTTCCTTCACCGTTGAAGCATGTGATATTTTAGAATAGAATAGAATAGGAATATTTTTTATTCAAGTAAACTTTTTAAAAGTGCTTTTAAATCGTCGATGAATCTACCACTGGTTCGGAATGCCCTTCCGGCCGAGAAGAGCCAGCAATAAACTCGGCGGTTGCTCTTTTTGAAAAAAATTTTTTTTACAATAGGTAACAAAACTATGCTATATATACAGTGTTACCACAATGAAGTTTCAAACATGCATTCATACAATTCAATACATGTGAAGACGGGCAGACATAAAGTTGACCCATTCCCGTTGGCGGCACCCGTTCACGAGCTTTAATTGCTTAAACGCACATAACTCCGAACAGTTAGACGTACATGCCTGGGCTCGAACCTGCGACCACCTAAATAGGAGACCACAGCCTAACCACTAGACTATCACTGCCTATTCATATCTATAGAACCTTAATTGCGAATTTAATAGTTGCCTGCATAATGAGGCTGGGTAAACTGAAACTACTGTCAAAGTGTAGTGCGCGATAACTCCCAAACTATTGCGTCGGAGAAAATCTGAGCTTCTTGATACCGAACCTACGAAATTAGGCTCACAAAATGATACGGCACTCTTTATCCATACAAATAAAACTTTAAAACATCCCCGACATGTGAAATTAGAAAAATATATGTTATTCGTCATTTTGTGGTGGCGGCCATCTTGGATTTGAAATTTATCATAGGTATTTTACTAGTCAAACCCTCTCATTTGATACTCATAGGGAGGGAATTGAAAAAATAAAAAAATATGTAATCCGCCACACACACACACACAATTAAAAATCAAATGCGGTATCCGATTGTGGAAGCCACGAACTAGGTACCTCCAAGTTCGCTTGTTAGAACATAGAATATAATATAATGATGAAATACTTGGCACGATTTAGAATTTGACGTATTCAAGCTCTCAGCGTTCAGCGCCTAATAATATATTGCTGGCATTAATTATAACAATACCACTTGTGCCCCACTCACTATCCAAAACTTCTGCTTTTTCTTTTGAGTAACGGTTTATTTTATTAGTGCCAAGCCAACAAAATTTACTTCGGCCAGTGTCAAGTAGTAGGTATATCTACCTTGAAAGAGGCGCAAAGAATATGGGCCATCCAAGGCTTTATTTTATTAGTCTGGCTTGCAAAACTAAAAGTATGTGTCACACAGTTTGTTAAATACATAATAATATATCTAGACTATCGCTTGACTGCAGTCTCACCTGATGGTAAGTGAAGATGCACTCTAAGATGGAGCGCACTTGCCTAGAAGATGCCTATTCATTCTCGATTTAAAGGTAAGTACTAAAGGTTTAAAGGTAAGTTTTAGTTAGTTGGAAAAAGGAAGCCTGAAGGGCATTCCTTTAGATAGAGTTGTATTGTTGAACATTGTACAACGCAAACCAAGGGTTGCCCTAATTTGTGCTTGGAAAACTCCTCATCAATCTTGGCCACTCATTCGCTGCTAGTTACTCTAATGTGCTTAAACTTGGCGTATTAACAACTTAAGGGTGTTGTTTCCAACCGAAAACTGTGAACTAACCCTCAGGGGTCCTTTTAATTGATTTTGACTTTTGACCCTTCTATTATGTTGTTTTGGATCTAAGCATCTAGGATGTAAGTAAAATAATATTGTTTTAGCGTAAACAATTATCGCTACTAAAACTCTACGCTTAATTAGACACATAATTGAACAATAGCCTTAATTTTATACATAACATTACCTACTGCAAAAAGATAAATGATAACAGTAATTGATTGGAGGATTAACTACGCTGCATATAAAAATTAACCAAGTGGAAAATGTTTTATTGTAATCATACAATGCACTTTTAGACCAGGGTAGATCCCTTTAAAAACGAAAAAAAATAGTAGTAGGATGAAACCCATTAGAAAAGGTGGGGAATATTATAAAGATGAAAGGAAAAATAATTTACGGGCGATCTGAGGTCGGGAAGGGGTGGGGGTGAGTTTTTAAGGGGGGAAAACGGTTTTTCTCGATTTCCGGCAAAACTAAAAGTCCTATCGAAAAAAGTCAAATGGCAAAGTTGTAGGTAATAAAAAGATCTAAAACTTTTGTATTTACACTTTTTTCACATAACCTCAAAATTTATGTGAAAAATTCAAAAACCCCTGTTTTTGGTTTTTTATTTTTATCTTTTACAAAAATTATTTTTTTTTAACGAAATTTGGTGAAAACTTACCTTTTTATGTCCCAAATACGCTGTAATTTATTTGATTAAAAATATTTATTTTTTCACCTTATTTTGAATTAATATCGAAAAAACACCCTAATTTTCAATCGAAAAGTCACCCGTCAAAATATCAGCTTTTTTCAAAAAGTTGGTATGTTTTCTGTTCGTTGAAATCTCTACTTTCCGATGGTGAAAAAAAAATATATGTTACTACAGTAAATCTTCTCAGAAAATAATTTCAATCTTTAGGTTATGTTACGTTAAGCATACTATTTTTTAAAGAAAATATTACGATTTTAATGTTTGAGTTGATTTTCTTGAAGATAATTGTGACAAGTTTACTTAAAAAAATAAAACAAACATTTTTATCTGTATCAATCAACTCAAACATTAAAATCGTAATATTTTCTTTAAAAACTAGTATGCTTAACGTAACATAACCTAAAGATTGAAATTATTTTCTGAGAAGATTTACTGTAGTAACATATATTTTTTTTTTCACCATCGGAAAGTAGAGATTTCAACGAACAGAAAACATACCAACTTTTTGAAAAAAGCTGATATTTTGACGGGTGACTTTTCGATTGAAAATTAGGGTGTTTTTTCGATATTAATTCAAAATAAGGTGAAAAAATAAATATTTTTAATCAAATAAATTACAGCGTATTTGGGACATAAAAAGGTAAGTTTTCACCAAATTTCGTTAAAAAAAAAAAAATTTTTGTAAAAGATAAAATAAAAAACCAAAAACAGGGTTTTTTGAATTTTTCACATAAATTTTGAGGTTATGTGAAAAAAGTGTAAATACAAAAGTTTTAGATCTTTTATTACCTACAACTTTGCCATTTGACTTTTTTCGATAGGACTTTTAGTTTTGCCGGAAATCGAGAAAAACCGTTTTCCCCCCTTAAAAACTCACCCCCACCCCTTCCCGACCTCAGATCGCCCGTAAATTATTTTTCCTTTCATCTTTATAATATTCCCCTCCTTTTCTAATGGGTTTCATCCTACTACTATTTTTTTTCACTTTTTATTATTTTTAAAGGGATCTACCCTGGTCTATTTATCAAAAGTGCTTTCGAATTGTCAAGCGAATCTACAACTGAATTAGCAAGAAAATTGCCATTTAAAAAATAAAATAACAATATGAATATTGAATAATCCTTAATAATGGGCAACCGATTGACGTGATTTTTTGCAGGGGTATACTTGAGGACCTGGAGAGTGACATAAGCTACTTTTATCCCGGAAAATAAAGTTCCCGCGGGATTTTAAAAACCAAATCCACGCGGACGAAGTCGCGGGCATCAGCTAGTATTATTATATTGTGCAAAGCTCCAGCAATTCACATTCACAGCTCCTGAGACAACAATAATTGTAAACTATAGACAGCATAATATTTTTTAAAGAGCAACCGCCAAGTTTCTTGATGGGTTTTTTCGGTTTGAACGACATCCCGGACCAGAGGTAGATTCAAAAGCATTACGTATAAATCGTTGTAAAAGCTATTCTATTCCTTCTAAGGCTCTCCCACGGATCTCTTTTAACATTTAATCTCACACCGACCCAAAAGTGGCATCCCAACATCTCCAGATGCACCCAAATAACACAGACAAATGGATGCGAACGTGGAGAATCAAAGCCAGCGCGTCCAAATAAACCCACGTAACATTTACACTCAGACCCGGAAACTGTCCAGCAGTGAAACTTGGCAGCGAAACTTTGCCACATTGCAATGAAGCCAAATACCTTGGAATTTATCTTGATAGGAGGCAAACATGGCAAGCACATATAAAAAAAAGAGGGAAGAGCTACGTCTTCGCACTAGATCGCTAATGTGGTTACTAGGTAGACACTCCAGACAATCGCTCAACAACAAGGTACTCATATACAAGTGCATTCTGAAACCCGTCTGGACGTATGGCCTGGAGCTGTGGGGCACAGCCAGCAACTCCAATATTGAAATACTCCAGCGGTATCAAAATTCAGTTTTTCGCTTAATACTCAATGCATAATACTCAATTTAGGAATGCCTACAATAAAAGAGGAAATCCATCGAAGTGCCAAAAAACATAAGGCCAGGCTAGAGGGACATGTGAATAGTCTGGCAGTGTCATTAACCACATGTAGCAAAATCAAAAGGCTAAAGCGAACCACAGTGGAAAAACTGTCACTGTGAACCCAGGCCAGCAATTGCATAACGAGAAGAGTTTCTTGATGGAGTGACCTTCTCTCAACTCACGACGCTTACATCGAATCTACTTATAGTCATAGATGGACTGATTGTAGATGGCTGCAAAATAGCAAAACAAAAAAAACATTTAATCTCGCAGAATCCGAGCATTAAGATGCCACGTTAGAAAGCATCTCTATTTACTATTGTTTATTTATAATTTCCTTAGTGCTATGAAAATTACCAGAAAAGCATTTTCACGTAGTAAATCTCGGGGCGTGGAATGCGGACACGCGTCGCCGCCATGACAGTTTAGTAATTAGGCGTCCAAAATGGCGCCGAGAAGTTCCCGCGACAATGATTTAGCTCGGTGACTTGCTGTTAAAGTTTAGGATGTCGGATCAGCGCGGAGATACCAAAGAACTCATTTAAACTCCACAAAAACGCTTTACTTGATTGCGGTAGGGTCGTATAAAAACGCATTCACCATCTACATACGATACCCACGTGCTTATTTAAATAACAAACTTTAATCATGGAAAATTAATAAGAACGTGCCTGAAAACAATTATCTACCCACAAAAAAAAAATTCATTGTGTTTAATTTTAAATTATAGTACAACAAATGTAAGTTCCAATATAAATGTTTTCAAGTATTTTGTATTGTTTCTAATCTTGGCTAGTAGATAAAGAAAAAAGTTTATTCTGCAAGAAACCTAAACAAATCCCCAATTTTTTACCAATTGTACAAACTAAACAACGCATCTATAAGATGATGATTCGGCATCAAAGCTCATAAGTAAACTGTACCTAATAAAATGACTGTAACATTCTTAATAAAATAAAATCGTTACATTCTCCATATTACATAAATTATAAAGCAACACGAATTTATAGTTTTCTATTTCAATATTATAATGTTTATTTCAATAAACACTTCGAATATTAAAATCGAGACAAGAATTGGCAAACAAAAAAATTGAATATTAAAACTTTCCGATTGCAAGATAGCTCTTAAACTATTTCTTAATCCAATTTCGTTAAAGCATAATATCTACCTTTTAAGGAGATCGCACACAGCCGTAAGATCCGCAAGACTCATCAAAGCCGCAAACCTTGCAATATTGAAAATGCATGACAATTAAAAATGCGTGCATAGATCACGTTAACTAACTGCTGCGCCACCAACATTTCTTGACTCTCTCTGATCACGACGAATTGCTGTTCCATTGGACCATGAGAATTAGGAAATTGAGAATACGCTAGTTTTGGGGCACATACTTCTGCACTATATTAAATACCTCCTGCGCAGTCGGCTTCTCGAATTTCGGTTACAAGATTTTTTTTAAAGTATTACAAGTACCTAAGTGCTAACTTATGCCTGCGACTTTGCCCGTGTATTTGGGTTAAAAAAATCCATTTATCCTTTTGACGTATGTGGATTAACTATATTATTATTGTCGTATATAACATTATAAGTATAAGCCATGCGAGTTGTTTGCGCCTCTAGCGGCCTTAGCGGCTCTTGCAGGTAGTCTTGTGGTATACAATCATCTGAAAGCATACCTTTTAAAGTTTCAGCTCTTCGTAATATCCAATAGCATGCAAATGAAATGCATTACTGTTATTGGAATTAAATCGGTCCAATTCATATGCAGTATGGACGAAATAATTTGTCCTTTTGCGCTTTCAAGGGATTACACTCTGAAACAATGAATGACTTTCCATTAACAATATTTCGTAAATAAAACAAGTGAATAAATGTTTCCTTGGATCAACTTTTGGCCACGACTGCCCATCTCTATTATCAATAGCTTTGACAGGAGATATTGAAATTGCTCAAGTATGTACGCAAAAACACCTGCGTAACGATCATGTAAAACATGGTAAATGACATGGTAAATGACATGGAAAATTCTTTAGAAAAACTAAGCTTTGAAGCCTCAATAGCCCAATGGTTAAAAACGCGGATTGAAAATTAAAAGGTCGATGGTTCGATCCCCAGCAGTTGCACTACTGTCGTACCCACTTCAAAAACAAGTTTTCCGCTTATTTTAAGGAGAGGGGAATAATTTAATACAATAGAGAAAGAATATTAGTCAAGCATAAATCATCTGTCTTTCAATATATAAAGGTCACCTTAAGCATCAAATTGAGGTTTATAGACTTGAAGAGACAGAGTTGTGACCTTTCGTAAATGGAGCAAAAGTACTGAGGCTTACGCTCGTCTCCAGGGAGGATACGAAGAAAGTATAATTTCATCTGTGTGAACACGACACATTGATAATAATCCACACATAAGGCCGACATCGGATCGTAAGCTATACGTTAATATAATACGAGTCTAGGTACGAAACATCCGAAAGCTATTGTATCCCACGCATACTCCTATCCTACTATCGTACTAGTCTTATCCTACTTCCTACTGTCCCAATAATACTAATAATAATGTTATAAATGCGAAAGTTTGTGTGGATGGATGGATCGATGTTTGTTACTAGGTACTTCAGGTTACAACAAATGAAACGATTTGGTTGATATTTGTAATGAAGATTGCTCATTCCAGTTACATATTTTTATCCAGGATAATTAAAGAAATACATTTTTGCTAGCTCTTTTTATAAATCAAATTACGCTAAAAATATTTCTACATACCATTAGTAGGATTGGAATTTGACGAAATATCATATTTCATTATTTTGGTTTTTCATATTTATTTACTTACTTCTATACATTTTTATTATTTTTATAAGATAGAAATATTAATATAGTTTGCATCATGAAGGACATAGGAAATTTTAATTCCAAAAATCAGAGAGTCCCCGAGGAACTTTTTCAAAACTTTAATTCACGCTCCATACAGATTAAATGGTAATTAGCTATAGTAAAATAGAATAATTTTTTATTCAAATAAACTTTTACAAAGTGCTTTTGAATCATCAAGTGAATCTGCCACAGGTTTGGAATGCCGTTGCTCTTTTTAAAAAAAAAACATGTTTTTTTTTTAATTTTTTTTTTAAATATACAGACTAGCGCTTGGCTGCGATCTCACCTGATGGTAAGTGAAGATGCAGCCTAAGATGGTACGCGCTTGCCTAGAAGATGCCTATTCACTCTTGATTATATTATAGTTGGAAAAACGGAAGCCGGGCATTCCAAATTTTTGCGGTGCGTATTAGGAACGAGGAAGCGAAGCGCTTGGTGCGGGATCGTGGAATTTCGACCACGTAGCGATGCAGATTCGTAAACATTCGACAGACAGGCAAACTTGCGCCGATGTATGGTTTTATTTCTTAGCTTTTGGTCGTACCCTGGTCTATTATCTGTAGTACGACCATCGCTACAGTGCGTGATCAGAAACGTTACGAAGCGTATCATCCGCAACAAAGCCTATCCCTGTCTTTACCACTTTATACAAAAATATCGGATCGACGTTTGTTGCCCCGCCTTTGTTATTTTCTCACAATACAACTTATTTTCCTTTATTAGGACACTTGATATAGGTAGGTACGAGGTTATTTTATTAGTGCGACGGCGTCGTACGTGAATACTGGAAATCAACATTTCTGTGAGATGTCTCTTATTTTTCAATATCTGATCTATTATATTATTTATTACTGGATTACTGGTGTTGCTATTGATTATATCCCCGTACTACCTACTGACACAAGCTTTCCGCTTATTTGGAGGGGAGAGGAGAATATAAGTCAAGTTGATCTTGATCCGTTTCAAACGAAAAAAGAATTTTCCAAATCTGTCCAGGCGTCTTCGAGTAATCGGGGAGCATACATAAAAAAAAGATTCCGACGAAATGAGAACCTCCTCCTTTTTTGGAAGTCGGTTAAAAAGCCACTGCCCGTCGTGCCTACCCCAGCCAAACAAACAAAACTATTTCGGTCGTTGGCCATCCCTTAGCACCCTGTAAGGCCTATTATGGAATTACGAAATGTTTGGAATCCCCCACCTACAAGTGAGTTGGATCGTTAGACCGACCCCGTTCCGAGTCGACAGTTCTAGTTGATGAATTTTACTTAGATAATCTATACTAATATAATAAAGCTGAAGAACCGAAGGCTCCTTTTTATTCCGAAAAATCAAAGAGATTTCACGGAATTATTAGAAACCAAATCGACGTGGACGAAGTCGTGGGCATCAGCAGCTAGATAGTTAAACATGACATGTTCCAATAAATAACCCGGGTATCCAACCCGGGACGGTCGAGCCAAAAAATGTATTGGGTTTTTCAGTCAAAAAATCTCAGCATGAAGAGTTAGGATTTTGGCAGTTAGTCACCCCCGACATCTGGGAGAGCTCGTAAAGCGCCTGATCTCTCTCCGATCGTGTCGGATTTTCAGTCCCATCGGACTGTGAGAGTGAGGGAATAGAGAGTGCACACACTTTTGTACTATAATATCTCCCGCGCAGACGCCTAATCTCTGAACACCGTGACGGGATTCGCTCGGGAAGACAGAAGTAAATAACATACTTAGATAGGAAATAGTTTTGCTGTGATATTTAGGTTTCTATTGTAATTATTCCTGGAACATTATGCTTGAGTGGCACTGCTACCTACGTCTCTGGAAGGTAGCTAACCGAATTCTATTCGCCTCCACAATTCCCAGTTGGCGGTCGTGATAACATTCCGATCGTTTGTGTCCCACTAGAATGGAAATACTTTATCCTTTTTATTGTTCCCCTTAGAGAGAAAAGCGAGAGCTTCTGCGGCATCCTGCAGTATTGGTAGCTATAAGCTACTATCTCTATATACCTATAAAAATCAATTGCTGTTCGTTACTCAAGCTAAAACTCAAAAACGCCTGCCTGATTATTTTTTTTTGTTTTGTTCGCTCTAATATATGGGTGGCTTAAAAATCTAAAAACATATGGAAAACCTAAGAGATTTTTGTTTAGTTCGCTCTAATACACGGGTGGCTTAAAAATCTAAGAACATAATATGGAAAACCAAAGAGAACAACTGAAAAATCAAGAAATAAAAATTGGTAATATTGTACCTATAAGACTAACCACTTCGGATTACTTTTAGTAGATGGCGAGAACGAAAAACGATGGCGATGATTATACAGGTACCTAGGTGCATTGATTTAAATATATAAGTCAATGCCTAGGTACGAGTATGTATATTTTCTAGATTTGTAGGCAGTGTATGTAAAATTTGAAGTTCCAAGCAACTTGCATACTTACCTGAAAGTTGTCCATAATATTATTCTGAAGATGTGTAACAAATCGCTGCTAATTCGCAATGGGCCCGCTTGATAGATTATTATAGTCTAAACCCTACTTATTTGTAGAGGAGATCTGTGTTTATAATGGATTGAGACGATGATGTCTTCATTCATTCAGAGAGCTCTCAAAGGTGATTTCTATGACTTCTCTTCAAAATAGAACGCCTATAAAATATTCATAGAATAGATGTATTTAAGTACACAGTGCACTAATCATAGTCTGTTCCTCGAACAAACTTGATGTAGATTGCTGCAGCCACATCAAACAACATCAAACATGCACATAACTCATACATAAGCAATTAATCCGAACAAACAGCCAAGTCAATCGCGTGTGTCAATTACCCCACTCAGCCAAACTCACTCGCTGCAGCTTGATCGTTTGCGGTTCGTTCATTTCGCCCAAACTCGCAACTTCCTCACGAAAACGTAAATAGCAGGCTTTCGAATGTAAGCAAAGCTTTTCGATTAGGTAATATGTATGACTGTATGTACCGTATATTGGGATTAGATAGGAATCTACACGTCGTATTTTAAAATGCTGAAAGTTAGGTAGCTATAGTTCGATTGCAAATGATGAAAAAAGCGTACCTACCTATTAGGTTTTTCCATCAATAAATTATATTATCATTAGGTACTAGCCCGGAGTTGTTGTTGAGTTGTCACCTCTACCTAACTTATCATGTACCTACCTCTAAAGGCGTCGCACTCACAGATTATTTATTTGTCTAATAGGTAATCTCCTTCTTACTTTGAGTAAAGCTGCTTTAATACTCAAAGCCTTTTTAAAATAAAACTTACTAATTTAACTGCACGCCGACTCCCCAACTGAGTGACAACTGCAATAAGTAAAACTCCACCCCCACTGCCATTTTTCAGTCGGTGTGCACTTCAAATGCAAACCTTTACCTAGATATTGAACCGAAATTTTAAAGGAAATAGGTTCAAATTTTCCTTATTAGACACTACCTACCTACCTAACAATAATAATTAATTTGTCAAAGCGCTAAACTAGTAAAGAAAATTGACAAATATGTAAGTAATTTTCTCTTAAAAACATTAATTTAATTAAGCTTTAATTTGGCGACGAATTTTCGTTCATTCCGCTGAAACTTTCCGAGTTAGAAAACGTAAATACAGGCGTTCGGTTTCCTTCGAAAGTTGTATTTGATTAGACGTGAAGTAAACATTTTTGTGTAAGGCCAATCTTGATCTCGGCAAAGTTGCCGAGTTGAGTAACTTGGGCACAGTAAAACTCGTTAAAACCGATTAAATGCAACTTCTAAGCTAGAAATATCTTGTACTGAATTTACCTTCAGGGTTCAGTGTAACTTTTCAAATTAATATCAACTTTTAAGTATAGGTATAGTGATTGAAATTAAAAGTGAAAATAGCGTGAGGCGCAAAACTCTTAAAAGATTTGAAGCCTACCTAGCTAGTTATAATAGTTAAGTATTTATGTCTGTCCATCGTCATTCTCATTACTGAGGGTCACGATACGTTCGTGTTCCGTGTTTTGAAAATGCCATCCCAAAATCTAATTCCACGCGGACAAAGTCGCGGGGGTAAAAGCTTGTCGGACAAAAAGATCCTGTTGGCTTCTTCAAAATCCCAGGAAAAGTTTTCATGACACATGTGATCATGAAGCATGAAGTTCTGGAATGGCGAACTCACACCGGAAAGCGCATTATACTTAGGTACCTATTGGCAGTTGGCACACTATAAATAGCCCAAGTACGCAACATATAAGTCACTACAAGGAACCTGTCTTCGTTGACGACGACGACGTAAGATTAATGTTATCAGTGCTGCAAGCGCGGGTAGTACTGGATAGGGTAGCTTAAGTTCATTAACTAATTCTGAGACACCCAGTTAACTGGAGTTGGCTAGAAGAAACAAAACTAATGGCGTCGGCAACCCGAGAACTTTTAAGGGACTGCGGTATATTTCTTGAGCGTTAGCGGCTTTTTCCTAGGAGTCGACCTTTTCGGATTTGGCGTGCTCCTCTCTCTCACTTCCAGAGAATCGATTGCGAAGCAACTTACTATTTCCAATAGATGTCGCCATGCAATCCTCAATCACGCTATCAGAATTTTCTCTGCAAAATATCTAGTGCCCAAAGTATATAAAATTCTTAACATTATTTATTGTAAATAATAAATTCCTATTTTAATACCTGCATCATATTTGGAGACTGGAGTATAAAATATCCTTCAAGACATCATAGATCAAGAATCGGTAAGCAGGGCGAAGCGACTATCATTCCTTAATCTATGATCTGCATTTCTGAAATAAAATACAGTATAACAATTTGTCCAGAGGAAGATCTTTCAATTGCTATGGTTGAGCCCTTGTTGAGCCATAAAGATAGCATTAAGTATATAGATATACGTAGTTGTGTGTGCGCCAATGTCTTACTAGAATCAATGGTGGCAGAGTCTTGTCATAAGAGCCACAAGTTGCCCTGCATCTATGATATAGGTAGTATACTGTGCCCTGCATTAAATAAATAATTTTATATTTCATTATAATAAAATATGTATTCTGTTATATAATTCTATTCTACAACGCTTCTGCTGTATTTGTAATCTCCATCAGCTTCTTACTTGTGACGCAAAATAATTTATGGTTGGAAGCTCGGACGGGGACGCCGCAATTAGCCGCGTTAACGAACGCCTTAAATAAATATCATTCCATGATTAATACTGGCCGCTGATTAATATGATGATATTATTTATTTTAACTTGACAGATTCGCGATTACCAGACTATCGCGAATTAAGCAAAAAGGCGAATTATTATTATTAAGTACTTACCTAGTTTGGTACGTGGTTCGTTCGTGAAGACTATAGGTCTATAGGTAATTAAGTAGATATAGGGTAGATAGGTATTATCTTAGGCGCGGTTTATACAGAAGACTGAAGTAGACGTGGCTCATAATCAATGTTTAAGACTAAGTATGTACCTACCATATTTGTGATAAATTATACGAGTACGTACCACGGTAATTGTTTACTGTAACTTGACGTCTCGCAACACCGCAGTCCCGTCGTGACCACGGTCCATGCAACTGGATCAAAATATCGACAATTCCAACTAAAGGCCGCTGCATACGTAACGTGCACGGGACGGGACGGGACGTGGACGGGACGGGGACCGAACGTGGTTAGTAAACACGGACGGGGATTTTTAATGCATACGCAACGTGGCAATAACTCAGAACTAACGTGCTAGTGATGTGAACAAGGAAAGATGGATTTTTCATTTGAAGAATTGGCTTTAATTGCTAAACATCGTCGCCGACGATATTTTTCCCGTTCCGCGCGTGGCACGTTCCCGTCCCGTCCGTGCTCCGTGACGTATGCACAGTTGCTTACATTTTCTATGAAACGATATTTCGAAAACTTCACGTCCCGTCCCGTCCCGTCCCGTGCACATTACGTATGCAGCGAGCTTAAAACAATTACCTGCCGTGGTACGTAGGTACCTACTCGTATAATTTTATCACAATTATGTCATTAAATCAATCTTTAGTCTAATTATGTACCTACCTACTAGCTGATGGCCGCCGACCAATGTATGAAGTTCCGCTTCCAAAACAGAATGGTTTATATTCTCTTGGGGCGTAACATCTGAAAGATGCTAATTACTACACTAATTAGATTTAGGTACACGAGCTTTGTTCCAATGAAGTTAGCAATGTATACCTACTTCTTTAACTCTCTGACCGTCATGTACTTACATCTACTGAGAAAACAGAGTTCCCAAGAGATTCTATATAAACTCCTTTTGCGAACGAAATCGCAGGCAAAAGCAAATTTAAATCAATACAAAATAAAGCAAATCTGTCTTCGGTAACATGTCAAAGAGATTATCTTCTTGATTTTTGTTGCAGCCTGGCATTTTTCCAACAAAATCGTGCAGGTACCTATGCGGGCTTTAAAATTCAGTCCCATTAGGCGCCAGCCACTCCACTCTCGAGAAATCTTTGGACGAAGCCAAAATTTACTGAGCTTCAAATCCACCGCAACCTTGTACAGTTACTTGATGCTTGATACTATCGTGCCTAATCTCATCTCATTCAAATGGGGCCAAATCTTAGTACTTGAAAATTTTATAATATTTACCTAGTCTTCGGAGTTTAAGTACTTTTTGACGTTTTTTAACTGACTTCCAAAAAAAGAGGTTCTTTTATTACCCGAAGTCGCTGGAAGAGACCACGGGTGAAAAAATTACCCGAGAAATACCTACAATTTCCCTGGAAGGAGAAATACACAAATTAAAATTGTACCTAATTCAAAATAAAATCAAATCCATTATTTACAAAAAATTACTATCATTTCGGAAGTCGGTGACAAAAAACGGAATTACAAAACCAAAGACTTTCGAAATTAAAGTTTTTTTTTTGTAAAAAAAAATGCCTTTGAATGTATTACTCGACAGGGTACATTAATTTTAATTCTGTATTGTATTTCGCGGAGGAACGGTACCTTCCAGGAACTAGGTACCATTTTAACTCGGTAGTATTATATTTCTCGCAGTTGTAATTTTTTCCAGAAACTACGGAAGGTATTTTTTTTTTCATAAATCGCTATGGCCCCCAATCATCATTCATCATCTATCATCATCCTACATGAATACCAAAAACATTAATAGCACTACCTACGGTCAAAGACTGGATTGAAATCCAAAGAGTCAAAGGTTCAAAGTTCAAACCCCACACTTCTACCGACTCCTAAAATATCGCACCTTTCGAATAAAGTGACCTAACTAAAAATACCTGTAACTTATGTATAAATACATTTAAAAATATAGTAAGTATGAATAATCCATACACAAAAGATCAATATAAATCTCCGAAAAATCAACTTTTTTGAAGTCTTTTTTGCTCATTTCCCACAAATTGCAATTTTTGAGTTAGGTCACTTTAATTCTAAAGGTGCGATATGCTTTATGCTTAGTTGGAAAGGAGAGGACACTATAAATCATATCGCATCGCTATAATATTCTTAAAAAAAATCTAAATCAAACAACACAAAATGATTCATTGTAAAACGATTTATTTATTTATTTTCTCTGTAAGTTTCATAATAGTTAACAGAATCGTGAATTATTTAGTGATGGTAACCTAGATAACTAGTTTTACCTTATTTTAACGCGGTGTTCCACCGAAAGCGCGGAGAGTTGCAAAGCGATACATTTCAATTTTCTTAAATAATTCTTACATGATCAAATGCCGATTTCACCAACGTCGTGTGACGTTCAACCGAGGAATAAATTAGGCGTTCTGACAGCTTTTGTATTAAAAATCTGCCAAAAAATCAAAACGCTCGGACAAGACTTGGTGAAATCGGCCCTAAGTTACATATTCATAATTTTTGAGTATGGTGCGTATTCGGTTGCAAAAAATATTTCAATTGATCGATCAAAATTTTGAGATTAGTGCGCTATCGAATAAGCACCATTATATTATATTCTTTGCTTTGTATCGAATTACGTCAACGATGAAACCCCGCAATTTATTCGTAAGTATCAATTTAAAGGTACTTACATAAAACTATCATAGAAGACAAGCTTTATTACAAAATATTATGTAATCATAAATATATATGCCATATGTGGCTAAGTCTGTTATACACAATCTCTACACTAAATTCGTGTTATCCCTTTCATAAAGCTCCATGTTGAAAAGGATAGCACTAGATTTTGACCTTTCAATTTAGTTCATTCTAGAAACTACGTTCAACATAATTAGCCACAATATAGTCATCTGATATTTTTCAGTTTTCAAGGCCCTACGACACCCCTTTTAGCTCCCAAATAAAAAGGTAGCAAAACTTATGTAACTTATGTAAGATTCTCTCAATTAGCTTTTTAGTTTCGCTAGCTAGCAGTGAAAAGCCAGCTTTACAATTTAAGTCGTATTAGTTATTGAAAAAAATTAAAATTATTTATAAATCTTAACTTCTTCGTGGAGGGGTAAAATTTTTGGTAAACAAAATACAAATGCTAATTAAATATTAAATAGCAATTTATTTGTTGAACAATATCATATCGTTATAATGCTATTATTATGTACATTTAAGGTAGGTGTTCACCAGATATATGTGAATAAATTAATATCTAGCAATAAAGTACTGGCGATCTTAGACGTCCAGTGGACAACCACCGTAAGACTTCGTCAGCACTGACAGATTTAACAGTGCTTCGGGTCATTAGGAACATACGCTGTTTGCTAATCTGTCAATGTGGACGTGGCCTTATTTATATAATTAAAAAGCTTATTTAAGCGATCAAATATAATAAAATGATAAGTATGTTCAATGTTCATTCAGTACATTATATCATACAATTTTACATTCACTCGAGAAAGATAGTTTTAACAAGATTTTATATGTCTCTAGTTACATCTAATCTTAATATTTTTTTATTCAAATATATATATAAACAATATAAATATATGATAATTTACATATAAAAGTGTACGTAAAATTTATAACCGAAGTTAAATTAAAAATTATGTATTTTCATTTTTTTTTGTTGATTTATGTTCATATGTGTATTTAGATCATAAGAAGATTTATTCAAGTTGATTTTTTTTAAGTTAAATTAAGAATTAATTTATAATAATTTTTATGTTTTACTAATATGTTTCGTTTTCCTTTTTTTTTTTATTTGAATTACAAAGATTTTTTCAAAGCCGTTTTGAAGTAAATAGTATTTTAATCATATTCTTAGTCTTCTTAAAATTTTAATTTCTTCCCAGTAAATATTTTAAACTTAAAAATTTATTATTTATTGCAAGTTAATGTTTGAACCGAAATCGAAAAATTACTTCTATAAAAAGTACTTGCACAGAGGGTGTAATTAAAATATTTTTTACATAATAATGCTAATATCTTTTTAATTTATCAAAAACCATTGCAATTAATGATTAAAACATACTTATGTTTTTTTTTTAATGAAAATAATACACATTATTTTATCAGTACAAATTTATTCGAGTATAATATACAGTCAATTCTAGGAAATTTCGGAGTAGGTATAATGTATAAGTATAGCTTTAAAATCGAAACTAGTACTGTATAATGTATAAATTAGCTCATTAAATAAACAGCTATCATATTTTTTGAGTTTTGTATATTGCAATGTCTACAGAATTATAATAAAATCATCAAATAAAAATTAATAATAATCATTCTTACATTGGTATTTATACGGTTACACTATCTCTATTTCTAAATGAAACTAAAATGACAAGTATACATGTAGTGCTGTCCTTTTCACACTGTTATCTGCAGTAAAGAATAGCACTACTTTAACTTTTGTCAACTTTGTTTATACTATTTTCGAGATACCATATTAATGGATCACAAGTTTTTCATTTCATCCATACTACACCTATTTTCTACAAACGAAAATAAAAGGTTATAAAAATAAGGGATATCATCGTTGCAAAATACAGTAAATATAGCATATACATCTTCTAGAAATATAAACAAAAATATCAATCTAGTACTTAGAAAAAAGATTAGAAAAAACACACTATACACACCATGGAAGAAACGCGGCGCACGAAGTTCTTGCGATCAAAAAAATTGATTTCATAGTCCTGGTCAAGCTTCTCGATAAAAAAAAAATACCGACTAGATTAGATTAAGGCGCATCACTACAACTGTCAACTTTGAACTGTCACCCGTGTCATGGTATCTCGAAAATAGTGTAGAGATTGTGCACAACTGTAGGGTTAGTCAAAGTTTTAATTCGATTAATCGTATAAGAATTCGATGACATTACGTCAAAGTAAAATGAACCATAAACGCATTGAATTATAGCTGAATTTCGTGTATGCTTTCTTATACGTTTACATATACGATTTTAATATGGAGCGTCCATATTAAAATTGGTTGTACTGATTTTGTGACTAACATAATTATTAAGGTTCATTTTACTTCGACTCTAGGTGTCATCGAATTCTTATACGATTAATCGAATTAAAACTTGGACTAACTCTACTGAATTAACACGATTGCAGCTATTCAGCTATAGTTTCCATAAACCTTGTACGAAATACGTACCTTTGCTTTTTTTTTTAAATTTATTTTATAGATTACTTAGAGAGGTATATATTCTCTTATCTGTTGCAAGGTATCTTTGTCCGTAGATTGCAGTAACCGTTCGAAGGTTTCGAGCCCCACTTGTCCCTTTAATGTTTCTAGCTGAAAAGGAAACAAAATAGATTAAAATTATTGTCTATATCTGTAGATCCACCAACTTGTTGGTGTTGTTCTGTTGTCGAAGTCGCTAGTGGAGTGTAGTTTAGTATTACAATCGAAAATGTAAAATTTAAGAATAACATTTGTAAAAACAGAAAATAAATCGGTCAAAAAACAAATAACTCTCTTCTCCCTCTTTTTAAAAATTTTCTATGGAGTGAATCGAGCTACTCGCTCGTGACGTCAAGATTTAGTAGCGCTCTCTTTGTCTGAAAGGAAACTTAAAGACTATATTTTTGAGACTAGTTACACAAAGAAAAATGGCATTGTAAAAAAAAAATTTAATCAAATACCCAATTAAGCTTTCGATTGTCGATATTCTTCGTAATAAAAAATTATAATCGAATCGAATAAAAATCGAAATACGAAAAAAATGAGCAAATAATCGAAAAAATGTAAACACGAAAAACTACATAATATCGGAAATGTGACGTGCGGACAGTGTTTAAAAAAATCCCGTGGATCTGTTTGAATTTTCGGGATAAAAGTAATCTACTATCATTCGATACCAGGGAAACATAACTAGCTAAGCGTAATTAATTTACCTGATGATGAGTCACTGCTCGTAGATCAAAGGTCCTAGCCGGGTGTGCGGCGGCGAACTGTCGTCGACGCAGCTCGTGCGCCGTCACCGCGCCCTCCTCCCCCGGCCCGCCCTCGGCGCCGCCCCCCCACCGCGCCGCACCCCCGCGACCCTCGAGCGGAGAGGCAGGTCGAGACCCCGGTGGAGATACCAGGGCGCTATAAACAGAAAACAGTGTTTATTCAAATTCATTTGATTCAAGTAAGCCAACTTTTGTGTAAACCACTTTTGATAAGTCGAGAATCTATCACCGGTTCGGAAGGATGATTCTGCTAAAAGCCGGAAACTCACCAATTGCTCATTTCAAAACCAAAAAAATCTTACAATATGTCAGTAGCTTATCTATCTTGTGGGCAGCTGAAGCAAAGCAGATTGCTTCCATCTTATTAGCGACAACAAGACAAGACAAAAATTTAAAAAATTGTTTTTTTATTATAAGTACCGTATTTACTTACATATCGACTGTTCCGTAGAACAAAGTTTCATCTTCTAAATACACAACTTGAGATTTGAGCCTTAGAAGTTTTCGTTTTAAGGCTCAAATTTCAAGTTGTGAATTTAGCAGATGTAACTGTTCTACGGAACAGTCAATATGCATTTAGTAAAAAACAGTTATATTGATAATACAGACACTTCAATTTTATTTATTTGTATAGATTCCTCATAAAGTTTTTTACCTACTTTTAGTAGGTAATTCTTTCTCTTTGCTACACTGTTCAAGATTCCAACACTGTATCTTTGGCTGAAATAAAATGAATGAGTAAACTTACTCAATATAATTGCCAGTGTTATTTTCATCCATTTTCATCAAATCGTTGAGGACTTCGGTTAAATTGAGCAATATTGCTGGAAATCGCTCGAGTACAGTCGCATTTTGTGTCGTCAACAACGCAGCTAAACCCAAACCTGAAACAAAGTACTAACGTATTACAGTAAACTGTACGCATCACTGATCTGCTGATCACTGAATTTGCTGACCCTACACAAAGGGCAGCTTAATTAAAAAAAAAAATTTAAAGCGCCACATTTGACATACGAGTGTCTCTGGAACTAATAATATCGCAAATGGCGCACCGAGCTCTATAATTAATCTATGAAATCATACACCAGCAACAATGAAATCACAGACTAATCATAGAGGTCGGTGCGCCATTTGCAATATTTTTAGTTCCAGAGACACTCGTATGTCAAATGTGGCGCTTTAAATTGATCCATAATTATGCTGCCATTTGTTTATTTTCAAAACCTGAGCGAACAAAGCGCAAAATTAATCTACTACACGTCCACATCAAGTTGACCGTCGTCGACCGTTACTAAATGACGTCATACCGTACCGGTGACGCGAAAATAATAATTGTATTTTTACTGTAACTACAACTATGACGGAAGTTTTCTTCTCTGGCAATGCTTTCATGGCAATGACATCTTGAAAGTTTAAAGGCGTAATTTTTGATTCCTAATTGTTTCTGACTTGAAAAAAGTCAATTGATTAAAGTGATTAATAGTCTGCGCTATGCAAAACTTTTCCTTTTCTACTCGGTAGAAGACGATATGTTAACAATAAATGACAAAACAAAAATAAATAACTAATTTAAAGTTAACAAAAACATTCAAAACGTAACGATAACAAAACTTTGAATAAACTTTGGTAGTGACAATCACGAGCGGTACATTGCTATTTGTACTAAGCGGTTCTGACTTGAAGTGCGGTGCGGAGAAGCGCGGGGTGAGGTAGCGGCCAACTTGACGTGACGGGAACTACTTTCGCGGAATTCCACTAGAATTTGCACTGACTTAAGTCAGTCCCCTTTCAAAAATCCACTCACCAATAACTTTCCACCGCTCGACTTGCGTAACTAGATTCATCTTGTCGGTCCACACGTGCAATAGCCTGTTCAACACTTTGTCGGGATCCGAATCGTACTCCACGAGACCGACTGACGCTTCCTGCACGGCTTTGTAGAAGAGGTCAGACGACAGGAGGATCACCCGGGATAGTATGCACAGCTGCACTGAGAACACCATCGGTAAATCTTCACCTTTTAGAAGGGAGCTGCAAAAATATGGGATTTTTTTATTACTAAATGAACAAGTAAACTTGGAAATAAACTTGGAAACACTGCAGAGACGTAAGCTCTCTTTGCGTGTTCTATCGGCTATATAACGGGGAGTGTTCTGAAGAGCTATTTGATCTTATTCCACCCTCTCTCTTCTACAACCGCACCGCACGCCACCGAACGCAATTTCACCCTCACCACCTGGGTGCCTGGAGCACTTCGACCATCCGTTGTTTCAGATCTTTTTTTCCACGTACTACCAAATTGAGGAATCATCTTCGTTCGACAGTGTTCCCACTTATCTATACTAATATTATAAAGCTGACGAGTTTGTTTGTTTGAACGCACTAATCTCAGGAACTTCTGGTTCGAATTGAAAAATTGTTTTTGTGTTGGATAGTCCATTTATCGAAGAAGGCTTTAGGCTATATAGCATCACGCTGGAACCAATAGGAGCGAAGCATCAGTGAAAAATGTTGCAAAAACGGGGAAAATTATCCATATTTGAGGGCTTCCGTTGCGTGCGATTTGGTATAGTCGTAGCTGATATCCCAGGTCAACATAAAGGACACTTTTTATCCTGATAAACAAGAAAGTTTATCCGGGATAGGGGAATAAAAGTTTTTATTGATTTTGCTCCATAACTTCGTCAAATCTAAACCGAATTTGATAATTTTTTTTTTTTTATAAATTGTGTACTATAAAAAATATTTTGTGCAATTTTGGTGAAGATCTACTAAATATTATCGGAGATAGAGGACATAACTTTTCGCGTAACAAATCACTCTAAACTTTTTCCACGCGGCCGAAGTCGCGGGAATCAGCTAGTTTACAATATGTGTTATTCAAGGGACGGACCAATAAATTCCTGAGACGACGGCAACGCATTGCCTCTGGTACTACAAGTGTTCATGGGCGGCGGTAATCACTTAACATCAGGTGACCCACCTGCTCGTTTGCCGGCTATTTATAAAAAAAAGTAATATTTTGCTATGATCTGCTAAACCAGAAAAAATCTGTACACACGCCGCTCGCGCCTTACACCGTCGTTTCACCAAAACAGTCGTAAAAAATCGGAAAAAAAAAGATTATAGTTATATTAAGATAAGACAATTTACACAAATACAGAAGCACTTACTGTATTACCCTAATTAGCGTGGGCCAGATGACCTTGACTCCCAGAAACGTGTTTCTCTCAGGGAAGCTCACACCTATGCATATCTCGGCCATCTTCAGCACCGTGATGACGGCCTCGGTGCGCAGATCGCTGAGCATGTCGTCCAGTACTGTCATACATTTGGCGCCCGCCCCGCTGAAGAACTCCTCCGGGCACAGCAGCGCGTACGCTTGCATTATATAAACTACCACTCGGAGGTGTTCAGTCGATGGTTCTACAAAAGAAGGTACGAATAAATTCCATCACATCCTCAACTAACCCAAATTTTCAATAGGACATTGGATCACAAAAATAGATGTATAATCCATCCTTAGCTGCCTTAAATGGCAAATCTTCTTTTTTTTGTCGTGCCTCTCCACAATTTAATTGTAATATTTATTTATTTACTAGCTGATGCACGCGACTTTGTCCACGTGGATTCAGTTTTTAAAATCCCGCGGGAGCTCTTTGATTTTCCGGAATAAAAAGTACGTTCTTAGTTCTTAGTTAAAAGTAAGTCCTTTAAGTGTTGGGTAGTTCGTTGCAGCATCATATCAAAGTTACCATAATATTGACGACATAGACAGACAGTCAAGCAAAGCAAAAACAAGACAGGTCAAACTTACAACATTCCTCTCTTACTGGGGGTGAATAAATGAGAAAGTAATGTTTTTGCAAAAGTCACTCACCTAAAATGGGATAGAGGTTATGCGCCAGCTGTAACAACGCTGGGTCGGCGGTGGGCGAGGTCTCGATGATGGCGAGCCACAGCTCCAACGCGTCTTCCAACAGGTACACGTGCGCTGGCTCGCTGGGCTTCGTAGACTCGTTTATGACGTTGAGGACCCACGGCCGAATGTTCGGTGCGCATTCGCCGAGCGCCTGTGGAAATAATGTTAATCATCAGCAGCTGCAGCAGCAGCAGCAGCAGCAGCAGCAGCAACAGCAACCCATAAATATATTGAGCTTAGGTCTACTCTCAGAGAAGGCCATAAGCCTACCGTTGCAGACTGACAGACTTCACACACCTTTCAGAAATGAAATTCAACCTACTCGTACGAAATGTTTCAGTTCAACGTTTCTGAAACAAACGGCTAAGGTGTGGAACGCACTTTCAGCGTCTGTGTTTCCGGCCACGTATAATCTGAGTACCTTCAAGACAAGAGTGAATAGGCATTTTCTAAGAAAGCACGTTCCAACCTAGACCTCATTAATGCTTCCCATCATTGGTTGTCGTCAAGCGTAAGCCTATCTCATAATTAAAAAAAAGATGAGAACACTATGGAGAACCCTTGTATTCTTTCACTGCTGCAGCACGTGATATTTAGAAAATAGTGTTAAAATAATATTAAAAGGCATAAAATTAAAAATTATACAAAGGAGGCTAATGCGCAGTGTCGCAATAAACCAAAAAGAAACCCTGATAAAAAGACATAAACAATGTGTTTTCTTTAGGTAGACCTGCATCCTGCATATTAAGTCATAATTATATGTTGGCAGGTGCCTGGAGTGTAACGCGAGCGTGGGAAACGCGGTCGCTCCCTCGCCCCCACTCCGTGCCTCTACTACCCACTTGCAGCGATTCGTAACGTGCGATATTAAACTACTAGGCGCTCATACAAAGAAGGAGCACGTACCTTAACGAGATGCACCAACGCGGCGAGCGCGGCCGCTCGCAGCATGTGGTGGTGGCCGGCGTGCAGCGCGAGCGCGGGCAGCGCGGCGAACAGCGCGCTCGCCCCCTCGCCCCCGCCCCGCGCCACCACCCACTTGCAGCGATCCGTCACGTACGACACCACGTGTAGTACGTGCATCTTGGTCTCGCATTCAGAACATTCCACCTGTAATTAGCACTGATATTACAAATGATACGATATAAAAAACTTATTTAGTTAAATTCAATAAATATTAAAAGCCCTATAGCTTTAAGTAGAGAAAATGTCTAGTGTAAGCGAAATAATGGACAATGACACAAAGTGTCGTTTTCGTATCCAAGCAAAACAAGTTATTATCCGTTGTAAGTAATTGAAGACCGAACCTGACACAGTATTATTTTTCCAAACTGTCTATCCCGAACTTAGAAATCTTCTAAGTAACCACTGTGTCTCAGATCAAACCAAATATGACGTCATTATTCAAAAAGATATCAAACGTACCAGGAGATCATACAACGCAGAGAGCGCGTGCGGAACGAACGGCTCGAACTGTTCCACGTCGAAGCTAAAGTCGTCCATTGCGCTCCTCAACGCTTCTGCCGCGGCCAACTTCACTGCGGGGTCTTCGCCCGATCGCGTGAGAGGTTCCAATAGGCACGAGTACATTGCCGGTCTTATGGACTGTGATGCCTTTACGCAACTCCACTGGCCTGTAATGTATCAAACGCATTTAAAACACATACAATATTAATTTTGAAAGAGCTTATAATAATAATTAATTATTATTTATCACCATTACTATGCACTTACTTGACATTTAAAGTGTACCCAACTTCGAAATAAATAAATCATAACATCATCACGCCTCTGACTTTAATGAGTTATGTGCGTTTAAGCAATGAAATATCAAATGCTTCAATGGTGAAGGAAAACATCGTGAGGAATCCTGGACGCCTGAGAGTTCTCCATAGTGTTCTCAAAGGTGTGGGAAGTGAGAAGTCTGCCAATTCCCACTGGGTCAGCGTGGTGAACTATGGCCTATAACCCTTCTCTGAGAATAGACCTGCGCTCAGTAGTGAGACATTACCGGATTGCTTGTTTATGATGATGAACATCATATACTCACCAATAAGTTGACAAACTCTTCTTCTTATAATTCTGTAGTTATTATCCTTTACTTTTATCTCTTGGCTCAAGACATTCGTAAACCATTCGTCAAAGTCAACCTACAAGGAATAATTACACAAATTATTTTTCTAAAAAGGATTTAAAGGATTTTTTTACCGCTTACCCGTTTAATTTACACAAATTCCACACACATTCCGCATTTTAATAGCCATCTATATGCCAAACAGCCCGATCCGTCCAGCGGTTAGAGCTGTGCGTTGATAGATCCGTTAGTCAATCAATCAGTCAGTCAGCCAATCATTCAGTCACCTTTTCCTCTTATATGGTTAGATTGGCCTGCGCAGGTATACTCACATCGTCATACAAGTCAAAGGCGGCGAGTCCGACGGCGTTGTAAATGGCGTCCTTCTTCAAAATGGCGGGCAAGTCGTCCGGCGACACTTGCCGCTCCTGCAGCGAGGCCAGCAAGCGGACCAGCTCCGGGGCCAGCACCGCGCGAAACTCGTGGAACAGCTCCATGAACACTGCTTCGGTACACGGCTGCGGAACAGAACTGTGTTATAGTTTTTACAATTGACGAGTAATTTTAGGAAAACAATAAAAAACTTCTCATTTTGTCTTCTCATTTTTATTTCATCATATTTAGGCGGAGATTAAAAACAAAAATAGCACGTCAACAGTTGGGCATTTTTCTTGCACGTCAAATTTTCATAACATCGTCCAATGACAATGTCAAAGCAAACATAGCAGCACGCGCACGAACCAATCTCTGCTTTCGTTCTGAATTTGAACCAATCACTAAGCATATCTATCAGTAACCTCGGAAGTGATTCGTATTTTGAATCATACGTCGTATTTGTTTGAAGTAGGGCCATTTTTTGAGTGAATTTTGTTCTGAATTAGACTTCCTTACTTATTATTTATATTCGTAGGCTTTAAAGTATCCTGTTAGACAGAGAGAGCGCTACTGACATGTGGCGACACAAATTCAGTAGTTCCATACACTGTCCATACAAAATATCGTTTTAGAAAGAGATGGATACAATCGCAGTAAAACTGTTTTTAGTTTATTTGTTTTTTGACCGATATATTTTCTGTTTTTACAAATGTTATTCGTACATATTACATTTTCGATTATTATTAATGAATATCCACATTTCGACAAAAGTAAAATACCCAATTGAACTAGTGGATATGAGTGAGTAAAACATACCCGCAAGCTGTATTTCCAGGATTCCCCAGCCTCGTCGGTCGCAAAACTCTCAGGTTCGGCGTCCCAAAGCGTCAAGTCGTCGGAACTCAGCAGGAAGTAGTGCGTCACTAGGTGTCTGCACATGTGACACACTGTGTCCTGAGCTAGCACTTCTGACTTCATCTGGTGCGCTTGGAGTGTCACTGTTAACAATATTTCTTTTCAAAATACTATATTTATTTATTTATTAAAGAGGCACACAAAACAGGTTGAAACTCAAAAGTGCACAAAATAGAAATACATACAGCTTATCAAGAACCAAGTAACAACCCCTAACATGTGTACACAGCATTATTGAATAAATTAACTTACGAGTCAGAAAATTATAACATAAAATTAGTACCTAAATGAATGACATAAAATATTGACGTACTTGGTCGAATAATGCTCTTTCAAAGGTAGTAAGTAGATATATTTACTTACTACCTCTGAAAGTGCATTTTTCTCCATAAGTTAATTTTACGGTTCGGGCTTACAAAGGTCAACTCGTTTGTAATAACCTACTTCGTGCACTTGTATCATATTTCTTTTAATTCACGACGGCACGTGGCTCATGGTTGTGTGTATGTCGTATCTGTATAAGTGTGGCAGGCATGCACACTTACGCAATGTGCATGTCCACGACGTAACCACAAGTAAAGCGCCCGTAACTTCGTGAGATAAACGTACTATACCAAGAAATCGATTGTATTACCAAATGATTTTTTCAGCAATTAGGTTTCTAAAGCCATCTTTTAATCAAAAACTATCCTCTATCCCTAAAAAATTAGATTCTTTCCAATGTTTATAGATTTTATTACCAAATGATTTTTTCAGTAATTAGGTTTCTAAAGCGATCTTTTAATCAAAAACTACCCTTTATCCCTAAAGAAAAAAAAGAAATACTCACAAGGTTCCTTAACCTGATCGGTTCCCTTAGGCAACTTAAATTCAGCGCACTGCAGTATCCCCTTTAAAATATTGAGGCACTGTATGGTGAACCTCTCGTAGGTAAGCAGCATGCCTTGCTCAGTGAAGCAGTAGTACAGCGTGAACTCCAGGGACTGTCGTATTAGAGGCACGTAGGAGAACGGGTGGAAACTCAGAACGCCTAGTGCCACTTTTGTGAGGTGTATTATGAACTTCTCGCACAGCTCTAGGGGGTATATACCTCGTCCTTTTAGAAGCTTTCCTGTAAAGTTTTTTTTTTTTACTAGACAATGGTTACAAAATATAAGTCGAGTTCAACTTGTCCAATATTTAAAAAAAAAATGAAAAAAACATGTTGGTAAGATTTAGAAGAGGTCTAAGCTACGCGTTCGAAACGATTTTTACATGGATACACACTTTTTACTACCCAAATATTACAAATTCGAAAGTGTGTTTGTTTGTTGGTTTGTCCTTCTATCACACAACAACGGAGCAACAGATAGACGTTATTTTTTGTATCGGTGTAGTTGAGGACCTGGAGAGTGACATAGACTACTTTTTATCCCGGAAAAACAAAGGGTTCCCGAGGGATTTTAAAAACCAATCTCTATGCAGTGTAAAAGTGTGGGCATCAGCTAGTTAACATTTATTTTATAAAATAAAATAAAAATTTAATATTTTTCAATTAATTTATCTACAAAAGTAGGTACTTACTGCACTCCAAACTGGTCTTAGCTCTGTCGAACACCACATTCAGGAAGGCAACCGCATCTTGACATTCATAGGGTTTCTTAAACCCGAACACGGTTAATTTCCTCAGAATCCGTAAGCACAGTAACGCTTTCTCCAAATGTTCCGTGATCATTTCCGTGGTGGCACCCTCTTGTATGTGACGTAGGAACAGTTCTGTGTTCTCGTGCCACAAGTTCAGTACAAATGAGTATATCGAGTTGGTTAGTTCCTTCAAACAAGAGAAATTTAATTAATTTCAATGGTAGAACCTTACTTTTTTTTTTTATTCAATGACAAGGTAGTCCTTGACTGCGATCTCACCTGATGGTAAGTGACCATGCAGTCTAAGATCGTAGCGGGCTAACTTGTAAGGGGTACCCCATATCGTTTTCTACACGTCATCGTGCCGGAGCGCTAAATCGCTTGGCGGCACGTCTTTGACGGTAGGGTGGTAACTAGCCACGGCCAAAGCCTCCCACAGCCTCTTACTTTGAATGAATGAGTGAATGTGACATACAAAATCTAATTAAAATGTGTTAGTGAAACAAAGTTCTCACCTACAAGAAATATAAATTAAAAAAATTTAATTCATCTTTAATAATCATGACATGTAGTTTAACAAATTCATTGCATGCATTTATGTTTTACATTTTTTCATTTACAATGTTATTTTTATTTAAGTATATCTTTTGAAAAGGGCAACTGCTGAGTTTCTTGTTGGCTCACCGGGTCGTAAAGCAGAATCAGTTTCCCGAACTGGTGGTAGAATTTTGACTTTATCCTAACACCCTACATGAAATAATTAAATTTGAATTTGGAATTGAAATTACTTGGAATGTTTTCCGATCGGCAAGCAGTCGTTTAGATGCCAGCGCCTTCACAACGTGGTGGAATATCAGTAGAGACCTGTGCTGCATTAGAGGTTGAGGTGCCTTCATAGCACTGATGAGATCTGGGAGCAGGCTGGGCCAGCTTGTAGGGCAGTCGAACCTGTGGGTGGAATACCTGAGATAAACTAGGGAGCACATTCTATACATTTTTTTTAAAGATATAAATAGATAGATATTTATTTATTTACTTATTATTACTTTACATTTAACAAACAATAGAAATAACAAGAATTTACTGCAAAATATAGGTAATTATAAGTATTTTAAATTGACACTTGACATTATATTTAATTTTCTTCCTACCTACTTATGGTAACTTTATTTGTCAACAAAATTAATACCTTCTTCTTCTTTGTCAACTTATAGACGTCCACTGCTGGACATAAGTCTCCTGCATGGACCTCCACTGGCCAATCTCCAAGTTAAAACCTTACAAATAGTAATTTCCTCCTATACCACAACAGTGTTAATCACAGATAAATTATAGAGCTCAGTGGTTACTTATGATGCTTACAATGATGATAGAGGATATATCGACCGTAGCAATTAACATAGTCGCATGTGAAAAACCACTACTCCAGGGCACGGCCGCTCAAAGCTTCAAATATGTGAAAAACAGTCAACATATCCAACCCTTGCACTTGCAAAAACCAAAGATGGTTGGTTGATTCCAAAAGTTTCACAATTGGTGGGGGCATTGCTATCCCCATTCTAAGACCCTTAATGCAACAAAACGAAAATCGCCAAAATGTAGATCCGACACTGTTAATTGCTACGGTCGATATGTATATAGGATAATTACCTGGCGATCTTAGCAATCAACACGGCCTGCTGAGTCGCAATCTGCGCCACCGGCTCGCTCAGCACCAGCGCGGTGAGCAAGCCCTGCCGCAGCTTTTGCTTCTCGTCGTCCGTGATCGCGTTGGGCGCGTTGCGGCGCCAGTAGCGGTCCACGCCGTTCTTGAAGCACATCACCGCCAGCCATCGCACGTTCACGTCGATGGAGTGGTTCGACAGTACATTCTACAAAGCAACTCTCAATAAAGATGTGCACGTTTGAGATTTTTTTTTTTAAGAATATTAGCCAAGCTGTGATTATGTGATAGTCTAGTGGTTAGAATTGCGGTCTTCTATTCGGGGAGTCATGGATTCTAATAAAATAACTAGTGTCCAACTGAATCATCCGCTGCAGCTTTACCTTTGAACACCTTCGGCCAAAATGGGCCAAAGTTTTTGGCTGAAGTCGAAGATTTCAAGCTTGAGCCAAAATTGAACAAACTGTTAGAAATGTGAGAGAGAGATGGAAGAGGCGACGTGCGAGGGAAAGGATATCCAGTAAGTAACTAAACCAAAATAAAGAAATTTTTTCAGTATTATTATTTTTGAGAAGTTTCAAGGTAATTTTCAGAAATAATTATTTTATTCACTTTTAGCAAATCTTTAATAGGATTTCTTAGGGTCATTAAAGGCCAATTAGGCTGCTGAAATTGTATCTCTGTACATCGATTTGCATTTTGTTCATATATGACTTCAACAATGTTGTTTTATTTGGTTTAGTTTTTTAACAACTATTCATAATCGACAGTTCCTAAATCTCCACAGTTTAAGGGGGCAGATCCCTGCAGCATCAGAATTGAGGAGTTGGAATCCAAAGTTATTATTGGAGCATCTCGCAAAGATTTTATGGATTAAAAAAAGATTCACAAAGAGTTGTTATTTAGATATTACAAACAGACACTTCAATTTTATTTATTTGTATAGATATAGATAGTCTTTACTATTTCACTTTATACACATATTCACATTAGGGCAAGCTCCCTAGAACCTACCAGTAAAACTGAATAGAATCCAGGTTCAATCTCCCATTCTTGAAGCTTCTTCTCGGCTGGTTTCAGTACCTCAGCATCTTGACTGGTAGCTCTATTCAGGGTATCTAGCACTAAAGCATAGATGTTTGGATCCATTATGGCTTACCTACTGTAAAAAGATTTTTATCCACTAAATAACTTATTCATGTCATATTGTGACCAATAGTGAGTACTACTAACTCTAGCAAATAATATTATTATGAGTTTCACAAATTTACAGCATTGGTGGACCATGCTGTGGTGTAATACTAACACCAAAGCTACAAATCTCAAATCAATAAATTTAGAAAGTGTATCAAATCTATTAGATGATATTATTAACAAAAACACCTTAGCCCAATTTTTAAGCTATTACATATGATTACATGGTATATAGATTTGAAATCTGTAGTAAATGGGTACCTGATTATTTATCAGCTGATGATAACAGATCAAAAAATGTTTACATACAATTAACTACAATTATATAGTCATCACATCCAAATCACATCTGAAGCCTGAGCTCTCAATATCTTTTTGGAAAATAAATGGATAAAACACCTTAAATTTCACTGCAACGTAGAAACCGGGTGCCTACCTAGTAACCGGAACGTTGCTATTGATATATTTCTACCGGCTTTATAAAACTCAGCTGAGGTTTTCTAGTTAAAAATGAAGAAAGGCCGCTATAACATTAAGGTATCTCGATAGTTACATCACAAATAAAACGTTGAAGTGAAGGACTAAATTAGTACTTACCCTTGACGGCCAAAGGATAGAGGATACAACATAACCTAATATTTACAAATACAATTTTTACTTTGCATTATAAAGGTCCACATATCCGCAAATCACTAAACAAAAAACTTGAAACGACCCTTGGGGTGAAAAATAAATACAATATAAACACACATAAAATTTTATTCGATACCAATCAACTTCAATCGTAGGAAAAAGTTACAAGAAAATGAAAAACCACAAATTCGAATAAATTTTTATGAATTTAAAATATGTGACAGTGACATTAGCTGCAGCGGCAGGATTGTCCAAAAAATGATTGCTACAGCGTTACGTGACACTGGCGAAGCAATCTGTGCCCAGTTGGCACGCCTGAAAGCCACTGATTGGGAATTGAATTGATTGCTACAGCGTAACGATCGCAATCACTTCTGCTGGTCAATTGCGTTTAAGCTGCAACAATCATGGTTACATTTTTGTGATTATTGACTAAATTTATAGTAGGTACCTACGCTGGCTGCGACAATGCATTAAGCTAATATCAAATCTGCGAATCACAGTTGATTGCGATCGTTTAACTTTAGCTAATTTTGAAAACCTACGGGCGATTGGCCGACACTATCGCTATCAGATCGCTATTAATCAAAAAGAATTGTTGCAGTCTAAGTTATCTATAAAATTGCATCAAGAACATTATAGGGTGACCAACCCAATAGCTAGCACTGCACCAGTTTATTCGCACTTTGGCAAAAAAGATTAAAATATAAGTTTCTGATTGTGGTTTTTCAGATTAAAAAATATTTAGGGGAATTCATATTTTTCACAATCGAAACCTTTCTAATCTGGAAAGTTTTAAAATGACATCAGTATCGTAGTTGAAAGATATCGTTCTGGAGTTCCCGAAGATTTTCGGCCATTTTGACTCATCGACGTTAAGGGTCAGTACTTACTTAATAATGATTTAACTGTGGTTTTATTTGAGTTTTAATAATATAATTGTTTTCAATTGATTTTCTAAGTATTATAAGTTACTAATTCAAAAAGTAAAAGAAACTTTCCCGTTATTTCATTGCAAAACAAGGGGTGTCAGTATCTGGTTACAAAATTTGGAGATTTTCCTGTTTATTAACACTCCGAAGCGATTCGATTCCCTAGCAGACTGGGAGTCTGTAGACGATCTTAACAAGTGTGTTTAAACTGTCCATACTCTGGAGTCTAAATTCTTTAAGACCCATCACACGAAAAGGACCAAGAAGTTCTCTGACCTTACTCTCAAACTGATGGAAGACAGACAAGAGATGAGACTTCAGTCGTCAGCAGACGCGGATGCCTACTGGTAGGTTAATAGGCAGATCTCTAAGAAAAGAACTCGCGACCTGCGGGCCTTGAATACCAAGTGTATTAAAGATACCATCTAGTGGAACAGAAGTTCCATTCCAAAGTGCCCGTGAGAGATCTATCTATCGGACAGAGCCAGCTGAGGCGGCTGAAAACTGACGAAGGCTGTCACGTTTCTTTTCCATCTGAGGTATGGAGAGAGGTTGAGAAGTTCTATGGGCAGTTATTTATCACGAAACAAAAATCATTCAGCGGACGATGGAGAGAGCTATGCTCGGAGTATCCCTGCGAGATCATATCAGAAATTAGGATATCCGTAGGAGAACCAAAGTCACGGACATAGCTCTGCGAGTCGCAAAACTGAAGTGGAAATGGGCGGGCATATAGTTCGAAGAGCTGATGGTCGATGAGATCCCATGGTGTTGGAGTAGCGACCCTGCACCGGTAAGCTAGGTGGACCGACGACATCAAACGAGTCGCAGGAAGCCGCTGGATTCAGGCGGCGTAAGATCAAGCCTGTGGAAGTCCATGCAAGAGACCTTTGTCCGGCAGTGGACGTCTATCGTTTGATAAAGACTATGTTTTTTTTTCTTATTAAATATGTAAGTGTGTTTGTTTTAAATCTAATAAATATAATAAAATTAAGCTACCTACAGTTACTTTAATAATTTCCTTATATTATTTCGTAATAAAATATATATTTTTAAAGACTTAGGTAGGTAGCTTAGCCTTTTATTTCCCTTAAACCCCATTAAAATCTGAGTGTTGATAATTGGATAATTTTGTGCCCATAAGTGGTTACAAATATGCGAATAAATGGGGACTGGGTCATTTTTCAATCTTATTTAAAAATCTAGTTGATTTAAACAAAAATATTTCAATATCTTCTTTTAAGTATATATTTTATTAAACAAGTAACCTTATGAACAGAGTGATTTATAGGATTTTGTTAAATTTATATTTAAAAAACATATTTGAAATTAGATAAACTCTTAAAGTGCCCATAATTGGGTCTGCCACCCTACAAATATTTTTATAGGGAAAAGCAAGAATGCCTTTACCCGATCAGCCGATCATTATAACGATGATTGATGCAGCTTTTCCACAATCTACCAGCTGTCATTCTCAAAAAGTTCTCAAAGATGCCATAGACCATTTTCGCGTGACAACCACAGATTAATTATATGTATAAAAAGAGGGTGACCACGCTTAGAGAAGTGACCATGAGTCCGCTAAGTAACTAAATGAGGGATAAATAAAAAAATTAAACTTATTAAGTACCTATGTAGGAATTGCTTTATTTTTGTACATATGTGATAATTACTTTTAATATTGTTTAAATACTAAGCAAAAGTTCTTGGTACCTATACAAACAAATAAAAAATAAAAAATATCTGTCAGTGCTTTAGAAATAAAAATAAATAGAAAATAAATATAATAATATATTTTGAAAAGCATTTTAATATCCTAAAATACAGAATGGATCCCACGGGGTTTTAAAATAGCATAATTTTATGAGGACAAAGTCGCAGGCATTACCTAGTTTTATTTATAAAATATCCCATGTGTGACTGGACTCGATGCAACTGTTACTGGTATATCGGAGTAAAGAGGTAGATGAAATTGAAAGCTTACCTTTACCTGAAAATTCAAACAACAAACCACTAAGTATTAAAATTAACTCTTACAATACAATTATTAATATTTACAGCCTAACGGTTAAAGGTGCGGACTGAAAACTGAAAGAGCAACAGTTCGATCTACACCAGTTGTACAATCGTTGTCGTAGCTACAAGTTTTCCGCTTATTTGGAGGGGAGAATACTAGTCAAATTCATAAAGTATACCTAGTAGAAACAAGAGATATTATTGTATTATTAGCTCATAAAGATAATGAAAGGAGAGAACACCGATGCCTGTATTCTGAACTTATCTTAGTCAACAGTGTCTCAACCTAATCAATTATAGATAATGGAGAATGTTAACTAATTTTGACTTTTAGCTCTTCATTTTTAAGCTATTGCATAGCTTCTATCGCGGGCCTTGAGCGTGGAGACTGAATCCAGAAATTCCGTAACGAAAATAACCTGACACGAGACTCCTCTCACCGCTAGATGGCGTTGATAAAAAATGCTATGCAATAGCTTTACCGTGGCAGTCCCCGAGTGCCACACGTCTTTTTTTTAATAAAGAATACATGTAAAAGAATTATTTCGATACGTCTAGTAGTTTCCGAGATATGGAATTTTAAAATAAGCGCTGGCGAGGTTTTTTGCATACTAATTATCTAATAACATTCTCCATTGTACCTAAGACCTTATATTTTCATTAAATTTCAATTCAGCTTTGCTAATACCTATTAATTCTATAATAACATAAAATATTATAAGCTACTAGATAGTAGATACATACCTGCAATGAATATGAAATATCAATCATGGGCTCACTTTGATTGATCGTTGAAGATATAACTTGAGGAATGTCCATACAAAACCTACAAGTTTGTTTTGCAACGTTCAATATTTCGCTATAATGCGTCTTACAAATAATCTTTTCGGTATTGTAATACCCAGAATTCACGTTATATTCTATTTTCTGCAAAAAAAATATTTTATATTATTTTAGACGTGATTACATTAAAGTGAAGAAATGAAAGGCTAGGTATCACAATATTCTGTCAACTTACTTGGATTAAAGCAACGCTAATTTTTTTTACTGATACTCTTTTTTCATTAGTTATTATAGCTTCAAATGGTATTTGCTGTGAAGATGCAAATCCTCTATAAGTTTTGAAAGTTAATGAAAATTCTGTATCACTTCCAAATGTTTTTTCTAACACATAAACCATCGGTATCTGAAAGGCAATACCCAAAATAATAAATCATCATTAATAAACATAATATCTACACGATTTTCATTTAAACCAATAAAAGTAATACTACTTTACCTTGAATTCTGTAATATGATTTATATTAAGATAATTCATTACAGTAAAAGGAAAATATTGTTTCCTCTTAATTTTACAGGCATTTTTACTTTGCATAACAATTCGATAGTATACTTTTGCAATAGAATCTTTGAATGTAGGCGGTAAATCAGCTTGTAGCATGAAATGAAACTGGCAACTCATAACACCTGGTTTAGCAGTTTTACCTAAAATTTCAAAATTAAAATGCATTTAAAATAAAAAAAATGTTTTCAAGAGAACTTAAAAAAAAATTCTAGAGAAAATTTACTAAGCACCTACATACATTTACCTTGTAATTCTTTAAAAATATCAATAGTAATATCAAGGACTCTTTTTGTTTCTGAATATATTTTTATATATGGCAATGTAGGTGAGGATCTGGACCACGTTGCTTTACTTATTCCGATAACTCTTAAATAAATTTCTGGAAATATTTAATTAATTAGGGTTTCGTATTATTAAAAAAATTTGCTAGTAAAAGCCTATGCTTGAACATAAGTTAGAAGACTTACGTTCTACTTTACGCTCTTGCTTAAATTCTAAAACCACTGATCCTGTGATAATATCATTTGTTAAGTAAAATCCGTTAAAACCACCGTGCAAAACAATATTACACGTATCCCACACCATTTTTAAAAATAAATACGTTTTTTAATTAAAACAACGTTTGAAATCGTATTTCAAACCGTTTATGTTGAAAAAATCCATAAATTCATCGTTATCATACAGCAAAGTGTTTATCTAACAATTAGATAAGATAAATTTAATTATTTATTCTTACTTTATTGGTCCTATCTATGGCCTACTCCCAAATTAACGACAGCCAAAACTGAACTCAATAAAATAGCTTTTAAATATACCAATTTAAAAATGAGCCGAGCCGATGTCGTTTTCTTCGGGTGACCACAACAATAGGTAGTCTGGGACAACGGAAATTAATATAATTAGGTTCGTATTATGCAGACAAGCTTTTAATATAAATAGTGTTCGTTGAAATCTAACATTTAAACACTGTTCACTCAGTGAAACGTAAGCCTGATTATTTGCTACGCTTTTATTAGGTTATCCAGTTACCCAGTAAATTACATAAGTAGGTAGGTACTAGTTGCATACTACTTTCTACTTAACTCTCTCGACACTCAAAAATAATTTTACTATCGACTACATAAGTATTTTGACCATGCCGTATCACTATAACTGTCAACTTTAAACTAAGTCCATTGTAAACCATATCATGGGTAGTTAGTTAGGTATTTCAAAAAGGTTTATCTTGAGATTCAACTAAAAAACAACTTACGTATAACAAGGTAGAATCTGATTGTTCTATTTAGAATTGGATATTATATGATGCACAGACCGATTCATGTACCTATTGTTATTAATAAAATCGAGTTTATTGACCACGCAAAGCCTTTAGTACACCTTTGGTACGTCTTCTGTCCTGCTTCTGTCCTATTGTATAGTCTACATAAATGGAGTAATTTTCACTACTCAGTGTTAATGTCCTTCATTTCCTTCAAAAATCAAAAGATTTAGGTTTACACTTTTGTGAATTGTTGTGGCTTACGATACACAAAACAATATAGTATTAGGGAGAGGGCAGACTGGCTACTTTTAAAGGCGTTTTCACGATTTTTGAACGCTGGTTTGTGCCATTTACGGTCGCTGATTTCTACGTTTGTTTGCCCACGTTAGCATTAAAAGCCACAAAATAGCTGCTGTTAAAACTAGCCAGTCTGCCCTCTCCCTTAAGGTATCTACCTATAATAATAGTAAGAGTGCACTTTGCAGTTATACCTAAGAATTAGGTACTTTCTAATTCCATGGTTTGTTCAACAAGTTAGAATTTTTAGCTTTGCTCTGGATTCTAGCTTTTTGATTCTGTAATTGAAATAATATGACTGGTTAAGAATTGGCAACATTAGACAAGTTGCCATCTTGCGATAAAAAATATAAGCTTTGTAACGTTTACATACTTAATATTTAAATAAACGTTTTTAAGTTGAATTAGTTTATTTCAAAGTAATAATTATTCATTTGAAAATTTCTAATTAGATAATCAAAATAAATCATGCAGGTTTTGTGACATAAATAATTAAAGATTCTAGCTTGACTACTTCCTTCTTCCATAACTTTTTTGAGAAAGCGGATGTGGTTGGTCCGCCATAATCATTCGTGTGGGTCTGTGCTTGTGTGGTTTGGGTGTCTTACCGGTGCCAACCATTATTTTTAATTAGTAATAAGTTATGCGTATGAATCCAGACATGGACGATGACGAGAAGGGGTAAGCGCATTTTAAAGTAATATTGGTAAACATCAGGGCCGCCCTGAGCGTGCCAGCTATAATAGGTCAAACTGCATGTTCGCTTGGTGTGTCGCGTTTCACGATTAGCCAGCGAGGCCCTCGAGGCGGCGTTTAGCGTCATTCTACAATCCGTATGTGATGTGTTTTTGCAGTGTTTGGATGATCATCTGTTAGTTTTCAATGATCGATATGGTAACAGTTCACGTACACCTAATTAGCCTTTTACCGGCGAGCGGCCACCGACCCCAAGCCTTGCCGTGCGACTTGCGTGTACCGATCATGGCAGCTTTACTTTCCCATTGTACCGATTGCCATATTTCAGCGATTCATAGTGAAAATCCGCGTATATTTGCATACAGTTGTTTATATAATCGGTCTTAAAAATCAGGTATGCGGAAACGTCGCAATTCATAAATTAACCTTTTTGTGTGACTAATGTGGCTTTTTCTTATCAGCATTATGTATCAGGGTATTGGTGGTGGCATGGTCTTATTTCGTGTCACTTGGTGTAATTACGATTTTTGAATCCGGTAATGAGGTTAATGGGACGGCGCTGGAATTGCCGCGTAGCTCAATCTCGTTAGCGAATGTGCTAAAACATGCTGATTCATTTACATACTGTTACTTTGCCGATGGTCGTGCCGCATTTCTCTCTAAATTCGCATACTCCAATGTTTTCATGCTTCCCTCAAGGTGTTTGTCTTGAATTGTAACACGCTTTATCAATGACGCGTCGGCACCCCCCGATATTTGTCATTTTCCGCAATCGTGACACCAAAACTTAATACTTTTCTGTTTTATTAACTAGTTTGAGATTAATAATTCTGAACCTGTAAATAAGTTTTCACAAAAATGTTACTTTTAATGGAATTAAACCTAAGTAACCAATTTTTTTTTATGCAATAAATAGGACCAATCACAGTTTTTTCAACAAAGTGAATGTCACTTTCACCTTTGCAAGTTCTAGGTTTTTGTAAAGATATCAAAATGTAGCATTTAGCTCAAAGGAATGTAAAGCAAAACAAAATTATCTAAATCAAAATGTCTTATTCCTCAATTTAATAATAATATAATTTAACTAATAGGTTGTTATTGTCTATGCTATTATTATTCTATAGTTTGCCTAGTAGACTACAACTTACTACATACATACACTATAATTTCTAAAACAATATTATCAATCAATACTAAATTATCAGTTTTGAATTTTTCGATTTAACAGCTGTTCTATTTTTTTTGTACAAACAAAACAAAAAAAAATGTATTCAAAATGGTAAAGCTGTTTAATTGAGTTTTAGCTAAATTAATGAACATCAAATGATTTTTATTTATGTATAGACAGACTTTGAAATAACATTACCAAGTAAGATAAAATAGATTAGTATGAATATGTAACTATTTCAGATAGTTGTACTCAATACTGAAAATGAAATTTGCCTACAGGCTTATTGAATTCAACATAAGTAATCTGATATGTATTCAATACCGAAAATGAAATTTGACTTCAGGCTTATTGAATTCGACATAAGTAATCTGATAGGTTGAATGAACATAATATGTTATACTATACTTGCACTTAATACAGTCCTCTGGGCGAGTATTAGTCTCAATAATAAAAACTTAAAAAAGCTTAAATAGTCTATCAGCCTAATCATGGGCTGAAAAACAGTAGTTAGAGGTGATAGAGGAATATTACCTTATCATGTTCTTCTGCTGGAAATGTTAGAAATGAAGGCAAAACTTTTTTTGCTGCACCAACTAAGTATATGTTACTGTAAAAGCCCATACTTTAAGTTAAATCCTAGGTTTTACTCCTAAGTCCTCCTAAGATTTACCAACATGAGTTGGTAAATGTAAGGAGTTTTATAAAATGAGATATTTTTCTAAACTTTTGCCATCAGAATTTGGTACAAATTAGGTTTTACTAAAGACGGTTAGTAAATATTGGTTTTGAGATAATACTATTATCGAGTATTTTATTACAATTATTGTAATCAGTCAACTTGCTAAGTGTTATTTATGATGTTCTATCCTTTGATAATAAACAAATTACGTTTGGCAAAATTATTAAGCATTTTATTGAAAACATTTCATGTTTTTAAAATTAGTGGTTTTATAAATAAATAATTCATTTGACAAAATAAAAACTAAAAAGCAGAGTAAGGTTGGTCGTTGGAATACATCATCATCAAGTTCATAAATATTGCAAAAAATTAAATTTTTAGAACAACATCTTAGCACCCTGACCCCACACAGATTGGTGGACATACATAGAAAAAAGATACCGGCTTAATTGACAACCTCCTCCTTGGAAGTCAGTTAAAAATAAAAATTTGTTTGTCGTTGTTGAAGTCGGACTAGCGTCGCAAATCGATTTCGTCATTGCTATTTCAACGTAAGTGTGCAGTAAAATTTGTATAATGGACTTTTCTTTTTTGAAATATTGTTTAAAATTTATAACAAGAAATTGTGGACTCAGAATCGATATAAGTCAAATATAAAGGTTTTGAAGATTATTACAAAATTAAATTAATACATTTGTAGTAAGCAACTTAAAGACAAGCTTATCTTGGCCCTTACATACCTAACTGTGGGACACTATTATATTGTGATAATGGCACCAACTAAATGGGTATGTAGGTCACTTGAATAAAAATTGTTAACCAATTTAGGTATCGTTTTGTCTTGTTGTTACCTGTTTTTGTAATAAATTGGGAATGTGCACATTTTGTGATGAGAATATTTTTAGTAAAATAGTATAAACGTAAAAATTATTTTAAAAAAAACGACTTCAAACGCCACTACAAAGTATATGAATTGTGCTTATAAAATTTGAAGAGTTCCCCCGATTTCTCCAGGATCCCATCAGATCCTGACCTGATGACAATGGGACCACCTGGGAAGTATACCTTCTCAAACAAAAAAAGATTCCTACGAATTTAGAACCTCCTCCTTTTTTGGAAGTCGGTTAACTAAAAAAGTAGCACAAATGTTTTTTTTATTTTAATCAAAGAGTTGCACAAATCAAGCATTCATTGCTGTTTCTAATTTTGTAATCTAAAATATAATTTATTGAATTGTCTATTTGTTATTTAGAAATAACTGGTGTTTTCGTCTAGGCTAATCTTCCGAACGGCTAAATCGATTTTGACGGAACTTTCACATGTAGGTAGACGGTTATACCTACATGATGATCTAGGCTACTTCTTTCCGAGAATTATGTTTTATGGTTCCTGTGTAAAGAAAGAGACAATAATAATTATACGTTAGTTTAATCACGGCCTAACCGTTTACATTTTGACGAATTGTGACACGAGGTACGTTGTTCCCGGAAAATTCGTCTTTCCAGAGGATTTTTTAAAAACTTAATTTTCAAAGTGATCAAAAGCGCGCGAGCTAGTCGTGTAGTTTAAAATCTCAACCAATGGACGTCTACTGCTAGATAAAAGTCTCGCAAAGATCGCCACACCAATCTTGTACAACTTGTATTCAGCGGCTGCCACTGTCTCTTTCTTCTGCTTTGTTCGGTAACAGGTAGATCACTTTGCTTTTGAAGGCTGCATTAACGAGTATCCTTACTAATATTATAAATGCTACACTGTTTGTTTGTTGGTGTGTCCTTCAATGACGCAGCAAATGATTAACGTGATTTTGAGGACTTGGTGAGTGATATAGTCTCTCTTTTATTGCGGAAAAACAGAGGTGTCCCACGAGATTTTGTAAATCAACTTCACGCTGGTAAAAGCTAGTACCGATCCACCAACTTATCTGTGTAGTTGATGGAGTCTCTACTGGAGAGTTTGGTATCGTTACTTAAGAAATTTACAAGGAAATCGGTAGTGCATCTTCCTAAAATAGTACTCGAACTTACACTAGAAAGAACTGACAGCAACAAAGACCATGAACACTTAGCGGAATTGAGTGGAATGATATTTTAAAATAGCTGCCTTAGTTCCAATTTTGTCCATTTGAATAGATAAGTTGGTGGCACTCTTCTTCTTTGTCCTCGCCTTATCCCGTTACGCGGGTCGGCTTTCCTTATCATGCGTCGCCATGTAGATCGCGTGTTCGCATCTTCGTCATTGAGGCCAAGGCGTTTCATGTTCCTTTGGACATTTGTCACCCAGGTACTTTGAAGTCTTCCCCTACCCCTCTTTCTTGCAGCCATGGATAGGCACTTTTTCACCACGTAATCGTCGGGCCTACGCATTACCTACGTGTCCGTACCATCCTGAGCTTTGAGTCTGATATTTTGTCAGATAAGTCGGTGGCACTGTAATAATGTAATGGATGGTTTTACAGAAAACTGTTTGTCGGTGGTTTATCATGGGAGACGTCGCAAGAGAACCTGCAGCGCTATTTCTCGCGCTACGGCGACGTGATCGACTGCGTGGTGATGAAGAACAGCGAGTCCGGCCGCTCCAGGGGCTTCGGGTTCGTCACCTTCGCGGAGCCCTCGCTGGTCAACGTCGTGCTGCAGAACGGCCCGCATCAGCTCGATGGCAGGTACGTCACCACTGCACAAAAATATTACATAAATTAACACACATTAAAAAAATGACACAAAATACAAAAATACTTAGGCTATGTTCAGATGGCTGAATTGCGACGCGCGTTTTCAAATCGCGCGCTTAGACATCCTAATATATACCTAGCAACCGTTCACATGCGCGCGCGTTAACGCGCGTCAGCGAGCGTCAACGCGGCGCTCAGAGAAAAAGTTTCTAGACGCAGACAATCGCGCGTTGACTCGCGCTTTGATATTAATGTAATGTCCGTTTGCTGTTCAGTTGAGCGCGCGCTTTCATCGCGATCGCATGTAATTTTTTGGGTGAAATACAATATCTGATGGCGTTCGGAGCTGCTGTAATGTCCTCTTGGATGAGTTGAAGCAAATTGTCGAATGACTTTGTAGACATTCTAAAGTAATTAAATAATTTAGATTCATGGTCTCTTAGATTCGGATATAGTGTCGCAAACAAACTGGGTCTATTTTTCAAAATTGGATGAACCCAATGTGTACGTTTTCTTTTTCTATATTTTTCTTTATAATATAACCACAAAATAATAGCCTCTTCCACGTCCATTTTCTACGTTCTACCGAACTAGACTGACGAGTACTCTCGCAACGCGCATTAGCGCTCATCATCTGAACTCTCTTCAAATTTGATCGCGCGTTGACGCGCGTTAACGCGCGTTACATGTGAACATAGCCTTAGTTAAAATACATTAATTTAATGTCATCAAAATTACTACTTATGTCAAGGGTCAAAAAATAAAATAATAATGCAATGTCAAAATGTTGAAAAAATAGTTTATAAGTTAGAGATGATGGGCGAGCCAACGGCGTAATTTGCATCTCCAAACTTTGGTAGATTAACGTACATCAGTAGGGCTAGCATAGCTACCACGAGAAAATTTTGTCTACCCATTTACTTGTGAATTTGTATGAGATTTCATGAGAAAATAGGTGGAGAAAATTTTCTCGTGGCGCGCATGTTTGCCCTACAGGTGTCATAATTATTCAACACAAAACTTAAATTCGGCACTGACGCAACTGGAATATGAACACCTGACCCCACGCTTTATGCGAATCGCGACTCAATGCACCACTGAGCACTAGAGGTCTTTTTAAATATCGCTTACACAATTTTAAAAATAATCACTTACGCTGCGTAAAATGTGACCCAATTAGATCATCTGCTTGCAATGTAAACACTATTCAGATTTACACGCATTAATACTGAATTATTTTTGTTTATTCATACTATTAATTACTAGATGATACCGGCGACTTCGTCCGTGTGGATAAAGATTTTCCAGTATAAAATGTAGCGTATATGTTAATCCTGGATAGGACGCAGGAGCTATCTCCATTCCAAATTTCAGCCAAAGCTGTTCATTCGTGGGGCATAAAAGAGTAACAAACATACACACACATATACATACAAACTTTTTCCTATATAATATTGATTGAGTGATTGTATTAGAAATAACTTTTTTTTATTTTATGCTTAATCTCTAAACTAATTTCACACATCAATCGGTCAGTATGATAAAAATATTATGACCTAACTAATTCAAAATCTCAATTTGAGGGTCGAAAACGTTTTATCCAGATCTTTATTATATAGTGAAACATTTCAATAGTAATAGTTTAATCAATCAAAAACATACATACACGTACGTCGTACATTAACGCAGCAAGCATACCACAAATTCTTCCAATCACCACAAATGAGTGAGTATTTTCCTACCTTTAATTTGTAGATTTTGGATTTCTCAATTTACCTTAGTTAGTTTTAGATATGCACAACAATATCCTAATAAATCCACATCCAGGCAGTGCTTTTAATGATATTATTAAAGGTGCGTTCAGATGTTTGTGGAATATAAATTGCAAACCAGCATATACTAGTTGCTTCAATAAGCAAAATAGTCTACAAAGTTTGCCACAAACCTGCATTATGATTCTGTAAAAACTATTCTGTAAGCGCAGTCATTGCTATTGTCTCAATTGTGATGGTTGTCTGAATGTATCACTCAGCTCAGACTCAAGACAGAGTTAAGTCCATCTTAAGTCTGAGCTGAGTCAGAGCACGCCGTATAGATCTCAGCATGAGAGTTCTCCAAAGTATTTTGACAAAATACTATGAAAAACCAGAAGTGACGTCACAAACCACGCCATGACACCGTCGAGCGTTTTAGCGTAAATTTTAAAACTTAAAATGGCAATTTTATATACCAAACCTTTTTTTTTTCCTGAAATACGATATTTTTTTCTAAATAGTAGATACTTCCGAATATTATCCAACAGTTTTTCAAAATCAGTCATCATGTCTATTCTATCAAAAACTGGGCCAACGTGGTAGACTATACTTTTCTCATTAGAGAATATAAGACTTGCCCAGCCGTGGGCAAGCAAATGGGTTGAGATGAATGAAAAATTCAATTGAATGACGATGATAAGCATCTGTTATCTCTACAGGAATAAACAGAGGTGAACAAACAGTAGCGATATATAGCAGATATTGCAATAACGCGTAGCGAAAATTCCGGTCTGAATTTCTCACCTATGTGAATGTTGCAATTTTGCATTTTTATTTTTCCCTTTTATGCTGGAGTAGCATAATTTACGAGTAAGGGTCAGCTCACACCGAGACGCAACGCGACGCGACGAGACGCGCAGATGCTTGAAGATGCACGAGAGACCGCGCTGCGTAAAGAGGCGCATCGCGACGCAGCGCGGCATAGGGCGGCGTAACGAGCCATACTTCGACACGTATCTAGGTCGCTTTCGTGCTCTTACTGAAATTTGTACCTTATTGTGTATTAAAGAGGTTCTATATTGATATCGCTATCGAAAAGAGTACGTGCATCGTCGCGTCGCGCCGCGTTTCGATGTGAACTGACCCTAAAGGAATGCGGCATTGTGAAATGTACTATAATATTACTAAATTCTGTACAAATAAAGCTAATGTTATATCGTGTATGAAATTTCACATCTGTAGAGTATGGTATTTACATCTTAGGCAGTGTCCATATTGTATTGTATTGCTATATAGCTGCACTGTGTTTGTTAGTTAAAGGAAACTTTACCATATACACATATATTACATTATTTTCTTGCCTCTAACGATCATGATCATTTTACACTTTAATCGGTTTTAGGTACTTGACGATGGTAAAGTTTACTTGGTGGAAGTGAAATAGACCCAGTATCAATACTACCTGCTGTCCAACGGAAATAAATGGAGATTCTGATAGATAAATAAATAAATACAAATCATTTTAGCTACAATTACCATTATGAGATTTTTTACGAGATATTAATTAATAGTTAGAGATTAGATCAGTGAAAGTTTTATCTCAATGGGAAAGTTGTATTACGTTGCGGAACTAGCGATGGTCCGCGACATTGTATCGCTTACTCGTGGAATTAAATTGCTTGAAAAGTAATTTATTCCTCACTTATATTAGTTATAAATGCAAGTGTGTTTGTGGATTTCAGTAGGGCTAATATGCGCGCCACGAGTTAATTTTTTCTACGTTTACTCGTAATTTCTATAGAGATTCAGGAGTAAAGTGTAGATGAAATTTTCTCGTGGCGCGCATGTTAGCCCTACTGTAGTCACATAGGCCACTTTTTATCCCAGGAAAACAGGGTTCCCGCAGGATTTTTAAAAACTTCTCGCGGACGACGTCGCGGGCAAAAGCTTGTATTGTGTATAAATAAAGTTCATTCTACTATAGACCATTAATTAAGAGTAATGCCAACTGTCACATATGTATTTTATCATTAAATGTTATCATCAATCAAAATTAAAAAGAAGTAATAAAAGTAAAAAAAAGTAAAAGTAGTTAAAAAATAAAAGTGTATTCATCAATCAAAATGTCTACCTTGAACTATTTCAGACATTATTGTACTCTAAACTAAGAAAACTATTTGTTAAGCCCTAAGTTAAAGGAAAGAGGCTGAGAGGATGTAGCCTGCGTTGGTTTAATCAGGTCAGCATCGCACTGCATCTAATTACTTACTACGCGGTAAAAAAAACTAATCTCCATACAAAACAAGGCAAGTCAAGGCTAGTCAAAGTTCTAAGTCTAAAGTACCTTATATTAATTAAATAAAAACGTAATTTCAATAATTTCAAGACTTAAAAAATGTATAAGTTATTTTTACGTCAAAAAACTCCTTGTCCCTGCGTCATTCTCTCCATTCTGGGGCTGGACGATACTAGCATATAATGACTCACTCGCCTCTTGTCGTAGGACAATCGATCCGAAGCCGTGCAACCCGCGGACGCTGCAGAAGCCGAAGCGCGGCGGCGGCTACCCCAAGGTGTTCCTGGGCGGGCTGCCCTCCAACATCACGGAGACCGACCTGCGCGTGTTCTTCGGCCGCTACGGGAAGGTCATGGAGGTCGTCATCATGTACGACCAGGAGAAGAAGAAGTCGAGAGGTTTGTGGGGATTCACATTAAATTTTACGCCAGATTACTATCTACCTTATGCCTCCTTCACCGTTTTACCACAGATTTGCAAGAAGTCTTGAATCGTCAACTGCATCAGTGCAGTGTACACAATATCTAAACTACATTGAGGTCACCAATGTATGCTAGCAGGTTCTCTTCTGTACTCATTAGAATGTTCTAATGAATACAGAAGTACAGAATCTTCCAGGCTGCTGTTAAGCGCTATGATGTCGCTATAGTTTCATCTTTGAAATTGAATATCAAACAAGTTGATAGGGTCTTGAAAGCGGGGGTTAGAGGAGAAAATTTGACTTTTAGGAATACAGGGATTTGATTTGAAATACCATGACGTTGATTTTCTTGGAAAATAAAAGCTGCGATCACACAAAAGTGTGGTGAATAATGGATAGCTTTACATTTAGACCTGTTAATCCAGCCGCCCTAGCCATATGACAAAGGTGTTGCCTCTTTCTACGATCGCTCACGTTAAAGCAGGGGCTCCCAAAGCTTTTTTATCGCACGTCCTAACCTGTCAGAAGGGAAGCGTCAGTTTACAAAAGTTGTACAACTGAATTAACACCAATGAGATATGAATCCACATCCAGGCAGTGCCTTCAACTCCAACTGTTGTCGGTACGTTCAGATGTTTGTGGGACATCAATTGCAAACCAGCATATACTTATTGCTCCTGTGGGCAAACTAGTCTACAAAGTTTGCAACAGTATACCACATTATCTCCCAATTTTAATTTTACCCAACTACGATAAATCCAAAAGGAAGGTTAATGATTTTAGCAATCTATGTTTATATGTATGTTAACCTGTAAAATGGAATAGGGATGTAAAATAAATCACTTCTTATTGCTCCAGAATACGTAAAATCCACGTTCTTAATTAAGTTTTATAAATTGAATTTAAATTATCGATCAAACTTTAAAAAACATGCCAGTGACGTTATGACGTCACATTTCACAAGTATGAGAGTTAAAATTAACTCTCTAAGCGTATGTTTGATAAAGATGATTTATTTTGATAGTTAGCCAACTATAGTATGTACAACAAATATCTATGTTAAGCTCAAAATTTCTGAACTTTTATTTCTTTGTACTTTTATTTAAGAGGATCCATCTTTGCAGGATTTGGATTCCTATCCTTCGAGGACGAAATTTCTGTAGAGAGGGTAACTCAAGAGCACTTCATTAACCTCAATGGGAAACAGGTAATTTTATTTACTTTGCTAATATTGTAATTTTTATAGCTTCACACTGTAATTTTTAGACAATCCCTCAGCTAAGTTATCACAAAAAAAGAAAGAGATTGTGTTGAATTAGTGCCATTGAGATAATCCACATCCAGGCAGTGCCTTCAACACCAACTGTTGTCGGTACGTTCAGACGTTTGTGGGACATAAAAAGCAAACCAGCATATACTTATTGCTCCTGTGGGCAAACTAGTCTACAAGGTTTGCGATATATCACCTTACAATGTATTTTTTTGTTAATAGTCACATGCTTCTATGGTAAAGGAAACTATCGTGAAAACCTGAGAAATGCCTGAGAGTTCTCTATAATGTAATCAAAGGTGTGAAGTCTACCAATAGGTTCAACATGGTGATTGACCTATAACTCTTCTCTGAGAGACCTGCGCTCAGTAGTGAGATGTTCAAAGGTTGATGATGATGTAATCAATAGGTGGAGATTAAGCGCGCCGAGCCTCGTGACGGGTCTGGTAAACTGGGTTCTGGCGGCGGCGGCATGGGCGGCGGAGGCATGGGCGGAGCTCCCGGCGACGCGCCCGCGGCCGGCCAGTGGGGGCCGCCGCAGGCCGCGCCCTTGAACATCATCCAGGGTCACAACGGACAGATGGGCGGCCCGCCCATCAACATGCCCATGGCGGGCCCGAACATCATGCAGGGGTAAGTTGAAAATATCTTTCTGTCGCTCGACGTGATTTTTTGCATGGGGGTAGTTGATCACTTGGATGGTGACAGAGGCTACTTTTATCCCAGAAATATTCCCGCTGGATTTCTAAATCCTCGCGAACTAGGTCGCGGGTATCATCTAGTAAATAAAAATGTCGTACCGACCGAATTTCGGCCACTACGGCCAATTCCATGGGAGGCGAAGACTTACGTGAAATAGTGGCCAACTATGAAAACATGAGATAGTCATGCCATCACTCATTTCCAATGTGACGAAAATCTAACACGAACCGTAAGAAATCATGGGTGGGTCCAACAGCTCTACATACTATCAGAAGCCTTAGGAGCCTCAGGACCGAATCTAACACCGCCAACTTGCCAACTCCAGAGGATTTCTCATATTTCTTTTGTGCGATATTTGAGTGTTAACGTTTCCCCGTAGCTACCAAGGCTGGGGCCAGTCGGCAGGGCAGACGTCGTACGCGGGCTACGGCGCGGCGGGCGGCGCGGGCGGCCCCGGCAACTACCAGGGCTGGGGCGCGCCCCCCGCCCCGCAGGCGCCGCCGCACGCGCCCGCCTGGCCCGCCACCAACAACTACACGCAGCACGCGCAGCCGCCCGCGCAGGGCTACGGCAGCTACGGTACGTACACTGTCTCACTGTAGCATTAGCACGAGCTAGTACATCTCGACAACGTTAATACACGCCATCGTTGGATTGTATGTACCTACGTATGCATTTTTGAAGCTTCATTGTGGAAGCACTGTATGGTGTATATATAGCATACTTTGTTATCTATTGTAATTTTTTTTTTTTGAAAAGAGCAACTGCTGAGTTTCTTACCGGCTCTTCTCAGCAGAATCTGCATTCTGGACCAGTGGTAGATTTATGACTTGTCATAAGAGCTACAAGTTGGCCTACGTGAAATAAATGGAATTTGAATTTTAATCACGTCTAGAGTAAAATCTAAATAAAGCCACCGCTTTTATAAAAAAAATTTCCATTCATGTGGATCTTCGGTTGACTTTAGCGACCAATAAGTGTGGACTATGGTTACACCTGTTGGTCGCTTAAGCTCGCCTTGAAGCAAGGGACCTCAGGAATTAGTTTCTTCCGTATGCATCACGCAACGCCCGCGACGTCGATGATTGTACATAATTACCACCAATTTTTAATTCTCAAAAATTGCTTTTCGATACTGGAAATCTAAAAAAGTTGTCGAGATGTGCGAACTCGCACTTAGAATAGTGGGCCCCTGTCCGCTTGTTGAACGTGAGAACGCGCGAAACATTCCAGTGAGCTGAGGACTTCAGGGCTGGTTCCTGGGGAGGATATGCAGGCTTCGTTGATCGGATACTTGTTGTTTCCCTTTGCTGAACATCATGCATGCAGTCTACCATACGCCGTTATTCTATTTCGTTTTACGGCACTCAAAATTTACAATATGCGATTACTGTTAACATAAGCAGTGCCATTGTTTTATAATAAGCCTTACGATACTATGTTAAGCTTAAGGGAGGAGGGGGTGGTTTCCCATTTAGAACCAAGCTGTCCAAAAAAGTATATGTATACAGGTTTCACTTAAAAGCGAAGTCATAAATAATTATAACTTTACTCAAACGTAAACAACTCAATAAGCAACATTCTATCTATCAGTCTGTATGCGCCGTACAAATGAACACACATATTCGCAAAATATGGAAAGTTCGTGTCCGCGATATTCCCAGATGTGCGCTAACCTCAAAGCTTCGCGTCATCTCCCACACATTCTTGCGTCACTTCCGGAAGCGATTGCGAATTTTCGTGCGCTGTGTCCGTACTAGCAACAATTCGTACAATCCAAAGAAGGTCCCAAACGCAATAATAAAATGATCTTTGTCCACGGTTCATAAAGTCACAAACAAGATGTGAACAAGTCTAAGAGACACCGCAAATACGAACAAATCTTGACCGCGTAACAAATATAGCGTAAGTGCTGAAGTTCCAGGGAAATAGGCGTCAGGATGCATAGTTGAAATCGCTTCGGATATACATTTTTGCTCACTTTGGATATAAATTTTTGCTCGCTTCGGATAGACGTTTTTACATGCACTTTCGCTACTTGTTCAAGGCGTGCATACTCCCTTCACAAGCGTAAACAAAAATGTATTCGCGCATGTGAATGATATCGCCTCGTGGTAAGTGCACTGCAGACTATAATGATAGCAGGCTATCTTGAACGGCGTATTGCAGTTTAATTAAACCCCTTATCGGAACGCAAAATCGCTGGGCATTAAGTCTTTGCCCATAGGACAAGGAGGTACTTTACCTCTTCCAATGCCTTATGCCAGACCAAACGAGAAATTATTAATTTTCTTAACTTTGCCGCCGGGATTAAAACCTTCAATTTTGCAGTAAATAAGACCACAGGGTTCACCAGTTCGTTGGGAGGTCGTCTCCAATCCAAAACTCAATAAGGAATTTGCTTACGTGTAGAACAAGTTAAAGTTAATAAAATACGTAGGAATAGAGCTGTAGAACAAAGCGTCAGTAGTGGTACATACTAACGGTATGTATTGTGTGGTCTGCAGCGAACTACAGCTCCGCGCCGGCGGGCGCGTCAGCGGGCGGCAGCTGGACCAACTGGAGCATGCCGCAGAACTCCAACTCCACTGGCTCCGGTGAGTGCAGTGACGTAGCGGACACCCCCTCCCCCCTCCCTAGCGTGTAGCCATCGAAACTGATGACAGCTAGGGACTTATCTAGGCCGTTCGCGAGCAAAGTAGGGTTGTTGCCAACCAATAGAATCAGAAGTCTGTATCAAATGTCAAAACGCGCGTTTGTGGGAGCTTATATATCGTGCTCTTTGTAGTTTAATCGAAAAATGGTGATGAAAAACTAACAATAGATAACTGTAAGGATGAACGTTTTTTGAAAGATCCATTTATTAATAATTCGTTCGCAGGGATACGTCATAGCCCTATAGGGCCATCGGGACACCTGACAGTGTTATAAATATGTATGCCGCGCTACAATGGGCAACATCCCTATTCTGCATTTCTGACCAATGACAATAATTTTAGCAGTTTATAGATAGATTACATAAAATACAGCAATTGGACGTAACGCGGAACCCGCAAACCACACCGCGAATTTTAGCATAATGTAAGCTATCTAGACAGGAGGGAAGGAGATAGAAATAAATTTTGACTATTATAAGACCGAAAATAGTATACAATAAAGAACATTTGAATGTTATGTTTTATGAAAATATAATAATTTGGTAAAATTAAAGAATGTGTGCAGTAACGGTGTAAATTGTCTGTCAGCAGGGTCGTACATGTATAACTGAATATTAGAACATCTCCATTGAATAATATTATTCTAGAACGTGTGCAGTAACTGTGTAAACTGTCTTAACTTGTTTAGTGGTAATTGAACTAATAAACTTATTATGACACTTCTCCATTAAAGAATGTGCATTGTAATGATGTGCACTGTCGGTCACCAGGGTCGTACGTGCCGTTGTCGGAGGGCGGCGAGATGTACGGGCGCGGGGGCGGCGGCGCGGCGGGCGGCGCTCAGCCCGCGCTGGCCGGCGCTCTGTCGTCAGCCGCGCTCTCCAAGAGCTCTTCCGCGGACTACTCAAGCTACCAGCAGTACCCGCCCGCCTACCAGCAGGACCAGGTACCCTACCCGCACGCACACGCGCACACACACACGCACACACGATACGCACACGCGTGGATGGTGACGTAACTACATGTTGTATGAAGTCATTTCCGTGGGTACGTCGAAAATCGCCAAACCCTCACACCATTCAACGCTCGGTGATCGGAAATCCGCTCCGGACATTTTTTTTTTATTCGATGACAAGATAGTCCTTGACTGCGATCTCACCTGATGGTAAGTGACGATGCAGTCTAAGATAGTAGCGGGCTAACTTAGAAGGGATATAACAGTGTAAGTTCAACCCATACCCATAAGTACCCCTACATAAACGCGTTTTTGTCATAAACTAGAATAGGGACAGTATTTTCAGTTGTAATAATTGCATAACAAACCAGTGGTAAAATTCACATAATGATTCGGAATAAAAGTAAATATTCTTTGTCTGCTTGGAATTAGTTTTTACAAAAATCCCTCTCAAGCGCTGCACTTCAGGATCAGTTTGTTGGTTGACCCCGAAAAAGTAACAGACAAACTTATACATTTTCGCATTGATTAATATCTATGAATTGCTAAAATCTGCAAAGGGCTCTATAGTATTTTTGATGTTGATAAATGATTTTTTAACAACAAATAATACAAAAAGAATGCAATTCCATCCGATGACATAATATGCAACTGTACAAACTTAAAGCTACTTTATTGCTATTGTATAAGCTGTTATTTATAATTGCATTTAAATTAATACAACCAAGTTACGTCACCATCATGTCTATCACACAAATATAGCATATTTTTTCACATTGCATGGTATCGGCTACAATTAAAAGGATCACCAATAAAATCTATAAGTAACCTGTACCACGCAAGTCTTAATTTAGTTATCTATATTTACTCCTACTAATGTTGTTTTATTTATTTTTAAGCAGTACTGCCATATCCATTATTTAAATTGTTCGTAGATGCTAAACAAAACTTTTTCAGGTTAAAACTTAAGGGTTAGTTCTCATAAAACTATGAATTTATTTTTTTTCTTTTATGAGTTACGACTGACTTCATTGTTATTGGAAATGAACTAGCCCTTAATAAACAATATGTACCCCATGATATAACTACTCAATTTGTATATAAAATCATTTTGTTATACAAAATTATTATTAGATCATTCTAAATAATTAAAAATAAAATGATTTTATTGACAAAAATGACTATTATGCCTGGTTTCTATATTACATAAAACATTATTGGCGAAGCCATGTAATTTTTTTTACATAGGTAGCATTATTAAACAAGTATTTATTGCGCAATTCTGTTTTGATCATGAATGATTCAAATAAGGAAACTTTAATATTATTATAATCCAATAAATAAACCAGTCATCCAAAATTAATTATGCTTGTTCTTCTCGTACGGAAAGGCAAACCAGTGGCAGATTCAAACTCTACGATTCAAAAGCACTTCGTAAAAGTTCGTAAAAAAGAATAAAACAGTTTCTATATTTTCTAAATAAGTCGTGATAATTCATTCATAGCTATTGAAGGGTAAGGAGAAGATAGATCATAGTCATAGTTAGATAGTTTAGAGAAAATAATGAAAATGAAAATGAAAAATAAATAACTGTCTAAAGTATGTTCTATATTTCGCAAAATGATCAAAACGCAAAAAAAAATATACAAACCAATGAATTTTTACAATATAGGACCTGGGCATAATAACCGTATGTTTTGCTTGCCATGAACCATTACGTACCCCCGTGTTAGGATGTTGTGTCTTTCACCCTGTAATGGTTGTTGCTAGGTTATTGCATTTTTGCTTCGCTGCAATTGCCTTGAGAAGCGTGCCGTTTTAATAAATACATTTTGTAATAATTAAAGCTTGACCTCATAGCATCATTAAGTCCCACATGACATTTAATGAAGTTTAAAGATTTTACTGCCTGCAACACTAATTATTTCTTTTGGTATTCAGCATGGTGAGATGTTTTATTTTTCTTGTCAGTCTTAAATGAAAAACAAAAAAAAATTGCATTTTGAACCTCTACAATTGTCTTTTTGAACGGCTATGATGTGATGTACCTATTGTACTGAGGCTGAGTTGTTTCCAGTACGCCTGGATCAGCTCCCAACACAATTTTCTAGATACCGTGAATCACGGTATCTAGAAAATTGTATCACGGTCCGTGATATGGGTGACGGTTCCAAATTTTCCGTTTCACCCATACTATTTCCACAAACGAAAAAAATTGGTTGTTAATTAAAATTATAATCGCAAAAAATACAATAAATAAAAAAAAAACGAAAAAATCTCAGTAAATTAGTAAAGTTCATAAAAATACGATTAAAAAAAAATCGCTCCTTTAGCTATTCGATCTGTGGATTGGAACGTTTACCTATAGAGATTTACACTACATAATAGACAATATGTCGATGATTTGGTGCAGCCATCTTGTGAAAAGCTTAGAACAAAAAATGGATTTCATAGTGCTTGCTAACTTTCTCGATATTAAATAGATAGACTAGATTTGATAAGGGTGCCTATATGTCTGTTATCTTTGAACTATCGCCAATATCATGGTAACTCAAAAATAGTATAAAAGCAAATCAAATTCCATGATTATCAATTGCTACAATTTTCTGAGATGGAAATGTTTCTTTTGGCGTAAAGAAACTTGCCAACGTTGTAAATTTTAATAACAGCCGCTGTCAGACTGTCAAATAAATTGACATATTTGTCCAAACCCCAGTGAAAGAGGTTCGTATTTACACTATTACAAAATGTATTTATAAAAGGCTTTGCGTACATTCATGCTTTTCATTGAATCTCCTAGTGCATTTTCAACTGTACAAAAAATGTGTCATTTATATCTCAATATTACACTATTACACTAGTACTATTTACAGTACGTGTTTATAATTATAAATAACGTCGACACTCGATTTTGTACAGTTGGCAATTATTTTACAAAAACCAATATCATGCATTATATTAAAAAAAGCTATGCACGTTTTAATTCGGTCAAGGTGCTCTTTATGCCACTTGCAGTAGAAATCGATATTGCTTACAAGATTTTTTTAATTTTTCTCTATTTTGATTTCACTCAGTACAAGTAAAGATCTCTTCAGAAATACTTAATTGAAACGTCTTAAGTAAACAATCATATCTGCGACATAAAATCTTTTTTTGCTCCTTTGTCCAGCAAATTAATTATTACAATATTCCCTGATTACAGATAAACATTTCAAATATGAATAAAATATTAATGACTTTAAATATTTTATTACTATGTCGCTGTGATAGTTTTTTTTAAAATTCGTCATGTATTCAAATTAACTTCATTATTAATTTAATCATAAAATCGAATTAAAAATCGCAAACAATTTTTATTTTGATTTGACAGACTTTGATGAGGTGACAAATTCAATAGCTTTTGAAGATAAAATTAATAAAATGCCTGTTATATTGTAAACTATTCAGAATACCTTAGTGAAATACAATAGAAAAGTACAGCCAAGTTGATGTTTAGGATTTTTTTTTGTACACTATAATTTGCTAACCCTCGGGGCTTGCTCCTTTTACCGTATCCGAAAATCCTGCTTTTTCTTGATTTTCTCCTGCATCCACCTCTCCATATTTGTTTGACATGGTTTTTCGGTATGTACCGGCGAATGCATGACTGGGTTCCGCTCCTAAAGTTTTCAATTTTCACACATTCGACCGAACGAACGAATGGTCTGACGAATGAATGTTCTCGCGCTGAACGTAGCAATGTTCAATTTGGTTGTACTTGCCGCGAGTTTGTTTGCGATTCGTGAATGAATGCGCGACCGAGACATGTCACTGCGGTGAACGAGCGAAATTCAGCGAAAACGTTGCCCGTATTTGAATGCAAACAAACATGAACCGATTACGATGCAGCATGAATATACTCTAGAGCCCATATTAGTTCGCCTCCCCGCATCCGTTTGCTGTGTTCCTCGCTAGAAGCTTGTGCTCGCGGCCGCCGACGCCGCGCCGCCGCACCGCATGCTCGTCGGCGCGGGATGCGATGTCTTTAGTCTCCGAGGCGCAGGCAGCGGGCCGACTCTATCCATAGTGACAAATCGAAGATGAACGTTGTATAGAAGTTTCGCTGAAGGTCTCTCATCACCAGTCCCTCCCCGTCCCCTCCCCCCGCCCCCCGCCCTACCCCCCTCATCGCCCTGTGGGGTTCACGCTTTGGCCGGTCCATCTTCACGCTCTGCGCTATAACACGTGTGCTGCTCGGGTGGAGCATTGGCGAGGGACTGTATGTCTAATTCTTCTTTTCCAGTTGGTCGATCAGGGCCCTCCGGAGTGGCTCATCCAGAAAGACAATTAGAGCTAAGGGTGGGTTCGGATGAGGGTATGTCGCGAAACTGGGGATTTCTCACTATGGACGGTTCGGTCTTGCGACGATATTGCGGGCTCACCTTAAAGGCATCGCACCGCACTAGATTTTAAGCTTACCTTTAGTTCCATTTTAATGTTCATATTGCATTTTTGTAGACGTGCGAGATGATTAAATATCGCTTTGTTTCATCTCAACACTTGTAAATTGGCATTTAAAGTACAAATTAGTAAAATTTGGATTTTCTCATATTGTTACAGGTTCATTAATAGATAATTTTAATGATAAATAAGATTAAGAGCTGTACTTTAAGTGTTCAGAGATGAAATTCGAACTATTCTGTTAAATGTAACCAGAGAGCATAATTATACGCAAACGCCCATGGGCGTCACTCGATGTGGTCTCTACACCTATTTAATCTAATCTTCTTAATCTTTACATCATGAAAACATAATCAAATAGCCACATTAAGTGTCTCCATGAGAAGGCATAGTGCGCGTCGCCGCCGAAGCCTCGGTTTAGTTTGGACAAATTTCTATTTTTATACTTATTCATTAATCTTAATTAAAGTAAACTAATTGGTGACCACAGTGCAGGCTCCGGCGCGACGCGTCTGTCGCACCGTCGCGCGATGAATTGTCGTTTGATCAACCGTATTGACGCGTTAGTATTTGACAAGAAACAAAAAAATAGTAAACTGACAAATAACAAAAATCTCTTTTCTTATGCAATTAAATCAAAACAATAGTATGACAAGTAACAAAATACAGTTTTTTTTTATGCAAAATAAATCAAAATTGTGTGTAGGTACCTACTACTTACTATACACGAGTAATAATTAAAAGCGCAGTTGATTAGACGATAAATCATTTAACCCATAGATTGTCAACGCAAGTGGCCTAATTCAACTCAGTGTAATTGACATTAAGCTGGCGTATTGTTTTAATTTTATTTTGAAATTATCCGTAGTTGACATGCTTACTTATTCGAACATAATCCATAACTTTTGCCGAGGCCACTTAGCGTTCTGGTAAACTTTGAATAGGCCCCTCTGCGCTAACGGTCCAATTATTACAATGATATCTGACGACCTCCAATCGGACGATAAGTTCGAAGACCTACCTGCCTTGTATACTTCGTCTAGTATCTCGGCAGCGATTACATTAAGTTACAATAAGCTTTTGACAAAATTGGGGGTTTCATTTAACAATAGAGATAAAAATCATTCGAGTTGGGATGCTAACCGTTAATACTTAAAAAAGAATTGTAATTAAATATTGTTTCTATCAATTGGCCTTTAAATTTTACGCGTACATCACGATATTCTTTCACCGAAAAATTCTACGTAAGTCAGTGTCAGTTTTCAAACAAGCAAATGGCACATTGGAGTTGGCTTTGACGTCTTTTCTTATGGACGACCATTTTGAACACATGAAATTTCGGCTTTAATATAAGCTGATTGCTCATTACAAAATGCGCCACTAACGAGCATTTTTTGTGCTCACTGGAAATGTTTGAATTCTTCAGCGAATTTTCGTACTGAAATATCTCGTCGCGCGATTCACATCTCGCCATTCCAGTGTCACATTTCTCGATTTGAATACTTACACTCGAGGTTCTGTCATCCGTGATCGTCTTAATCGCTAGCTGTGCCTCTTATATGAGTTTTTATAGTTTTGGAATCGAAATTCTGCCGGAAGTCGGGTTTTCCATGCACTAACAAGCAGATCCTTTCTATTGAAATAAATGAATCGTGCAAAGTCATTTAAATGGCTACTCGTGCAAACTTGTAATGGGGGTACTGCTGTGACCGGTAGCGATGGCACGTAAGCGTAGGATACTAGACGGGGTACAGGGCAGCGCTGGTCGGATCGGGGTACGGGGTACGGGGCATCGGGCTAACGTGCGGATGGCGTGTAGGGCTCGTCGTACGGCGGCGGCGGGTCGCGGTACGGCGCCGGGGGAGAGTACCACTCCGGAGCCGCGCAGCCACCAGGTGTGCACCCGCACCCGCACCACGCGCCCAAACACTTCACCGCCAACGAGTTTAACAAGGAGTGGCCCGCCGCCTAGAGCGCGCCGCACACCGCCCACACCGCCCTCACCGCCCACACTGCCCACACCGTTCACATCGCCCACACAAGCGACGCGGCACAGTGACGACTCTCCCACCCCTCCCCCGAACTTATTATACTTTACTCTCAGTGCCTTTGGACATGGCTATCGGTTCAGTGTGAGTGAAAAGGCTAAAGGCTGCGACTATCGCTTTTAATTGCGTCTGACGCGCTTTAAAAAAAACATCGTGTGTAAAGGCTCTGAGGACAAAAAAACCGAAGTTTAACTTGAAATTGTTCAAGTTATATAAACTTAACGGGTTTCTTTTAGTATACGGTTAAAGCGTGCGTGATTAAACTGCGGTTACACATCGATTCAACACTAGCGACCCTGTATCTGATTACGGACCGACGCGACCTACGATCGTAGATTTTGTAATGACACACGAGATATTCGTCTTTGGATACCTCCTATGATGACTGCTTTATCACATTTTGACATTATTATATTATACTAACGTAGTTGGGAAATCGTATTGCCTGTTAGTAACAAAGCTCGAATGAAATATGAGAAGTTAAATTTTATAACAATGCAATATATTAATAATATAAAAGTAACGATTTATTATTAACATTAAGAAACTTGTAAAACGTATGCAACTAAGACGTTATAATTAATATATCGCCGACAACTACATTAACACAAACCCACACGCGTACGTTAATTTTAGTCGTAAACAAGTTAATTGTAATTTATACATAATCTAAATTTATACAAAAGGCAATGATCGTTCAGGAAGTGACAGTGGGAAGTAGCACCGTAGAAGCCCGGGCTCGTCCCCGGTTCGCGACGCTCTCTGAAGCGTGCGGGGGTTTGTTTGCGTGTACGTCTCTGTACACAAAAGTTTCTTTATCTTTTTATTATTCTTATTTTGGATGTGGGCTCCTTTTAAAGGATTGATTAACTTCGTAATTTGACCGTGTCAGATAAATATTATAGTTTTTGTTTCGCGTTGATTAAATGATTTCTTTTAATGGCACCACGTACCACGTACGATATCGATGGGAATCATGGGATCTCTATGGTGTAGTGGTGATGTTACGAAGTGTACGCGACTCGCCGCGCCCGTCGCGTCGCATTTGACAGACAAATGTTAAACAAGGCCAATTTAGGGAAAGTGACCTAAACAACATAACTTAAGCTAATGACTTGTATAAATATTTGGTATATATCGATATGTATGTTAATATTAGAATTTTGGTTATTTACCATCCACTAGACTTAGGAAAAATGGTAGGGATGTAATGAATTAATTGTGTTAATATTTAACAAAACAAAGTATGACTGAACGTGATTTTAATAATTTTAATTTCCCGTCGTTAAAAAAAGGGGAGCAATTCTGTATAAATATTCGTAATTATAATTATTTTCTTATAATGGATTTTAGTTTATCGCAATTTTAAGTTTATAATACGGAATTTATACTTTAATGATTTACCTGCCAAATTGTTATAACGAGCAAAGGATAGAGTATGTGTTAAGTATTGAAGCTCAAGCATTTAGGATAAAGCCGCCCCGCACCGTTCGCGCGGACCCTTGTACATATATATACTTACTTGTGTGTAAAGCATAATTTTAATCGATTCTCTCGTCACATAGTTTTAAAGATTTTAATTTATGTGATTGCCAAATATTTTTAAAAGCTGTATAGAGGTAACGGCGGAGGGGCCCGCGCTCGCCCGCTCCCTCACCGAGTGAGTTATTATTTAAAGTAACAATTTTTAGATTAAATTTAATGTTAGTCCTTTACTGTACTATATCGCTCAATCATTTGACCGATCGACTGATTAAAATTTTAGTGATAAGCTAAGTAATGTAATCGCGGAGCCGCGCTGCGACAGTCGCGACGCCGCGCTGCGACAGTCGCGCGCAGGACGCGACCGCGCCCGAGCGCACGCGTTTGTTATTAATGTTTTAATAGAGAAATTGTTGACGATTACATTGAATGCATAATTTGATCGTATAGTATAGGGTTATTTAAGATCGCACCGTAAGTGAAGTATAATTTATCTATGAGTAATGTGAGACGTAAGCGCCGCGGTCCGGCGAAAGGTGCGGGGTACCAAATTTAATGCTAAAACATAGAGAAAAACAAACGCCTTACATTGTGATGTTCATAGTTAACGCGCATATTGGTACATTTCTTATAGCTCTATATTATTATTACACACGACTGAAACACATCATTATGTAGGAAGTTGAAACTCGTACCTTAAAACAATATATTAAAAATATTATTACTAATAATAATGAGTAAATGACGTCGGTGCCTATTCGCCCACTACTAGGTTACGTGTAGTTGTGCCCGTTTCTTACCGCTCCTTACTCTTAACCCGAACGTTCCTATGTAAGTTAGGTTTAATTTGTCTCGATTCATTCCTAAGCTCTGTCGCTGCGTCCGCCGTGGCACTGCCCGCGGCCCTCGCCGCCCGTCGCCTCGCCATCGGCGACTGTCGTTTCCATCCTTCGGTTTACTTACTCGTTTACTTACTGTAGGTTAATGTTCAACCACCGATAAGTGATTACGATGTTCACGTCAGTTTAATATTAGGAAACGATGCCTTACAAAAAGTTAAGTGAATATAGAGATGATTTATATTATGTTATTTTCAGTGATATTAAATTAGCACTAAGGTGTTCTAGCGGGCCCGGTCCCGATTCACAAACCTTCGGAACAATTTGTAAGAAGTTAGTTTGTAATTAACCATCGTGGCAATCTTCTAAGTAACATAAAGAGTATAATTTATTTAAATAAAGGTATAATATGTATTAGAAATTTTAGATTTACTCAACATTAAACTTAGTGCAAATTATTGTGAGAAATCAATTGAGACTATTTATATGGGTTTTTAATTATTATTATATAGGAGAAGCATAAAATATTGGATGAATTTATTAATTAAAAATAGTTAGCAAAATACAATACGGTAAGACTCGTTAGAGGCTCGTCTGTCAAATGCGCGACCGCGCCAGGCGCGGCGACTCGTCCCTCGGCCGCTCGGCTCGCGAACAGTCGCGAACAGCCGCGAACAGCCGCGAACCACGTGCATCGTTGCATTTCAATATTACACTGAGTAATATCGACATAAGATATATTATACTGTATCTTAATTATATTATAATGTTTATGAAATAATATTCTAATCATGGCTTAACTGTAGTAATGTTGTAGTTAACCTTTCGACTCTTGTTTGTATTACTTTATAATAGTGTACGCGGTTTTTATATGTGTATGTTTATTCAAGTAGTACCATGTTTGTGTAAAAGTGTATTTTGGTATAACATTACGATATCGCGCGCGCGGTCTGTGTAGTGTCGCCGCGCTCGTATAAATAAACTTATGATCGTAATTGACTAATTATATTATACGAGACCCCTAGAGTTAACGTTAGATTAGCAGAAATCTTTTTAAGTTCATTTTCTACTCTTTTAAAATTGCATTTAGTCAAAATATCGGCGGACAGCAGTCGATCTTTACTATAGACGGTTCTAAAGTTAATTTAAAACAATGCAGGTATTATTAATATAAAAATCCTCGTATTTATACTAGATTATTATATAATATTAATGTAATTATTGAACACATTTTATCGTAAAATAAATTGCACGGGCTTTACAGTTAATTATAACATTAATTATTATAAAACTTAGGGCAAGTTGTTATTTATTTCTGTTTTAATTAAAATTTTGATGTTGATTATTTTTTAACTATATATTTTTTTTCATTATAGTGGATAAAGTACATAATTATTGATCCATTAGATTACAAAAAAATATTAGGTGAACTTATCGACTGATGTACAATATTTAAAGTAATTAATTACTTACGGCAATATATAAGTTTTACTTTACGCGGCCCCGCTGCGGCGCTGTATTTATATACTGTATTAATTTCGTATAAAATGTAATTAATTGGAAGCGGCGACCGCGACCGAGCCACATAAGCATGTTACTGTAAGACTATTATCTAGATTTGTTGTAATGTAAATGTTAGCCCTAAGCGGCGGGCGCGCCGGACGCGGCTCGCGTCTCGCGTCGCTCGCGTAACGCCGGCGCGCGGCGCGTTCGTGCTCGCTCGCACGCAACTATTATATAAAAAGGAAAATTATGATAGACTTGCGTACACGTGCGTCCTTGTTGTTTCTTATTTTTTTTACGATAACCTAATGATAATTAGTTAATTACGGTTTTAATTAATAATTTTAACCGAAGCACTAAAATATTAAGTCGAGAGGCTTGTACGCGGTAAAAGTATTCGATGTAATTATTCGAAGTGCTATCACAGAATTAAAATAACACTTAAGGTTTTTCGAAGTAGAAATTATGCATTATTCATATTAGGTATTTTGGGTATATATTAGAGTTAGTTTTAACTGGTAATATAAGTATGTAGTTTGTAATGTAATGGAAAAATAAACACAGTTTGTCGTAGTTTCCTATTATTAAGCTTCTTCTATCTTAATGGTTTAAGTAATACTACTGGTTGATTAATTAAACAAAAAATATTAATATTACCACTGCAAATATTTGAGATATCTTATGATGAAATATATATCTACTTTTAAGAACATTATAAAACGTAGATAATTAAAAGAAATCAAAAATTTCAAAATAAATCTGGCATTTTTAATGTTCGCCTTCCCTCCCCACAGAGTAGTACCCCAAGTTAGGACACGTTATCATAATTTTTGTTTTTATATCGGTTTTCGCTGCGGATCCCATAATAGTCTTACACTACTAATACTAAGGGTCACAATCGGAACACACGGTCTGTTTCCATTAATTACCTATATTGATTTACACTAACTCTATATCGGCGGTTCTGGAAAAATTTAATGAGTTGTAGAAATCGTATTTTTTTGATGCTCTTCAAAATATAAATTAGAAAAGCAAAACATTCATTATACTAGTTTGGCTCTATTTTATTCTTGAATACCGACTTATGGGATTTTTTGTTTATTTTATAAATATATTTATTTACTTAATTTTTCCAAAAAGTAGATTTTTCTGGAATTGACCAATTTACACAAAACTAACCTTTTATCTGCATGCACTAACACAATATAAAAGTTGGTAAAGTTATATTTATTATCAGTATTTGCTCTATATGTATACGTCTGATATCTTCTCTATATCAATGTCGAAACTTCAAAAAATAAATAAAAAGTAAAAAATTCAAGATTGGTTTGCCCCCCGAATCATGGATCTTTATAATATAATTAAGAGCCATCTTATAATTAGGTGAACCTTTAACAAATAAAAAAGTAGGTACTTGTAGGAAAAGTTAGAAATTAATATTTTTGTAGGTAGTTGACTTCAATTGCTCGAATATTAACTTTATATGAATTTTTTTTTTTACTCTTGCATTGATTGCATTCGGACCTACGACCGAGTCTAGTCGATGCATGGGAGGAACGCGGGTGGCACATTGCGCAAATTCCCGCCTAGTCGCGTAATAATATTATGATGACCTTACCTTTTAATACCTACTAAAATTAGTAACATTACACACCTAGATCAAGGCGTAAGTTACACAAGAAGAGTTTCTCGAGAATTTTTTGTCACTCGTATTCGAGCATCGATTAAATGATACGACTCTTTGTCATGCAATGTATAATCGCGAGCGTAAATTAACAAAAAATTGATTTTCGTCCGCGATTATACATTACATTATAACAAAAACTCGTATCATTTAATCGATGCTCGAATACGAGTGACAAAATTTCGCTCGCATTCGAGAAACTTGTGTACTGAGTCATAAAGTTTTGAAACTCATTGAGTTTTAATATAGGTATGCGATATGTTACACCAAGTTTGCGTTAAAAAGTCAACTACCCTCCTTCCAATAAATGAAATAACCAGCATGGCAACCAACAGAGGGCGATGGTGTAGGCAGCGTGATGGACAGCCCTAAGTTTGCGAGCATGTCACAGATGAACGAGGCGATCGGCACGCCGCCACAGGTTCACAATAAACTATTAGCCAATTAATAATAAAACCTTGTCCAAATGCAAATAGGACCTTGTCGGCACCTGCTAACTTCACTAATGAAACTAGGGAAGTTTAAGTTAACGGCACCTGTATGCCAAGATTAACGTATTTGCATTTAGACGGGGTAAGGGTCTTATTGCATCTCGACATCAAATCGTATTTTATTTAAAATGGCTATTTTGTAATACATGACTTGTAGGTACGTATCGTCATACAAAATAGTCAATTGATGCGAATTTGCGCTAACAGGGGCCCAAGTCTGCTATTGCAATTGTAGTTACATTGTCTATCAATGACATGACAATTGTTATTTTTAGCAATTGTCATGTCATTGATAGACAATTGAACCCCTGGGCCCCAAGTCAAATTGCTAAAAGTAGCAATTGGGATGTCATTGATAGGCAATGTAATTGTAATGTAACTACAATTGCAATAGCAGACTTGGGCCCCAGGTGTGATTTCAACCTAAAAATTGATTTCTATAACCGCCTACCTCTAGGGAGCACTTATATACTACTACCTATTTGCCTCGTTTTGAAGTTCTACTGCTACTATATGCATATAAAAATTCATACATACTATACGTAGTTAAAATTTTTTTTGCAAGTAAGGTATTTACTAGAAATAGTGAATATCTTTCTAAGGAGGCATAGGTAAGTATAGTAAGAAGTAGCTAGTAACTATCTACCCTAGTTCTTCAATATTTTTCTTGTCGAAGAAGAATTCTCTTTTATTTTTAAATTCTCCCTAATGATTTTTATCAAAATCAGGATTTTAGCATTGCTTTCATTGAAAGGGTTTATATTTTATAAAGAGAGAACCATTAATTCTGACGAAATCTTAACGGCCCGCTACTTTAACGTCATTAGTTTATGAAGTAGGTACCTACCTAGATAAATTCAGAAGCAGTCTCAAACTATATTATTTTGAAACAAAGTTGGTGTCCCAGGTCCCGATGATCTACTGTCCCGGAATGGTGTCGCCACAGCCCTCGTTCTGTAACGTTTCCGATGTGTCCAACACTGCGTCAGGTTTAATAAATCCCTAACTATGTAAAATTATTACGTAAAAAAGATTGCCAAATGAATTAGCCATTCATTAGATAAGTAAACGTAGAAATATATAGTTAAATCATTATAGCTCTATTGTATAGGTAGAGTTGTGGGTAGGTTCTTACACACCCTAATTTTGGCAAATTATACTTTGAAGCTACATACTTCTTACGTTTTAGTCTAAGCTTCTTACTAAACTTACGAGTAGACGTTTTCACTGCTTAGTTCAGATAATTCAAATAGACCAATAGCATGCACTCCATGAGATTTTATTTCTAACCATTTACTTCTGAATCTAAGAGATATCACGTTGATCAAGTTAAAATATTAAATAGATTTTTTCTCGTGACGTGCATGCTAGCCCTACAGGGCTAACTTAGTATATACTTACCTACTTAGCCTTACTTATGTTAGTTAGTTACTTAATTTATTAAAACAATACCTAAGTTCTTAAACAAATTCATACTTTTATCGTTACGTGACGATTCTAAAGCACCTAATGTCAAAATTAAAATCAAAACCTCTTAAAACACCTATCTTATTCTATTTATATTGGGTAGGAATACAAAATACATAAGTAAGTACATACCTAATCAAAGTATAAGTTGCCAAAATTAGTCTTGTCTTTATAGTTTTAATCTGGGTGTGTGGCGAGAGGTGCGTGGTGCGGTAAGTGTTTTACTTTATTTAACTCGTGTAATAAATCATCTTCAATGAATTTTTATAATGTAGTAGTAAGTAGACATGCTTTTTATGTGTTGCTGTTGTTTTTTATACTACGCCCATCACACTGTTTTCTATTTGACAGACTAGTTTAGTGTCGCCTGAATAGGGAGCGCCACTACTCTACTAAGGTACCAATTTAGTCCGCTAGGTGTCGTCTCGTCAGTAGTATACCTGTCAAATAGTGTCAAACGCCATAAATTGTGTACCTAATAAAAATTAAAAGCTTTATTTAATAACATGCCAGTATGATTTTATTTTTATCACCGAGAGAAGTAACTAGACCACAAATTACATAATGTAGTCTACGATATAATGGTCATGGACGCCATCTGAGATCAGCTTTGCTTGTCTCTTCTGAAGTGTTTATATCGATATATAAATGTCATTTAACACCACAAACTTCAATCTACAGCAGACCGATTCTGTAAAATGCATTGCTACAGTCTCAATTGTGGTGATCGGCTGAATTTATCGCATTCACTCGCCAACAATGCATTTTAGCCAATAGCGAGCGAGTATCATTAAGATTGCAATCTTCACGCACCACTGTTAGGTATAAGTACGAACTTATAATATTGATAGTCTGTGATATACCTAAGTGGCGTGGACTACTAAGGCGTCAGTTACACAAGAAGAGTTTCTACGAATGCGAGTGGCAAGAAATAATTTGCGATTATCCTATGCGAAAACTTTCCACACAATTTTCGCCCACGGTTATACATTGCATTTCATTATTATACATTTATGACAAAAACTCGTATCAGTTAAGCAATGCTCGAATATGAGTAATGAAAATATCGCAAGCATTTAAGAATTTCTCCTTGTGTAACTGAGCCATAATTCTAGGTGCCCCAGTAAGTAGTTAAGAACATTTTCGTTAGTGGATTCTTATAATTGCTTTAGTGTTAGTTGATTTTAAAAAACAAAATTTTTGTTGCACACGTCAAATAGAAAACAGTGTTAATGGGCCCGGTATGTACTCCATTTCATATGTTTTAACATGTCGCTTGTGTGTTCAGGTGACGATTATGAATACACTGGGGGCTCAGGAGACGGGTACCAGCGGTCGTCTAAACGGAGCTACCACGGCTCCTCCAGCGGCACTGCTTCTGCGTCATCGTACCATCCGTATCGACGTTAGCGGGAACATCCGTACCGCTCCTGCTGCCCTGGTACCTCGCAGATCTTCAGCAGCACTATCTCTGTCCTTATCGACGTTAGCGAGTGTTTTAACCGTTTTGCTGCTCCCGCTAATCTGGTATCTCTTTAATTTTTACACAACACTAGTTATGCCCTTCAATCTAGACGCACATCTATCAACGCGCCGTGCGCGTCACATTCTTTTACACAAATATTCATAATTTATGGAAAAACATGGCCCATGTTGATAAATGTCGTTTAGGTATTATTGACAATAAACAGATTTGTCTTATTTGACAATATTCTCAACAAATTTATTGTTTAAGAAATTCAATTATGTTCCTTTGGATTTTTTAAATATTATACGTAATAGGCTAGGAACACTAGTAGTATAGCTACAATTTGTTGAACAATAAATTTGTCCAAAACTGTTCTGCGAAACAATATTTTAAGAAGTTTTAAAAGCTAATTTTCGTCCAGCAGTTTGACCAGCCGATCACTAAGTAATACCTAACCACTTACTACTGTAAGTTTGTTGACTTTTTAAGCCGAAAAGGGGATTAAAGATTTTTAATATACTTGTAAAATATTGTCTTTTATATGAACGCAATCATTGAGTTTGTATATTTCTTTTTTCGGTCACGAGTCTATAAGAAACAGATTATAATCTAGATTTATAGTACCTACCTACTAATTACTGGTATATATAGTATTATCTAACTTGGGTCTATTTTGGCGATTTGCGTCAAGTAATCAAACAAATATAATAAAATGGCGACGAGAAATCATTCGAATAATGCACGTACGTACGTGACGTACCTACATAATGTATAAAAACATGCATACGCCGTAAGTATATGTCAATAAAATAATTTAAACAGAATCTGCGTCATTCATCTTTTTGATACTGTTTCTTATAAACTTTTTTCCGTATAATTAAGTTGGTAGAATAGTTTTTCCTTTTAGATGTGTTTCTTTTGGATTATTGTTTCAGTAAATTTGAAACGTTAAAATTTATAGTTGTAACTAACTTTCTGAGTTCTATGCTACACATTGATGCATTTTGTATGAGATATAATAGCATATATTTATGCCTACCTCTAATTGGTAATTTTAGCATTTTTATTGATTAAAATGTTGAGTACCTACCTATGATAATAATGACTGATAATAATTTGCGAATATACATGTGCACTATATTCTTAAACAAGCTTTTTTAAATAGACGTGTATTTTTCAAAAGAAATTAGGTATCTAATTTTTCAAACCATTTCGATGGTTACGTTCTAGAACAGGAAAGGCGTTTGTGCACTTATTCGTATTCGTGAAAACACGATTCGAAGTGGTTGCCATTCAAATTTTTTGCGGATCCGTCAAAACAGTGCACAAGATCACATATAATTTGTATGGCGACCACTTCGATTCGTGTTTTCACGAATCACGAAAACGAATCGAGTGCGTGTAAATGCAAAAACGCCCGAAAGCCGTTTCTATTTAAAAGTTTTATGCACCGTGACCAGCACACCAGACCAAAAGCTAAGCTAAGCCACTAAATTCATACTAGATATACCAGAACAAAGTATTGTTGAGTAATACCATCTTATGCGCCACAAAGTATGCTAAACTATACAAAAGAATGTAATGCGAGCTAAACTAAAGCCGAGTTTACACTGTGAAATTAGTGGCATGAAATTAGTTTCATGACATTAATTTCATCAACAATTTCACGTAGTATAAACTCCTAATTTCATTATGCATGCATTAATTTCATGCATGAAATTAGAAGTTTACACGTGTAACTGTTGATTAAAATTAATGGCATGGAACTAATTTCATGCCACTAATTTCGCAGTGTAAATTCGGCTTTAAGTAAAACTAGTTAGTAGCTTTGCTTGTGGTGAGTATAATAGTGCCCAAAATGTGTGCTGGCCATAATAGTCTGTAAGAGCGTTAATAATCATGTCCAAAACATTAATTTTAATATTCATTTTCTACATTCAAACTATAATAGGTAATATTCGCTCAACATTTCCTATAATTATACCTACCGATTAAACCGATATATTTGTTATTTTTAAAATTTGTAGAATAGAGTGAATCTTTGCCGTAATAATTAATGACTAATTTTTAGGCAAACTAATACATATCAGCAAGTGAAGAGTATCGCATATAATAAATTAATAGGTACAATAATCGATTTTATACCTGCTACGCGAATATTATGTCATCATTATGTTGTAACTACAATATACACCCCACCTGATAATAGTTTCACATAGTTTCGGTAAAAATTGTTATTTGTATTATTTTATAGATAATATAATTATTATTAAGGATTTCAAAGAAATTATTTCATAATATAAGTCTGGATGCTACATATTTTTTTGTATATCTGTATATGTTGATCAAGCATCACTGCTGATTGTCAAAAATACTTCTATTTTTAGACAATAATCATTTTTGCGGAATAATGTCCATTTTCTGTATTCAATCTATGTGTAATCTATAATCTTGCGATGTTAAATATATCGATGGATAACAATATACCTATTGAACATAGAGAACGAATGTGAATCTAAGGATTGCAGATAGATTGAATATAGAGACTAGGCGCTAATAACTAAGGCAGGAGAATTGGAATGTATCTACTTGTGACCTGTACCTACTTAAGTGTCTAATATAATTCATACTGAAAGATCAACCCAAATTCTAGTTTAGATTGCCAACCTTCAGTGGGATAGTTTAAAAATGAGTGCTACATTGTGACGATCGCAATCCCCTCTGATTGGCTCGGTACAATTGGGTATTTTACTAATTATTGTTTTATATACTTAAAATACAGTTTTTTAATATTAAAACACAATGTAATTTTTGTTTTTTTAATATCTTAACTAGTCTCGAAAATATAGAGCTTTAAAGTATCCTGTTAGACAGAGAGAGCTTTACTGACATGTGGCGTCACAAATTCAGTAGCTCGACCATACACTGTCCATACAAAATATCGTATAACTTATTTGTTTTTTGACCGATTTATTTTCTGTTTTTACAAATGTTATTCTTACATGTTACATTTTCGATTGTAATGAATATCCATATTTCTACAATAGTAAAATACTCAATTGTCTAAAATGCATTAATGCAGCAAGAACAAGAAGAAGAATCAGATATGAACGAAATCGCCACACTATAGCAATCATATTTTGTAGACAGTAACACAGCTATTTAAAACGTTAATTTGCGACTGTTTGAGTGAAGTATGAGCGATATGTAATTTTTTTTATCTGAACCTATATTAAGAGACATGGTGACTTTTTGAGACCGTCCCTATGCAATTGCACTAGCGTTCTTTCTCGTGTAAAATTAATTCGTTGCATGTATCTGTCACGCATTCATTTGAATTTTTTTATTCTTGGTATATACATTTTATACGGTAAGTATTTTTTTATTTAGGTTACACTGTCAGAAAATAGCAAAAGTCACCATGTGTAATTTTTTTTGCATTTTTAAATCATTCATGTCCGTTACGGTTTTCATTGCCTGAGAGTATACCCCATTCTACTCTGTACTCATTTGACATGATTTTTGTTCATTTTAAATAATAATAAAAATACTTATAATTTTAAGTTTTATTTAAATTCACGCATAAGACTGGCATTTTTAAAATTTACCTCAACCGAGCGGAGTGACGAAATTTTACAAATAATTTCTAGCTTATTTTTTCTATAATTACCTACTTTAAAATTTTATCATAGAGAACACGATAGATATGTTTTTATAATAAGAATATATTATTACTAATAACTAATTTAATTTTTGAAGCATTTTTAAAAACTAGCGAAGTCGAGTTAGCGCGATTGTTAATATGTTAAATAAATGTACCAAAATATTAAAAATATTAAGACGTCGGGTAAGTACAATGAAAACATAGATCAAGAGATAAATCAATGTAATAAATTATATACATATTTGTAGCTCTTACGATTGTATTATAAAATAGAATAGCGATGTACATTGTAATTTTATTATCTGATATCATTCGAGTTTCCTGGAACTAAAAAATAGGTCGCATTTAATAATTATTCTATATAGTATATCTTAAATCTATAAGAGTATAAAATTAAGAGTTCTACTCATATAATATAGCGCACGGGTATTTTGTTAATTATATTTACTGTAACATTAATCTCGAACATAGATAAACCGAACAATTAATTTTAATATTTTTCTTGTGATTAGGTTCGGCTTAAACTTAACGGATAATTACTAATTAGCTATAATGTCTCGACATAATTTTAGTATTTACGGAAAATTCATTTGTAGACGTATCCTAATAAAATGTGTAAAGTGAAAATTTACATTATTTCATTAAAATTTAATATTTATCTAGTACGATGAATAAATAAATAATCGTTATCAAAGGACAGATACGTAATTGAATTCGATATAAAAAATATGTAGGTAGGTTTTATTCTCTAGGAACATGCAACCAAGAGATTCCTGAAGTACTTATTCCAAATTAGGTAAAACTACATTAAAGGTATGTATTTGTAATATTTTAAAGTGAATGAATTTATCTATCTATGAATACAAAAAATTACGAGGGAAAAGGATTTTGTATAAGTAAGGCACTGGGATATAGACAGATATAAGTGCGAGAAATTCGCTTGACTAAATTTTAACCGTAGTTGAGACGAGAGATTTACAGATGAAGAAGTCAGAGGGACAAGAAACTAGTCTGTAGCTAGAGCAGAAATTGCATAAAGATCCGTCTGTTGTACATGTCAAGGGCAGGTATGGCGGCTTACGGCTTACACCTACTCGTACTCACCGCCTACCAATTAGTGCACATCTAGGATCGTAACACATTACGTAGGTATTGGCAAAAGTCCCCTTAAGAACCTTAAAGCGTCGGTTACACAAGAAGAGTTCTATCGAATCCTAGCGAAAACTAGCATTTTCGCCCGCGATTATACATTATAGGTGACAAAAACTCGTATTAGTTAAGCAATAATACGTAATGAGTGCTAAAAAATTTGCTCACATTCGAGAAACTCATTGTGTAGCCGAGCCATCAGAGTACGCTAGTTATACCAAGGTTATCAGTGGAAAAATATTCACGCACATTTAGAATGATTGCTGACGTTTACAGTTTTTGCATTGGAAATCTTTCAAATACCTATCACGATTAGAAAATAAACACGCAATCACATGTAAGTGGTTAAAAACCTATTCTTTGAAAAATACGGAAAGGGGCGGATAGGAGACGAGCGGCAGTGTTTCCACCGAAGACATGAACTGGCTAGAGTTGAGCTGTCTACACGCACTAAGTTTTCACACGCTAGCACAAAGTGATACGACCATCTACATTCAGCACAACGCTCGCATCTCTCGTGGTCGCTATGATCACCCCAAAGAAAAATGAGACCTCTTGCTTTAACTGTTTACCCAGAAGCAAAGTAGAGACATGTAACAATAACGAAAAAGTTACTCTCCTATCCGTTCTGGCGTCTCATAGTGGTAGGACCTTATGGTAGGCAGTAACACTATTTTTATGGGTAAGTAAGACATTGTTTAATGTCTACGCATAACTGAAGCAGAGGGAACTGGTGTCCTGTTGGGAAGAGCGGCAACGTGTCAGGCGGAGTCGGAGGCGCGTCGCGCGCAGCAGTTGGCGCAGTCGCAGGCGCGCGGCGCGCTGTCGCCCTGCGCGGGCAAGTGAGCTTGCGATGCGCGGTAGCACAGCTCCCTGTAGCGTGCACAACCTGCAACACGTAACAGCTACATACAACAACTAACCTACGTTGTACTAAATAGAGTTAACTGTAGTAAGAATGTACTATCTAACTACCTACCTACTAAATTCTGAATACAACTTGCACATTAGGCGGGCACTCTTTAGTCACACTGACTGACAGGATTTTTCTTCCTGTTTGTCACACAGGCAATATTTTCTAATGATTTTCTACACTCTTTACCACTTATCAATTACTTAGTGCGGATGAAAGAAAATATCCCAGTTTTCTCGTAGGTAAAAATTTTCTTACCTAATTATTAATTATATTATTGTTGGTTGGAATGAAATAGTTCTTACCAACGTATCTCAATGAGTTATGAACGTTTTGAGAGCTTTTAATATCAGAAAGAATGCCATTCGAGGCTATGCCCCCGACAAAGTATGATTTCGCTGGTGTCATACCACAAAACTGCTTACTGATACGAGTAGGCATGCGGCTGAGCTAAATCTGAGTGTCAAAATCGATTAGGTACGGAACCTCTTTGTGGTCGAAGGTCAGAATCGAGTCATAGTAGGTACCCTGAGCATATTATGTGCATCAACCTTGTAGTTCCGGCCTTGTTCCACTAGTGCATACTTATTTTTTTGTGATCAAAGAGTGCCTACCATAACTTACCGGTCGGCGGCAAGGCGAGGCGCGTGTCAGCAGCAAAGCCGCGCTGTGCGAGTCTGTCTAGCAGCGTGGTCGCTGACCATCACCGCTCGCTGGCGCCTTCACCTGGAATTGATGAACAAACGTTGTTACGTTCCCTCAAATATGGTTGAGCGAAGCAATGGCTGGATCATGCGTCATGCTCGTGAACGGGTGCCACCAACGGGAATGGGTCTGCTTTGACTGCCCGTCTTGACATGCGTTGGATTGGTGTACCTACGTATGCATTTTTGCATTTTTGAAGCTTTATTGTGGAAGCACTGTATACATAGCATATAGCTTTGTAAAAAAAATTTTTTTTGAAAAGAGCAACTGCTGAGTTTCTTGCCGGCTCTTCTCAGCAGAATCTGCATTCCGAACCGGTGGTAGATTTATGAAGTGTCATAAGAGATACAAGTTAGTCTACATGAAATAAATAAATTTTGAATTTGAAAAACCTTGTATCTCTAAGCTTAGTGATTATCTTGATGAGATTAGGTACTTATTTGCTTTTCCACCTAAGACCCTACACATAATTTGTGTATTTTCTAACTATATTCGAGTAGGTTCTAACTCCACGGATCAAGGTTTGGTTGATCTGTGACTTACAAGGATCGGCATAAAGGATCTCGCTCACTACACGTCTCGGCGTTTTTGCGCTCAAACGCGGCGTTGAACTTCCGAAAAGCGACTAAAAATCGCAAAAACGCCGATCGCCTTTGCTAAAAATATCGTGTCTACCCTGACCATAAAACTTTTCACCGGTAGCAGGTAGATGTAGGACTTACATAACGATTTGGCTATAAAAATTAATCAAAAATCTTAACGGCATAAAGTTTTGATAGTAAAAAAATTCTTACCATCATTAGCGGGCGGGGAAACTCCGGCGGATTTTTCCTCAACGCGCGGCGACGGCGATCCGTCGGAGTGCTCCTGCTATGAAAACTCGGTTGTTACTCACAAAAAGTCTACCTACTTCCTTTTGATAATAAGGTAAATGGAGTAAAACAAGAAAGCAATGCCAAACTACGATAAAATATCGCATCAAAAAACGCTTAGCAGAGCGTGGTTTCGATCCACGGACCTCTGGGTTATGGGCCCAGCACGCTTCCACTGCGCCACTCTGCTACGTGAGATCCCGTTAAAAATGAACATAATATTGTCCGCTTGTTCGCTTTAGGACAGCTTCGCTTTACGACAGATTCGCTTTACGGCAGATTAAAAACTGCGTAATATTAGTAGGTACGGTCGGGGACTAAATATGTTTACCACTTTTCAAATTAGATTCTTCGTAACCCTGCGTTCAGTAAGGTCTATAATGCTATATCAAGGCATTTGTTACGTTATAAAAATTTCATGCATCGTTTTATCAAAAAAAAAGTATTAATGACTTTTCTATACAAATATTAGTAATAAAACTCATTTCCTAAATTCAAGTTTGACACATTAGCATCATTGCCCTTGTAAAAGTGACAATTAATTATCAAAAATATTATATTTGTTATTTGAAATTTAAATATACAAAATAAATACAAAATGGAAGCTTAATCTTAATTCTAATGGTGAAGTTCATATTGTGCATTGAATCATAATGATGCTGATAGCATCCACAGTCAAAAACAGTCAAAAGGAGGTGGATGAGCTATGGTGATGCGTGGTGTTTCTACAGCATTTTACATTGATGTTCAGCAGCAAAATTCCGACAACCTAAGTTCAAGATAATGCGCTGAGCTACTATTCCATGGTTCAATCTGCACCGTGGCAGTCATCTCGTTCAATAGCCCGCTCGATCTGCTGATTTGAAACTGATTTATGGAGCTTAGTGATTCAAAGCTGGGACTGTCAGAATCAAAGAAATCCTCAGTCTTAGATCACATTGCACTGGGGTATGGGATGATATGAACTGACTTATCGCCTTGTCGCGTCTATGCGAGAGAGTCTACGTGTTGTCATAGCAGCGAATGGAAGCTAATTAAGCTAATTATTTATTTATACTAATATTGTTTAGTTTCTCAATAATAAAATTAAGAAATAAAGATTCTTTGAAATTTCATTAGATTATTTCTTCCGTTTTCTCATTTTGGTAACTCGTGTCCTGTGCTCGTGTCTACATGAGATGATATCTATTTATTAAAATTACTAGCTTTTGCCCGTGACTTCGTCCGCGTGAAGTTAGGATTCTAAAATTTCCATGGGAACCCTCTATTTTTCCGGGATAAATGTCGCTATCCAAATCCTCAACTATATCCATGCAAAAAATCATGTGGATCTATTGCTCCGTAGCTGTGTGATGGAAGGACAAACCAACAACGAACAAACAAACACTTACATTATTTTATAACATTAGTAAGGATTTTTGTTCCAAAAAAGGTTTTCTACATTTAAACTATTTAGCAGTCACCTACTAAAGAGACCGCTAAAGGACTGTCTAAGCACCGCTACATGTTAAAAAGTCTATGATCTATGGCTAATCAAATCACATATCGACCTTCTGACACAGATGTGTGCATGCAATTATGAATCTTAAGGTGGTAAACATTTTCTGTCCGCGACTGTACATTTAGTACTATCAGGTAGATACCTATAGGTACCTACCTTTAGTACTATTAGGTATTCTATTGTATCACTTAGAATTATTCCCGTATTGTACCGACCTGCTAATTCACATGTTCATGTAAATGCATAAGATAAATGGATGAACTACATAGTGCAATATGCTAATAACAAATTGATTTGATCAGTAAATATAGGTATGTTGTAGGTAGGTAACAAACCTCTCGCGCAGCTCTTACTCAAGTCAATGACCAATTTGCAACACAAGTCTATTCAATGGTCTAAGTAGGTATTCCTATCGATGTACCTATCTGATTACACAGCAAACATCTCGACCGCAGAGATGCGACCAATCACGTTTGCAAACAACATTAACTTGGCACCGATTATTATATGTAATTAGTTACCTAAGTATATTAACGTTATATCGGTTTGCTCTGTTTATATTGACCATCGATAAAGTTGGGGCCTCATCAAAGTCAAGTAAGGTACTTAAGTATCAAAGGATTCCTTACAACTTTCGAATCTTTGCGCTTGGAATCAAGGACCATAGATGTCCTAAGTACCTATCAGTAAGGACAGTTTACAGTGGCTTGGTTGTTCAGCTGTAAATATGGAGGTCCTTGGTTCGAGTTGAGCCTATTAAAGTTACCTAGATGGTTTTCTGTCCAGAAATTTGCAGTTGGCATCCGCGCAGCTGGGAAATTAGCGGTGTTAGATAAGTAGGTATACCTAGTTACCTATCGCGCGAAAAGGCGCGTAAAAGCTATCTGTCTTGTGTCTTATCTCTTTCCGTATGCTTGGTCTAAGTTTTAATTTGATTGATCGTATAAGAATTCGATTAATGTCTGCGTCAAAGTAAAATGAACCATAACAACATTGAATTAGAGCTAGTCCTACTCAATTTGTGACTTCAAGGCAATTTAATTAATATTCATTTTACTTTGACGCTTTTGTCATCGAACCTTTAAATACTAAATTAAAACTTAGATTAAACTAAGCATACTGGTTGTGTTGGATTGTCGTCCCTGGAGTACAAGAATGAGGGATTTGTTTCACAAATATTCTTTGCAAGGGTCGCTATATAGCACGATCTTGCGTCGCTTGTGTCCAGTGACTCACAAGAGCACCTGTCAACCTAGGGAGGCCATCTACCGCTGCATGTTTCCTCCGGATTGCACGCTTAGTAGCGCCCAAGGTTTGAATCCGTAAGTATAAGTAGGTATACCTACTTAATTATTCTTCTAATATTATTTAATGACTTAAGGAGTAAATATCTGCCCACGCAACTCCTTACAATCTTGAAATATCGAATTGATATAAAACTAAAATAATATTTTCCTGACGATCCTAAGAAAGCGAATCTTGTTTTTCAAGCGCCGAAGGCAATATCGACGAGTAGTCATCTGAAGGCCAATTTGAACTAAAAGGCAAAAGGTAAGTAGGTACGAAGAGTAGGACGTTATAGGTCCTATCTGTAATGGAAAAGTTAGAAAGTGAATTAAAGATTGAAGTAGCTTTTCGTGTATCGAGAGACGTGATGTACCTACATCCTGCGGTTACCTTACACCCGTTCCGTGGGCGGAATTTATCGTGTGTCGGAAGTTCCGTCGACATTGAATCGATCGCAAGGCGTAAGCTCAACTTTTTTATATGAGTACACACCAGCAGCGTAGAACGAAACGACACAACCGGCTTGAAGCGGCACGCGTCCTGTGCATATAAAGGCGGCGACGAAGTCAAGCGCAGGCTTGTGAAAGTATAAAGACCGGGGTAACATCCCTAACAGGTGCTACGACCGTTGCCTGCTTTCCCAAAAACATTCAAGGCGTTGGATCACTGGATGTAGATATTTATTTACGCTATGGTATAAAAGATTCTAGAAACATCGTTGGATCAGCTGCCATCTCGCACTCTGTGTGTTCTACTGCGGCTACATTATCGGGATTCGGCGAATATTCGCATTATCGCGACAAGTGTGGATCGTTGAATCACGATGTATTCGAGCGAATAGGAATCCTTATCGCGGCACTGTGGGTAATTGAAATAACAAGATGTTCTTGTCTACATTAGCGGTCAACTGACCGCTAATGTAGACAAGAACATCGCGTATAACCGAACACGATAATTTTATCGCGACAACGCGACACGAATTTTCGCCCGCGAATGTGGCCGCAGCAATACAATCTTACGATAAAGCTGTACGTGACTTTAGTAACAAGCTTTTCTTTCTATATCTCAACCTGCTACTCTCCATTATGATAACACTTTCGCACTCCCATCGGGCTATGAGAGTAAGGGAATAAAGTGAACTTGTGTTAATTTTTAAAACATCAATAGCATCATGGCTTAATTGGCCAAAACCCGAGAGATGAGGGTCTGACATTTTCGATAAGCACGTAAAATTAATTAAAAATTCTTAATGATAAATAGGTAGGTATGTCAAAATGATGATGTCGAGATATATGAACCAGGAAAACCTAAGTGTTTTCAGCACCTGCCAAAAACAAAACTTCTTTCAACAGTCTCCAAGACATTTTTAACCGACGAAAAAAAAGGAGGAAGTTCTCAATTCGTTGCGACTCGCGTATATTTCTAGGGTTCCGAAAAAACAATAGAACCCTTATAAACCCTCAGGACGCGAGAATGACTCGCACTTGGCCGGTTATTTTGAGTAGGTACTACTCGTAATATTATAGTTAGCAGGCAGCAGCCTCGTATCTTTGGTAGGGACTCTGAATTGTGTGTAGACAGGTATTACACAAAGATAGGTAGATAAGCAGCCTCTTTGGTACTCTGATCCACCTCTGAACTGTGTGTAGACAGGTACACGTGACATTTTTGATTTATTATTCTCTTTGGAACCTATCTTAGCGGCTACCTATAGCGAACCTGAATTACCTTCCTCAATAACAGTTACGACACAGCGGCGACAAAAATTAGGTTAGCACTTAGCCGACTTTAATTAGAACACGCTGCCATTAAGTGTCTCAAGAGCGAATATTATGTTTGTCACTATAATTTATTAGCAGTATCAAACGTAGTTAGTTACGGCTTAGGGCCAGGATGTGGGTAATATAACACCTCGGCGGCTGCGGCGACACTGGTGGTTCCATCCGTACCAATATTACAAATACGAAAGTGTGTTTGTTTGTTGGTTTCTCCTTCAATTAAGCTGCAACATAGCTACGGATTGTCCACAGAAGCGCTTAAATTATTGAGCTGATTTTGGTGAATGTTTGCTGATTATGGTTAGACACAGATGTGACAATTTTCCGTACAGCTTTTAACTTTTTTTGATGCCTGGGTATAGTAGAGGATCTGAAGAGCAACAGGATCTGGATAGCGGGGCCAACGCGGATGAAGTCGCAGCCAGGTCGCAGCATAGAATGCAATATTGTTATGCATAAATGAGGTAACAATATGTACTCACATGGTGATCGAGGTTGGTGGTAGCTGTCAGCAGATCCAAGATGGCGGAGAAGGAGCCTCGCGCCGCGCGCCTGTAGCCTTCGGGCGGGGACTCGGTCGCGCCGCTGCCCGCCACGCTGAGCGGTGACTGCGACCACTGAACACAAACGCTTATTAAATTAAACAATTACAGTAAAAATCGGTTATAACGACATCAAAGGGACTTCTCATATTTGGTCGTAAAAACCGATAGTTCCGCTGCACGCCACGTTGAGCGGTGACTGCGATCGCTGAACTCAAACGCTTATTATATTTACATATACATCGAGAGACACTGGCTATTTTTCAGTTAGTTCTTAACATACAAGGTTGCCGTTTGTATTATGTAGCAAATGTCGAGTTACTAAGCCGGCAGCGAGCGCAAGAGGTTTCAATAATTCAAGCAAGGAACTCGTGCAGCCACACAACAAACTCGCCAGGGATTTATATGCTAATCTTCTTTTTATCCTTCCTTTGTTTGCCTGGTGTAAGTGGGAATAAATATTTTAGAAAAGATCAAGGCTAAAAAAGGTCTAGGAGTAAGGTTTTGTTCCTGTTCCGGTACAAGAAGTTAAAGTTTGGATTAGAGTGCAAAGTAAACTTAACTTCCTATTTCTTCCAGTCTTTCGTTCAAAACTAAGTTCATTGAAAACACTCTAGATAGAAACAAAACTTAGCTGTTAAAAAATTCACTGGAATATGGCTAGGCTAAAAATGGTTCTGCCCATTATAGACGTAGTTAAAGCCGATTGTTCTATTTTTAGGGTTCCTTACACAAAGGTTGCCAATTCTTTTCTCTATGCCAACACGACGGTCTGTCAGTGAGCTGTGTCTCATGAACCGTAACGGGTAGATACCTACTTGAGTAGATATGTCTATTGCCGCTATAGCAACAAATGTTTTTATATTATTGTTCTAAATCTAGCCTAATATAGATTTATATCTCATGCATATGACATGCAGGTAACACATATTACCTGCATGTATCTGTAGGTAGGTACATATGCCTGAACACAAAAACATTAAAAAAAATTGATGAAATATCTCTAGCTACGAAGAAATTTTAGAATCATGTTGGTATAAACTGTAGATAAGACGTTGGATAAGACCAATAAATATTCGTCGGTGAATTGAGTTATCATTTTTAGGGTTCAGTGCCCCTAAGGGTGCCGGACTCAATTACTACACTAAAAGAATGCTGTTACTAATGTAGAGATTCATATAGAGCGTGCTCTAATTTAACTCGGACTTAAGATAGAGTTAAAACGAGACCTGAATATGCTCGGACATAAATCTGTCTCGTTTTAACGGCAGGATCTCCGAAAACAGCCTGTTTTAGATTCAATAGTAAACAATCAAATATTCTTTGTTTTGATTGGTTAAAAATATATGTTGTAGTTTAATACACGTTCTAAATTATTTTACCGTTCAAAAGTCCATATTTTGAACTTCACTCGATCAAATAATATTCCGAAAACAGTGTAGTTTTCAATTGGGTTCCGGTTGTATGTGTAGTATATCAAAGTTAAACTAAAAAAAAAATGACAAAAAATAGGCAAAAGCTTCTAGAACAATATTTTACCGTTAATTTTTCTCTAAAAAGTTTACTTTTTTTTTTATCATGACTGATTTACTTTTTTTTAACAAAATGGCTCGTGCGCCTCACTTCATTTGCTTGCAAATTACTGCGGCCGAAGATCGTGCCCTTAACTCTGTCTTGAATCTGAGGAGAGTGAGAGTGCGGTCTATAACTAGATTTCAGTCTCCGCTATTCGTCCGCCCGTCTGTCAGCGGGCAGTAGTTACTTATCTTATGAACAGAATGTGTATTTCCGCAGGTTGTTATAATAGCAAATAATAAAAAAAGTAACTTAAAAAGTTAAATAGGGTCGGTCTCTATTCAATAAACTTTTGTTTCTGCTCGATCTTAATAAACCAGCTGGTGTTAAATCTTATACGATTGTACGGAACCCTTCGTGAGCGAGTCGGATTCGCACTTAGCTTGGTTTTATTACACGCCCGTGAATCCCGTGATAACGATTTGTAAATAACATCATCTTCAAATCTGTCTGTGTATTTTTCCATCCATTAATAAACCGTTTGATTCAATTTATTCCCAAATCCGCAGTCATGCGGAATTGAGTTACAAAATGAAAATTTTTGTTGATTTTGCTCCTTAACATCGTCAAATCTAAACCGAATTTGATAATTCTTTTTTTATTATAAATTGTATACTATTAGAAAAATTTTGTCCAAGTTTGATGAAGATCTACTGAATATTATCGAAGATAACTAGAGGACATAACATCTCGCGGATAGTAGCAAGTCATTCTAAACTTTTTCCACGCAGACGAAGTCGCGGGAATCAGCTAGTTGATTATAATGTTACAAATAATGTATATTTAAGAAAACAATATTTTTGTATACAGTATTAAATAAATAAAAGACTAGTATCCAATAGTTGTTTTGTATGACTTTTTTTCCAAAAAAAAAAACTGATCAGTCTTCCTGCAAGTTTTACAAAATGTCGCTTAGATCAATTAGCCTTTCACCCGTCAATATGTAATCTATAAAAAGTCAACAAATACAAATTATAATTAAGTATAGATAGGCCGATCCAACATTTTGATTGGGTAGGTAGGTACCTATTTTATTTTCTACTTTCGTTTTGTTAGGAATTCGTGTGTGAAAAGTGAAAAAGGAAATCACAACGTCATGTTTGCGTCTATTTTGGCAGGATCAAAGCAACCCTTATAGTATGTATCTGTAGGTATGTATACCACAGTGTAAGAAGGGTATACGGTGTATAATTAACTTATATTACGTCACATCCTATACATAAGAGGTAAGAGGTCAACGGGCCTACCTACTCTCTCATCAAAGATTTAAAGTAGGTAGGTAGTTAAGTATTAATCGGACTGTGATTATTCTTTTTTTTATTTGCTTAAATTTACTTCAGCTTAGGCAACAGTAAAGATTTCATCAAAATCGGTTCTTAGTTTTCAAGATATTATAGACACTTTTTCGTTTTCAATTATTTTTTATTTCAGTAGGTATATTGAAGTCGGTTTAATTTATCTTTTAATAGCTTGTTACATTTGGTGCAATTTGGGAATTCATAATTACTAAATTATCTATTTATCTCAGTCTGGTGTCGTGGGAGGCTTTGGCCGTGGCTAGTTACCACTCTAACACCTAGGACGTGCCGCCAAGCGATTTAGCGTTCCGGCACGGTGGCGTGTAGAAACCGATTAGGGGTATAGATTCAATTAAAACTGCCATAACTCTTCCAAATTAGCCTGCTACAACCTTTTACTGCATAATCACTTACCATCGGGTGAGATGCAGTCAAAAGTTGGCTTGTTATCGAATTAAAAAAACCTACAATTCTACTGCGCCTTATAAATGATTTATATTATAATCAAATCATCGATGCATAAAATAGAAGGAAACTTATCAGCATAGCGACCAACATAGCGACAACGCAAAAAGGGCAATCGTGGATCAAACGTGATATGAGTCATCCAAACCGGTTGAATTGTAACATAATAAATGTAATAAGTAATGCTGTTATTCGCCACTGAAGCCATGTGGGGATATAGCTCAGTGGTAGAGCATTCGACTGCAGATCGAGAGGTCCCCGGTTCAAACCCGGGTGTCCCCTAACGATATCTTTTTATTTTTACTTTTTAATTTTTTGTTCTAAGCAGGTAATTTAATTTTCAGCAGTGGTATTTAATAAATCTTGCCAGTGAATCCTTTACCATAAAATGTCACCAAAATGTATATCAACGTTAACGTTAGTGTCTCCGTGTTGGTGAAAACCAAATCTTAAGTGTCACCTAATTGAGTTTAAATGCAATAAAAGCTTAAAAATTGTTGTCGGACTTTGAAAAATCTGTAATAGATATTGTTGAAAATGATCCCTTAAGGAAGATATATTTTTTTTTTATTTGTACAAAATACGGGATAATATTATAATTAACACAGTGAAAGTTCTGGATTTTTTAAGAGAAGAATTTTAGAAAGCTTTCATTAAAATCTAGTTTATGAAAGAAATAAGCACATATACTGTTAAGCTCTGGGTTACCTGATCCGTAAGAGCCGGGTCTGCCCCATGAGCCAACAGTAGCTCCACGATGTCATTGGCGTCAGCCGCGCACGCTGCATGCAGGGCTGATGAGCCAACCTGTTGGAAAATTTCCACGTCACTTCTGTTTTCCTGGTACCAAATCTGAGTCTAAGGCGGTGGTGGGTGGGTACACTTAAATTGCTAACGAAGGTAAAAAACGGCTTTTTTACTGAGATCGATATTATTATTTGATGCCGAATATAAATTCATCCGTATAACAATCGTTTGCTAGCGTTCGTTTGTCTTCTATCCTTTGTGGGATCGAGACTCGAGAGTTGGTATAATAATACTTTCACCTTTCTCCGATTTTTATGAGACGGTTTTTTTGTGGAAAAAGTCCTGTTCCATTTTCACATATTTACTTAACAGTCGTCTGCGAAAGCACTAACAAATAACAAACAAGTCTGCCTGGTTAAAAAAATAAACATGTTTCAAGCTGCAAGGCATACTGCGATCATGATACTAGGGGATGCCGGTTGGGTCGCTCTTTGGCCGCTCAGACGATTCAAAGCCGATGGGAGTGGGACTGATGAATCGGCTGTCGGAAAACTTCATGTTACGTCTGTATTCCTAGTATTAAGGCAGGGTGTAGGTGGTAGTGTCATTTAATTGTTTCAGTGCTTCAATCATGAATGAGTCTTTAATTAAATATCCTTGTTACTCCGTTTAAAAGCATATTCAGCCTCTCACATAATAAAGTTACGAACAATAATAACAACAGCGGAAGCTAAGGTACGTGTTGGCAAAGGTAGTAAAGGTAAGGGACACGTAACCTACTCCTAATATTATTATTCTGGGGCAAGTGGGTTGGAAAATTTCTACCCATTTACCTACATCCTCATAACATTCTACATAACTTCTCAGTTTGATTATCTAGCTTGAAACGAACTAGGATTACCTAAGATATCTTTCAATGATAGATTAGATTAGCCCAAGCTTTAATTATTACTTACTGGTAAATATTATCATAATTTTATGCAGACAACAGCTAAAATGAATGAATATAAAACGCAATGCAACATTTTCAAGAAGTTATTTAATTCGAAATCTGATTATTAAGTTTCTAACTTACATTATTTTGTAAGTGCACATCAGCACCGTAGGCCAGTAAATGTTCGACGATACCCCGGCATCCTTGGGCGCAAGCCATTTGTAGGGAAGTCACACCATTCTGATGATAAAAGCACTTTTAGATTTTTCTACAGAAAATTATTATAAAAGCAATCACTTTTAACAATAGCAGGTTCTGCTCCTCTCAAAAACGCACATAATTCGTATTTACGGTATTTACCTACACGAACCTTGGATTCGAGCCCCGGATCGACCAGAAAGTAGGTCAAAATCTGAACCAATAGGCATACTGATGTATTTTATGCGTATCATATAAATCTACTATTCATAATGAGACAGACATTCTTAGCGATCTAGAAGTGAATGTGTGTTACATCTGTGTCATTTAGCTGAATCGGAGCATACACGTTCGTGATCTTACATCCGCTGCAAAAATTACATTATTTTTACAAACAACATCGCGAGTTCCCCTCACTAAAGGAAGTTTTCATCTCATTACCAGGAGGAAAATATGCAAAGTAGATTCTACTAAAAATACTACCAGGGAATCATAAACTCACGTTATCAGTGGCATTGACGTTGCATCCCGTTTCGAGGAGCACTCTCACTAGCTCCGTATGTCGGTGCACAGCCGCTTGGTGCAGTGGGGTGCGCCCGGAGTTGTCTCGCGCTTCACGCGAAGCGCCTTTTGAAACCAGGACAGCAGCAGTGCTCGAGTGTCCACCTTCACATGCCATGTGTAGAGCTGTTCTTCCTATCTGTTTGAGATATAAATCGAGATTTTAAAGGTAGAAGAAGGTTTGACTGTGTGACGACATCTTTAGGATTCTGAAAATCGCTTAGGTACTAGGTAGTATGGTAGGTAAATCGAATATTTTCTCTGTCATTTTTTTTCATATTTTCTGGACCTGTTTGGTCAAAATGTTTGAAATCTGTACCTAATTACCTGCCTAAATTGGTATACTTATACGACTTTTTAACCGACTTCCAAAAAGGAGGAGGTTATCAATTCGGCCGGTATCTTTTTTTTTTTTTTTTTTTTTTTTCTATGTATGTCCACCGATTACTCCGGGGTTTCTGGACCGATTCACGCGATTTTTTTTTTAATCGACAGAGGAAGCTCGCGAAATGGTCCCATAAAAATTTTTACATTCAACTCTTCAAGCCTGATGCTGCAGAGGTACTTTCTCCCTAAATTATGGGGTTTTAGGAACTGTCATTTACGAATTGGTATGCTTGGCCTAAGCATATACTAGATCTTAGAGCTTCAGGTCCTACTCCTCAATCCTGATGCTGCAGGGTACTGCCCACCTAAACTATGAGGCCTTAAAAACTTTCGCTTGCGAATTGATATTATTATTATTAAGCATAGTCTACATCGTGGAGCTCAAGGTCCTAGCTCTTCAATCCTGATGCTGCAGGGTACTGCCTACCTAAACTGTGAGGATTTAGAAACTGTCGCTTACGAATTGATATTGTTAGTATTAAGCATAGGCTACATCGTAGAGCTCAAGGTCCTAGCTCTTCAATCCTGATGCTGCAGGGGTACTGCCTGCCTAATCTGTGAGGATTTAGGAACTGTCGCTTACGAATTGATATTGTTGGTACCAAGCATATACTACATATAAAATTCAAGGTTCTAGCTCCTCAATCCTGATGCTGCAGGGTTGGAGGGATTACGAACTGTCGCTTTCGAATTGATATTGTTGGTACCAAGCATGGACTACATCATGGACCTCCTGGTCCTAGCTCTTTAGAAATTGTATGTTGTTAATAAGTACTGTAGGTACCAAGTATAGACTACTTTAGTACCGTAGTGTTGGAGGGAGGGCAGAAAGAGAGCAGGAACAAGCTACACTAAAAAGCTTAAAATAAAAATTCTTTTCAAAAAACCGACTTCAAACGCCACTACAAAGTATAAAAATAATTTTATTTTGTACACGTTTGTTGAAGTCGGGCGGGCTTAACTAGAAACGATGAAATCGATGCGCGACGCTTACCTTATGGTGAGATATAAGAGACACGCTTATTGAAATCGGGTGAGCATCGCGTATCGGTTTCATCGTTTCTATTTAAGCCGCCCGACTTCAACAAACGTGTACAAAATAAAATTATTTTTATACTTTGTAGTGGCGTTTGAAGTCGGTTTTTTGAAAAGAATTTTTATACTTACATTATCTGTGTAAAGGCCGCTGCATACATAACGTGCACGGGACGGGACGGGACGTGGACGGGACGGGACGTGGAGTTTTGGAAACATCGTTTCATAGAAAATGTAAGCGACTGTGCATACGTCACGGAGCACGGACGGGACGGGAACGTGCCACGCGCGGAACGGGAAAAATATCGTCGGCGACGATGTTTAGCACGTCCCGTCCCGTACGTGCCCCGTCCCGTGCGTGATTCCGCTGCGTATGCACAGTCGCCCCGTTCGCTCCGGAGAGCTAAGTAGTGATGTTTGTGTATTTACCTACGAAGCAAAAATGGACGAATGGAAAAACTAATTGAGTGTGTACGATCATTGAAAGTATTTAGACACCAAATATAAAAATTATCTGTGGCGTAAAATTGCAGTCGAACTATCACTCACTGAAAACGGTCAGATTTATTTTATTAATTTATTGCATTGGTATCTCTACTTATATTTTAATATGTAATAATAATTACAGTTGAACTTTTTATGCTCAAATCAATAGGTATATAGTATCAACCTTTGACGACCTCCCTGGCGCAGTGGTGAGCGCTGTGGTCTTATAACTGAGAGGTCTCGGGGTCGATTCCCGGCGGGGGCAATTTAGGAATTTATAATTTCTAAATTGTCTCTGGTCTGGCCTGGTGGGAGGCTTTGGCCGTGGCTAGTTACCACCCTACCGTCAAAGACGTGCCGCCAAGCGATTTAACGTTTCGACACGATGGCGTGTAGAAACCGATTAGGGGTATGGGTTGTATTTACACTGCTATACCCCTTCCAAGTTAGCTCGCTACAATCTTAGAAAAATCCATCTTTCCTTGTTCACATCACTAGCACGTTAGTTCTGAGTTATTGCCACGTTGCGTATGCATTAAAAATTCCCGTCCGTGTTTACTAACCACGTCCGGGCCACGTCCCGTCCACGTCCCGTGCACGTTACGTATGCAGCGAGCTTTACTTACGTTTTGGGGTTGCTTACCTACTTAGTGTTTTTTTCCAAGAATCGAACCCGGGATAAAGTTATATTAAACTCATTTAACCATGATGTTATTTAATAATACCTACAAGATTATTACGAGTTTATTATCAACTGAATCTCTTATTCTATGTCTACACTTATTCGTTATGTTTCGTTCTATCTGGCCCTATCACCTATCAACGTTATTATGTACCTATTTTGAATAACTCCGTATTTGTGCATTTATAATTATGTCCAAAGCTCTTCAGGCTTTGCCATCATATACTACAAAAGTACTGTATATTAAAAAAGAGCCAAGTTAATTTGTCTGTAATAAAATGTACAATCCAATTTAGACAATAAACAATCCAATTAAAACTCAATTATTTTGTTTTCCCTGAAACCAAAGAGATAATTTTCAAAACTTAATTGTTAGTATTTGTCCAAACATTACAAAATCAAAGTAAAATTGAAATTCGAAATATTATAAAACTACATTCTTAATATAAACTCGTGTAGGCTTTGCAGGTATTGATCGGCGTGTTCGTAGTGCATTGACTGGCCATGTTTATCGGAAAACTCGAAAACAATGATAACATTTTTTGTAATCCAACCTCTCCACAGCTTTATGATCGCCTGGTGGAAATACTTTTTGTTTTCTAATTGTCCTTAAGTTCATGGAGGAAGCCACGAGAAGAAATTATGCTAAAATTCCATATAGGTTTTTTTAAATAAATATTTGGGAACAGTGTAGCTGATATTCTTTTACTGTTTGGATTTCAGATTGACTCAGCTAATGAAGAATGGTTTATAACCGACTTCTCTTATAAAAAGAATCAATTTTATAGGAAATATAAATGATATGCAAGAATAATAATGTTAATGGGTCAGCTAAAAAAACTTGCTAGAAGTATTTTAGGTTTTTACTCGTGGGAACAAAACTACTGGGCTGATATCACTGAACAACAGCTGTTATATGAATAAAAATCCTCTACGTACCTATACTTAGTAGGTATATCTTACAGCGAGAAGCCTAGAAGGTAGCGTTCCCAGTGGAATTCAATTTGAGATCTAATGTCTTCTGCGGGTGTACGTAACTGCATTGTGCTATTTATATGACTGCCTATATTTTAATTTTAAATCAACTTGACTAAAGAAAATATTATATAAAAAGTTCCTTTATAGTTTGGATACCCTAAAATGTCCCGAAATTAATGAAAATTTCGAGTATTCTTTTTATTATGATTGTATGCAAAAGTTTCTTAGTAAAAAATAATATATGTATGCAAAAAAATTATTATTATTCCTCGTCTGTGAGCTGAATTTTCAATAATTTTTTCTTGACTGGAACCATTTTAGCGATTACCATACAAAAAGTGCGTCAAATATTTTAATGTCACAATTCTCTATTGCTGGTTTGATTAATAGGCAACATCCCTATTATTATCGGATCGAGTCGTGAAATTATCATGAGTCATGGATAGAAATGTACTACGTTCTGGATATGGCGTTTTGAACCTCACCTTGTTCAACTGACATGCACACTGCACAGTCGACTATTACTTACTTGTGTGGCATGGGCATTGGAAACGCGGCGACGTCTGAAAAGGGCGCTATCGCGATAAAACTTTTTAAGCGCCTAATTTTGAATTAAACAAAACAAAAAAAAGCAATAGTTGATTTAGTGAATAATTTGATAACCCTAACTAACCTTCCTAAGTTGATGCTGGGCACGCACACTTTTGGGCGGAGATACATTCCAGTATTCAGCCGCCTACAATTAATATCTACCATTCCCTATTTATGCGAAGATAAGGTCGCCCATATTTTGTGGGTAGTTTAAGATTTTCTGAAACTAATTGAACATTTAATCTTCAACTTCAAAGAGACTAGGAGATCATAAAGAATTATAATGAACGTGGTCTTCGCTTCATAATTAATTTTTGCCTTTGTGACCGACTTTCCTAGCGCTTGGTTTGTTTTCAGAGAGCTACGTCTACGAGTAGGTATGCGTGACTGAATTTGAAAATGATATTTTCACCTGAGTTCAATTTGCACCTTCTCGGTAACCATATTCTTTTCTCGACATTCTCGAATTCGGCCACAGATATTGTAATACAACAAGTGTGTGCGGAAATACAGGTGCGGAATCCACGATAAAAAAAAATTGAGTAATATTCTCCTTTCCCTCCAAATAAACGACAAGCTTGTGTTAGGATTGGGTAGGACAAAGGTGCAACGGGTAGAAATTCGGACCGTCCTACCGTTCAGTCTTCAGTGAGATTTCTGAATTATTAATAACTTTATTTTAAACCGATTTATTAATCAACAAAAAAAGAGTCTTGTCAATTCGTCCCGTGTATTTTTTTCAACAGTCAGTCGGTCATATTATCAGCTATGCCAAATGCAACTTTAAATCTAAAGCGGTTCGATAGCAATCGAGGTTCTCATTGCGCACACGTACAATTGAGCGATAGCCTGAAGGTGGATAAAAAATTGGATCTATGAGTTGATATTGAATCAAAACCGTGTACGGTTTTCAAATAAACCTCCAGCCTTCTCTTATGTGGTTCTAGTACTATTCCTACTTAAACCGGGCCGTGTAACTTTGAAACTACGTACGTACGTATTATTTTTAAAATTACACTGCTTGCTGCATTTAATATTATGAAAGTTTGACTCAAAGCTTTGAGCTCGGTGCTCCCAAGTCATGCGGAACCTCTATAGTCTATAGCATACCTATTACCTTACACGAGATGAGTTGCGAACAAAATGAATCATTGATAAAGAAAGACCTGCCTTTTGCCTATGCTTGTACATTGAGCGCAGCGAGGCCATATTTTTTAACACAATGATAAAAAGAACCGGTGCGAGTTGCGCTTGGAAAGAAACAATAAATAGATATACAGGTTATTTTATTGAAATACAATAATACAATAGAGTTTTTAAATAAAATTTTACAAAATGCTTTCGAATTTATTAAAATAAAAAATATTAGCGTCGCCGTCAATAAATTCGTGCGCGTGGAGAGGCTTTAAAGAATTCCGCGGAAGCCCTTTGTTTTTCCTGGATAAATGGTAGCCTATGTCACTCACAGTAAGCTCTGTCTTCAACTATACCTATGCAAAAAATCATCTCGATTCGTTGATCCGTTGCAACGTTATAGGACAAACCTTTATTAAGGGCCAGGGCAGACACGATTCTTTCAGCAGCAGCGATCGGCGTTTTAAGAGTTCGGACGCGTCATTGAGCTTCCAAAAAGCGACTTTTAAAATCGCTAAATCGCCGATCGCCATAAATAGTTAGGAAGTGAGAATAGAACATAGGACAGAAGCGGCTGTTGTAGTAGATCCGGTGGCCCACAGCATCACTCTTTTGCATATTAGTGACGTGTCAGGTACCTACCTTATTCACAGCGTCTACATAGGCCCCCTTATCCAGCAGCAGTTCCACCACGGCAGTGTGTCCGGAACGCGCTGCCAGCGCCAGCGGCGCGTCGCCCGCCGCGTCACATCCTTGCACATTGGCACCAAGGGATAGTGCGTATGATGCGACTTCTTTGGACCCGCGTGAGCACGCACATTGTAGGATGTCGTTGTGTTTCTAATGATTGATAATAATAAAAACAGGATACAATACAAAATGGTTCTAGGGTGCTTCAAATGTATACACATTGATGGGTATTTTTTCATACCGTACTCTACTTTATAACATTCACTTAAATTTTATGGGATCAACTTAATGTTTATGGGATTATTGAGAACGTCGATATGGTCCTTAGCGCGTTAACCTTCTCGTTTTCGACAAGCAGAGTTTTTTTTTTTCGGCGGTATTTTTTAATTTTGGTTGTTGTGGTTCTATTTGGTCAAAAGTTGTAAGAATAAATACTAGGAGCGCATACCTTGTTAGTAGCTGCGAGACAAGCGCCCGCCTGCACCAGTGTCTGCACGGCAGCCAGGTGACCGTGCCACGCCGCCATGAGTAGAGGTCGCATTCCAAACTGCGGGAAACTAATACAGTTCAACATCCTTTCTTATATTCAGAAAAGTTAGCTTGCGGAATTTCTGTGCAAGTCGGTAACCGGATGAATGGTTTTATCCCTTTGATATACCCACTTCTTTTTGATTACGAATAGTTAGCCTGGCCATATTGTAGGGAACGACAATACATATTCTAGATTTAAGCGGGTTGTCTTGGAAGGGTTTTTCACGCAGAAACGGAACGCTTTCCTTTATGTGTTTAACGAGAGAATAAATGGTACTTAGCCACGGCAGAAACCTCCCAGACCAGACAAGAGACAATTTATAAATTATGTCTAAATTGCTTTGACGGGGATTCAGACGCTTGATCTGTCGTTGAGTCATTTTTGTCGGTAGGAGAGTCAAGTGAATTTGTTACCTTATCGACAGCCTCGATATCGCAGTTGGCGGCGATTAGCAACTGGATTATCTCCACGTTGCCCCGACTTGCCGCCCAGTGGATAGGCGCGCGACCGTACTGAAACAATTTCATTTATATAATTTGTGGCAAAAAACATGCAAAGCTTCGCAAAGTTAATCTGAAAATGAAGCGATCCTACCGTCCTCCGATGGGAAATAAATTTTCTGTACAAAAAAAGAAAAAGTACTACAAACAAACAAACGCTAGAGAACTCGTTTATTTTCATGAATTAGCTCAAACGGAAATAAGTTTCATAGGTTTCACAGATTGCGAGTAATTACATTCCGATGAAGTTCGTACCTTTGATAATTTTTTTATTTTTTTCTTCAATTTTATAATAACGGCTTCTTGTGTTCATTCTAAATTGAATTTTCCGGCTAATAAAAGTTTTAATCCATCTGGCTATTTTATAATCACAACAACGAAGCTTATCAAGTTTGGATACTGAGCAAAGAAAAATGCCACAAGGTTCTAGCATCACAATGGGGTACAATTTACCTAGATGACATGAAGATGTGGAAACCTTTCTTTCTGATCGGAAAGATCTTCTTGCACTGACTCTGTAGCACCCTAATACGACTATAGCTACCAGGACATAAAAAGTATCGTCATGCTTACATTGTTTCTGCAGTTGACATCGGTAGGTCGCTTCAACGCCTCACGAACCGCCTCGGGTTCGTTCTTGATCACCGCTTCGTGCAGCAGCAAGTCATTCTGCTGGACTCGAGACCGGGCCTCAGACGCCATCTGCAATAACACGAATCATTTTACGAGTTAGGTTTTTAAATGTCACGAGAACCACTGACTTCTATAATAAAATTAATCTATGAAATCATCAATGATAATAGATGAATTATTTACAGACGCGTGCGAGATTTTAGATTTAATAAGAGTATTGATTTAATCATTCATGTATGACGTAGCTATTCTCTTTGATATAACGTAGTGTGTAAGTTTGCAACATTCATGCGTGGGGCTTCACATATTAATTAATTTAACAAAATATTTATTCGGCCGTAAGGGTGATGCACATTATTGAGTAATTTTGCCTTTGACACGGGGGTGCTTGCTGCGGAATTGTCTAAAAACGGTTGCTACAGAGTGACGGATAGAGAAAAATAATGCTGTCAAGCATTTGTATTTGATTGGCTCATACTGGGATGACATGAAATATGAGGTGGAGGTTCTAGAATCCATTCTATCCACCACCAGGTGGGTAAATCTTATCTGCAGAGTATCGAGCTTGTGTAAATCTTGACTGTAGAGTATCAGAGTATCGAGCTTGTATCGAGAGGTTTATTACAAGTCAAGACGGTGAGACAGTGACACATTGACGAACGAAGATGTATAGAGACACGATGCGAGTAAACTCCATTGTGGATTTTGAACGTAAGTAAACAGGCTGTAAGGGACACCGCAACTAATACTGCAACTTTTTGATTCACTTAGCGTTGGAATTTTTCAGCGGTATTTCCGTGTTTTTTACAACTTTTTTTTTCATTTTTTAAATTAATTACAAAATGGAATCGTCGATGTAACGTATCTCAACTTGATTTTAATTGAAAAAAGAAAAACAGAACAAACAAAACAGCATTGTAGGTAGGTAATTCCCGCACGCGCGAGTGTTGGTATTGGTGTTCGTTGTTCACGATACATTGCGTGCTCATTACAACATTGGTAACCCATCATTTCTGAGAGGAGGGGCATTTGTAATTTATTATAGGCATTATGTACACATAACCTAATACATAATAGGCATTATGTGTACATAATCGACACCATAATGTAAACTTTGTGAATAGGTTGTAACCTATTCACAAAGTTTTCATTATTTGGCTAACCTAACCTAACACCCTGTCAAATAAAATACAAAATATACTACTGCTATTAAAACGTTTATATTCATCGTCCGTTAATAAATTAAAGACTCTGGAATACCTAAATAAAGAAACTGCTAGATACCTATTATTGATTTATAAAGATATGTGATTAATGCGAATACCTAAACTATTTTTTCTTCATTGATCGAAGCTTCCATTCCAAGATATTTTTACAATTCACCTGAACTTCACGCGAGCATAGCTGAAGGAAAACTCTAGTGTAGAACAATAATATTTTACAAATTGTTCTGCAAATTGGAACCGATACACCAGGGATTCAGCAAATGAAAACTGAAACAATTGAAACCGTACATAAACAAAATTAATATTTGTTTTCACAGGGACGCGGACGTTTCATTTCAAAATGTTTTGTTTCAATTCCGAACTAAATCAACAACGTGTTCACGTGGACAGTTGAAGCGATGGAAAACTCGATAATCGATACAAAGTTACTTTTTTAGGGTTCCGAAAAAAAATACGAAACCCTTATAGTCTCAGTTCCGTTATAGGTTGTCCGTTTTTCTGTCCGTGTGTCCCTTCTCTCAGAAATGAGTACTAGTCTCAGAATGTCCTGAAAAGTTTCAAGTTTTTAATTGCACTCAGTGAAAAGTTACCGCTTTCAAAGCGTATTTTTTTTTCGTAGCACTATCTAGCGCCCTTTGTGAGAGTAAGTTCATCGCCCAATTTTTAGTTATTTTTGTGAAACCAGATGGTGCCATTTGATTCCTATCACCTCGTACGCTGTAGAATAGAACGTCATATTGTATATTGTATATGGCGTCTGCGATCAGCCCTCCTCATCCTCTTTGTTGTACTTAATGCGATATAGTTTTCATTGTAATCCCAGTGTTTCAACTCGCGTTTTATTCCTCACCGGGAACCCTCAGTGCGCGAGTATGACTCGCACTTGGCCGGTTATTTATTATTTGTATAATTCCTACATAAACAGAATGTTATCTCCTTTGTATTAAGATTCGTTAAAACTGAATTTTATTTAATGAGCGCTTTTGAATTCCCACGGTCCACGTAACGCTTGACGATCTCTGTAATTGGACCACTGCAAATGTTTGAAATATGAATAGTAACTTGATTTAATTGGATTAATTTTGTACCTTAATTATGAGTTTTCACCCTGTTGAAAGTTATGAATTTATGAAATAAACCCTAAATAGTTAATTTGCTTGGTTTTTTGTAAGTACGCATGTTTATCTGGTCCTTCGTGACATAAATTACCACAAACCAAAGAATTAAAAGGAGTCTAAAATCGAAAATGGAATGAATATTGTAAATATGGCGTATGGACATAGAGTTATAATAGACCAGGGTAGATAATTTTTAAAACCAAAAAAAATTGTAGTAGGATGAAACCCATTAGATCGCTATATAGCGATAAGGCCGCCAAATTGTATGCTATTTATTAAGTTCTTTGTGTCTGTCTTATAATATGTGTGGTGTACAATAAAAGTATATTCATTCATTCATTCATTCATTAGAAAAGGAGGGGAATATTATAAAGATGAAAGGAAAAATAATTTACGGGCGATCTGAGGTCGGGAAGTGGTGGGGGTGAGTTTTTAAGGGGAAAAAACGGTTTTTCTCGATTTCCGGCAAAACTAAAAGTCCTATCGAAAAAAGTCAAATGGCAAAGTTGTAGGTAATAAAAAGATCTAAAACTTTTGTATTTACACTTTTTTCACATAACCTCAAAATTTATATGAAAAATTCAAAAAATTTAAAGAAAATTGATACAGATAAAAATGTTTGTTTTATTTTTTTAAGTAAACTTGTCACAATTATCTTCAAGAAAATCAACTCAAACGTTAAAATCGTAATATTTTCTTTAAAAAATAGTATGCTTAACGTAACATAACCTAAAGATTGAAATTATTTTCTGAGAAGATTTACTGTAGTAACATATATTTTTTTTTCACCATCGGAAAGTAGAGATTTCAACGAACAGAAAACATACCAACTTTTTGAAAAAAGCTTAGATTTTGACGGGTGACTTTTCGATTCAAAATTAGGGTGTTTTTTCGATATTAATTCAAAATAAGGTGAAAATAAATATTTTTAATCAAATAAATTACAGCGTATTTGGGACATTAAAAGGTAAGTTTTCACCAAATTTCGTTAAAAAAAAAATTTGTAAAAGATAAAAATAAAATACCAAAAACTTGGTTTTTTGAATTTTTCATATAAATTTTGAGGTTATGTGAAAAAAGTGTAAATACAAAAGTTTTAGATCTTTTTATTACCTACAACTTTGCCATTTGACTTTTTTCGATAGGACTTTTAGTTTTGCCGGAAATCGAGAAAAACCGTTTTTTCCCCTTAAAAACTCACCCCCACCCTTCCCGACCTCAGATCGCCCGTAAATTATTTTTCCTTTCATTTTTATAATATTCCCCTCCTTTTCTAATGGGTTTCATCCTACTACTATTTTTTTTCACTTTTTATTATTTTTAAAGGGATCTACCCTGGTCTATAAAGTTAGGACCTTTGAACGCGGCCCGCCCCGGCACGGCGAAATCTGAATCGATCTTTATCCTCGTTTAATATTAGTCTCGGTAAAATATAAGCGTTTGTTTTCTTTCCTCTATGAAAACAACTGAACCGAACACAATATTTGTCTGTCGAGAACAGCCCATGCATATTAGAATGGGAGCTCGAATGTTTGATCTCGGAGCAATCACGGCTTCTGTTACTGTTTGCTTTTATATGAATAAATTATTTGCTGATTTATTTATATTTGCCCACGACTTCGACCTATCTAAGTAGTTTTTTATGTTTTTCCAACGATCGATATTATAATATCTATATGTATTATAAGTACTAGATGTGGCAGTCCGAACATTCACTTTATTCCACTGAACCATAGATAAAATTTTTCTCTATAATTGAACTGCACTGCGGTCTATACACTTACAATCGAATTATTTACTAAATCTATACGTATTTGTCATTTACTTGAATATTTTGGATTTTTAATTTTAATTTATAACTAGTGGTTCGCCCCGAACTGAGACCTCGCGATATCCCATAATTCCCAAAAGTTTTAATTATATATTGTAATAATTAACTTTTAACATTAGACGCAATAAAAAAAATAATAGTTGACATAAAACTGTTTTACTGACACAGCGCCATCTACTAGCATTATAGTGCTATTAGCTTCACAATAATGCTAATAGATGGCGCATTAAAATTAAATAATTTCGTTTCTTTATAACATTTAATATCTAATTTTAGTATTTGTTGTTCAAGTACAGGATATAACTGAATTTTCAACTAAGTTTCACGTTCTAATATTCAGTAATTCAGAAGTTATAGGGCTCTGACAGACATTTAGACGACACACTTCTCTGTCTAGTAGGCAAGCGCCCTAGTTGACTCAGAGAACTCGCTTCGCTCGTTCAATTAGGTGCTTAAAAAGTTATATCCCACCCAGGTAAATTCTTTAAGTTTAAGGAACTAAGACCTTTTTAATCGTTTAAATGACTGTAACGTTGAAGTTTTACTCTTTTTTGTACTTACATTTATAATGATAACTCGCTAACCAACATTATAACAATATGCTCTGCTGTTCTGTATGCACTCTATCTTGAATTGGATGAATCTGCCCGGTTATTTGTTATAACCGGCCATTATACGGGCGTCCCACGGCTATGCCACATGGAGGGGAAGTACCTTAAATATTGTAGATGGAACATTTTACTGAAAGAAGACTTCATTTTAATTTAAAAAACAATTTAAACTGCATTCACAGGTTTTTAAATAATTGCCTGGTTGAACCGGGACTAGAATCCGCTATACGAGAAAAAAAATTAACCTGTATCTTTATCATACCGATCGGAAGGCTTCATCATTAGGATTATTTTTTGTTAAATAACATAGCATGAGAAATAAAAGGAAGACCATGAATTTTAGCCTTTGATGTAAAATTTTGTTCAGAAAAATGAAAAGCTGAAATTGGCGTATCGACATACAACTGACTCCAATTCGTAGCTCTGTTGCAGCGGGATTGAAGGAAAAACCAATAAATCAACAAACAAACACACTTTCGCATTTATAGGTAATATAAGTAAGGATTAGTAAGGATAGTAAGGATCGGGAAATGATGCGTACTTCTCAAGTGGGTACTCATTAGTAATAGTTCATGTCAGTTGTATGTCGATACGCCAATGTCAGCTTTTCATTTTTCTGAACAAAATTTTACATCAAAGGTTAAAATTCATGGTCTTCCTTTTATTTCTCATGCTATGTTATTTAACAAAAAATAATCCTTATGATGAAGCCTTCCGATCGGTGTGATAAAGATACAGGTTAATTTTTTTTCTCGTATAGCGGGTTCGACTCCCGGTTCAACCAGGCAATTATTTAAAAATCTATGAATGCAGTTTAAATTGTTTTTTAAATTAAAATGAAGTCTTCTTTCAGTAAAATGTTCCATCTACAATATTTAAGGTACTTCCCCTCCATGTGGCATAGCCGTGGGACACCCTGTATATGTACAAAACCGTAATTTCAGCGCCCCACCTGAACTAATTATCCCTACCGTACCTAGGCTCGGTGTGGCCCACTTTGAAATGTTGCCATGCTATTGCATTAAAATAATTATATCTATAATACTACTTTTTATAATTTACCGATTCTATAAATCAATTTAGAATCTAGACTATATCGTTATTTTTATGAAATCATGACACATTAATCATTATTATCATCTCGATCGCTTGACATAGGATATAGGTACATTGACGTTGTCAATTAAAACATTTTTAATCTACACCTAAGCATTTTAATATGGGTAAGCCGTGCTTTGAAGCTTCCCACTGAGCCTCGTTAACGCGAACGTAATCTGGTTGATGTAGCCACGTTTGTCGCTGGTAAGCAGTTATTAAATTAATGGATGGTTGAGCCGAGGCCTCATTTGTATGTTGCTAACCGGCATATGACACTCATCCCCCTGCCGCCATGTTACATCGATACAAAGCCAGATGACGGTACGCTATAGTTTTTCTTCTTTAAAATCTTTTTAAGCTATTGCATAGCTTCTATCGCGGGCCAGCGTGGAGACCGAATCCAGAAATTCCGTAACGAAAATAACATGACACGGGGCTCCTCTACGGTGAGCCGCTAGATGGCGGTGATAAAAAATGCTATGCAATAGCTTTACCGCGGCAGTCCCCGAGTGCCACACGTCTTTTCTTTTTATTTGACCGATAGACATCCACTGCTGGACATATTCCTATGGAGAAGATAATGTGTACTGTCTTATCAGATAAAGTCGGTGATAAAATTTTTGTCTCCTGGTCTTGCTCACCTTGTTGGGCGCGGTTCCCACTGTGTACTAACGAGGCTTTGACGACCAAGAAATGTCGTTATAACCACAGGGTATATCCGTTACCTAGCTAGGGCATACTCGTAAATAGGGAATGCAAATCTCGCGAGATTGGGGCTCAAGCGAGATCTCGCGAGATTGTAAATAACAATACTGCGAGATCTCGCCAATTTCGAGATCTCGCGAGATTGGCAGTTTTGTGTGTTTTTTTGCAAATAATCACAATATTTGAATAAATTAGGATAAAAATTATAAGTATTATAAGATAACATTTATTTTCACGAATTTTTTCAATAGAAAAATTATGCATCAAATTGTCTATAATTTTTTAATAAACTTCTAAGTAGTAAACTTTGACGTACATATCTATCAAATCACTGTGGAAGCACTGTATACATAGCATAGTTTGGTTACCTATTGTAAAAATTTTTATTTTTTCTTTTTTGAAAAGCAACTGCTGAGTTTCTTGCCGGTTCTTCTCAGCAGAATCTGCATTCCAAACCGGTGGTAGATTTATGACGTGTCATAAGAGCTACAAGTTGGCCGTGTCAGTCCGCGCTTCGAATAAGACTTTTTTATGCTCGAGTGCAATCTCGTTAATCTCGCGAGATCTCGCCCTTTTTTCGTCCGAGATTAATCTCGCTAAAAAAGGCCGAGATCTCGCGATAACGAGATCTCGCGAGATCGAGATTGCATTCCCTACTCGTAAATGATTGCCGTGTAAGTGCAAAAATAAATTTGCTTATTAATAATAATATAAAAAATACTGGTGCCCGGATACATCCTGGCACACTAAGTCTATATTACAGTGTGTACCTATGACTGCACACTATCAATTTAGAATGTACAAAATTTTAACATCCTTGGATAATCATAAATGTGAGTGACTTTTTGCATGGGTTTACTTATTTGAAAAATAAAAGTTAAAGATTTATTTTTGTTGTATGTGCTCTAAAATAGATTAAAAAAAATCCTTTGATGTAAGTGGAAGTTGGTGTAGAAGTGTAGAAGTAATTAGAAACTTATTTAAAGTTTCTAGTTCACGGAGTCGTGTGGAGCTTCCGACTTCCGCCAACTTCGTAGGTATCAAGTTCACAAAGCCATGTTAAGCAGTTAAGCAACAATAAGTCGATATTCTCAACTTAAAGACAACTTAACAGCTGACCCAACTAATTGTTCTAGAACTTTGATAACTTAACACTTAATTTACAGTTGATATTACTGCGCGGGAGGTAATCACTCTTTATTCCCTCACTCCCATATTCCGATGGGACTGCTCTTCGAGGGACGAGGGTGACAGCCAACTTTGCTATTCCCGGGCCAGTCCAGGGCCAGAAGGTACCTAAATACCTACCAAGAATTTTTTGACAGAAAAACTCAGTACATTTTTCCGTAGTTACGTGCACACAATATATACTTAAGTATACATAGGTATGCCCTGTTTCATTTTCTCACCTTACCCTCACAATTTGTACCTAAAAAGAGAGCCCAGCGTTAAGATTTACGATGTCCGTGACCTACATTATGATTTAAATGAAATTTGACACGCGAGTTCACATAAATTTCGTCATATCATATATATATTTTTTTTATACATTATAGGCACACGCTTGACCACCACCACACCTGATGGAAAGTGATGATGTGGTCTAGGGTGTAACGCGTTTGCCTAGTAGATGCCTATTCACTCTTGTTTTAAAGATACCCAAATTGTACGTGTTAGGAAACACAGATCTTGGAAGAGCATTCCAGACCCTACCCGTGCGGATCAGGAATGAAGACTTAAAGCGCTTGGTGCGCGTATTTCAAAATATTATAAATGCGAAAGTTTGGATGTATGGATGTTTGTACTCAATCACACCGCAACGACTGAACCGATTTAGCTGAAATTTGGCACAGAGATAGATCATAGTCTGGAATAACATATATTCCGGAAAATAAAAAAGTTCCCGCGGGAAGTAAAAACCTTAATCCACGCGAACGAAGTCGCGGGCATCAACTAGTCTGAATCAAATATTTGAGAAAAAGTTGCTAAAATGTTACACAGCTTATAACTTTTAGAACCTTAATCTATTTTATATCATACTTGCTCAGTAACTAGGGATTACTATGGTGGAAAGTCTCCTTGTAAGTTGGTGTTTGCAATTCAAGGCAACATTACGTCGCACTATGCTTTAATTGTAATGTTCACTTTACAGTTCAAGCTATGCAAAACTCCTTGGTAAACAATCTCTTTTCTTATAAAATGGTAAGAAAACTTTTTACTGAAAAAAAAAAAAAACACTGAACATGGCGGCATTTAATTTCCATACATTTCAAACTATGCAAAACTCCTTGGAACTCAGAGCCGTAAAAAAAAATGGAAAACTATTTACGAAAAAAAAATGTAAATGGCGGCATTTCATTTGATCTGAAAGTTTGTGAAGTTTGTTCGTAAAGGGATTTAAGTTATTTACAACAATGTCAAGCACTTCATCAGATGATGATAAAGGAGGAGAGCCTGATTTTTGTTTGCTTGAAGCAGAACAAATGATGCAAAACCTTTTGCCGGATAAGTCCAAAGTTACCTCGCAAGAATGATATAAAGTAGAATGCTTACCTCGGTTGCAAGTAGCTATTACACCCTCGAACTATATTCACCCTCGCTCGCTGCGCTCGCTCGTGTGACTAAATATCTCGGGTGCACGCGATCCATTAGCGCCCTATGCGAGCTGCGCTCGCACTGGCGCCAAATTGGATCTTGTTCTGTAATAGCTTACTTACGTCCCTTGTGTAACAATCTACTATTACAACACAAGTCATGCCAGCGCGGAATGAGGCCACGATTACTGGATGCATTTTCACGTTGAATAGTCAGGCGGAAACACATTTTTAGCGCAATAGATGAAACTGTCGCCAGGCAAAACCGTATATACCTAGTTACGGTGAAAGGCGAAAACCTTTCAAATTCCACGGTAAAGCATCGGTAAAGTAACCAAATAATTTTCACCTCACTAGCTAAAAAAGAGCGCCTTTGTCGTCTAAAACCAGTGAGCAAAAGTCGTTTTTGCTCACTTTTTTAGATTAGCAAAGGTGCCCTTTTTGAACTAGTGAGGTGAAAAGTTGTATGTATCACACGATAGCAAAGTTTTTGTTTCTTGTGCCTTTGAATCCCTCACTATACACTCAGGATTCTAGAATCTAACTTAGAATCACGAGCGTAACAAGTGATTATATTATAGAATCCTTCGCCCGCTCGAGGTTCAAACTAGGCACTCGCAACAAACATGAACTTTGCTATCTTGTTGAACAAATAACTAATAGTAACATAATCAACTTTAACAGAGGCGGAAATACTCATATTACTTACTATCTTATTTTTCAGTTGAAAAGAAAAAAGTCGGTGTACGATCGGGATCCATTTTATTAGTAACATGGAAAGGGCCTCAAAGGGACAAAGGGATACTCGGGACAATAGTTTTATGTTACCAGGACCACATAACAAAAGAAGCATTGGCTAAAGGGTCTGCTAGCCGTAGCCCTTAGGGCCGTTGTGGTTTTATTGGAATTGTGTGTTTCGTATGTGTGCGTTAACTTTGGAACCGGTCACTGAGTCAAACATCCAACGAAGTGGATATTTTTATTTAAATAATAACTGGACAGGTTTAAGTTTTTTCTGCAATCATACTGATTCGTGTTCTTTATTAAAATAAAATGATTGCATGCATGCGGAAGAAGTTAAACTTCTTTGGAGTAAATATGCATAAGACGTTTGTAAAAGTGTTTTGAAAAATGTACATGCCCATCATTCAGGTCAAACATCTTTGATTAAATAATAACTTTTTACAAAAAATTTAACCGACAACAGTTAGAAGCAACTAAAAACGGAAACAGAAAATAATCCTTTTTAATTTTAATAACTAAGATAAGCTCCTAAACTAATGTAACTAATTTTATTATGAGTCGGGGACAAACTTTTCTAAAAGCATAACTACACTCGTACGAGCTTTATTTTTTTAAGCATGGCAGTGAGATTGCTTTCAAAAAAAGTTTCTCGTTGACTGCGATGCGTGGTCACTGGTCACTGGTCATAAAAAACTAATAAAAAATATATACGCGACGTATTGAGAACCTCCTCCTTTTTTTCGTCGATTGAAAATAGACATCATTTTTGTAATCCCTTTAAAATCTCGGAAATGTCATACCTATATCAAATTCTTGTAAAATAAAATACTTCGGTCATAATATATGATTTATAATAATTGTAGTTTGTATGTAGGCGGGCCTAAATAGAAACGATGAAACCGATGCGAGACACTAGCCCGACTTCAACATACGTGTATACTGTCTAAACTACAATATTATTTACTAGATTTTTGGGTTCTCCAATATTCATTAGTCATAATTACTACCCCTAATTCCACGTTTCAATTTTACCTAAATACTGCCGTGGATAAAGGTTTTTGTTTCACTTTAAAAAAATTACCACAAAAACCAAAAAACCTTAAAAAACCGATGCAAAAAACAAAAAACATAACAAACAATCATTCCACTATAAATATTTTAATAAATTAACATAATATAAGGGAAAATCTTGGATAAATCTACTTCATTATGCGAAATTGGCCTGTCAATATAATATTATTTTCCTCTGAAAGCACTCAACAAGTCAGATTAGGTAGGCTTGCAGAATTAAATGATATCGACACATCGATACATCGATATTTTATGATGATATCTATTATTACGATATTTCGAAGTAATATAATACCTATTATCAAGTATCGAAAATGTGTCCAATAGCAACACCTTTATCGCCTTTGATTAAAACAAGTAAAAAAAAAAGATTTTTTCATTTTCTGTAATTTTGCTTGCTCGGAAAAAATAATCTAACCCTTAAGCTGACCATAACTCACGCAACGCATTAAATTACAAATTGTTTATGAAAGTGAATGTATTGAACTAGACTAGTAAAAACTAATTTAAAATAGAATTTCAAAGAGATCAATTAATGTTGTTCAGAAAACACTAATAAGTTGATGTATCGATGTGTTTTTTTTTCGATATATTGAAATCGATATAATTTTTTTTGATATCGATACTTTTTGGCACTTCCTGTATCCTTAAGATTATGTACAAGAAGATGGGATGGGAGGCTAAAACATAAATTTAATTACAGCAATGCTTTACTTACCTTGTATTATGTGGCTCATTTTCTTCGATACGGCATTTTCCAGGAATTTCTCCGGGGACTGCTTATTATAATATTAATTTAAATAATAATTATTATGTAACTATGTGATGTCTACGACTCCGTCCGCGTGGATTTTTTTTTAGTCCTCTCGCTCTTTGATTTTCCGGGATAACATGAAGTCTATGTGTAAATCCTGGGTGTGAGCTATCTCCATTCCCGTCAGCCAAATCCGTTCATTCTTAAGGAGAACTCTTTAATTTTCCGGGATAAAATGTAGCCTTTGTGTTAATCCCAGATATGAGCGGTCTCCATTCCAAATTGCAGCCAAATCGGTTCATTCTTGACTGGAACTCTATAATTTTCCGGGATAAAATGTAGCCTATGTGTTAATCCTGGGTATGAGCTATCCGTAATCCAGTCAAATCGGTTTATTCTTTGTGGCGTGAAGGAGTAACAAACATACACACACACACACAAACTTTCGCCTTTATAATATTAATGTGAAGTGTAATAGTCCACCATACTGGCTAAATGCGAATTGGCGAGTAATACCCTAACCACGTGACATACAATCCATCTTTAGTCGGTTATACGCCATCCCCTTGGGGCTAGGAGTGAGCTGAACGCCGCCGGGCGTGTTTGTATTTAGTTGAGTTAGTTCCAGAGAAACGCTCCAAACATGAAATTTTAATCTTAGAAAATGTATATGGAAGGGATTAATGTTCTAATTATATATATATATATATACTGGAAATTTTCTTTGCAAGAAAATATCCAGATACTTACATTTTTTTTTAAAAGAATATTAGTCAAGCTGAACTTGACTTATATTCTCCTCTCCCTTTTAAATAAGCGAAAGCTTGTGCTAGGAGTGGGTACAACAATAATGCAACGGATAGGGTTTGAACCTGCGACCTTTCAATTTTCAGTCCGCACCTTTAACCGTTGGGGTAAAAACATGCCAAAGATGCTTCACTGCGATACCTCGCGGTCGCGGTTTAGCTCGCTACCTCGATGTCACCTCCATGTAAAACAAATGCATGCAAACAGATGCGCACGAACATGTCGAAGGATACCTCACTGCGATACATCGCGGTACAGCGAGGTATCTTCGACATGTTCGTGCTCGTCTGTTTGCATACATTTGTTTTACATGGAGGTGACATCGAATCCAAAGTCTCCCATTTATAAACCGATTTCCAAAAAGGAGGAGGTTATACCAATCATTCGATGTGTCAGTGAAATCATCCAAAGATATCCTGTAGCGAATAAGAGAAAAACTGTTTTTAAGCTATTGCATAGCTTCTATCGCGGGCCAGCGTGGAGACCGAATCCAGAAATTCCGTAACGAAAATAACCTGACACGGGACTCCTCTACGGTGAGCCGCTAGATGGCGTTGATAAAAAATGCTATGCAATAGCTTTACCGCGGCAGTCCCCGAGTGCCACACGTCTTTTTTTATTCAATGAACTGCCTGAAAAATAGGTACTTAATATATTTTCCACCAGCCAAGGGCTATTTGTCAATGCCAGTAATAAAGTGGGCATAGACAAGTAATAAGACAAGGCTGCGGCGTCAGGCAGCGTCTAGGAGGGAATAAAACGAGCTTTCAGTGTTTAAGGGTTTGTTAATTAAAAGCTATTAGAACAACGCTGTCAACGAGCTTCTGAGCCTTAAGTGTAACTATTTAAGTTAAATGTTAATAACTGCAAGTAAATTAGATGTCATTTAGTACTGAAAGTAACTTTAGGGGAAACATCATGATTTAACATCTACCGCGACTTCGTCCGCGCGGTTTTAGTTTTTTTAGCGAATGTTACTCTCGTCCTCAAGAATACGCATGCAAAAAAAACGCGCAGACCCGTAGTTCCGTTTTAGCGTGATTGAAGGACAAACCAAAAAATAAACACACTTTTTATATTATAGTTGGGAGATGACTGATAGTAGGTCACGCCCACACACAACCACGCAACGACACAAACCCGCACCCCTCTCCCACACACACGCCCACACACACACACAATTCATATTAAATGTCATTTAATAAAAAAACCTATATATATGTACTGATAATAATAAGGAGTATAAGAATATCATCGTTATATATTTTTATGATACCTTCAACCCCGAAGAGATCCGAGGCGATAGCTTTAAATACAGAATCTCACGATTCTAGCTAAACTATTGACTCCAATCCATTTTTATGCACTATGTTTAATGTATTTATATATTAAATAATAATGATTTAAGAAAAATTGGAAAATTATTTTGTTAATTTACATTTTTTGGATAAATAAATAAAAATAAATAAATAAACCTTCATTCACCCACGCATCGAGATATAACTCTTATTACAGTAATATATTTCACCACTAGAGCTCGTCAGTTAGCAACCCCTGAGCCCTGAGGTAATAATTTTCTATTTTATTGCTTAATTCAACTACAGTGCCCTCTCGAGGGAAATAACCCGGGGTCACCGACCCCGACCGTTTTCCAAAACAGTTTTCAAATATAAACTTAACATATATTTTATCTATTTGCAATTTTAAAACCTTTATCAAGTATGTTAAATCCAGCGAGTTAAATCGGTTTTGCTTATTTTCTTCAATGTACTACAAATACATATCCCCTATTATAGTAAAACTGTAGAACCCTTGTGTCTGTAAACTGAAGATACTTACCAAAAATTGACTGCGGGTTAGGCAGGGAGTGTAACAGAACTTTATAGGCAATTTTTTACATTTATCTGTCTATTTAAACACGCTAATCTCCAACAGGACTAGACAAAATATATCCCTCTGGTTTTCACAGTTAGCTTGAGTTGATAAATCGACTGAATGAGATATGATATGATGATAGATAGTATGACAAATTGACTAAAAATAAGCCTACGAAATAAAAGATACTTAGGTATCCTAATTTTTTTAGGAGTTTATCCAGCTTGGTACAGTTTTATACTCAGAAAAGACAAAAGGTAGCATAGATTCATTAGATGATTTTAATCCTAATTTTAAAACTAAAATTAGGGCAAAATTAGGGTATAAAATCATCAACCGCATCATAGGATAATTTGAAAATAGAAGACATTGTCACTACACAGTCATTACAATAATTGAACGAGTAAATGAAAATCCACGTGATAGGATAGCGGGACGTATAAAGAGAATATATAAAACAAGAGACGTTATCATGAGTATCTGCTAACGCTACACTACAATGGATATTAGTTCCACGAAATACGATAATCTGTAAGGGCAATTCTGTGACCCGGATAAAGCTTTGATATAACTATCGGAGTAGACGTGATGACTTTGAAATACGATTTAAACTGACTGTAGTTGTTGTTATTTAGGCAAGCCTTTGTTAGATAGATAATCCTTACTAATATTATAGTTGGTTTGTCGGTTTGTCCTTCAATAACGCCGCAACAAAGCAACGGATCGACGTGATTTTTTGCATAGGTAAAGTTGAGTACTGGGAGAGTGGCATAAGCTACTTTGTATCCCGGAAAATGAAAGAGATCCCGCGGGATTTATGAAACTAAATCAACGCGAGCGAAGCCGCGGGCATCAACTAGTAATAATATAATCATTAACATATCAATTACGAGTGGATGACTCGTTAAATATTTTCCATTTTCATCTTATATTTGGTAACTGTAGGTATTATTATTAATATATTTTCAAAATATATGTTTAAATGGTATAGGTGCTAAAACCTAGACGAAGACATCCGCTAAAAAAGGAGTTTTGAAAATTAAAACCTAACGTCAGCGAAGCCGCGGGCAAAAGCTAGTTAAATATATTATTTCTAACCCGTATAGGTACAACTTAAATGTAAGGTGCTTTGATTACACCATGCTTACACATAAATGTTTCCTCGTTACGCAAAATAATGTATTCTACTGAAATGTTAAGATATGGTAAGATATCATAATGAGTTGTATTCATAATATTTTACCTGGTTACGGGAGGGTTACATTATGTAGGTATAAATAGTACCTAAAAATAACCCTTCTAAAAGTATATATAGGTAGTATAAAGTTTAAGTACTAGCAGAAAGAGTTTATTATAAAATAATACGCGAAAAACTTATTTTAAGTTTTAAGAAAATGTTGTGTAGCAAAAGCTATTTCACCGTAGCGTAATTTTAAGTATACCTTCACATCGAAAGTGTGAACAAGTGTAAATTGAAAATTTAAAACACAAAGTCGGGGGCGACTTGTGAAATTAAAAAAATATGTGTAATTCGCCATTTTGTGGTGGCGGCCATCTTGGATTCAAAATTTATCATAGTGTATAGTGTTCTACCAGTCAAGCCCTTTCATTTGATACCCATATTCTCTCTAAATCTGTGCCCATATTGATGGAGTTGTGAAAAAATAAATAAATCTAGATAAAGACAGGCAGTAGTCTCAATTTGACATTACATTTCCAAGTCTTATACCTAAAACGCCTTTAAAATATACATTTTTATTTTAATTGGGTAGGCATTTTTATTGAGCAGTTGGTAACCCTTTCCGAGATTTCCGGATGTGTACGCCCAGTCTGTCTTTGTAGAAAACTGTAGAGAACTTTAAATTAATTTTGTTTCCCGGAACAACAACCAATATCCTTCCCTCCCTTCCAAATAAGCGGAAAACTTGTGCCAGGAGTGGGTTGTGGGAATCGAATCTTGAAGCTTTCAGCCTAATAGGGCCTATATGTATTAACTAAACGCTTAAAGCAATATTATTTCAAAATTGTTTTAACGTATCATAATATAATGACAACCTTTTATACCTATCTCAAAACAATCTTGAAATAATACTGTTTTTTTAAAAGCGTTGGTAGTTTATAGGCCCACTTAGGCGATTTGAGCCGTAATAATATCTATGTGGAATAAAAATACAAACAAACACATTTTGACATTCATAATATTTGTATGGATAGCCATTTATACGAGTATTTGCAATGTTTGCAGTTTTATTAATTTTACATCTGCCAAAACCGCTAACTATATCTGAGCGTAAAGTACCATTTAACCCCTTCCTGATTAGCACATTTCCAGCTTAAACTGCACCGTCACTTACTATCAAGTGAGATCGCAGTCAGACGCTTACTTGTAGTAAAAAAAGTAACATAACACGGAACGTTGAAAATGGGTCTGTAAAAGAGAATTTATAAAACTGTGCAGCTAATTTTAAATTTAAATTCGCTAAAACTTACCTTTGCGAAACCTTTTTACTGCGGCAAAGTCATAAAAAGAACACTGGCAGTTAACGTAAATTGTTTATACTAGGATGGTTTGTTTGTTGAATGATTGTTTGTTAATGAAACAAAAGTTCATAAATAATTCGTAGCGCGCTATCGGATTGTTTTCGTAGCTACAAGCGCGCTACGCCGTAGCTGGCGGGTAACTGGCGAAACCTGTAGCTTTGTAGGGAACAAGAGCTAATGGATAAATTGTGGAAGATTTATTGAATTTAATAAACCTTTAATTTTATGAATTATTAAAGATTTAAAGTAATAGTGTTTTTACGAGTGTTAAGCAGGCTTATGCAGTGTATGTAAGTGTGTAAAATGTATAGAGAAACGAATACTTATACTGAAAAGATTTCGATTATGGCAAAACTAATGACGTACTCGATAAGAAAATTAGAGCACATTTTTACACATGTTGAAAATAATAAACCCCAATTAACGTCCAATTTCTACATTCCAACTAAAAGCGTGTAAGCCTAACGGTTAAAGGTGTGAACTGAAAACTGTAGATCGCAGGTTCGAATCCCACCCGTTGCACAATTGTCGTACCTACTCCTAACACAAGTTTTCCGCTTATTTGGAGGGGACAGGAGAATATTAGTCAACATCAGGTTGGCTAATATTCTTAAAAAAAAATTGTGGTCGTAACCGTAACCAGCAGCTTAACGTACTCCCTGAAAGCGCGGAGGAAACGATAAGGCTGAATTTGGACCTTCAAGGTTGAGATATCCAGATACCGACTGAGCCGACGTTATTTAACAAGCGCAATCGTTTGTTATACGAACGACGTGAATTCAAGTACCTCCTTTAAATTTTTCACCAGCTCTCAGGCTACAATCTAGAGAGGAGATCACCACTTTTGGATGAATCGTCCACTCGATTTGATAACATCATAACGTAGGTCTAATTCTAGCTGGCCTGTAACCTTTCAGCTTGTTTTCTTATGTTAGTATTATACGTTGGAATTCCAATTATGTTAAATTAGTATAATAACTTAGGTTAACTATTATTGTAAATGCTATATGTTTTGTTGGTCAAAATGTGATAATATAGACTTTATTTTTAAGCCATCAGAAAGTTTGGTGTGTGTATCAATTTTTTTGTCTGTTACATATAAACGGCTCAACCACTGAACGGAAATGCTAAAAGAAAGACTAGCATTTGTTTATTTTTATTTAAATATTTTTATTTCATACACGATAAAGAAATATAGGTAAAACTAGCTTTTGCCTGCGGTTTCGCTCACGTTAAGTTACTAACCCTTATTTATCCCCTTAGGGGTTGAATTTTCATACATCCTGTCTTAGCGAATGCCTACGTCACAATAGCTATTTATCTGTATGGCATATTTAAGCCACATTTCAGCCTGTTCCGTCGAGTGATTTGAGCTGTGCATTGACAGAGCATCATCAGTCAGTCATCTTTTTTTTTATATATTATATTTAGATAAATAAGACATGATGATGTAAAGTTTCCAACATCCAAATCTGTTCAGACATTTAGAAGTTATTGTGGAGTAAAGAAAATCATATACTTACACACATACTGAAACATTGCACTCCTTTTTTTGAGCAGTCGTGTGAAAATCTCCAGCATCTGCAACGCGGTTGTCCGTGACCCGGCGAGATCAGCGCTGAATCATTTATTTCGTGTGTCGTGTGTCAATAATATGCCAGCCTAAAGCATTCTACTCACGATACTGGGGCAGGGCCGATTTAGGAGGCAGTTAGATTGGGGTAATTTAGGGTGGTCCCTGCCGCTCAGTACGTGCGCACATGTTTAGAAGAATCTAGGTTCCTCTCCACTTTTTCACCCTAAATGGGCCCAGCCGCAGTGTCAGCACACTGTTAGATTAAGGTAGACTTTACACACCTTTGAGAACATTATGTAGAACTCTCAGGGTTTCCTCACAATGTTTTCCTTCACCATTGAAGCATTTGATATTTCATTGCTTAAACATAACTTCGAAGTCAGAGATACGTGTCCGGAATCGAACCTGTGACCCCCCGAAAAGGAGATCACCATCTGAACTACTACCTATACTATACCTAATTACATGTCACTTTCCGGAGGTCATCATAAATCCTAATGTCATCCTACTATTTAAAAAGAATCTAGGTACTATAATATACTTCATAATATTATCTAAATCTACAAAAATTGAACAATTTCAATTTAAAATACATAACTAAGTTCGCAAAAAATTATCTACCTTCTTTTGGTAGTCCAGTAAAAATTAATTCGTAAAACACTAAAAATAGGTGGCACACGAATTCAGCAAAAATATAATACTCGTATTATACTTTCAATAATAAAATGGGCGCAACACAAGGCCACATGAACACTGAACCGTTAATTATAATTTTACAAGCGCAAAAAATTACCTTTTAAAGTCGTAATTTCATTATAGAAATATGATCTTTATTCTACTGAACATTAAATAACATATTCCTCTGGAAACAAAGATCAGTTTCTGTAAGGTTTTCAGGGTGTACACCCAAATACATCATAACTTTGCGGTCTCACGTTCGACGTATCGCATTCTCGCCAGTTTATTATGAAACATGCATTTCTGCTAAATAGCCCCTAGGCTTATTACATAAGGGTTGAAATCTGCTTTTTTAAAGGTTAAGTTTTTGGTGGTCATAATAAAGACGTAATACTTTCAGAACTTTTTGGCTTTCAGCATCCGATCTACATGTCGAGTTTAGAGTTTAGCTTTGGAGTTTTATCGACAAAGTCGCTTAACAAGAGTTAAGGTTTTGTTACTCAATAAGAGGTAGCTAATGGAATTATTTATACAACTGCCATGTATCTTCCACTAATCGAATTTGGTCTTTTACTGCCGTACTCAGAGTCGCTAATCGTTACATAAGAATCTTCTTATACAAGTAAAAAAGTTCACTCTTAGGTCATTCGAACTCTTCGTTGGTAGTTTGCTTCATTTACGTGTATTTGTAAATGAATCAGTTATCTACATGGTAAAAATCAAAACATTTAAACATCATTAATTACAATCATTTTAGTATATGTACTTTATTTATATTTTTACAATGTTACAAAAATAGAAAACTTACAGGATTATTTCCATATTATTATACTACCGTAAGGTTATTTCTAACTTAGTTGAAAAACTTGGAATAATCAAAATTCATTTACCTTTGTGTATTCGTTCTATACAAAATGTTCAAAAAAATAAGTACTTACCTATTTATAATAAGTCAATTTCGTAGTTGTTACAACCTACCTACGAATAGGTAACTTGATAAATCGGTATCTACTTATTTAACAACTATAAAATTACAATTTTTCGCTCGTTTGATTAAAATATCACAGCCAATAAGCTTCATGCACCTTTACATTTTTTATCGAAGTACTGAAATAGATTCTACAAAACCGGCCAAGTGTGAAAGGACCGTACCATCCTACAAGACTTAACACCAGTTTATTATTTAGATTGAGCAAAAACAAAAGTTTATTGTAAGGAGACCAGACCCTCTTAAATTTTTTACTTTTTTTTTAAATCTTTATTTGAGGCTTTTGATCCTGATAGACTACGTCACTCTGTTTGACTTCACAATAACTAGTTAGTTAGTTTAAGTTAGTTAGATAATTCACCTCATACACTTTCTATACAGCTATTATAGCGGCAATAGAAATACACACACTGAAAAAATTACAAGTACCTATTTGCCTATTGCGGTTAATGAGATTCACCCCGCTGACAGATAGACGGATGGACGGACGAACGGATAGCGAAGGCTTAGTAATAGGGTCCCGTTAACACTCGTTGGGTACGGATTCCTGAAAATTACACTATCTTTAACCGACTTCTTAGCGTTAAAAGTAAGTTCAGCCCACAGAATCCTACTAATATTGTAAATGCGAAAGTGTGTTTGTCTGTTAGTTTATTGCTTTGTTGGTTTGTCCTTTAACCACGCAGCAACGGAGTAATGGATCAACATGATTTTTTGATGAGGACCTGGAGAGTGACATAGGTTAATTTTTCTCCCGGAAAATCAAAACGTTCCCACGGAATTTTACAAACTAAATCCACGCAAACGAAATCGCGGGCATTAGTTAGTTCTATATAAATGATGCCTCAAGCCATCACCATCATTCACCATCACTCCTTGACAACATAGCCAAGCGCTTTCATCTCCCTATCGAAGTGTTCATCGCGGTACTTCTTGATCTTCTGCAGCCAGAGTCCGGAGGGGAAGTGGTTCCTGCAGGTGCCGCCGTACCTGGCCGGAAGGCACTCAGGGGCAACGTGCTGGTGGAGGGAGGTCAGGTCGCTGCCGTGGAAGTGGATGCGGTTCCAGAAGCCCTGGGGTATGAAGCGCTTGAAGATGTAGAAGATCGTGTTGAGGATCCAGGAGTAGTTGATGACGTGGCACGTCCGCACTTTTGTGGGCATCGCTGTCTGTGGAAATAAAATTATCCCAGATGATAAGTCAGGATAGAAGCAGCGATAGCCTGGGTAGATAGGTAAGGACTGCGGTCTTCGATTCGGGTAGCAGATTCGATCTCGGACACATAATCGGAATAAAGGCGTAATTGAAAAAGTCAGTTTTACAGAAAAGCCAAAAAACCGTAAAAGTGATCTTCTTTGCTATTTACACTTGGTTAATGCTGTATATGGAATTGTTGTTGTTTGTATATAATATATACATATACAACATTCATCAACATTAATCACATACACACACACACACACACACACTCACATTCAAACTTTCGCCTGTAATATTAGTGTGAAGTGAGAAATGTGATGTGATGTTAGTATAAGGGCCGGTCCATACTCAGCTTATATAAGTCAATGTTAAAAGCATAAAACAGCGTGCTGCTTATATGTCTTTCGGGTAAGGGGGGAGAGCGGAACACGCTACCTACCCCAAGTAACGACACGATCTGGTACGCGATGGTGGGCGTGACGGCCGCCACGTGGCGCAGCGTGATGCCCTGCATGTCCACCAGCAACGTGCCCCCGAGCACCTGCAGCTTGGGCTGCCGGAGCCCGATCTCCGATATCGCCATGCCGGCCCTCAGCAGATCCTCCACTGGCAACTCGCTTGGATCCCATATCCCTGAAACATGACAACGCAAATGAAGGGTAGATACTAAAGGAAAGAAGGGGCTCATGGACATCTATCACGTCACAACGAACCGATTTGGCTGAAAGGAATGGAGATAACTCATACCCAGGATTAACACAGAGGCAACTTTTTATCCCGGAAGATTAGAGAGTTCTCGCGGGAATAAAAATAAACCTTAAACCAGGCGGACGAAGGGGGTAAAAATGGAGGATTGCTTGATGCGGGCAAAAGCTAATAGAAGCAAATGTTTCAAGGTTTCTTTGAACAGAGCACAAAACTATTCGTTTTAATATTTCGATATCCAAAAACTTGGAAGTGTCGGATCTCGCAAATTACAGTCACGGCGAGCAACGGCGCGTTGCATTGCAAAATTGTGCCGAAGCACTAGACAAGACTGAGATCTATACATCGCATTCACACTCTGTTTAGACTATCGAGAGAGTTAAAACGAGACAGACTTCTTTTTACTCTGTCTCAATTCTCAGCCAAGTCAGCGCTCGCTCAAATAAGAATAAGAATTTATTGACATTGACATAATAAAATATTTATCAATTTCTAATTGGTCCCTATCCTCTGCGCTAGGGAAACCTGTGTTGCAGAGGATAGTTTCTTCCAGATACAAGATACAAAATTCCTAGGCTCCTAATTAAGCTGCTTTATCAAAGGATCAATCCATCATAAACAAAGGGTCTTTGATTTTTGAAGCAAAAGCCGAAGTTTCGAAGCGAATTTGTAAACGGCGAAAATTATGTATGTGCTTGCGCGTGTGTGTGTATGTGTCTGTTTGTTACTCATTCAGGCCACAATGAATGAACCGATTTGGCTATAAGGAATGAAGATAGCTCATACCCATGATTAAGACATGGGCTATATTTTATTCCGGAAAATTAAAGAGTTTCCGCGGGAATTAAGAAACCTTACTCCACGCGGACAAAGTCGCGGTCACTATCTAGTAATTCATAAAATAAAATAAAAATCTAATACACAATTGTTGACACAATCTAAATAAAAATTATTACACGTGAGTTAAATAGAATTAATTATTATTTTAAGTTTGTATTTACCTACTGGGATTTGTAAAATCTTTAAAGTAATAATAAAATATTAATTAAATAGAGGAAATATTTATTGCATTACTTGATGATGCCCGCCGCTTCGTTCGCGTGGATTGAGGTTTTTTTGGATTCCCGCGGGAACACCTTCAGGATAAAATAGCCTATGTGTTATTCCAGACTATAATCTATTTCTGTGCCAAAATTTCAGACAAATCGGTTCAGTTGTTGTGGCGTGATTAACAAACATAGATAAAAACTTTCGCAATTATAATATTAAATAAATAATAGGTTTTGCATGCATATTAGGATATAAAGAAGTAAAATAGCAGTTGAAATCTTTTCCGTTTCTGCATCAAACCTCATTGTTTGGAGTTTCCGTCGCGCTTGCTATTTAAGGAAAAGTGCTTTGCGCAATTGTATTCAAATGACCTGCATTTTTTAAAATTTTTATGGTCAGGTTTACGGATAAATATGCACTTATGCATGCAGAATTATGTTTTCTGTTAGTACCTAAGATCCATAGAATCCCGGCTAAGTATTATAAAAATGGTAGAACTTGATAACGGTTTCACGGAAAATTTTCGAAATATTATTCCCTTCGAACATCTAACTAACGTTCCGCTCAATAGATTAAACGAAGCGAAATCTAATCAATTATATTCAAGGGAGCGTTCTGTGGCGGGAGCTTGATTATTACGTCTAATAAACCTTAATTAAGCGGTTTACGCGAGATGGCCGTGATTGCGTATGCGCTCTAGTTCCTTTGACTTATTTCGCTTGTGCATAATATTGTAAGTTGCAAGTTGCAACAATCTATCCAATCACCGTCACCATTCTATCATCGAAACGCAAGGCACAGAAAAGATCTGCACCCCTAGTCCCTACGCGCTTTGCTTCTTCGTTCTTGATACGCACCGCTAAAATTTGGAATGCCTTTCCGGCTTCCGTTTTTCCCTCTAACTTTTGGGTACCTTCAAATCAAGAGTGAATAGGCATCTTCTAGGCAAGCGCGTTCCATCTTAGGCCGCATCTTCACTTACCATCAGGTGTGATCGCATCCAAGCGCGTCTATATATTAAAAAAAAAACAGACTGGCGCGAAAACAAACTGAATTTATGGCACGGTCAAAGGTGTGGTGAATGAAGGTAAGTCGAGTGAAATCTGTTTAGGAACGGTTTCACTCTTTAAACGGTTATAGGAAAATCGAAACCTCAACGTCTTTAATGGTTTGTCAGTTATTAGGGTTGAACGGAACTCTATTAACTAGTAAGCCTCCGCTGTCAGTTTGTCCGTCCGTGCGTCAACGGGCCGTATTTTATGATCCGTAATAGGTAGAGTTGATATTTTCATAGGATGTGCATTTCTGTTGCTAAACAGGAAATAATAAAAATAAATTAAAGGGATTAAAAGGCTTACCCCATCGAATTATAGAGAGCCGTCCAACATCAGGCCTGTCCAACATGACACCTTCGTACACGCCCTGTATTTTGACCAGTCCCCACAGGTCCACCCCCTCATACAGCACCGGGTTCTGCTCGCGGAATGCGTAGTAGCGGACTAGCTGGAACAAAGTCATACTTTTTTTTAAATAGGTACCTATATACACTAGCGCTTGACTGCTATATCTTACCTAATGGTAAGTGAAGTTGCTGTGTGATTGAAGGATAAATTCTTAATAATATTATTAATAGTTACACATTAATTATAAATGCGAAACTGTGTTTGTTTGTTGGTTAATTATTATCCCACAAAAAAACAAATAATTTTTTTTATTAACCCCAAGACGTAGACTGTACAAATGCGAAACCTGACGCCCCACTATCTTCCTGCTTCACAGACCGTGATCAGTAGGGTTAGTATAAGATTTAATTCGATTGATCGTATTCGTATACGATGACATTAGCGTCAAAGTAAAATAAACCGTAAACTTATTTGATTACAGCTCAATTTCGTGCATGCATTCTTATTATACGTTTACGTATACGGATACGCTCCAAATTAAAATCAGTTACACTGAATTTGTGACTAATAATATTAAGGTTTATTTTACTTTGACGCTGATGTCAGCGAATACGAATACGATCAATCGAATTAAATCTTATACTAACCCTATAGTAAATAGTTGATCACTATGTCACGTACGGTGTACCAACTACTTGTCGAAACAAATCAAGCTACCTAGAAAGTACAAAGATGGCTTTCGACGACTTCCCTGGCGCAGTGGCTGTGGTCTTATAACTGGCACGTCTCGGGTTAGATTCCCGGCGGATACAATTTGGTAATTTATAGATCGCGGTCAAGGACTAACTTGTCATCGAATAAGAAAATAAAAAAAATTGATGGATTTGCGTTTCATAGAGCTGATTTCCTGAAACCATCTCGCTCTGCTTCAATAATAAATAATCACACTTTTGATGACATCATAGAGAACTAAGTTCTTTTATCGACTTTTAATGCTAAGAAATAATGAGAGATATAGGAAGATCAGGTCACTCGACAATTTAAGCATGATGAGGAAAATCTCTCAAATTAATTATTATCCATTACCACTTTAGCATTAAATTATTTATTTATTTTATTTACTAACTTAGTCTTATTAGAACGGCGTAAGTGCCACTTACACTAACTAGATAAAACACAAAAAAAAGGACAAAAAGAGAGAAACATTAAAGAATAATAAATAAAACAGGTTCATTCAATGCTCTTCGCGTACCTCAGGTATTTCCAAAACCAGGATAGTCCACCCATCACCGAGTGGATCCCATTGAGCATTTTTGTCCAAGAGCGCGTTGAAAGATGCCAATGAACGCGGTATAGGTGCCATGGCTCTTGCAACAGTATCTTAATTATTTACTTTTGATGTCATATATGTTTCATTAGGACATTATTAAGCTTATATAAGCAAGCAGGAGTTGATACGTTGACGGTAGAACACGTCTCGAAAAGCGTGTCTTGTTATCATCTTTTATCAGATGTGTCAAGTCTTTGGAATATAAATCAAAATTAGAACTTTGAAGCTATAAACTTACGAGTTTGTACGCTCGACGTACGATGAAGTCTCTTGAGCGTAGGAATCTGAGAAGATACTCGTCATCTGTGCGGTGTGGTCTCACTTCGTCGCATTCTGGAAGTAATAATAATAAAATCACATTCATTCATTCACCTCAACTCGTTGCCGACCCACTACATGGCAAAGGTCTAAGTATGTCATGCTCTCTTAAACATTTCTGTGGTGTTGTCGTGTGGTGCGGGTTTTTACGTTCCCTCAAATATGGTTGAGCGAAGCAATGGCTGGATCATGCGTCGTGCTCGCGAACGGGTGCCACCAACGGGAATGGGTCTGCTTAGTATCTACCCATCTTAACATGTGTTAGGTTGTGGTAGGTGTGCATTTTTGAAAAACTTCTTTGTGGAGACACTGTGTGCATAGCATAGTTTTGTTAATCATTGTAAAAATTTTTTGAAAAGGGCAACTGCTGAGTTTCTTGCCAGCTGTTCTCAGCAGAATCTGCAATCCGAACCGGTGGTAGATTTATGACGTGTCATAAATTTTGATTTGATTTTGATTTGTCTCTTCGGCCATTTAACTAAATGAATTGATATGATATTAAAGGAATCCAGTACCACTCTACTCCTCAATCCTGATGCTGTGAGCAACTGTGAGAATTTGCCATCTAGCAACTGTTGACTGTGAACTGATACCTACAGGTTAGGTTACAATACTACATTAATGAACTGCAGGTCTAATTCCTCAATCGTGATGTTGAAGCTTAGGTATACTCTGATATTAATATCGAAATCTTACCGAAGATCATTTGCCTCAACTCCATGATGGCTGCAGCCCTGGTATCTTGGTTCTCGTTGCATTGTTCGTAGGCTATCGCCAGCAGCTCTGGGTCCTCTTTAGTGTTGAGTTCAGCCTCAAACGCTATTTCGAGGAAGCATTCATACATTATTTTCTCCTGGTTCTTTCACCTGTGTGGAATGTGGAAAATATGACTGAAAAGAACACTTAATAATCAGCCCTGTTACCATAGGTCTAAGCTCTGATTTTGGAGTTCCTCGTACCGTTTACTAAGGTCCGCCGCATTTCAACGCAACTCGTTTCTTGGACGAAATTTTCTTTTCTGTCTCCTAAATGCAAAATATCTCTGTACCAAGTATCAATCAATTCGATGAACAATACACGAACGATAAAAGAACAAACAGACAAATTTTATCTTTTCACATATCCCCAGAACTCTTTTCTTGGATGAAATTTTCTGTTCTATTCTGTTTTATTTTTCTGTTCTCTTGAATGCAAACTATCTCTGTACTCAGTATCAGCACAATTGGATGAGATGGAGACAAATTTTAATCACACATCATACTAATATTATAAAGGGGAAAGTTTATATATTTGTTATTTTATATTTTCTTTGTTGTATCATAACATATTGTGATATCGTATTTAGCTCAACTCCACCACAAATCTGAAGCAGCGAGAGAAAGGGATAGATGTCATAATATGTCTACATTGAATCAGGCAGTATCGTTATGAACAAAAACCTAACCAACCTAATTCTCGATATACTTAATTATCTTTTGATAGCGTTCTACCGTATCGAAACTGCTTGTTCTAACGATCACTTATTGACATGTATCATCTTTCTACTACGTTTTGCACAGATAGAACCCCGCTTTCAATAATCCTAATATCTCCGGGGAAGCTCAACCGTCCTAGGACGTACCCAGGAAAGAAAGCCACCCTTCGATGCCCATACCTCAATCGACCACTTCACCACTCTATATACTTCCTACTCTAAGTTTAACATCTGCCTATCTCGAGCTTTTATGCGACTTTCACGAACAGCAAAAGAAAAACAGAAAATTTGGGGGCTAAAATATAAATAAAATTTTAAGACATCGAACTATAATCCTTAGAAGCGCAGTAGTCGATGCGATGATAAGTCATTTTTAGTAAGCCTTTAAGGGCCGACTAAATATTAAAAATTAGTAGGTAGATGCCCGCGACTCTGCCATCGAACCGCAAGGCATCGTACGAATCTATATCGCACGGCTATGTTGTCGAAATTCCACGATCTCGCACTAAGCGCTTTGCTAATAGGTACGCACTGCAAAAATTTGGAATGCCCTACCGGCTTCTACCGGGTTTTTAATTCCCGCGATAAATCTATTATTTCCGGCATAAAAAGTATCCTATGTGTTATACCAGACTATAACACTAGTTTACAGTACATCTGTTGCCGAAAAAATTTTAGCTGTTGCTGACTACATATGATAGGCTATTTTCAAAAATATAATTAGAATATTTTTATCAGCTCTAGTTTCTGAGTTTCAGCTATCGGTGTAAAACAGAAAAAAACATGGATTTACTAAGAAAAAATTTACTAAAAAAATAATTAAGCATTGAGTTTCAAAAAAACTTCGTTTTAAAGCTCTTCTCTGATGTGTAGACTTTAGAAAATGACGTATCAGAGACCAAGAATAGTTACACATCATATTTTTATCCCAGAAACTCTGATAGCGCTCTTCCATGACGCGTAAGTCCTGATGCACACGCTGTCCCTGCTTTTGGCTCACATCTCCTAAATTTTCTGGACACCTGTCCAGGAGACTATGGGGGAAGTAAAGTTTTATGCTCATATTGTACCCCATATTTTTTAATTGTAGCAGAAGGTCTTCTACAAGTTCAATATAGTTTTCAGGTTTTTTATTTTTGAGAAAATTCTGCATCATACAGACGAAAGCTGTCCAAGTTCGTTCAGTCTTGATGCTAACAATCCTGAAGCTTGTTTAGAAAGATTTAAATCTCTTACAAGATCATCTAACTCATTTTGGGAAAAGCATTTTGGCTTATTTGACATACCTTCAAAATCAGCATCATTTTGTGATGAGCTTGGTCCTTCAATGTATTTTTTTAAGGGCTCAGATACATTTTTAGGCACTGAAGAGTCAGGTGAACGCTGCACTGACGTTGAACACAATTTAGTACTTGGGTACTGCCATTTAGCTCGAATTTTAGGGTTTAAACCGTTTACGTTCACGCTACAGGCTTCGAGATGATTTTGTGGCTCTCGCCAAATAGTCGGTGTTCCAAACTGAAAGGCACTTCTTTTACCACTTTTACATAATCTTAAATATTCCACACATGATTTACAAACACAATTGGGAGCCCAAGACTTCTCATTTTTATCCAAGAGCATCCCAAAATACTCAAAATAGGTATTTTTCACCAACTCTGATATAACTTTTCTACAACCGTTAAAAACACATTCTCCAAAATATAGCAAAAATGATCTGGATTGTTTAAACAACGTCTCCTTGAACTACTCATGACGCAAAAACTTCAGATACTAATCTTAGCACAGTAAAATACACCTGTTATCGATTAAAATATACGCTTAAATGATAAAAATCAAAAAAAAAGTAACTCGAGCTGATCAAAAAATTTTGAGGGTATATTTGACAAAAACAAGTCTTATCAATCACAAAATTCGCGGCAACAGACAAAAAGTTAAATTTTGTAAACTAGTGTAATCTATCTATGTGCCTTTCAGCCAAATCAGTTTAACCATTGCAGCGTAATTGAGTAACAATAACAATAAACATCCATCCATCCATACATCCAAACTTTCGCATTTATAATATTTGTAGGATTAGTAGGATTAAGAAATTCTAAACTTCTGTTCTGAGCGTTCATAGTTCGATGTCTTAAAAATAGACCCTTTCACCGAGACGGCTGTCTAGCCACTCTAGTGATGCTATAAAAATGCACACGGCAACGGGGACAAGGTCACATCGACTCGATTTGGAAACGTGAATGAACTGTCCAAGCAGCCTTCGATCATTCCTGTTGATATACTAAACCCTAGATACCTACCTAAAGCAGCGTCCGCGTGGACTAAACTTTTTTGAATCCCGCGGGAACTCTTTAACTTTTAAAATATATAAAGCGCCCTTAAGAGGAAATGCGGGTGGTCTTTTCTTCATAGAAACGATCTCGTCTGTTTTCTTTCTGGTTTTTTACTGTTAAATAAATATCAATCTCTTCTATGTCCCACATAGGGACACACTATATGTCTTCCTTATTCAGTTTATGAAGTATCCTTTAATTTGGTCGAATATTGGAGGAGGAAATAATAGAGAGCAAAACTTGGAATCATGACTTTTTAGGCTATTCAATCGAATCTGCAGTTGTTTTTATCGCACGAATGTTCTTTATGAACAACTGTAGAGCGACAGCGATAGTTTTTTCAACCTAATTTTCAAAATTCTCTGCGACCGCATTGCGTCCCCTCATGCATGGTGCGTTAATTGATTTGTTCTGTTTCATGATTTTTCTAATTTAATTTAAACTGAATGTTGTCACCTTATAACCAGCAACTCCATTCCAAACGTCAAAACACTGCATTATATGATAGCTTTGAAATCCAGTTTTCTACCACATAAAAATCTAAAAACTGGCCAAGTGCGAGTTGGACTCGCACGCGAAGGGTTCCGTGCCAACAGCGATTGTTAACGTCGAGCAAAAACGTCGAAAATCACGTTTCTCGTATGGGGACACCCCCTTCATTTTTTATTTTATTTTTATTAGTATTTATATTGCGGTATATAGTATTAGTATTGTGGTTCATGAGATACAGCTGAAAGACAGACTAACGGACGGACGCCTAGTAATAGGGTCCTGATGGGTCCCTTTGGGTATACGGAACCCAAGATCTGCCTAATAAAGCTAAAATCGGGCGATTTCCTGTGTGTTTTCTTCAAGCTAAGTAAAATTGGCGAAGTAAATTGTACCGTGCGGGCATGACAAAAGCCTTACAAAAGCGACTAAACAAAATAACAACCATGTAATAGGTAATGCACTGCGATGTCATATACCTACCTACATTTGACGCACTTTTAGTAGTTTATTGGATAATGGAAAAATGAAAAATAGTTTTCAAACTTAAAATTGAGGTGTATTTTACTTATTTTGAAGGCTCTCAATTTAATAATTAATCCTTACTATCCTTACTAATCCTAATCCTTACTTTACTTAATATATAAATGCGAAAATGTGTTTGTTTTTTGGTTTGTCCTTCAATTACGCTGCAACAGAGCTACGGATCGACGTGATTTTTTGCACGGCATGGGTATAGTAGTCACCTGGAGAGTGGCAAGCTTTTAATCCCGGAAAATCAAAGAGTTTCCGCGGGATTTTAAAAAGTAAATCCACGCGGACGAAGTCGCGGGCGTCAGCAAGTAAGAAATAATTTATTTTTAACATAGGCAAATTTCCCTTTAACATTGGTGCTTAAAGCTACTTAGTACCTACTTACCTTCATTAAAATCAAATCCAAATAAAGACGGACACTAACTAGTTAAATTAATATTTGCGTACAACTTTTTAAAATCCATTATCACATTAGCAACAAAGACACTTCACTATATAAATTTATTTACGATGAAATTAGAATTACAAAACCGAAACACAACAACCTTTGACTTCACACTTTAATTTATACTTGAATAAGTGATAGTTTAACAATATTGAGATTCACGAACACGATAACTAATCAAAAACTCATCTTCTTTAAGTTTACGACGAAAAATTTGGATATAAATCAAAAACAACAACACTGGTTGACAAATCTGCAATACAACAACCGCGTCGGTGTCGCGCAAAAGACACTGCTATAATACGAGTAAAGTCTGTGTCTCAAATGCTCTAATCAGCTACCTATAAGTACAACATAATATATTGTATTATGCTCATGAGTTTGAATCATGATTCATGCAAATAACTTGGTAACAGAAAATGTACACCATTATAAACTCTACGACTTAGAGTTAGCACATAAGTATACGTTATGTGGAGCACATAACGTATACTTATGTGCTAACTCTAATCTATTACATTATTGGGAAGAAATAAATTAGGTAAGTCAGTCAAAAGGACTTTAAAGCCTTGGTACCTACATTTTAAAAGGTAATGGTTAAAGTCCCATGACCTAGTGCAGTTTTAATTATGATTGTGTAATAGTAATAAATTGTACTTTTATGTGTAGGTATTATTATTGTACACAAGTATGCCAAAATTGCATAATTTTTGCGAAATGACTGCGATCGACACTCGCACCGGGCGACGACGCGGGGTGATTTCTGCATTAAAAGTGTGCATCAGAGTTATTTATAAGAATTTTTTGTATCACTGAGTAATGAAAATGTTATGTAGGTACATATTTCGAAAACGGTATTCTTATAAAAATCCTTCTTACTATCCTACTTCCTACTAATATTATGCATGCGAAAGTTTGTGAGGATAGACGTGGGTTGAATGAAGGGATGAAGTGAGTGATGGATAGACGGATGTTTGTTACTCTTTCATGACACAACGAATGAACTGATTTGGCTGTTTGGAATGGAGATAATACATAATTTGATTTTATAAAACAAAATATAAATTTGATATTACAAAATCAAAAACCCTTAATCTAATCGATCGATCTCGACATTGACTGATTTCGTTGATTTTTTTTTTGTTCGTCTCGGACTTGCAAGTTTCATCGCGCATTGGAAAAGTAAAAAAATCGCAAAAATCCACATTATATGTGGATTTTTGCGATTGTATACAATGCTTATTTTAAATGCAAAAGTATTTGTTTGTGTTTAAAGACCTGAAGATATTTGTATGATGAATAAAAAAAATATATTTATTTATTAATTGTCAAGGACCTCGAGATTGACATAGGCTACTTTTTATCCTGGGAAATCTATGAATTCCAGCGAGAGGAAGTCATCAGCTAGTTTTTAAATAAATTATTTCGGCCTATATTTGCCACTCGTTATCTATATAGGTATTTATGTAGTATATATACAAAATCTAAAATCTAAATAGAATTTGCCCGCGTGGATTTTAAAAATCCTGTAGAAACTTTCTGGTTTCCGGGAATAAAATAGTAGACAAGTCACACCCAAAAACCCTGTCACCACAATATCACCCTAAAACAGGGGTCCCACGACGCGTTGTACAGACTGGCTAGACGGCGCCCAGGCAGACGACGAGCCGTGGCAACGGTCGCGTCCGGTGCTGCACGTGGTGATCTGCTGTCGCCTATTGCTGTCCATCGGGAGTCGTAGTCGGTAAGATCAGAAGCGCGGGGCAGCGCCCTTTCATCTTAAGAGCGCTTTAATAGTAAATCTTTAGATGCAGATTTGAGTTTTACAGCAGTAGATCAAGTTTTAACTATCCGAAAAAAAATAGCCAAAAATTACATCATATTTCCTCACAGAAGACGCTCTTATTTTTTCCTGATTTCTGTCTGTAGTTGGTTCTATTCTAAAATAAATTAATAAAAAAAAAGTCAGGTCATTACTGACCTGACTTTTTTTTTTATTAATTTATCTTACTTATGAGATTTTATTGACTCACTCTTGCATCGGCCTTGTCGTACTTAATTGGAGAAAGGTAGATCCACTGCAGTTTACTTATCTCTGAATTTAAATAATTAAAAATGTGGTTTCCTCACCCAGTCACCCCATTAAAAAGAATATTATCATAAAAATATAAACTAGAAAAATTTCATCTATTCATCAAAACTGGCCCGGAATTAACTTATCTAGATTAGGTAATATTTTAGTTTTTGAAATAAGCCAAATATGTAATGTGCGATTAATTTCAAGTTAATAAAGTTGATTTAAAAATAGTTGATACCAGAGACTTTGTTCCTGGGCGAACTCTTTTTCCGAGATGAAAAGTAGCCGATGTCCGTCAAGCTAGGATACAAGCCATCTCTGTGTCAAGTATGCCAGGATACAAGCTATCTCTGTGCCATGTATGCAAGGATACAAGCTATCTCTGTGTCATGTATGCAAGGATACAAGCTATCTCTGTGTCATGTATACAAGGATACAAGCTATCTCTGTGTCATGTATGCAAGCATACAAGCTATCTCTGTGTCATGTATGCAAGGATACAAGTCTACCTCATGTATGCAAGGATACAAGTCACACCTACTAGAAATTATACAAAACAAACACACACAAATACAGCCGCAATATATTATTCTCCAACATCTACTGACAATGCAACTGCCGCAACTGACGACATATGAGTAAAGAACAATTGCATTTACATTTTAAAGTAAGTACATATTTATTTAATATAATAATGTATGAGAAAAACACCAAAAAGCCAGATTTAATTGTTAATTTAATTTGAGATAACTTGTTTTGAATGTCAGGTCAACTCTGAAATAATCCTTGGCACTAAGTTAAATTATGTATAAGAAAGACCTTTAAAAAATGTTAACAGAACAGAACAGTTCCATTAGCCTATGCATTTTTTTACGGATAATAAACATTCAAATCGTCTGCGACTTCTTTCGGCTTTTTGCCTGCGACTTTATCCGCGTGGTGGCGTGGACTAAAAAGTGTAGCTAGCTAAAAAGTTTGTCTTTAGAACAAACGCGGCATCATGTAGTGCAAATAAATCGCATCATCAAACTCATTACCAGGCAATCATAAAATGAGAGGTGCGGAGCAAAGGTCCAAGTCAAGGCGAGTGCCGATGGCCTCGTATCGAGTTTATGTTATAAAATGTTACACAACTTTTGCTTGTGCTTGGGCGCTAATTGATCAGCCTTCTGAGCTATGGAGGTGTACCTACTGACTAATACGTGAAACATTACACCTAAGGTTGCTAAAAACTTTACCAAACATTCGTCATTTATAGTCTTTGTTAGTGTAGTCACTTACCAAATAAAAACATTGATGTTAAAATTATTCTGACTCTAAAATTATTGTCACACGAATTTTGAGAATCTGTGGATCCAAAGTTCATGAACAGCCATCTCAAAATAATACAAGCTTTGTTAAAATGGATGTCAATAGTTTTTGTTCGCAAATACTTGACAGATTTAACAAGGAAATTAGAATTCGGGATTTTTTTAGTTAGCTCAGAGCTCTAAGGCCTAAAATCCAGGTACTGGTGCGCAAACTCTGCATCACTATGTGAAGGTCAACTTATAAATAAGTACTTAATTAAGATATTAGGTAACTAGGAGCCAACTATGTTATTGCAGCACGGTGATAATCACTAGGCGATTAAGATTTCGGTAAATCTGTGGATTTCGGTATCTCGGTTGGGGGAATCCGGGGTTCGCCATTCGAATCCGTATCCTCAACGTTGAGCGTCGTAACCCCTTTCCCTTATTCATATAATGGTAGGGGTTTTCTTGGAATAATAATGCGGTGGGTTGCTAAATCCTTCCACACACACATTATTTTAATTGCCTGACACACCGCTTTAAGGGCGTTTGTGCACTTATTCGAATTCGATTCGTATTGGTGAAAACTCGATTCGAAGTGGTCGCCATAAAGTAAAGATAGTAAGGATAAACTTTTTAATCTAAGTAAACTTTTACAAATTGCTTTTGAAGGCTCAGGTGCAACTACCACTGCTTCGAAATACCGTTCCAACCGAGAAAAACCAGCAAGAAACTTGACGAAATAAGTTAAGCCGTAAATATTGAATTCTAGTAGGTAGGTTAGACAAGGTAGTTAGTTAGATCGCGCTGTAGTTAAACTGTTAACTGTGATGCAATAGACTTTCACTGGACGTCGTCGGCCTGGTGCAGTTGTACGTAATGTTGGATAATGGACACCATAGCGTGTAAACAGTCTAGGTATTAGTACAGGTACCTTATTTGTTACACCATTTTCCGGGCATGATACGTCCATTGTTAAACTAAACTAGACTAGACGGCCGCGGCATATAAATGAAAATTCTTCTTAAGAAACCTATCTACTTCAAACGGCAATACGAAACGATGAAACCGATGCGCGACGTTAGCCCGACTTTAACATGCGAACTAAAATTATTTTAAACTTTGTAGTGGCGTTTAAAGCAGGTTTAGGCTAGTGGCATGATGTTTGAACTGTGGTTGTGACTTGTGCACACATAATATTGGTGGCCAGAAAATTCATCGGGCAAAGCCTGGTAAAGCAGACCCGTTTGACAATTATTGAGTTGCCCATACACTCTAGCTAGATACGCTGACGTTCTGTTGCCCTAGTGGCATGATGTTTGAACTGTGCTTGTGAGTTGTGACTTGTGTTGCGGGTCTGTTTGTGGCCAGAAAATTCATCGGGCAAAGCCTAGCTAGCAAACCCGTTTGACGACTGAGTTGCCCATACACTCTAGCTAGATACGCTGACGTTCTGTTGCCCTAGTGGCATGATGATTGAACTGTGGTTGTGACTTGTGTTTTGTGCCGTGCACACATAGATGGTAGTCGGCCGACCAAATTTCATTTCTAAATAAACAAATTATTATGTGAATTCAAATATGCATCTGAGGTTCAATCAATAAGATGTTGAAAATGAAAAAAAATTAAAACACTCCCGACATGCTACAACATCCTTTTCGTTAAAATAAAAATATTCAATCCGCCATTTTGTGGCGGCGGCCATCTTGGGCTTCTTTTCATCAAACATAGCCACTCCCGACTAATTCACCTTTCAAACAAGAAAAACAAAATCAAAATCGGTTCATCCGTTCGGCTGCTACGATGCCACAGACAGACAGACACACACACACACACGCACGCACGCACGCACGCACGCACGCACGCACGCACGCACGCACACACACACACACACACACACACACACACACTCGTCAAACTTATAACACCCCGTCATTTTTGCGTCGAGGGTTAAAAAGACAGACTGACGTCTGTGTGTTTGACACATTGCAGAGTCCGTCGATTTAACCCAAATCATCCATTTGACAGATAGACAGACAGAGTTATAACACTCCTCTTTTTCCATAGATGGTTAAAGTTATTTTTACACCTGTTAAGTATACGTCAATAGTAATAAAAAAATCAAAAGATGAAGATAAATAAACGCCGGCCTTGCGGAGGTAGGTAATTGCTCTAATGGTTCCGCGTTCACATAAATCATTGTAACTGTGAATATTCAGATACAAATCTTCTCTGCTATTATAGAATACCTAGTGTGTTTATTTAGTTATCTCACGCGTGGGCAATCGCGCATTTACTTTGATTTCATTAATCTTTTTAACTGGGAGCCATCAATCACCCTATCACACTAATATTATAAAAGGCGAAAGTTTGTATGTGTGTGCGTGCATGTTTGTTACTCTTTCTAAAAACTCTTGGACTGATTTGGCTGCAATTTGGAATGAAGATAGCTCATACCTTGGATGAACACAAAGGTTAAATTTTATCCCGGAAAATTAAAGAGTTCCCGCGGTAGTTAAAAAACCTTAATCGACGCAGACAAAGTCGCCGGAATCTAGTACCTTATAGACTGCTCACTGTGGGATTGTCTAGAAATAAAATCATCAGTGTGTCAATCGTAATATGTCTGATTGGCTGGCAGTTGGTAGTTGGTACTTTCTCACTAGTGGTTAAAATGCATTGATTGATACCTCCTAGCGCAGTGGTGAGCGCTGTGGTCTTATAACTGGGAGATCTCGGGTTCGATTCCCGGCGGGGGTAATTTGGGAATTTATAATTTCTGAATTGTCTCTGGTCTGATCTGGTAGAAGGCTTTGTCTCTGGTCTGATCTGGTGGAAGGCTTTTGACAGCAAGATCGTCATAAATTCAGCCAATCACACTACGTCACGTTGGCCCACTGGATTTTAACTACAGGGTACAACTGAACTATAACTATACTGCTATAAACACAAACATACAGAACATCTCAATACAGAAACAGCTTCGTATTGGCACATGGAATGTTAATGGTTTACTACAAACCGGCAAAATGAGCATAGTGGAAAATGAAATGAACACTCATAATTTGGCAATACTAGGCATATGCGAAACACACATGCGAGGACAAGGGCATATCAGAACCATAGAGGGGAGCACATTATACTTCTCTGGCTGTGACGACTCGAGCAGGAATGGGGTAGGAATTCTTCTGTCATCTCGGGTGACAAAATATGTTCGTGGATACAATCCCATATCAGACCGCGTTATGTTATTAAAACTCAATACTAGACCTTGCACACTTAACATCGTACAAGTGTATGCTCCCACAGCTCAGTCAACAGAGGATGATATAAATAGTTTCTATAGTACTCTCGAGAAAACTCTCGGCAGCATACCTAGCCGGGAAATCACACTGATCCTTGGAGACTGGAATGCAAAAGTTGGAAATACCACTGAAGATGAGCACATCCGTAATGTGGTTGGTAAACATGGACTAGGTATCAGGAATGAACGCGGGGACATGCTTATTAGTTTCTGTCTAGAAAAGAAGCTGACAATCATGAACACCTGTTTCCAACATCATCCCCGTCGACTCTATACTTGGAGATCTCCTGGGGACAGATATCGAAATCAAATCGATTATATAATAATAAATAATCGTTGGAGATCCTCCATAACAAATACTAAGACCTATCCTGGAGCCGACTGTGGATCCGACCACGTACTACTTGTCGCGGATTTCACACTCCGCCTAAAAGCGCCCAGTAAAGGACCGAGATACGTAGCACCAAAGCTAAGTCCTGCAGAATCTTCTACCTTCAGGAAAATTGTTGATCAGAAACTCAATGACAACCTCCCACCTGACCCACACTCTGCCAATTCTCTTTGGGAACATTTAAAAACCCAAATTGTAGACGCTTTGGATAAAACAACCAAAGATTGGAAATCCGACTCAAAGCGCAACACGTGGCTTACTCAAGAGACATGGGCTCTTATCAAAGAGAGGAAAGAAGTTAAAACCCAAGGACTGAGAAAGCCGGAGGCGTTGAAGAAATACTCGAGTCTCAATAGGGAAATCCAAAGTAGTTGCCGCAGGGATATGAATAACTTCATTGAGGATATTTGTTGCAATATCGAAAAACATGCGAATAAGCTACATACAGCAGATCTTTTCAAAAAGGTTAAATTATTGACCAAAAAATTCAAGGCCAAAAACTGGGTAGTGGAAGATGAGCTCGACAACCCAGTGTTTGAGTTAGACTTGATTGCAGACAGATGGCGACGCTATTGTGAACAACTATACAAAAGTGCCTCAACGCATGAGCCCAATACAATATCATGGAGTGATCTTGAGACAGAACCACCAATACTACGATCCGAGGTCACAACTGCCTTAAGGATACTCAAGAGCAGGAAAGCTCCAGGGCCTGATGCAATTACTGCGGAAACGCTAAGACTTATAGGCGATAGAGGGATTGACATCCTACAGGAAATCTGCAACCGTATCTGGTACTCTGGGGAATGGCCCACAGACTGGACAAACTCAGTCATATTACCTCTCCATAAAAAGGGATCCACAAAGAAATGTGACAACTACCGGACATTGGCTTTAATCTCCCATGCAAGTAAAGTCATGCTTCACATCATTAACAACCGTCTTCGCCACTTTTTGGACTGGCAAATACCAGAAGAACAAGCAGGCTTTGTCAAAGGTAGGGGCACCCGCGAACAAATACTTAACATCAGACAGATTATAGAGAAAAGTTATGAATTTGACAATCCTGTCATCATTTGCTTCGTAGACTACAGTAAAGCTTTTGACTGTGTCGAGTGGACCTGTTTATGGAAGGTACTCGCAGAACTGGGCGTACCTAAGCATCTTGTGGTACTCTTACAAACCCTATACAACAACAGTCAAGGTTCCATTAGAATAGAAAAGACCCTGTCAAACCCATTTCACTTTCAAAAAGGGGTGCGTCAAGGATGCATTTTGTCACCCATACTCTTTAATGTTTATGGAGAATATATAATCCGTCGCACTTGCGAATCTTGGGATGGAGGCATAAATATTGGTGGCACCAAAATTACCAACTTGCGGTACGCTGATGACACTACACTCTTGGCATCTAATGAAGCAGAAATGGTGACCCTCCTTAGCAAACTGGAAAATGCAAGCAAGGAACTCGGTCTTTCTATCAATCCCTCTAAATCTAAGATCATGATTGTGGATCGAAGTGGCAAATTAAGCCTCACGGGGGCGCTGAAGCTGGAAATGGTGGACAGTTTTACATATCTAGGCTCCTGTATTACCAACAATGGATCTTGTGAACCAGAAGTACGCAGACGAATTGGTATGGCAAAGAACGCCATGTCTCAGCTATCGAAGATCTGGAATAGCAGAAGCATATCAATACGCACCAAGCAAAGACTTGTAAACACTCTGGTATTCTCCATATTTTTATACGGTTCTGAAACCTGGACTCTTCGTGCTGCAGATCGCAAACGCATTGATGCTTTTGAGATGTGGTGCTGGAGGAAGATGCTGAAGATACCCTGGACTGCATTTAAGACCAACGCATCTATTCTGAAAGGGCTAAAAATAACTACCAGGCTGTCAACCATATGCCTCAAGCGCACCTTGGAGTACTTCGGACACATTGCCCGCCGTAGCCCTGGAAATCTTGAAAAGTTACTGGTAACGGGCAAGGTAGAAGGAAAAAGGCCAAGAGGACGTAGCCCTATGCGTTGGTCTGACCAGATCAGCACTGCACTCGGAACATCTTTCCACGCCGCTCTACATAACGCGGAAAATAGGACGAAGTGGAAGAACATCGTGTGGGAGAAGGTGATCCGTGCCAAGGATCGCGACCCTCAGTAATGAGGATGACGATGCGAGGAGGACAACTGAACTGAGGGGATATAGGAACTGTGATTATGATATTGTAGGAATCAGCCAACCCAGCAATTTTGATGCAGAGTACTGCGAACTTAAAAAGAAACGACGAAACCGATCCGCGACGACGCTTGGCCAATTTCAAATTTTAAAATGAGTATACAAACAAAAATTATTTTTATACTTTCTGGCGCGGGGTGAGTTTGGTTTTCTGCCTGTTTTCTATTTCATGGTTTCTGAAAATAATAATTATCATGTTATGGATAAGAGCAGGTCAACTATGAACTAATAGGTACGACTAATATTACCATTAGCATCAAAAAAACTAGCTAAGCTGCCGCCAATACTAGTAAACTAAAATTCTAGAAAAATAAAAAATGTAATTACGTTTTCAAAGCTGTTTTATTTAACTTTGTAAAGACCTTCAGACCAGGTAACCACTGAGCACCTATTGACCCTATAAAGTAAGCGACTGCTCAAATACCTTACTGCTATAAACTAGTTATAAATAAACGTGACATATGGCACTAAAAACCTCTCGAGTCTTAGATACCTACGTGATTGATGTTATGTTATGTCAGAACTATTGCATGTCTGAAAAGAAGAATCCTTAAGTAAAGACTTACTGACATTAGGACTAAAGATGCATGAATTTTTTATAAGATCACCAAAACTAATGATTAATGATGATGATGACATGAGGCTGGAAGTTACTTCCTCCTCCATAAGCTATCTTCCATTAGTGTGACGATGTGTGGAAGTATGACTGACTATAGTTTTAAATATACTTTCGCAATAGTGCTGCTGCCAAAACTTTAGCACTAGGAGTTCAGCATAAAAAGATCGGTGGCAAAAGGTCCAATGAACACCGCACGATTGGCCTTATCAAACATAGTGTCGATGTTGCGTAGTGTGTTATTAATTATTATCTTTGTAGGCCAGTAGCAACCGTATAGCTATACCTACCTACGTGCTGATAACAAATATTTAAATGCAATTTTTTTATTGACAGTGATTTATTTTTACTGACACATTGGCACTGAATGCGGAAGATAACATAGTAAAGAAGAACTTACGGCCATATAACAAATATTTAAATGCAATGACACTGATTTAGTTTTAGTGACACATTGACACCAAATGCAAAGGATAACATAGAAAAGAAGACTCCATTTATCATGCAGAGTAAAGTATCGTACTGGAACGATGAGTGGTACACTCTTGCCGGTAGTGTAGCAATTTGTCACGACCGAACTTTGCTAAGCCGTAGAACAGGGGCATAGTCCGCTTAATTATTGATTTTATTTATCATTCGGTAGGTTGGTAAAGGCACGTTTACGACTAGACTCAACTTTGCTATTTAATTCGAGAAAGGAGATTTTGATAGAAAATCTGTGTTTTCTATAATAAATAATTATAGGTATTTTTCACATAGATACTTAAATGTAAATAATATGGTAGCGCAGTATTGGCAGACCCCCTACTAGGTGGACGTATGACATCAAACGAGTCGCAGGGAGCCGCTGGATTCAGGCGTCGCAAGACTGAAGCCTGTGGAGTGTGGAGGTCATGCAAGAGACTTATGACCTGCAGTGGACGTCTATAAGTTGATAAAGAAGAAGAAGAGAAATAATATGGAAGCTTTAACAAGAATGAAAGTGAAAAACAGAATGCAAACGAATCACAACGGTGTTTGATTTTGTGAAAAGCGTCGTGTTTTTTATGCGTTTCCACGTCCCAATTCTCTCACATGCAATGTCATAACTTGCCGCAAATGGATCTCGGTTTATTTAACCGATATTTTCTATTCTATGTTATACAACACATTTGTTTATTGAAAACCCAAAAACAACTCAATTTGAATAGTAGATACAGTGGTAGATGCACATGACAATTTAAAAGCAATTTATAAAAGTTTACGTTATTAAAATCTCGTCCTACAGTTAGACATATTCTATAGAAAAACCTAGGTGCATGATGATGCATTTAGGTAGGTATTCCATTAGTTGTGAAGTAGTTATGAAGCACCTAGTTCAATATTAAGTAGCTGTATATTATGTAGTTGTTATTTTATTATTGATTGGTGTCAATTAACATTTTCAAGATTCTAGACTTAACAGGAAACAGCCACAACATTTAAACACGAGTATGTTCGTGTATTAGTTTTTAAGTTCATTATAATATGGTTAAATTTTGTAGGTTAATTATTAATTAACTTATTCTGCTTCGAAAAATCCGATAAATCCGAGGTTGAGACTGCAAAAAGGGAAGAGAAAAGGTAAATTGGATTTCTATCTAAAATTTTTTTTTTAACATGGAAACAAAGTAGACGCGGCAGCAAACGCAAGCAATTGCTAGTAATAAATAAATAATCTTAATTATAATGTTCACTGCGTATTATCTACGCTGGAGTCAATGAGTTCGATGTTTCATCAATCAGTGCTAAGTGTTTGTTTGTGTGACACATTTAGGAACGAACGCATCTTTTTCTTTAAGAAAATCTTTGTTTTACTCGTAGTCTGTGATACACCTTATAATATTTCCGCAAGATTAGTTTAAAAAAAAACTGCAATTAAAAAAATTGTGTTAGTCTTTGTTAATTATTGTAATAGTTTGGTGCTTGTTTTTTTTACAATTGACTGCGGAAAGCGATGACATGATGATTTTTAGTCCTGTTTTAGTTTAGTTTCTATTGTTTTGAGATGAACGTTTTCTATTGTGTAAAAGCGTGTGTCATAGGTTCCTGTAGTAAAGGCGATTCGAAAGGGTGATAGGGATTGTTATACAGACCAATAGGTAGTTACATTTCTATGCAATAGTCAGGAACTATGGCAAACAGAAAGATCTTAAAAGCAGTTAGCGTTTAAGTGTGGACTAGAAATGTGAATTTTGCAAATGCTCTGGAATATCGTTATAATATGAGGTAAGCAAAAAATTTCTATTTGACTTTTTAAATTTACCTACATTTCTAATTAAGATAAGATGATAATTATGATGATACCTAATCTCCTTAAAATTGAATTTCATTTCAGTCAACAAGTATTTAGCACGTTACGTATTAGCATATCTATCAGTTGATGTAACTGTCAATTTAATTTCAATATTTTTGAAGTGCAATTTTCTAGGAACCTGTGCTAGAACTAAGTCTATGGGTTAATGGGGTTAATGTAGATTTTTCAGAAGTTTTCATACAAACATGCAATTTCTTGTCGCCACTAAATTGCTTGTGTGAGACTACTAGGTCACACGCGCTTAACAAATACATTGTTTTTATATTAAAATAAATAAATAATAATAAAATGCTTGGATGGTCTCAAAAGCATTAAGAAACTTACCAATACTTAGAATAATAAAAATATCCAATACGGAACAACTTTTCATATTTTTTTTCCAGGCAGATTGATTGCCATTGGAATGTGCTCTGCCTCTATGGTTCAATATTATTATGAATGTATACGAAATCCGTAGGTTCGATTCCTGGACGTGGTACGAGACAGTCTTATTGGTTAGGTACAGTCAAGACTTTTTAATGTTAGTCTGTCTGCATTCTTCAAAAGCAAATTAATTACTAATTTACTATAATATAGTTACTATTTCTTTGGATTTGATACAGTTCTATTACGTTTCTCTCCTTTTGAGGAAGGCAAGAATGTCGCCATTTCAAGAAATAGCTTTCAAGGCAGAGTTGGACCGGCATCTCGATCCCGAGTGCGAGTACCAAGCTAGCATACTGTGCGAAGAGCACCCCGACACCCGGGCCAGCAGTCTAGAGAAACTGAGGAACATGATCTATGGTAAAAGAAGAATACCTACCAAATTAGGGTAATGGGCATTAAGTATACTTATATGCAAATTTAAGCATAGTTGTAAGTTATCAATAACATCAAAATAACATGCAGTAGGTAGCGTATTTCTTTTTGATGCTTAAAATCGACTGCACGATGCGATGGTAACATCCCAAGATGATTTAAAGTGAACTTAAAACTCTTTGAAGTTTATTTTAGTGACCGCATTATGCCATCAGTTAAATCATAATTTATCATTAATTAAGTATAATACCTATACCTTCAGAACTACTTCAACTAATTACCGATTCTACATTAATCAAAATATCGGTCAAAATACCTTCAAGATATGAAATCTCAATACCGGTCTCAATGTTATAGATAGGTACTTGAGAGGTTTAAATGACTATGAATAATGTTTTTTTAGACCGAGACGAATGCGTTCCGCCGCGTATGGATGACGCGTTCTTGCTACGTTTCCTGCGCGCGCGGCGTTTCATTCCGGCACGAGCACATCGCTTGGTAAGTTCTTGTTCCCTAGTATATATGACTCAGTTGGTTAATCTTAGGCTAATTCATTTTTAATCATTAAGGCACGCACGCATCTTCTCAGGGACACATTCCCGCTAGATGGCGCTGTTAGGGCGTTTGACAGTTTTTTAATATTTTCGCAAAGTTGCTATGCATAGATTTTAAAAATATTAACATTGCGAACCTATAGCAATGCCTATTATTTTATCACATCATTAGTTTACTTTAAAACGGAGCCATTTAGTCAAATAGGTAAATAAATAATCTAAAGCTGTCATGTCGATTACTGTAGAGACCCAACGTTGGTTATATACTCAAAGGACGCAACACCTACGCACACACTGACATCTTAATTGTTATCCAAGTTCAGCTGTGGTACTAACATAAATCAAGTTGTAATGGGTACCGAGTAAGTACGATACTCCTATTTGTATGAATGACAGACACTTCAGCCCCGCCGATAGTCGCTAACTAGTAATTAACTAATTCTTATTAGTAGAAGCATCGTCACACAGATAACAGGAATCTCTCTCTGTCTCCAATTAGAAGCTCTAAAGGTTTACTTTTCAGAATGTTTCAGATGGAAAAAATTATACATTCTTCAATTTAGTTTTTATTAAATAGCGAATAGTATATTTACTACTACTTATATTTAATATGTTAAATAAAAAAAAGAAACAACCGAAAAAGCGGATAAAAGCAGTGAGAATTCATCGGGAAAAGCAAATCCGTCTGACGAGTGACGACTGAGTGAGTTGCCCATACACTTTAGCTAGATACGCTGATGTTCTATTGCCCTAGTGGTGTGATGTTTGAACTGTAGTTGTGACTTGTATGTTTTGCCGTGCACACATATTGGTGGCCAGAAAATTCATTGAACAAAAGCAACCTTTGACGACTGAGTTGCCCATACACTCCTACTACATACGCTAACGTTCTGTTGCCCTAGTGGCATGATGTTTGAACTGCGGTTGTGACTTGTGTTGCGTGCCGTGCACACATCGCTCATTTGCGACAAGGTTGACATAACTCAAAATTCACCAATTTTATGTCGAAAATTTATACTTTTTGCTATAAAAACAACATTACGCTAAGCACAAAAAAATAAGAGCGAGAGAGATTGTGACTTAATGCTCTGTCGCTTTGTTGGCCGCTGTGTTGTTTCGAGACCGCAGCAGCCACAAAATTATGTCACTCTTGTCGCAAATGAGCGACATATTGTTGGCCTGTTTGTGGCCAGAAAATTCATCGGGCAAAGCCTAGCAAACCCGTTTGACGACTGAGTTGCCCATACACTCTAGCTAGATACGCTGACGTTCTGTTGCCCTAGTGGCATGATGTTTGAACTGTGGTTGTGACTTGTGTTTTGTGCCGAGCACACAAACTGGTTGGTGGCCAGGCTATTTCTAAATAAATAATTATTATGTGAATTCAAATATACCATCACTGCGTCTGATGAATCAAAATTTTAAGATGTTGAAAATGAAAAAAACTAATTCTACAAAAAGTGCTTGAGCCTCGGACCCGGGCTCCTCGGTCCCAACTCCCAAGTTCTCCATACCCAAAGGCACAAATAAGAAACTACTATCGAGATTTTCATATTTGCGCTTCTCTGTTCGGCGCTAGTAGCTGCTGCACTCACCATAGAGGAGATCGCCTGAATGCAGCTACGCACAAGTCGCATCCCAAACAAGCGGCTCTCCTAACCTCCTAAGAAAAAGGTCTCTTGCCATCACTACATGCCGAACCTAGGTTCTAATCTTATTTTTTGTGATCGAAGGTTCTAATATAGCTGGTAGGTACGTCGTGAGCTGGCACGAGATCTACGGATGACGTCGTGCATCGCTGAGGGCACTTGAGGTTTTTTTTTTCACAAAAATGTCATCCTATTATCATGTACCATTTAGGAACTAGATGGCGTTAGTAGCCAACAAAATGTGTCCGTAAGATTTAAGTTATGTAGTACGTTAATATTATGTACTTTGTATTTCCATGCGATGATTTTTAAATTCAGATTCTATAATATTCACAAATTCATTTTGAAATCTTTCAGATGGTACGTTACTGTACTTTCCGAGAAGAGAACCCTCACCTTTGGCGCGATGTGTGCTGGTATGGCCTGAGCAGACTTGGCAATGTTTTTGAAGGTGTTCTATTTGATAGACCTGATGTTGGAAGACTCATTATTTGCCGTATAGGTAAGAAAAAGTTGACAAATCTATTTAATTAATAGAAGTTCAAGTATCTTTAATATTTGTATTTTATTGAATAGTATTTACAATGAAGGAATATTTGGAATGCTTTCAAACCAGACTTGTTTTATTATAGACCTTTGAGTATAAGAAAATTTAATATAACTTTTTTTTTTAAATTTAAGTGGACTTATTAAGTTATATTTAATTAATTTATATTTTAACTTGGTTCGATCGAGTTTCTACTATTAGGCGCGAGTTTTCACCTACAGGCTATTTTAATTTTTCAAATGTAAACTAGATGTCGCTGTAGCGTAAAAACACAAGGTATCGTTTAGTCGGCGTTGTAAGTACATAATATCAGCTTTTCCTTTGTAAGGCACTCTGGTTTCCCTTCAAAACGCATAAATCTTTCGCCTTTTACTAAAGATTTCCGTGGAGGGGAACACTCAAATGAGTCTTATCAATTTTTGATGCCCTACGAACGTAGGGCTTATTAATAATAATTAATAATTAATTATATCATCCATCGCTAAGTAGTAACAATAATACAACTACATATTCCAATCCAATTTCCAACTACATAACGTTTCATCCTTCATGAGATACCCACCTGTGACCTGACAGATGGATGGATAGTGGAAGCTTAGTGGTAATAGGGTGGGTCCCGTTAGCACCATTTGGATAGTCTTAGGCTTTATAACATAAAATAAAAATACATGACATAACAATTTTTCACTTTTTTGCATGTATTTGAAATCCTAGGGTTACTCATAGTGAATTTTTACCTTATAGGTTTATGGGATCCAGATTACATCCCCGTGGAAGATCTAGTCCGCGGTTGCCTTATCTTCCTCGAAGTTGGCATCATGCAGCCTAAGCTCCAGGTGCTAGGGGGCACTGCATTATTGGATTGTGAGGGCATCACGTTGAAACACATGCGACAGCTAACACCATCTGTTGTCATGCAAATCATCAACGTCATGGGGGTATATTATCTTAATTTAACTTTACGTTGAAAGCAGTGATAGCCTTTTTTTGTTTTGGCAGGGGGGATACTTATGTGTATCGATATCTCCATGATTTCTAAACCGATTTGCGTGAAACTTTTTTAATCGATACAAAAACTTTGCGATTAGCTCCCATAAAAGCTTCGTATTCCAATTTCTCAATCCTGATGCTGTAGGGGTAGGTCCTGGTCCCCTAAATTGTGGGGATTTACGAACTGTCGATTATGAATAATTATTGTAGGTATACCAAGTAAAGACTACATCGTTGAATTCCAGGACCCAACTCCTCAATCCTGATGCTGCAAGGTTCTGCCCACCTAAACTTCAGGGATTTAGAGTCGATTGTGAATTGAAGAAGCCGACGAAGTCAAGGGCGTCCGCTAGTTTTAAATAAAGCCCATAAAGTTTGGGACAGCTGAAAACTCTGTTTGTAAACGACTTATAAGAAACGAAAACTAGCTGATGCCCGTGATTTCGTCCGCGTGATGCAATATGCAATATTATACCTGGATAGGTTCACAATTTACACTTATTAACGTTCCAGTTCGCTTTTCCGATTCACCAGCGCGGCATGCACATCATAAATTGCTCACGACTCTTCGAGAAGCTGTTCTCCGTGTTCAAGCGGTTCGCGCCAACGGACGAGCTGTGGGAGAGGGTTTACTTCCATGGCTATAAATCCACGTCTTTGCACAGGTATGCGAGAATCGAACTCTAATTTATGATTACCTAGTACAAGAATAATTTTTCGAGTAGTGAAAATTCCGTAAAAGATAAAAGAGAACCAAACCTGCACAACCAATCAAAATTTCTTTCTCTTATTTACCAGGTTCATAGATCCAGAATGCCTTCCAAAGCGTTACGGTGGGTTCCGGGAACCCGTCTCCCTTAGAGACTGGCTTACTAAGATCAAACAATACAAAAACAAGCAGTTCGATGAAGACATGAAAAGCTTAGGCTATGCTGTAGACTGAAATTCTCCAAGAATAGGATACAAGTGTAAATTTAAAATTTAAAATACCCCCGACACAACATCCGAATGGCTAGTCAGTAATCGTTAAAATAAAAATATGTAATTCGCCATTTTGTGGTGGCGGCCATCTTGGTCCAATTTTCATTAAACATAGCTAAGAAACACTACTAATAAATAAAAAGAAATTCTGTTGGGAAGAGCCAGCAAGAAACTCAGCAGTTGATATTTTTCAGAACAAAAGTGTTACAATGATATGTAGCTGATCTATCTTGTGGACAGCTGAAAGTAAACAGATTCCAAGCAACTTAAGAAATTCGCTAAATGTATAATAACCTCTACTTATTAAATGTGCCTTTAAATACACTGTTTAAAGTTTAAACAGTGTTTGAGTTCCCTTGTCGTCCTCTTAGCCAATATATCGGCCAACATCGTTTCTTGAACTGGTTTCCATAATGACAAAGCGCATTATGCAAGTAATCTGTATCGATTGATCTCGACCGGTTGCATTCAGCGTAATGGCTCGATCGTGATGTAATGTTTATAGTGTTAAATATAATGTGATCGCTTCTTATTTGACGATCTCCCTGGCGCAGTGGTGAGCACTGGGTCATATAAATAATAGGTCTTGGGTTCGATTCCCGGCGGGGGCAATTTGGAAATTTATACTTTCTGAATTGTCTCTTCTCTTCGGTCTGGTCTGGTGGGAGGCTTTGGCCGTGGCTAGTTACCATCCTACCATCAAAGACGTGCGTGCCGCCAAGCGATATAGCGTTCAGGCACGATGGCGTGTAGAAACCGATTAGGACTATGGGTTGAATGCACACTGCCATAACCCTTCCAAGTTAGCCCGTTACCATCTTAGTCTGCAACGTCACTTGAGGTGCAACGTCAGGTGAGATCGCAGTCAAGGACTATCTTGTCATCAAATAAAATTTTTGAAAATCAAATCTTTATGGCGTCACGACTCGGTGGCTTCTTCACCGCCTATTGCCACTTAAACTTTGCGGCTCAATAAGCTGTATCGGTAACTCTGGTTATCCTCGGGATCTTCTTATTTCTTACACTATTTATATAATCAAGAAATTAAACTTTTAAGCATTTGCATTTAATAAAAATTTCATAATTATCATGAAAATGTTACATGTACTTATTATGCTCAAAGGTTAAGGTAATTATTAAGTGGGACACTTTTTCTTGACGCCAGATGATAAAAGTTTGTTTCTCCATAGACGTATTACAATGTAGACTTAAATCGCATTAAGTTTAGCGAAATGCCCACTTCAATGGAGATGAAGAGTTGAAGTAGGCAGGTATAGTGAAGTGGAATGAGTGAAACCCATAGTATTTACATGAGGAGGCGCAAGATCAAGGCAGACACCACAACCTGTTTTGGGTTATTGTACAGAGTAATACATTACAGACTTTTTTTTATTTAAGATGGGTTAAAGAACCAGCAAACTGGCTTAAAATATGCTGAAATATTCTGAAAATCAACCACTGTTACGAGTAAAATATTTCAACCACAGAAATGTTATTTCTGATGTGATTACAGTTTCGTATCGATTGTATCCATGTGTAATAATTCTATTATCTTGTTCTAATAAATCTACCTCTATAGTCTGATTTTTAATTCGGTGGAATTCTGACAGCTGTCATTTTGTAAATAGAGCGAGTTATTTGTATGAAAAACAGTATTACCACCTTTAGTTCAATTTTACCCCAAACTATCTGTCAGGCATTTGTCATATTATATCTATGTGCGGCAATTGATTTTTATTTTTATAAGTTTTTTATTATCTTTTTTGTGGGATTTTTTTAATCTCTGGTAACATTAAGATACGTCAGAATTCCACGCAATTAAAAATCAGACTATAGTCGTTACGTTACCTCCTCTAAATCTAGCATTAGTAGCATACTCTGGGGTGCCCTACTTAGTGCTTATATAAATTAAGTGCACTTTTAATTTTACAGAAAACAGTAAAAATAACATGAAGTAGGTACCGCCTTGAGTTGTGCTTTTAAAGTGAACTAACGTTTCAACGTTTCTGCAATTTGTAATATGTGATAATTTTGTATACTGTGTTACTGTAACGTTAACGTGTAAGGTGCTGGACTATAAAAATTATATTTACCATTTTATGTACACACTAGTGATGTAACGCATATTCGCATTCATATATTTTTTCACTACACTACATAATATTACACTTTCGCATTCGCACGAAACTTGCTAATGTTTGGCGAATGTATTTGACGAACAATATATTTTTTTATTACTAGATTTTTTTACAAATATATTATATGAAATGCAAATAAAGAATTGTTTATATATTATTGTATTGTATTAGAACGATTTAAAATAACATTAGGTATATTTAATTTAATATACTTAATAATTACTTAATAGTTACTTAATACATAAATACAATGTGAAAGACGTTAGTAAATGATGAGAAAATTAAGTAGGTAAGCATTCATATACTAAGCTACAGTTCTCCCAATGTTATGCAAAATAGAAACAACGAAGAAGAAATCTTGTTAACATAATAGCTACGCAGATAATTGCGAGAAAACCTCTCTATTTTATTTTACACTGCGTTCGTCGAAGTTGCTACTTAAACTTTTAAACGGCAATCGACCTCTCACAAGTGTGGCCGCGTGCGTGTGTATACCCCTTATTTACCTCCGTGTTAACTTAAAGTTAACTTAAAACTCTTACAAACTTAAAAACTAGATTTTTTAAAACACACTTGACGATGAAACGCGTTTCAAAGTTGATTTTACGCATAAATTGATTAGTAATCGCTTTAAACAATCGGAAAAAACCCCGTGTAATCAAAAATATTATTCAACTTAGTTCTAGTTTGTTTTTAAGTTTATAGTTGAAAACACTCTGAGTGTTAGTAGACGTATTTTTAAGTAAGTAATATTTGTTTTTTTAATAATCGTTATTAATATGTCAATGAAATCTGCCGTGGTTTGGAATAATTAAAAAGCTAACCTATGTTTTGGTATTTTGTATGAGCGTATCTCGTAATCTTCTGTGTAGAAAAAATACATAAAAAATGCACGAGAAACGTATGAAACTAATAACTTAAAATAAAATTGGTACCTTTATACTTCATTAGGTACTTCGCATCTGAAAATCGAATTCATTTAAAAAATGTTCAGGCTTATTCGAAAGTAAAATAGTAAGATGCTCTCCTAAATATTCCATTTGCAAATAGGTAAGTATTACCTATTTATGAATAGAAAATTTTGGAGTGAAGGTGAACGCCCGGCTTTTCGATAAAGGCCGTAACCCAATGATAACTTAAAAATGTCTTAATAGAATAGATTGTGTACTCAATAAGGTTTCAAAATCGATACTAAAAATGTATCTGTAGAAAGTGTGTGGAAAAAACAATGTGATTGGTGACAAAGCAAAAATTTCTAATGGTGGTGACTATTCAGAGATCGCGAGCAAAATATATAGGTAAGTACACTGAGAAAAATTTCCTGGACCGCCATACTTATTTTACGTAGCAAAACAGGATACTATTACGTTTGTAGCCGGCACCATGTTGCTTACGTAGCTTTCATTAAGTAGTCGGCATACTTATATCGAGCTACGTAATTTGCCTGATTCGGTACATGTTGATTACGTAGCTTTGATTAAGTAGCCGGCATACTTACATCGAGCTACGTAATTTGCTTGACTCGGTACATGTTGATTACGTAGCTTTCATTAAGTAGCCGGCATACTTACATCGAGCTACGTAATTTACCTGACTCGGTACATGTTGATTACGTAGCTTCAATTAAGTAGCGGAAATACTTACATAGAGCTACGTAATTTACCTGAGTTTACTACGTACATAAGTAGCTATCAGGCTTTTAAAGCATTGTGCATCTTACGTACGTAGATATGTTGCACAGGTAGCGTACTGGCTCGGGTATCGTAAAAGCATTGTGCATCCTACGTACGTAAGTATGGTGCACACGTAGCGTACCAGCTCAGATCTAGTAAATGCATGGTGTATCTTACGTACGTAAGTATGTTACACAGGTAGCGTACTGTCTCGGATCTCGTAAAAGCATTGTGCATCCTACGTACGTAAATATGGTGCACACGTAGCGTACCAGCTCAGATCTAGTAAAAGCATGGTGTATCTTACGTACGTAAGTATGTTACACAGGTAGCGTACTGGCTCGGGTATCGTAAAAGCATTGTGCATCCTACGTACGTAAGTATGGTGCACACGTAGCGTACCAGCTCGGATCTGGTAAAAGCATGGTGTATCTTACGTACGTAGGTATGTTGCACAGGTAGCGTACTGGCTCGGGTCTCGTAAAAGCATTGTGCATCCTACGTACGTAAATATGGTGCACACGTAGCGTACGAGCTCAGATCTAGTAAAAGCATGGTGTATCTTACGTACGTAAGTATGTTACACAGGTAGCGTACTGGCTTGGGTCTCGTAAAAGCATTGTGCATCCTACGTACGTAAATATGATGCACACGTAGCGTACGAGCTCAGATCTAGTAGAAGCATGGTGTATCTTACGTACGTAAGTATGTTACACAGGTAGCGTACTGGCTCGGGTATCGTAAAAGCATTGTGCATCCTACGTACGTAAGTATGGTGCACACGTAGCGTACCAGCTCGGATCTGGTAAAAGCATGGTGTATCTTACGTACGTAGGTATGTTGCACAGGTAGCGTACTGGCTCGGGTCTCGTAAAAGCATTGTGCATCCTACGTACGTAAATATGGTGCACACGTAGCGTACGAGCTCAGATCTAGTAAAAGCATGGTGTATCTTACGTACGTAAGTATGTTACACAGGTAGCGTACTGGCTCGGGTCTCGTAAAAGCATTGTGCATCCTACGTACGTAAATATGATGCACACGTAGCGTACGAGCTCAGATCTAGTAGAAGCATGGTGTATCTTACGTACGTAAGTATGTTACACAGGTAGCGTACTGGCTCGGGTATCGTAAAAGCATTGTGCATCCTACGTACGTAAGTATGGTGCACACGTAGCGTACCAGCTCGGATCTAGTAAAAGCATGGTGTATCTTACGTACGTAGGTATGTTGCACAGGTAGCGTACTGGCTCGGGTTTAGTAAAATCATGGCAATTATTCTTGCACTGTCACTGTAGTGCACCGTGATCTTATCTATCTGAATAGATGACGGTGCACAACAGTGATAGTGCAAGAATTTTCCATGTTTTACTAGACCCGAGCCAGAACAGTACCAGTGCAACATACCTACGTACGTAAAATACACCATGTTTTTACTAAACCCAGCCAGTACGCTACCTGTGCAACATAATATCTACATATTATGTGAAGCTGTCAGCAGCTTCTGTAGGATAGATACATCATTCTTTACTATCCATATCAATACAGAATTAGAATAAATGTACAACAAACGTTCACATGTGTAGGACGCAAAGTACTTATACTACTACAAAATAGCTTACAAGTATCAATAATGTTTATAATAGAACCGAGCCAATACGCTACGTGTGCAACAGCTGTTAAATAGGGAGAGCTCTCAGCTCTCTCTATTTAACAGAATTCACCATAAATAGTTTACAAGACCTGAACTGTACAGTATGTATATATTATGTTATTTATGTTAATACATGTCTACTCGTACTCAATAAAACTCTCATTAACTTTATTAATGGTTTTATTTATTAGTAATCTTAATCTAAAACCACCAACGAGATGTTACATAAAAGTTACATGATAAAAATTCAGATTTATCTATCTATGTAAATTATCACATTGTTATTAATCTTAATCTAAACACCTACGAGATGTTACATAAGAAGTCATATTACATACAGTGTGGAAGTGATTCACTTCCATAAAGCTTTTCTAAGGGCCGAAATTAATAAGGTATCAATTTACGATTTGCCCTATTAGAGATACTAATTTGACATAAACTCCACACTAGCTACGTCATAACTAGTAGGGCAAATCGTGGATAGATAGCTTATTAATTTCGGCCGTAGTAATCTAATCACGACACCAATGAGATGCAACATAAAAAGCCATGTTAGGCAAATTGTTTATGCTCTAAGGCACTGAGATGCAAAAATATATACAGGGTGTCCCACGGCTATGCCACATGGAGGGGAAGTACCTTAAATATTGTAGATGGAACATTTTACTGAAAGAAGACTTCATTTTAATTTAAAAAACAATTTAAACTGCATTCAAAGATTTTTAAATAATTGCCTGGTTGAACCGGGACTCGAACCCGCTATACGAGAAAAAAAATTAACCTGTATCTTTATCATACCGATCGGAAGGCTTCATTACAAGGATTATTTTTTGTTAAATAACATAGCATGAGAAATAAAAGGAAGACCATGAATTTTAGCCTTTGATGTAAAATTTTGTTCAGAAAAATTTTACATCAAAACATTGGCGTATCGACATACAACTGACATGAACTATTACTACTGAGTACCCACTTGAGAAGTACGCATCATTTCCCGATCCTTACTATCCTTACTAATCCTTACTTATATTACCTATAAATGCGAAAGTGTGTTTGTTTGTTGATTTATTGGTTTGTCCTTCAGTCCCGCTGCAACAAAGCTACGAATGTCAGCTTTTCATTTTTCTGAACAAAATTTTACATCAAAGGCTAAAATTCATTCTTTCTTTCTCATGCTATGTTATTTAACAAAAAATAATCCTTACGATGAAGCCTTCCGATCGGTATGATAAAGTTACAGGTTAATTTTTTTTTCTCGTATAGCGGGTTCGAGTCCCGGTTCAACCAGGCAATTATTTAAAAATCTATGAATGCAGTTTAAATTGTTTTTAAAATTAAAATGAAGTCTTCTTTCAGTAAAATGTTCCATCTACAATATTTAAGGTACTTCCCCTCCATGTGGCATAGCCGTGGGACACCCTGTATAATGGTATGTGAAATACACTATGACTCTAGGGGTGGTAGCCACCGCGTCGGAGCGATTCTGCAATAAAAATGGCTTACAATTTAATTGCTCACCAAGTAGGTAGATAAAAATACACTTTCTTAAATCTGTTTTGGCGAACATTTAAATTGTAGCCCAAAAATTAACACCATATAGGCCGGCAATGCTCCTACAAAGTGGCGCCTAATATTAAAAGATAAATTATCTTTGTGATCTAATCACGACACCAATGAGATGCAACATAAAAAGCCATGTTAGGCAAATTGTTTATGCTCTAAGGCACTGAGATGCAAAAATATATATAATGGTATGTGAAATACACTATGACTCTAAGGGTGGTAGCCACTTCGTCGGAGCGATTCTGCAATAAAAATGGCTTACAATTTAATTGCTCACCAAGTAGGTAGATAAAAATACACTTTCTTAAATCTGTTTTGGCGAACATTTAAATTGTAGCCCAAAAATTAACACCATATAGGCCGGCAATGCTCCTACAAAGTGGCGCCTAACATTAAAAGATAAATTATCTTTGTGATCTAATCACGACACCAATGAGATGCAACATAAAAAGCCATGTTAGGCAAATTGTTTATGCTCTAAGGCACTGAGATGCAAAAATATATATAATGGTATGTGAAATACACTATGACTCTAAGGGTGGTAGCCACTGCGTCGGAGCGATTCTGCAATAAAAATGGCTTAAAATTTAATTGCTCACCAAGTAGGTAGATAAAAATACACTTTCTTAAATCTGTTTTGGCGAACATTTAAATTGTAGCCCAAAAATTAACACCATATAGGCCGGCAATGCTCCTACAAAGTGGCGCCTAACATTAAAAGATAAATTATCTTTGTGATCTAATCACGACACCAATGAGATGCAACATAAAAAGCCATGTTAGGCAAATTGTTTATGCTCTAAGGCACTGAGATGCAAAAATATATATAATGGTATGTGAAATACACTATGACTCTAAGGGTGGTAGCCACTGCGTCGGAGCGATTCTGCAATAAAAATGGCTTAAAATTTAATTGCTCACCAAGTAGGTAGATAAAAATACACTTTCTTAAATCTGTTTTGGCGAACATTTAAATTGTAGCCCAAAAATTAACACCATATAGGCCGGCAATGCTCCTACAAAGTGGCGCCTAACATTAAAAGATAAATTATCTTTGTGATCTAATCACGACACCAATGAGATGCAACATAAAAAGCCATGTTAGGCAAATTGTTTATGCTCTAAGGCACTGAGATGCAAAAATATATATAATGGTATATGAAATACACTATGACTCTAAGGGTGGTAGCCACTTGCGTCGGAGCGATTCTGCAATAAAAATGGCTTACAATTTAATTGCTCACCAAGTAGGTAGATAAAAATACACTTTCTTAAATCTGTTTTGGCGAACATTTAAATTGTAGCCCAAAAATTAACACCATATAGGCCGGCAATGCTCCTACAAAGTGGCGCCTAACATTAAATGATATCAATTCTTTGTCATAATATTTTGTACGCAACAAGTAAAATCCTTTTTGTATCGTTAAACAAGCCCCACTTGACTTAAATATCTTTAGTTTTAAAAGTTTAGGACTTTAGACTAGTATGTTGTCTCTACATATTAGTCTAAAGTCCAACGCAATGTGATATAACGTTTCAAGTTGGATAATAAGGTCATTGTAGCAGGTAAAGGTGAAATAAGAGCATCGTATGAATGTAACACACTGTTATTCGACTTTCGGACCTCGTAGGCAAAAAAATGATCATCGAAATCAATACATTCCAAGGATAGGCAGCGAAATATAACTTGGCCGTTTTTTGTTACATATATTTTTGTAACTTCAGCGAACACTGGCAAATATGTAGACTCCGAAATATCCAATACTAATATTGAAAATAACTTAAATTTTATACTGTTAATCATCACCCATGATGACGAATAACAATTATCTGTGTTAATGTCTTGAGATTGGAAATTCTGTCCAACATCGAGAATTTCAGATGGTGTCACCCTTTTCAGCTTGCCAGTTGTCAATGAAGATAATGGTATATTCTTCAGAAATATGTCATTTAATATTAACTGATGTTTTAAAGCTATAGTTTTACAAATATTCACTCTATTCTGCGATGCTCTAGCTATTAATTTAGATGTATAGTGTTTTGCTTCAAATCTCATAGTCCAGATTTGAGATAGTGGACCAAATTTTTTTAGCATTTGTGGGTAATGTGTTAAAAAATGGAATTTTGGTTTTAAATTAGTATTACTCAACTGGCAATAGAGTTCATTTAGTTCAGCTACTAAAAATTTTACTTGATCGATGGAGTCATCGTGTATTCGATGACTTAAAAGTTTGTCTAATAATTGTCTCAATTTTTTGTATAACAGCCACACGGTATTTCCATCTGGGACGTTATATCCGACAATGAGGCCGAAATATCTAACTAACGTTAGCATTTCAGAAGCAGAACATTTTAAATTTATTGTAGGACCTTCTGATGATATCGCATTGGATGGTGTTGAACTTGAATCTGGCCCATAATCAAAATGCCGTATTCTCGATGCCAAATTTTCCAAAGAGATTAAATTTTGTCTTTTAACTAAATCTGTTATTATGTATTGCATAACATACCGACAAGCACCCTCAAGGTAGTCATGCATAACGTCTACTGCAACATTTTCAAACAAATTGAAACCATCGAGAGCAAGCCACACACATTTTTCTTTAATACCTGTCTCATAAACATTGTTTAGCTGTAAATCGTTTAAGTAGTTGTTCCCATTTCTTAACAAATCTACGTTTTCGTACAACATTGATCGAATTTGATCCTTGTTAGCAGTACAAATTCTGCATGGTCGATTTGCTGAAAAACTCTCGACAAAACCCAGCATGCCATTGAGTCCTAAATTATCCCCAGTGATAACTGACACGTGAAATTTTATAACTCCTTTGTATTGTTTACTCTCAACATAAATACCATTCCGCTTTAAATCATTTAGCAAATCAAAAACTTTTTGAAACATGATGTTATTTCCAAAACTTGTCCTATCCGATGAGTGAAATAGAGCCAAAATGAAAATATTTTTCAAGAGTGAAACATAATTAGGAGGAAGACATGGTATAGATACGTATAATCCTCCTAATTTGTGAACCCCGGCGTGACTGCCTAAAGGGTTTCCAATCTCAAAATCATCATAGTATATTATCAAAGGAAAATTCAGTTCTCCATCCCTTACATTTTGTATAATATTTTTCCATGCTGAACCCTGAATAATATTTTCAATACCAAAGGAATGTTTTCGCAAATTTTGCAAGTAATCTAAAGTATCCGTCAATACATTACCAAGTGAAAAAAAAGATTTCAAATTATTTTTTAGTGGCATTATTTGTGCAGTACACGGTTTTTGAAACCAACACACGTCCAATAGAATTTTTCTTAGTATCACTTCGCTGCCCTATGACCACTTCTTGGGGCTCGGAGTAGGTTCCTAATACTTTAAAATGATTTAAACGTTTAAATTCTGTGTCAAAATTTTCAAACGTATGGCAATAATTACGAACAGTGTTATTAATAGCCTCACGTAAGTTCGGTGTTGTTTCGTGCGATAGTATCAATTCATGTAACTGGTGCACCAAAAGGTATTCTGATTTAGACAAAAAAACTTGTATGTTTTCTATGACCTCTTGCACAATTTTACGCGGTACTGTAGCACTAGCATACAAGGAAGAAATTAAATTCAATGCATGAAGTATATGACTTTCATTTTCTGATCTAATAATTATAACTGGAACTGGTTCAGGTACTGTTGCTGACAATGATGATGATTCCAAAATATCGATAGGAGCAACTACATAATTATTTTGTCGATTATGCTGGTGATCTCGTGTTATATGTTTTTTGAATGAATCTAAAGATAGATAATGGCGCAAACACCCTTGTTCACCGCAGTAAAAATTAGAATTTGTTCCAGTTGATTTGCAAAAATATCTTATATGTTTAATTAATAGAGATGGAGAAGATTTAGCATCTTTACAGTAGTAACAAACGAATACCATCTTTTTAAATAAAATTAATTTTTGTCACAAATAAGTCCCAGGTCACTCATAAGACTGTTAACAACTTGGATGTTCCTATCGTATTTGGTATGAATGTTATAAAACCCTAATTGAATAAATAGCCAAACATTCTCGCACTCCTCCGGATAGCACGCCCCGGTTGAGTGGAATATTTTGAACGCGCAGTCTACAGCAGTAATGAGTCGCGAAAAACTATATATCGTGTCGTTAATAACAACATACGATGCTCTTATTTTAGTACAGTCTTCCCCTACATATATGACATAGGGTTGCACCGACCGTTGCTGTTTCGCCAATAATTCCCTGCGTTCTATGATTGACGGCGTCACTTCAGCTTCTGATGCCACTTGATGTATAAAAGCATAGGTAATCTCAGAGCGTGAAAATTTAACGATACCTCTACCTTTCCTCTTCCTCGCTGGCGAAATGTTGATGATGTAGGGTAGCAACACTAGGCACACGTTCTTTATGGATTCCGGTTCTTCTGAAAAGGAATACGAACAGGCTATAAGGCAACGTTATAAATGATTATATGATCTTCAATAAAATAATAAATCATCCTTTACTGCTTCACTTTCTTACTAGTCTCTCGCCAGTCAGTGAATGCCACAAATTGAGTGCATGAACTTAAGAAGATTTGTGTGGGTATAGGTACTCACCATTTATCAGAGTTAATAGGCAATGTATATTTGTCTTTAAATTTGTGTCACGGCTGTTGTGGGCTTTGAGTTTTGCGTAATTAATGATGTTCTCTTTGTGTATTTCTATAGAGGAAAACAAACTGTTTTCCTTTTGCGGAAACAACTGGTTGAAGTCGCTCAAAAGCTGCAAAAAAGATGTTTATAAATAAAGTCACACATTTTTGGAATTCTGTCATTGAATTTGTCATGTCATGGAAGCAATGTATGACTCTTTTTGAGTCGCTAAGACAAACAGGTGAACAGTTATATTCGTCGTACTTACCAGGGTATATCCTTCAGGTTGTTTTAAAGATGGGTACTGTAAGTGTATTCCACCTTGTTGTCCATTGTATAAATTTTTCAACCTGTGCGTACTTGTTACTTTCCAACACTCTGCTACTTTTCCCCATGGCTCCACATTGTTTTTTAAGAAAGATAGGTTGTCGTCGTACTCTTCAGGTTCTATAAATAAAAAACAAGGCTAAAACACCAAATACGCCACTTATAAAATAACCAATCAAAAGTGCTACTTACCACTGATATCACTGGCAGTAGCAGTATCATTGCTTCTTAAAGAACAGGACGATGTTGAAGATGGTCTCCGTGTATCGGCGAGATCGCCACTCTGTCGTAGCTTTCTTCTTCTATTTATATAACTTTCATAGAGCTTGCCGCTTGCATTCTTTTTAGCTGTTCCATCTTTTCCAGAAAGGTAAGCTGAATAATATACGACTATTGATTCCCTTGGAAATAGCGTGACTATATCTGAAGCCAGTCTGTAGAATTCTTCTGTAGAGATTTTGAAATTGGGTTTATTTTCCAAATAATGATTAATTACAATCTGGCTTAATTTTCTTCTCGATCCTTCCTTTAAAAGCCCTCCATCTGTCTGGCCTTCCCTTATAAGTGCTCTCCCATCTAAACTTTCCTAAAATAAAAATAATAATATTGAAGCTTCAATAGCCCAACGGTTAAAGGTGCGGACTGAACACTGTAAGGTCGTAGGTTCGAATCCCACCCGTTGCACTATTGTCGTACCCACTCCTAACACAAGCTTTCCGCTTATTTGGAGGGGACAGGAGAATATTAGTCAACTTCAGGTTGGCTAATATTCTTTTAAAAAAAAAAAAAAAAAAAATCATTTCAAAATGGTACATAGAGTGCCTAATTATGATACTAACTACAAACTAAGAGTAACTCTAATAAATAAGGAGTTAAGATGGCAGCTAACCTAACTTAATAAACGAAATCTCAATTATTTTCATGAGAATAAGTAATGTAATTTTTCCAAGTACATGCAATGCAATGATCTAGTGATAACTCGGAGAAATTATGTTGGGGTCAAATGGTATTTTTCCAGGACTATAAACTACAAAAGTTACAGAACTACAGATTGCTACAGAAAAATGATAACACTACAAATAATAAAAAAAAATTACAGTGAGAATTTTTTTCACCTGAAACAAACAAGTATAAATTAGATACAACTTGAAGAAAAAAAAGTTACAAATTAAACAGACTTTATAATATTACATTTTCAACCGGCTTCAAAAAGGAGGTTATCAATTCGTCGGAATCTTTTTTTTTAATGTATGTATGTATGTATGTATGTATGTTCACCGATTACTCGAAGACGTCTGGACCGATTTGAAAAATTATAAAGTTCCCGCGGGAATCAAAAACCTATATCCACGCGGACGAAGTCGCGTTCATCATCTAGTTTAATTATAATTTATTAAAGCGTACTCCGATTTCATTCAATCTTTTTTTGTTAGAAAGGATACTAAAGATTGTTCTGTAATTATTTCAAGTTACAGTAATTCGGTATCTCTTCGGTTTAGTAGTTTAGAAATTGTATAAATTAGATACAACTTGAAGAAAAAAAAGTTACAAATTAAACAGACTTTATAATATTACATTTTCAACCGGCTTCAAAAAGGAGGTTATCAATTCGTCGGAATCTTTTTTTTTAATGTATGTATGTATGTATGTATGTATGTTCACCGATTACTCGAAGACGTCTGGACCGATTTGAAAAATTATAAAGTTCCCGCGGGAATCAAAAACCTATATCCACGCGGACGAAGTCGCGTTCATCATCTAGTTTAATTATAATTTATTAAAGCGTACTCCGATTTCATTCAATCTTTTTTTGTTAGAAAGGATACTAAAGATTGTTCTGTAATTATTTCAAGTTACAGTAATTCGGTATCTCTTCGGTTTAGTAGTTTAGAAATTATAGACATCGAAAGCCAAGAAATTATTAAGCCAAGAAAAACAAGAAATTATTTCTGAATCTGAATTCTGAACGGTTTTTAAAAATGCTGGGTCAAAATTCGTCAACCTCCTTTGCACTGTTCCCTAAGTTGAAAGATTCCTAATCTAATTAAAAGAATTATTGCAATTCGACAAACATACATATAAAATTATATAGTCCTTAGTGTATAGAAGTGAGGCCTAAATGAAAGGAATTCTCTTATTAACCGACTCCAAAAAAGGAGGTTATTTTTTTTAAATTTTATGCAGTTATACCTAACTAGTTACACAAAAAATAAAATATTTAAGGGATTTCATTTGATTAGTGCAGAACTACCGATAACACTGGTTTGCAACAATAAAACATACATAAGGATTTAATTTTTAACTTCCTTTTTTTGAAGTCGGTTAATAATACATTTGACAAAACTAGTGAAACAAATGAATTTTGCAGATCTTTCAAATATGAAAACTTCACTCTCTCTACAGCTAGCTCTGTTAGAAACACAAACTAAGGACAAATTAAAATAAATCACGTTCAAGTTAGGTATCTTAGTACTTACAGTGTCTTGATCTTCTTGAACAGATTTCAGGTTAGACATACAATCAGGTGTGTTTTCTACAGTGTTATAATCTTCAGATCCTGATGTATTCAATTCCTGATGATGTATAAAAATTTTTATTAGTCCTCCATTTGATTCGACAAGCTGGATATAATAATTATACAGTGCAACCTCGATATAACAAATCGGAGGGGAACAAGAAAATATTCGTAATATCAAGTAATTCATTGAACTGAGGTTTGTTATGTTGAGGTTAGATTGGTCTAAAATTCGTTATAAAGAGGTAAAAGAATAGTTTTATTCACCTCAATATTACGTACTTATCTTGTTATAGCGAACAACTTCTGATTAACGAACAACAATGATTACTTTACAAACAAAAGCGTGTCGAAACATGTCGAGACATGAATCACATTATAAGATTAAGAGTTATATTATTGGTGGAAACTTTATATAAAGGTTTTGGGTTGGCAAAATTCGTTAATTAGAGGTATGAATACTTTTTCTTGATAGTTGAAAATTCAATGATATAAAAAAAAATGATAGTGGACTTAGATTTTTAAACATTTCGGTACCGGAGTTCCGGTCTTTATCTCCGAACTATTTATCTACATGAAATGAAACCTAACCTAAGCTGATGGAATAAAGAAAGAATTGAGAAAATCGGTTCAAAATTGGCTGAGTCATTGAGATAAATCCCTTTGACACATCAAATTGAAATTTAAATCTGTTCAGTTCAAACCTTACTTCTGTTAAAATCTTGTTTGATGTCTGTCTGTTCATTTTCATTCCATCAATTAGTTTTTTTAATTTCAAGCGAGGCCCTATTTTCGGAATTAGCTCCTTTAATTCATTTGCACCTAGCAATAAAAGTGCTTCCTCATCAATTTTATTTTCTAAAACAGAAAAAAGGCCGAAAAAGTCATGATAATAAACCTCTGTATTGACCGAGCGAAGCGAAGGTCTCTGAGTCTACTTGGGTGAATTTGCACTTAAATAATAACAAAAAGCTTACTATCTTTTTATTAGTAAGACTGTATAAATTTTACCTTACCTTGAAACACTGATATATATTCATCGAGGCCTAAGGTGCGCAGGTCATCGTTCATTTTTGACATGATGATGATGATGTACGTGTGTGTCAGAAACAATTTTATTTTTATTCACTTCACTTTTTATAAAGTATAATAACTAGTACAGATTATAGGGGCTTGACATGCGCTAACGAGACGACTTTGCTGCAAACTGAGCGCGCCCGGCATGGCGAGCGTATAGATAGCATAGAGTAAAGGGTTGTACCTCAGAAAAAGGTCACGATAAATTCTCAACGAATTGTCTAATAGCTTCTATACAAATAAATAAAATTGGAGTGGCTTAATATTTAAATAGCTTAACACTTTCCAGCTTTTTACTAAATGCATAATATGAAAATATAAAACGAAAAACAGTCCAGCCGTTTCGGTAATTTCTCGGAACTTACAAACAGACAGACAAAATTATATGGGTTTTGTATAAGTAATGTATATTATTTCATGCATTTAATAAACATCTGTTAACATTAACATTAACAACAGACACATCCGTTTTATTTGTCTTCTAGCTGATACCTGCGAATTCGTCCGCATGGAAAAGGGCTTTTTAGGGCTGTACTACGCAATCCTTACATAGTTTCATACATATCATACATAATTTGCTGTTCATACATATCATACAAAATGCAGCAAATTTTAATCGACTTTTCGCGATCCATACTTGAAGACTTGGTAGGTACCTGGAGTTCAATGATGTAGCCCAGTGGTGGATGGCTCCACTATGCAGTTATGAAGTCCATACTTGATAGTCATAATAGCAATGGACAACCGACAATTTCACGAGCGAAGCGAGCGTGAAAATTTTTACGATTGCACTGTGCCACTGTGTAAATATGTATATAGTTAGTACCTACAATAGTAATGTAGAACTGAGATTTACGTGAGCGAATCGAGCGCTTGGTATCTATACAATTTCAATTAACAATCAAGTTTCTGATTATATTATTAGTGTCTATCTCTATTTTAAATTTCAGCAAAATCCATTCAGTAGTTTTTGCGTGAAAGAGTAACAAATATACACACACAAACATACATGCAAACTTTCGCCTTTATAATATTCGTGTGATGTGAATAGTGTGATATGCATTTAATTAGATCTCTTATGCGAATTATTAACATCGGTTTAGATTTGACGGATTAATGGAGTAAAATAGACAAAAATACTTTCACCACCATCTGGGTGTTGTTTATAAGGATGAAAACTATCCTTTATATTGAACCGGAGTATCGGCTACCATTATACATTTCATTTAAATCCGTCCAGTAGTTTCATGTTAAAAAATCACTTCAATATTTTCTTACATTTTCATAGGGGATATGAGTAGGTATCGATATCTTGCAAGAACATCCCTTCGTGAAGCGTCAGTATGCCTGCAAAGCTCGAGTGCCAGTCTATTACCTTATATGGTATCAAATGGTATTCTGTTTCTTTAAAGCTCTCTGATTGGCCAACAGGTCATAACTTTTCTCTCTGATTCCTTATTGGTTCTTAGTTCTTAAGCATTTTGTACTAACACAACGGTGCTGTATACTTGTGTTTGCATGTTATATCGTACTTATAAAGTTGCGACATATCTTCATAAATATATTTCGTAACTAGCGACAAGCCCCGGCTTCGCAAGGGTAGAAGAGCATATTACTATTACCATACGCCTATGCTTTGCAAACTCCTTGAAATGTTCCATAAGTTATATTAAACAGCAAAACAGCATATGAGGGGATATGACTAACTTCCTTATGTCCGATCGATTCGAAATTTGGTACCGTGTTACCTCAATGATATTGAAAGTATATAGTAAGGTAACCATGACCTGATCAGCCGTTTAAAGCTAATCAGCTCTTTATTAGTTGATGAGGGGATCTGGCTGACTTCCTGATGTCCGAGCGATACAAAATTTGGTACCGTGTTACTTCAATGATATTGAAAGTATATGGTAGGATAACCATGACCTCATCAGCCGTTTAAAACTAATCAGCTCTTTGATAGTTGATGAGGGGATCTGACTGACTTCCTGATGTCCGATCGATTCGAAATTTGGTACCGTGTACTTCAATGATATTGAAAGTATATATGGTAAGGTAACCATGACCTGATCTGCTGTTTGAAGATCATCAGCTCTTTAATAGTAATCTACACTAATCTACACTATCTACACATCTACATCTACACTAATATTATAAAGAGGAAAGATTTGTATTTTTGTATTTTTGTATGTAACGAATAAACTCAAAAAGTACTGGACCTATTTTAATAATTCTTTTTTCATTAGAAAGCTACATTATCATTGAGTAAGATAGGCTATAATTTATTTCCAAAAAAATTAGAGATCCTTAAGAAAATTGCAATAATGTAACCCAAGGTAGAAAATTTTTGCCTATAAAATTCATTATTTGTACGCTGAGAAAACTATTGATGATACATAAAAATGATGTACTACATGATTAAAGTACTCATTATTACCTACAAACAAGTCCACGAGGGAATATGTCTAAGTATCATAGTTATCTCACAATAGCAGCTTTTGTGTCGTAAAATTTATCATGAGTATAATAGTGAAACTTTGTGTTAGTATTGTATGTTGAGATACATAATACATAAATTATGTTTGTTACTTCTTCACGTAGAATAGAATTATCATCATCATCATCATTAGCAACCCATCAACGGCTTACTACTGAGCACAGGTCTCCTCTCAGAGAAAGGTTATAAGGCCATAGTCCACCACGCTGACCCAATGCGAATTGGTGGACTTCACACATCTTCAAGAACATTATGAAGAACTCTCAGATGTGCAGGTTTCCTCACGATGTTTTCCTTCACCGTTGAAGTAAGTGATATTTAATTGCTTAAACGCACTTGACTCAGAAAAGTCAGAGGTGCGACCCGGGATCGAACCTGCGACCCCCCGAATAGGAGACCACAGGCCTACTATACTACACAGTACACTAGGTTATCGATGCTTAGGGCCTCTTTCACGATCTTCAAGTAAAGTCTCGAGTAGGCTAATTGCTGGTTAAAGTCACGAGTAAGCGTGAATGTGGATTTCATAATTGCTGAGTAGCACTAACCGACGAGTAAAGTAGCCTACAACTTACTTCCAGCTTCATCTGCCCAATAAGCTTGTTTAATTGACGAGTAAAGTTATTCACGAACTTGACATCCAAGTACGTAACTAGTTATAATCGAAATTGTTGTTTAAAATGGATTTATTTGAATTGATCGATGATCAACTAGAGGAATTAGAAAATTCTTCAGCACTAGTAGTAAGGAGAATTCCGAAAATTCGTGTGTTTAAGGTCCGTGTTGATTATTTTGAAAATCTGGATGAAAGTGACTTTTTTGCTAGATTTCGTCTATCTAAAAATGCCGTTAACCATGTGCATAATTTGATTAAACATAAAATTATGCCTAAAACGCAAAGGTGAGTGAGTTTTACTTTTAATTAATTGTAAATTACATAACGAACTTGCTTAACCTACAAAATAGTTTAATAAAGGCAGCCTTTACCTACAGCAAGCACTCCTATTTATTTGGGTATGAAATATTGAAATAGTAATAATGAAATACTTATGTAACTCTAACGTCTTGGTACCTATATCAAAAAGTTTAGTATATAACACTCCATTTAATATTAACTATCAAGCATCTCTATAAAAGCATTGTACATACAAGTGTCTACCTATGCTTGAATCTTGCCCACAGTATAGGTATGTTTGATCATAGTATCTAATGCAAATATACTCTTTATTACAGGAATCAAGCAGTTTCCTCAAAAACAAGTTTATTATTAACATTAAGATATCTAGCCACTGGATCCTTTCTGACATGTGTGGCTGATTTCTGTGGTGTCAGCACACCAACTGCAAGTCGCATTGTGGCAACAGTTACTGCAGCTATTGCAGAGCTAGCTCCAGTTATTATAAAGTTTCCGGATAGCCTTACATCACTCAAAGAAGACTTTTATAAGATCGCAAGGTTCCCTAGAGTAATAGCAGCTATTGATTGCACCCATGTTACCATAAAATCACCAGGTTGGTTTCTCATCATCATATCTACCTACTAATCTAGTACTAAGTAATTAATATTTAATTAATTAAGAACAATCTGTTACCTTTTATTTCAGGTGGTGATTCAGCTGAAAACTATAGGAACAGAAAATCAAATTTTTCTTTTAATGTCCAGGTAGCTTGTGACAGTCAATTGAGGTGCCTTAATATTGTTGCAAGATGGCCGGGATCTGTTCATGACCAAACTATTTTTAATAACTCATCGCTCAAGCAGAAATTTGAAAGTGGAGAGTTTGAAAATGGCTTTCTTCTTGGTGATAGTGGGTATGAGTTAAAGGAATACCTTTTAACACCCTTTCTGAACCCATCGTCAGCCGCAGAAAACTTGTACAATGAGTCGCACATTCGCACAAGGAATACTATAGAAAGATGTTTTGGTGTGTGCAAAAATAGGTTTCCTGTCCTGAGGCGACAGATAACATTAAAATTAAATAAAGTTCAACCTATAATAGTTGCCTGCTTTGTACTTCACAACATCGCCATTGACACCAAAGAAAGAAACTTTGGAGATAGTAATAAGGAGTATGACTCAGATGATGATTTACATATTAACGAGGAAGCTGTGACACCAAGTTCACAATTTGATAACAATCCAAGAAGCAGACTAGTGCAAGAATATTTTTTACCCTTAATAAACAGGAATCTCAACACATACAATTAGATAACTCACAAATAAAACAAATCGTAATCAAAACTCAATTTTTAATTCCCTTCTTAACTTTTCTATTTTTAATTTGTACTCCTCTTCTTTCCATTTGCGCTCCATATCTTTAAATTCCCATTCCTTCTTTTTTTCTTTTATTTCAGCTTCTAAAAGGCTTTTTTGGAGCTGAACCAACTCCAGTTTTGCTTGAGCTAATTCATCAATATGTGGTTTCCTAGTAGCTGTAAAAATTAAAATTTACATTAAACATACAAATAAATCTTGCCTTGATTTATGAGACTGTAATTATGATTATAGAAAATACTTGAATCTTTAGTTCTGTTTAGATTTCTAACGTCTATTTATTTATTACCAACAAACAATCTTGCATAGTACTCATATACAACTAGTAAATGAGAATAATAATTAATATCTTGCCTCAGCGCTAAAGAGTTTAATCAATTACAACTTTTGACTGGTAACTTTTACTAGATAAAAAGACCTACCAATTAATGCAGGATGCCTTCTAGATTTCAAATGGTTTCTACTGGTAACATCCCATTTTTTATATGTTGTAGATGGAGTAGAGACATACTTTCCACTTTGAGAGTTGTCCAACCTGTTATCTGTAACAATAAAATGGATAATATATATAAATACTAGCTGATACCCGCGACTTCGTCCGCGTGGATTAAGGTTTTTTATTCCCGCGGGAACATTCTTATTACCCGGGATAAAAAGTAGCCTATGTCCTATTCCAGACCATAATCTATCTCTGTGCCAAATTTAAGCCAAATCGGTTCAGTCGTTGCGACGTGACTGAGTAACAGACATACATTTTCCCGTTTATAATATTATTAACAAATTATTGGTGTAATTTTCAATTTTCCCTCGGGAACTTCTTAAGGAATCGGGATAAAACGTAGCCTATGTTCTTTTCCATGTCAAAGGCTACATGCATACCAAATTTTGAAGCAGTCTGCCTGCGGCTTAGCACGTAAACAATTTTCAATTTTCCCTCGGGAACTCCTTAAGGAATTGGGATAAAAGGTAGCCTATGTTCTTTTCCATGTCAAAGGCTACATGCATGCCAAATTTCATCCAAATCCGTTCAGCCGTTTTTGCGTGATTGAGTAACAAACATCCAAACATCCAAACATCCAAACATCCACACTTTCACATTTATAATATTAGTAGGATATATAAAGATTTTAAAAAATGTATGTTTTATAATATATTAAATAATAATTAATACATACCAAGTAAATGATTCACTACTGTTGCTCCTTCTGCCGTCAAAGTTGCAAGATAAGAAGCGTTCGAGTCATCATCTTTGACCACTTTTTCTTCAACAGGTACTTCTGTCAAGTAGAAAATATAAGAACTATATAAATATACTTCAAAAATTTATACATACATATATTATAGACCAGATGATTTCCACAACTTTGGCTGTAAGTATTTAGTTTTTTATTCCTGGGGAACTCCTTAATTTTCCCAGATAAAAAGTAGCATGATGTCCTTTCCCATTACCTAAACTCATCCTTGTAGGTACCAAGGTTCATAATAATAGCGTAAAAAGATAGGTCATTTAAACATACTAGACAAACAGCAACACTTTTATAATACTATATTTTGGATTTTATTAGTTGATTCAGACAAATTTAATCAATTCTTTATGAAATAGATCAGCACATTAGGTAGAAACTTACTGATGTCAAGACTTGCAGTTTCCATAAGCTCCATAGTGTCTGTGGAGGTTGATGGTAATATAATGAGCTCTTCCATCGTTGTAACATTAAGTTCATCTGCAATAAAGTAAATTCCACTTAATATTAACTATTGGAGGAGGCAGTCTGAATATAGATACATAATCAAGGTATGATAATACAATTTACCTTGGCTTGGTTGTGGCTGGGTTGAGGGAATAGGTTAAACATCAGAGTCATAAACACTTTCCAATCCATCGGTTGTTAAAGATATTAAATCTTTTATTTGCTCTTCCACACTATCGAGTGGAACTGCTGCATTACTTCCACCTCCAGTGCGATACAGTTCGGCTCTTATTAATGCAGCTTTTTTCCGAACCGAGCGTTTAAGACCCTCGTACTTGATCCGCAACGTTTTGCTCGATCTAAAAACTCCACCAATACGAGCATTGAACTCTTTTTCAATATTCGCCCAGGCAGCATCTTTCTTTTTCCAGGAAGAAGCGTCACTTTCTTTATTTTCTATCACATTTTTATGGTCTTTAATTAGAGATATTAACATATCCCTTTCCCTTAAAGTGAAGTTAGCACTTCTTTCTCTTTTAGTTTTATCCATATTTTAGAATACTATTAAGAAATCCGTACAAAATAATCAAAATTACCACGAAAAGCGAAGGACGCAATAAACAACAAAACTGACATTTGACAAGAGTGACAGATGACAACATGCCAAAGTGACATTTGACGTTATTGACAGCGATATTGAACGAAAAAAGGAGTTGTCCCAAAATGGTTTTTTATTATTGAGTGTAATTAACCGGAATGATTTTAATATAGTTCGATAGAGATCCAAAAAAGCTTCTATCTAAATAATTTACCGATTTTTTAAAGACCCCAATTTGGAGAAAATATTTTTTTTTGTTTTGATGCATTTATGGACCTTTGCTTGTGATTACGCACCGATTAAAAAAAAAACTTCAAAAATATTATTTGTCTAGGTAACTTGTCAATGTCAGGCGTATGTCAGGTGATTGTCAGGACTGTCAAAAGTGACAATTATAATGACGTTTTGGAATTTTTGGCATTTAAATGACATTAAAGTGACAGTAACAGGTGTCAGATTCAATTATTTCTAGATAAGAAAATGTTTTTAATGTTGCCATCCATCGAAAAATATTTTCTACAAACAATATTTTTCTTTATTAATTAAAAAAAATGGGGGTTTCTAAAATTATTATTTAAATGGCGTTTAATTTTATATTTTTTTCTCTTTCATGTGATAGCAGTTTGGTTCTGGTTAATAGACACTTAGAATAAAAAACCACCCTCCATACTAAACTGGGACATGTCCTTTGAATGCATTTTGAAGATCATTCAATTAACCCTCGAGTTATTACTCAGGACTTGGTTTTGTAATGTGAAACTGATAAAAGGAGTTGTCCCAAAATGGTTTTTTATTATTGAGTGTAATTAACCAGAATGATTTTAATATAGTTCGATAGAGATCCAAAAAGGCTTCTATCTAAATAATTTACCGATTTTTTAAAGACCCCGATTTGGAGAAAATAATTTTTTTTGTTTTGATGCATTTATGGACCTTTGCTTGTGATTACGCACCGATTAAAAAAAAAAACTTCAAAAATATTATTTGTCTAGGTAACTTGTCAATGTCAGGCGTATGTCAGGTGATTGTCAGGACTGTCAAAAGTGACAATTATAATGACGTTTTTGAACTTTTGGCATTTAAATGACATTAAAATGACATTAAAGTGACAGTAACAGGTGTCAGATTCAATTATTTCTAGATAAGAAAATGTTTTAATGTTGCCATCCATCGAAAAATATTTTCTACAAACAATATTTTTCTTTATTAATTAAAAAAAAATGGGGGTTTCTAAAATTATTATTTAAATGGTGTTTAATTTTATATTTTTTTCTCTTTCATGTGATAGCAGTTTGGTTCTGGTTAATAGACACTCAGAATAAAAAACCATCCTCCATACTAAACTGGGACATGTCCTTTACTTGTAACCTTTACTTGCTGGTTAGCGCTAATTAGGAAGTAACTAATCAAGACTTTACTTGAAGATCGTGAAAGAGGCCCTTAGGCTATCACTGTTTAGAATAGAATAGAATACAATTTTTTTTTATTCAAATAAACTTTTTACAAACAGATACTTTTGTATCGTCTGATAACTGATTCTGTCACTGGTTCAGAATGCCCTTCCTGCCGAGAAAAATCAGTAAGAACCTCAGTGGTTCCTCTTTTCAAAACAAGTTTACAATATAATGTGCTATGTATGCAGTGTTTCCATAATGAGGGGAAGGTCTAAATACGCAAAACTTCTAACAATGCAATAAATCTCATGGGTAGACATAAAGTAACTTCATTCCCGCCGTTGGCACCTGTTCACGAGCATGACTCATGACCCAGCCGTTGCTTCGCTCGACCATATTTAAGGGAACGTAACAACCTGCATCACACGAAACCACCACAGAAATGTTTAAAGGGTGCGTGATGAAAGAGTTTCCGAGGATTTTCAACACTAAATCAACGCGAACGAAGTCGCGGGCATCAGCTAGTTTTATATAAAACTGGTAACAGGATTTTATATACCATACATAATTCCAGCCATAGATTCACATGTCGGGAGCTTTGATTATTTATCCTTTTAAATTTTCAATTTATATTATATACTATGTAGTGATGATGAAGCTACAGATATCACGTGTCAAGAGGCATTAAAAAAGTAGGACACTTACTGTGTAGTCCGTAATTATGTAATCCGGACAAGTACGTGTAATGTTGCTGTCTACTTACGTACGTATTTCCGTGATGGTATTTAGTAAACTTATATACAGGGTGTCCCACGGCTATGCCACATGGAGGGGAAGTACCTTAAATATTGTAGATGGAACATTTTACTGAAAGAAGACTTCATTTTAATTTAAAAAACAATTTAAACTGCATTCATAGATTTTTAAATAATTGCCTGGTTGAACCGGGACTCGAACCCGCTATACAAGAAAAAAAATTAACCTGTATCTTTATCATACCGATCGGAAGGCTTCATCACAAGGATTATTTTTTGTTAAATAACATAGCATGAGAAATAAAAGGGAGACCATGAATTTTAGCCTTTGATGTAAAATTTTGTTCAGAAAAATGAAAAGCTGACATTGGCTTATCGACATACAACTGACATGAACTATTACTAATGAGTACCCACTTGAGAAGTACGCATCATTTCCCGATCCTTACTATCCTTACTAATCCTTACTTATATTACCTATAAATGCGAAAGTGTGTTTGTTTGTTGATTTATTGGTTTGTCCTTCAATCCCGCTGCAACAGAGCTACGAATTGCATACTCATTAGTAATAGTTCATGTCAGTTGTATGTCGATACGCCAATGTCAGCTTTTCATTTTTCTGAACAAAATTTTACATCAAAGGCTAAAATTCATGGTCTCCCTTTTATTTCTCATGCTATGTTATTTAACAAAAAGTAATCCTTATGATGAAGCCTTCCGATCGGTATGATAAAGATACAGGTTAATTTTTTTTCTCGTATAGCGGGTTCGAGTCCCGGTTCAACCAGGCAATTATTTAAAAATCTATGAATGCAGTTTAAATTGTTTTTTAAATTAAAATGAAGTCTTCTTTCAGTAAAATGTTCCATCTACAATATTTAAGGTACTTCCCCTCCATGTGGCATAGCCGTGGGACACCCTGTATACGTATGCCTTGCCCTTACACAACGGTGCTGTGTACTTAGGTTGCATGTTGTATCGTACTTATAATGTTGCGACATATCTTCATAGATATATTTAGTAAAGCTACGGATATCACGTGTCAAGAGACGTTAAAAAAAGTAGGACACTTACTGTGTAGTCCGTAATTATGTAATCCGGACAAGTACGTGTAATGTTGCTGTCTACTTACGTACGTATTTCCGTGATGGTATTTAGTAAACTTATATATACGTATGCCTTGCCATTACACAACGGTGCTGTATACTTAGGTTGCATGTTGTATCGTACTTATAATGTTGCGACATATCTTCATAGATATATTTCGTAAAGCTACGGATATCACGTGTCAAGAGACGTTAAAAAAAGTAGGACACTTACTGTGTAGTCCGTAATTATGTAATCCGGACAAGTACGTGTAATGTTGTTGTCTACTTATGTACGTATTTCCGTGATGGTATTTAGTAAACTTATATATACGTATGCCTTGCCCTTACACAACGGTGCTGTATACTTAGGTTGCATGTTGTATCGTACTTATAATGTTGCGACATATCTTCATAGATATATTTCGTAAAGCTACGTATATTACGTGTCAAGAGACATTAAAAAAGTAGGACACTTACTGTTAAGTCCGTAATTATGAAATCCGGACAAGTACACGTAATGTTGTTGTCTACTTACGTACGTATTTCCGTGATGGTATTTAGTAAACTTATATATACGTATGCCTTGCCATTACACAACGGTGCTGTATACTTAGGTTGCATGTTGTATCGTACTTATAATGTTGCGACATATCTTCATAGATATATTTCGTAAAGCTACGGATATCACGTGTCAAGAGACGTTAAAAAAAGTAGGACACTTACTGTGTAGTCCGTAATTATGTAATCCGGACAAGTACGTGTAATGTTGTTGTCTACTTACGTACGTATTTCCGTGATGGTATTTAGTAAACTTATATATACGTATGCCTTGCCCTTACACAACGGTGCTGTATACTTAGGTTGCATGTTGTATCGTACTTATAATGTTGCGACATATCTTCATAGATATATTTCGTAAAGCTACGTATATTACGTGTCAAGAGACATTAAAAAAGTAGGACACTTACTGTTAAGTCCGTAATTATGAAATCCGGACAAGTACACGTAATGTTGTTGTCTACTTACGTACGTATTTCCGTAATGGCTACTTAATGTAATGGGGGAATATCATTTTTAAGTATGCAACTACATTATATACAATGTCCTTATGGAACATGGTGTTGCTCCTAAACGTCACAGTAAGCTGCAACATTACTAAGTATGCGGCATCTTTGTTACGTATGCTGCACCAGTGGTAAGTAGTAAATGGCAAGCTCCTTACGTAAGTAGCTCATTTAAGTAGCTTTTTTTTCTCAGTGTAGGTATATACAGCTAGCATTGCATATAAAAAGTATCTATTGTGTTTCTGATAGTTACTATTAGTAGATAAGATAATTAGTTTCGTGTCGAGGAGTTATCAACAAATATACCTATAAGTTTGTTTGGTGGAAGGTTTTGGCCGTGGCTAGTTACCACCCTACCGTCAAAGACGTGCCGCTATGCGATTAAGCATTCCGGCACGATGAGGTGTAGAAACCGATTCGGGGTAGATATGTACGAATGTACACTACCATACCCCTTCCAAGTTAGTCCGCTACCATCTTAGACTGTATCGTCACTTAACATCAGGTGAGATCATAGTCAAGGGCTATCTTGTCTTGGAATAAATAAGTAAAATAGTTTTACATGATCAACAAATAGTAGGTGGAGACTTAGGTACCTACTCAAAAGTTAAATTAGCACAACTTTCACCCACTTAAGGATCCATACCTAAGGTGTAAATCTTAAATCAATAATGTCGGTTAAATCCTAGAGGTGCTCTCTCTTGGGAGGAAATTTTAAATCACGACGCGGACGTTGACTGATTTAAATAGCAGTTATAACAACTTCTAAGTACCGACTCAAGTTTTGGAAAATACTTTTCAGGGTTCCTTCCAAACAAATTTAAGTACTCTCTTTAGCGGAACCTAGTTGAGATGTCATAAAATGCAAATGAGGTATCCTTAACAGTTTTCATGCAGAAAATAGTCCTATTTTTTGTAAGTATAAAAAATAGGTCTAAAATGAATAAAGATTGTAGACTTATTTCGTAGTATTATAACTGGTTTCAACCTTGAAATATCAATTCAAATTAATTCAGTTCAATTTTCTTTATTTGCTTTTATTTGTAGAATGGGTGATATTTATGATATTTATTATTTACAGAGTTGAGTAATCAGCCATTTCTGGTATACAAATATTTATAAAATTTACCTTAGTCTATTTAAATTTTACAAAGGCACAAGGTAAGAAAACATTTTATTTATTGAATAAAAACACTTATTTATCAACCATATAAAAAGATCTTTCTTAAATAGTGGTAGCGTTATCTTAAGCCTGGGGGAACTTTATTATTTATTTTTATACACATGGTGTACTGGCTTGCCCAGTACAACAACACACATAATGGATATGTATAATACAGAGTTCACTCACACATGCCGCTACGCCGATGCCGATATAAGACTGACCCTCCCACCGCATGGTGGCTGCATTTATAGTAACAATACAGTTGTATTGTTACTATCTACCCACATCTAGAGTCTGATGTTACGCGTCTAATATATTCGCTTACCTACAGACCTAGTACGGTACATCTCTTCCTTGTTTTAATTTTATTTTTCATATTGTTTGTCATGTCAGTGGTCATTTGACAAAATAGTAATATGGATAAATAATCCAATGTACCTAGTACGGGTACTACTATTACTTAACCTTGATAGCTAGAAAGCCACTAACCTAATTACACATAGTCGCTTCTACTGTGCTCTCTTCCTTTTCCTTTTTCCCCGAACTGAACTCATTGTAACAAAATCTCAAAATAAGTGATCTCAACCAACGAAAATATTTAATGGATCTATCTGAACACTAAGTGCCTATAATTGCACTGATACAAATGTAATAATCTAAATCCGGAAGGAAAAGTTATTACCTACCAACTATACCATCCAAAATCATTCTAAGATTAACCATTTATAAATGCAAATAAAGTTAAACGTATTAATTGAAAACTACCTTGAATTCTTTGAGGAAGTTCTCTATCGGATATAATTATGCCTAATTCAACCCAAGTACGTGAAATCTACAGAACGACCAATATTTATATTGACCTGATCATAAATATAATCACACATAACGGCCCCTGTCCTCACATCCAACCAATTCAACCACAACACTTCAGACAAACCACCATCTGAACGTGAGGGCAACTATCAAACATATCCAAGAATTATTTAATCAATTACACTCATCTAAACCTCAGGGCAATATTCATTCGATCAGGGCGCGATTGCTATCACAACCCACCAATCAAATACAACGACCCAGACGCGGAAGCATCTAGCAGCCGAATGAGTCTCTGAGAGAGACCGAACTCGCATCGTCAAATCCGCTGTATTTATCCCCACGGCGCACCGCCAGACCGGCGCCTACGTCGTCAACAAAGTCAAACATCGATTTTATAAAACTACCTTCAATACATCGAAGTTGTATATCTTTACTATTCCAATATTTCGCTAATATTAAATCGGATTTTCGTTACAAATCAGCTGATAGTTTGCAAATTTAAAATTACATCATATTTAAAGCATGCCCCATTTAAACCCGCAGTGTTTTTTATACCCTGTGATTTAACGAAAATGCTCAATTGTCAATACTTTAAAATTCCATTTCAAACTAATGATATCTTGCCGTAAGGAAATATATCGGCAACTGAAAATAATCTATTTTAAATTTGATCCTGTCAATTGCATGTAACCCAAGCCCTACAGACTGATGTAAGCTGTATCTTGATAAAGGATAATGCCAAATATTTATGGAACTTTAACCCACTAACGTTTGCAAGAATGAATTATGCATAGCAATATAATGATATTGCCAATTGTTTACCTAAGTTTTAAAACTTCTAGAACTTGCGGCTTTTTTGACTAATTCAAAGTCAAAGTTAGACTTTTAGGTTATTATGAAACTAAAATCGTGAATGGTTTATACTACACGAACGAGATGCAGTATACGTAGACGTATGACACTGACAAATGTCATACGTCTTACGCAGTTATTTTGCAAACACCTTTAAAAGCAGGCCGGCAGGCCGGACGGTAAATGAAGTTTTTTTGTTTTTTTTTTTTTTTTTGAGACAACCAACTACACTGCTCCAACTTAAATTTTTGATCACAATCACAAAGACAAAGACTATTCTTTTTTTTTGTAAACAAAGACCCCATACTAACACTACATCATTCATTCATCTCGTTTTTTTTTTTTTAATTTTAAATGATGTAATTTTGTGATCTTGTGACTTGAAATAAAAATAAATGCCAAACTTGACGTTTATAAAACTGACACCTACACCCAGAAAACATTTGATTACTGATTTTAACATTTTATTATTCATTAATATAGGTAGCTAATTGGCACAAGCTTTTTAGTGCTAATAAAAATACCAGCTAAATTACCATAGTACTGGGTGCCTTTAACCATCATTTTCCGAGTTTGTTATTATTTAAGTTTCCTTTGTAACACTGATTGTAACTGCTTCCTAGAAGCAGGGATTACCTAACATTTTAATAACATTTCTTCCAGTCCGTGATTAATATGGAACACTAATATTTTAATATCAGATCCAGGGATTAGTTTGAACGAAGTTTTCTCTAAAACCTATTTGGTTTTATTTAGCCAATTATACTCGGCTAAAACCAAGATGGTAATATTTATTCGATTGAGGTGCGATTGCTATCGTATCCACTCAATCATATAATATAACATGAAAGTTACTAATCACTTGAAACATATCATCGTAATATCAGGTCAGTATTGTTGAGCCACTAAGTTCTAAAAACAATATGACACAATACAAGTTTTATGACAATAATATAATTCTTTTAACTAGATTTGGACTTTTACTTTTAACTAGATTGGCCACTGTGCCAACTACCCGTGGGACCCAATCATTTGATGGTCCTCCTGACCGAATTCGGCCACGAGATCAGCCATCTGCGCGGGAGATATTATAGTGCACAAGTATTTGCGCAGACACAAGTGCACTCTCTATTCCCTCACTCTCATAGTCCGATGGGACGGGGAAAAATCGACCCGACCGGAGAGAGATCAGGCGCAGGACCGACAGTTTTACGTGCTCTCCGAGGCACGAAATACACACTGAATTGCCATGGCATCGGTCATCCTCAGATCGCCCCGATCCATGCAACTCTTTTTTTTTTTTTTTTAGGTATCGACTACCTTCGCCGGTACAGTTCCGATTTTCATCGCGAACTTACCAAATTTCCTTTTTTTTTTTACTAAATTTCCTTTTTTTTTTTTTTTACTAAATTTCCTTTTTTTTTTTACCTCGCTGGTATAGTTCCGATTTTCATCGCGAACTTACCAAATTTCCTTTTTTTTTTTACTAAATTTCCTTTTTTTTACCTCGCTGGTACAGTTCCGATTTGCATCGCGAACTTACCAAATTTCCTTTTTTTTACTAAATTTCCTTTTTTTTTTTACTATCGGTATCGACTACCTCGCCGGTACAGTTCCGATTTGCATCGCGAACTTACCAAATTTCCTTTTTTTTTTACTAAATTTCCTTTTTTTACTATCGGTATTGACTACCTCGCTGGTACAGTTCCGATTTGCATCGCGAACTTACCAAATTTCCTTTTTTTTTTTTTTACTAAATTTCCTTTTTTTTTTTTACTATCGGTATTGACTACCTCGCTGGTACAGTTCCGATTTGCATCGCGAACTTACCAGATTTTTTTTTTTTGTAGGTACCGTTCGATTTCTCGAACTACCTCTGTTACATTTGTAAAATCAATGCACATAATAGGTGACATAATAATCATAATAGGTCCAACATGTTCCGCCAAAGGCCATGTTCCAACTATTTAACAATAAGAATTGTAATTAATATTTTATTAATATTTTTATTTCGTCTCAGAAAGAATGACAACTATACTCATCTAAATGGAATCTAAAGGCTAACTGGACAGGCTTTAAAAATGATATTAGTATGTATTCAAATCATAATAAATTTAGTCACCATTATGTACACCGATCAACAAATTTTGTGCTTTTATGCTAGTGCGTATACGGAATCCTCAAAACCTTTACACATCTACATTTGTTTGCGTGGGTCTTAACCTACAGCCCCTTCATCTTAGTCTTAAACCACGGCGCTTGTGGTCTTTTTTAAGGACACTATTAAAACAATAACACGTCTAAGTTTCTAGACCTGGCCCGCCAGAGTATTATACACTGGTTTGCTATTCGTACCTTAAGCAATTTTACGAGTGTTACCGACCGGAACTAACCATTAGTTGCCATGCCACACTAGTCCCGTCAGACACATATATCACATTCGGATTACAGACAGTTCCAGACAGTCTGATTATTTACAATTTACCATAATGAATACTAAAGAACCGATCTTATTTTGTTGTTGGCTTTTAGAACAACAAAAAAACGCATCCAAATTCATAAACGGAGTAGAAATCACAATTTACCCTACCAAAATCTTTGAATATGAATCCGTTCATTTCCATAGTATCGATTGAATTCTACATTTATGTTTACAACAAAATAACGCTTTACTGGAATAAGGTAACGCTTCTTTAGGTACCAATATTACAAGACCGACATTAAGTTCAAATAAATTTTACTGCAACGGCATTATTCATAGCGAATTTAGCTTAATAAGCTATAACTTCACTTTCATTATACTATCGCGAATAGGCAAATTAAAAGTACTGACACACATGCACTGCTAGCAATAATTAATTAATAAAATTTTGTTCGATTACTTTGATCCTGGCAGGGTCGCCACTTGTACTGGCTTGCCCAGTACAACAACACACATAATGGATATGTATAATACAGAGTTCACTCACACATGCCGCTACGCCGATGCCGATATAAGACTGACCCTCCCACCGCATGGTGGCTGCATTTATAGTAACAATACAGTTGTATTGTTACTATCTACCCACATCTAGAGTCTGATGTTACGCGTCTAATATATTCGCTTACCTACAGACCTAGTACGGTACACATGGAATAACTACACTTTCGGTAAGTTCCATTTTTTGCCTTATATGTCCAAGCTATATAGGTACCTAAAATGCCGGTTTTCTTGAAGCCCCCCAAACTATCGACTACTTTGAGGTAGGTACTTTGGAAGAAAAGGGCTTCTCCCTAACTACCTATTTCTTCTGCCAAACTATACTATTATACGCTCAATTCACAAGGATTTACAGCACTGGTAGCATGGGCGGGAGAAATTTTATCCCCGGGAAAAGGATAAAATGTTTATCCCCTTATCCACCCGTCGAGCATGGGCTCAGCGGTGGAAGAATATTAACAGTAGGAGAAAATTTATCCCCGCAATTATTGCCATTATAAGAAAATCATGGAAGTAGGAGGTACAAATACCACAATACTGAAGTTGCTCTATTTGTAATGTCAAATAGGGATATACTTCTCCTGTCCCCTGTCGCCATGCTTTAGCATAGGGAAAAGGCAATTGTATCCCCTGTCAGTGGATAAAATCCGGGGATAAAATGTTTACCTCCTGCCCCTGCTACCAGTGCAGAAAGGATCCACTAGTGGATTAGGCGCTCACCTGAATAAAAATCCCAACACAAAAATAAAATGTATTAAGTTAGATTTAAAATTGTTGTCACCATCAAGGTTCTGCAAACTACCGAGGTTCGACCAAGATAACCCGTAGCCCGTAGTCTAGTGGTGTTGGTGGTAGGTACAGACTGTATAGAAAATCATTTTTGATATTAAAAAAATAGATATTGAATGATAGAAGGAGGTTTTTCTGTCCAGAACACTGAATGCGCAAGACCAACTCGCGCCTGCATTTAAAACTACGAGTAATTTTACGAACACTTTCACAAAAACTAAAATCTCTATTGTATTGCGTTTTTAAATTAATCTACACAATTTTGCAGTTTCATATTCTACCGTTGCAAATTTTTAATTGAAATAGCAGATTAAAGTCGTTGTGGAGAACAGTTATTGCCCAATTAAAAAATCTTTACTATAAAACCGTATCTAGTCAGAAGTTTGTGCAGACAATAATGATTGCACCGATTGAAACAAAACTTTGAACTTTTTGAAGCCTCAATAGCCCAACGGTTAAAGGTGCGGACTGAAAACTGAAAGGTCGCAGGTTAAAGCCCCACCTGTTGTACTATAGTCGTACCCACTCCTAGCACACAAGCTTTTGGCTTATTTGTAGGGGAGAGGAGAATATAAGTCAAGTTGAGCTTGGCTAATGTTCTTTTTATAAAAAAAAGAACGAAAGAAAAGAAACTTTAACTTTGAAGAAAATAACTTTAATCAATTTCTCCTGATTGATATTCGGTTACCGTAGTTAAGTTTAATTGAGACTAACCAACTAAGCAAAAGATTATAATATAGTGTACCTAGTACCTGACAACCACGACTTTGTCCGCGTGGATTTATTTTTCAAAATCCAGCGGTCACTCTTCGATATTGCGGGTCACAAAGAAACCTATGTCACTCTTCAGGTCCTCAACCATACTCATGCAAAAAATCACGCAGATCGGTAGCTCTGTTGCAGCGTGATTGAAAGATAAACCAACAAAGAAACAAACACAATTAAGTAAAAATTAAGATACCCGCAAGTGTGTGCGCAACAACAGGTTCTCTCCCCATTCTCTGATACTCATAGTTTGATGGGACGCAATCCAACATGACCGGAGAGAGATCCGACCAAGCACTATGTCACTGCCAATTTCTCAATCAACTTCGGGCAAGCTTCGGGCTGTTACTGAATTTTTATCTTCTTTTCCTTGTCAACTGATAGATGTTATCATGGCAACTGCTAGACAAAGGTCTCTTGCATGGACTTCTACATGCCTCGGTCTTGCGCCGCCTGAATCCAGGGGCTCCCTGCGATTCGTTTGATGTCATCGGTCAACGTAGTGGGAGGTCTACCAACACTGCGCTTTCCGGTGCGGGGAGTTTTTATGATGAAAAATTTCTATGAATAAATCTATGCCTTTACTGCTATCTCACCTGATGGTAAGCGGGCTTACTTGGAATTACGCCTTTGATGGTGCGGTGGTTACTGCTTGTAACGAGCCATCAAGGTCATTTCAGAGACATTTCAGAAATTATATATTTCCATATTGTCCCCGACGGGAATCGAACTCGTGACCTGCCAAGCTAAGACCACCATTGCGCCAGCGGCGGCAGTTAACAGACTGTTCTGTTCTATTAAAGATTATAGATATACTAATACAGGTGTCAATTGACACAGGAGTTGGATATGATATTTGGTATAGTAAGAAATATTGATTTGGATGTTCAGGAGGAAGAAATGGTGGAAAGTTTCGAAAGTGAATATGAAATATTATCTATTAAAAGATTAAAGAGGTATAAGGAAAATGGTGATTGGATTGAGAGTGAATCAGTCAGGGTGTGTTTTAAGAGTTCTATCTTACCCTCGTATATATTAATATACGGGTGCAGATTTAAGGTAGAACCATTCACATTTCCTGTCACACAGTGCTCGTCTTGCTGGCGTTATGGTCATTCTAAAAAATTTTGTCCAGGAAAGAAGGTATTATGTCCAAAATGTGGAAACCAGCACTCTAATTGTGAGACAAAGTTATACAATTGCATTAACTGTAATGGAGATCATATGGCTCTTGACCGAATGTCCTGTCCTGTATTTCACAAAGAGAAGGAAATTAGAAAGATTATGTGTCAGGAAAATTGTAAATACAGAAAGGCTCTACTTATATATTACAACAAAAGGAAACCAAGTGATAGGTTACAGCGTGACACTATAATTGAGGTCAATGATGTTACTAAAAATCCTAATGTTATTTATAACGAGCGGAAGTCTAGTAGGACATATAGAGATGTTTTGATTACTGAAGCTGAAATTCATGGTGAAATTAAGGAAATGTCAACAGATAGTGAAAATGGAGAGGAAAATAATGAAACAGTAGCAACCGGGCCGAATAAAGTTAAAAGAAGGAAGAAAAAAGGTCATAAAGTAGAAAAAACTACTGTTTATGAGAGCGATTATATCACTGAAAATATTGAAGCGGAAAGACAACAAGGAGAGCATAAAGAGCAAGAGAAAAAACGTAAGAGTTTTGACTTTGCAAGATTGTTAGCGAAAATGAAACAAGTTTGTTTTTCGCAAACTAGTTTCGGGATTAAAATAAAATTAATTTTTAAAATTATTATCGATGAATTTAAACTTCTAGTGTGTGAATTAATAGGTCATAGCGACATTTTGAAAAACATTTTTAATATATTTTACAATGTATAATAAGGTCAAAGAACGCAAATTAAATATAATACAATAGAATTGTCAAAGTTATATAGTTATATAGGTATTTCATTTTGTATATATTAATTGTATTATTATAATTGTAATATTTTGTGAGTACCGATGGGGCTGACATGAAGGTCACCTTTAAAAGTCCCTTATTAAAAATGAGAATAAAAAAAAAAAAAAGTACGAGTATTATAGTCTAGGTAGCATTTAGGTAGGCTATAAAAGCTTTGTAAAAGTCGTAAAAATTGTTTATTACCTGTGGTTATTGACCATAATCGGTTATATCGTTGCAATTTCTTTTCCATACCTATAATTTTAATTAAATTCACATAAAAGATGTTTGCCAACTCCCTGCAGGCTACTTTTTATAGCATTTAAAAATTATGCATGACTAATATTTCTTCTTACACTATATTTAGCGTGAAATATCAGATGTGAGATCAAGGTTTTTAAACATTTGATAATATTTTAAATGAATATTAAAATAATTAATCTGATGCAATTTTCATCGTTCAGCGAATCGCGAAGCTAAAGTAGAAATGGGCGGGGCATATAATTCGAAGAACGTTGGGTCGTTGGACTCCAAAGTGCTGGAGTTTCCTTGTGGAAAGTCTACCAACAGTGCACTAGCGGTGGACCAACGACATCAGACGAGCCGCAGGCAAAACAGACTTCAAACGCCACAAGTATATCAATTGTGCCTATAAAATTTGAAGAGTTCCCTCGATTTCTCCAGGATCCCATCATCAGATCCTGCCTTGATCACAATGGGACCACCTGGAAAGTATACCCTTTCAAACAAAATAGAATTTTCCAAATCGGTCCGTCTTCGAGTAATCGGGGAACATATATAAAAGAAAAAAGATTCCGAAGAATTGAGAACCTCCTCCTTTTATAAAACTTATAGAATAAGAATACTAGCTGATACCCGCGACTTCGTTCGCGTGGATTAAGGTTCTTCATTCCCGCGGGAACTCTCTTATTTTATAAAAAGCCTATGTCCTATTCCAGACTATAATCTATGTATCTCTGTGCCAAATTTTAGCCAAATCGGTTCAGTCGTTGCGAAGTGATTGAGTAACAAACATACAAACTTTCGCATTTATAATATTAATAATAGGATTCTGGACTACGTTTTGGACAGAAAAGACCTTACATAATCCGCCTTTGCAAGAGGTAAACGGCTCGTTTTCAACATAAAACTACGTTTACCTTTTGAAATTTCCATAACAAAGAAGCAAAAAACATGCATCTATTGTGTAGGCGCCTACTTGATACTGTGTTTATGGGCACTTGACTTTAAGTAAAGCAACGCACATAGTAAATAAGCATGTTTTACATAAGATAAGTGTAATTACTAATTAGTATGTAATTACCAAATTTCATAATACATATATAGATTGCTAAATCTAAGTTGAATTTTAAACAGTGAAGGGGTTATTTTCATTGCAATTAAATCCACAATATGCATAAATAACAAATGTGAAAGTGTGTCTGTTAGAATGTCTGAACTGAACTTGACGACCTCTAGCTGTGGCACACCTATTACCTAGAATCTAGAAACTAGAGCCTCAATAGCTCAACAGGGAAGAAGTGGATTGCAATACGGAAGGTCGATGAGTCAAATCGCGGCCATTAGAGTGAAGAGACTTATGCTATCCTGCTCATAACAAAGGACGCTTCTATGACCCGTACGGAACAACCTTTTCATACCCACCAAGAACATGTGTAATACATCATCATGATGCACAGGTGCATCGGCGTAACTTATAAAAAGTTTGGAAGTTCACACTTCTTAAAATGTCCAAACTTCCTTCTTTGTTTCTAAAACTAGTTGTTTCTAAAATTAGCTGGAGTCGCTTTTCTGCCGTTGTATGAAGTCTGCTACTCCATAAGAGTAAGAGTCTCCATAGTCTTAAGACTGCGCAGAATACTAGAAAAAAATCATATTTCACAATACAAATTATGAAACACAAGAATAGAAAAAAAAAACAATTTTAAAATAGGATTTTGCATCCATTTGTCGCATAAGCAAAAAGGTACCGGCTCAGCACTATTCCTGCAGGTTTTATGAAAAACCTGAGCGCTGGTATTATATCGGCGTTCTAGTGAGACACGCATTGAGCATTTTTAACCGACTTCCGATTCCGACCGTCGGAATCTATTTTTCTTCATATTTTTTATGTAGGTACGAGTATGTCCCCCGATTACTCGGAAGACGCCTGGACCGATTTGGAAAATTCTTTTTTTTTGTTTGAAAGGGTACGAGTATACTTCTTATATGGTTCCATTGTCATCAGGTCAGGATCTGATGATGGGATCCTGGAGAAATCGAGGGAACTCTTCAAATTTTATAGGCACAACCGATATGCTTTATAGTGGCGTTTGAAGTCGGTTTTGTAAAAGTAATTATGTGGTATAATACTTTTAGATAAAAAAAAATTATTTATGTTGTCCTCGATTACTGACAGTGACATATAGATTATTTATCATTACGAGTTGTAAATAACCTTGTGATATTATGCTAAACAGCGTGTTCGTGGTGACAACGAACTTAGGCAAATAACCTTGCAAGAACTAGATACACCTGCTACGCAACTTTTAATGAAAAATATTTTTCTAATAACTTATGATGGATTTTTGCCCATTTTTAACCACCGACTGAAAATGAGGAATGTTGTAATCAACCTTTGACGGAAAAAGGAATATTATAAATTTTATTTACCTTATTACTTCTTTCCATCACTGATTGTCGCAAAAACAGGGATGTTACAAATACCCCTGATGAAAAAAGGGGAGTTAAATTTAACCCCTGATGGAAAAAATGGAAAAAATCGCATGAAAACCCTTTCTTATTCTGAGAGGAGGTCCGAGAGAGCAATAGGACGACTATGTATAGAGATGATGATGAATTAATTGTCATTATTATCCTAAAAACACCACTATCATTATGTGATTAATGAAAAGAGATCACGACCCGCAGTAATGAGGAATACGACACATAGATAGATATCGAATTGAATTGGAAACTTAATTCATTTAATCTTGTCTTACAGCAAGAAATGCAATTAGAATAAATGGGTTCTTTATAGCGTCATTAGTCTTGCTCAAGTCGAATGTGGGAAGTAATTATAGGTTTCTTCACAACGCATGTTTACTTTGCCATGAAAATTATGTCAATAACCTATCTAATGACAGTCTAACATTATTCTCTCGTTTAGATTGCTGATACGGGGTAATCTTTTAAGCTATTGCATAGCTTCTATCGCGGGCCTTGAGCGTGGAGACCGAATCCAGAAATTCCGTAACGAAAATAACCTGACACCCCACGGACACGGACTCCTCTCACCGCTAGATGACGTTGATAAAAAATGCTATGCAATAGCTTTACCGCGGCAGTCCCTGAGTGCCAAACGTCTTTTTTATCTTATAGTGAGTAAATATACTATACTGGTACATAAAGGTTTTTCATACTGATTGGCTTTTTACCCGACTGCGGCACGCAAAAGAGGGTAATGTGTTTATCAGTCTATGTATGTATGTATGAAGACCTAACGCGTGAGCCGATTTTGATGATTCTTACGTCAATCGATTTGTAATAATCTTGGGAGTGTCACTAAAGATGTGACAGTATTCAAAATTCAATATGGCGGCCACCAGACGCTATATTGTGAAAAAGAAAAAATGAAAGTCCACGAATTAAGTTAAGTGCATTAATAGATCGGTCATTTTTTTTTTATATTTTTAGCGAGCAAACGAGCAGGCGGGTCACCTGATGTTAAGTGATTACCGCCGCCCATGAACACTTGTAGCACCAGAGGCAGCACCAATGCGTTGCCGGCCAAAAATTTAGTTAGTCAGTCATCTTTTCCTTCCAATATAATCTACAATTAAGTTAATGGTATCCTATCATGTCCTCATTGCGCGCGGCTATTTAATGCGAAAATAGGGTACATCAGCCATATCACGGCACACCAATGAAGCCCCTACTGAAAAACTAACAGAGAATCAGTCGCTGTTGCTGAAATCGGCAATGAAGTAATCATCATCTTTTCCTTTTATATATTTAGAAGAAGATTAAAGAAATATAATAGGTATAATATCTGTGTACTGTAGCGCCAAGTACGTCCGTCCTGCGATCAGATAGTGTCTACTTTAATCATCATATGAAATGATCATAAAATACGAGTACGTATAGTAAGTGATCAAGGTTTGGTAAAATATGTTTTAGTGCCGTAGGGCGTGGGTCAATCACCTGTAGCTAGGTTCAATGACCTTTTGAAAGTTTAGACTATATTTTAGTTGTACTTAAAAATTGTGAAACGAAATGAGTGCACTTTACTGCACGCCACATTAAATATAAAACAAAAACTAAACTTAAAATAAAATAAATACACCTGGCGCGGGTGGCCTTATCGATTAGAAGCGATCTCTGCCAGGCAAACATGTTACAGAGGATAATATATTATATAAAGAGCTTAGATAGAGTAAGTGTGCACGCAAGTTCAATGTGAAACAATATTCCAATTTTAGCAGAATTTCTGCACGCTCGATATGTTTAAATCAGTTAAAATTATTGTCATTTGTCGTTTCAAACAAGTTTCAAACTACCAAATAACATTGATCGAGAAAAGCGAAGTCTTCGAGGCTACGTCCGCGCGTCCGTAGAGATGAGCCATGAATAATTTTAAAATTTTACTTATCTATTCATTTATTTTTACCCAACTGCCGAAGGAGGGTAATGCTTTTCGAGCGTAAGTATATATATCGATTTTATGATACGCAGCAGTCGGGGGTTTTCGAGATTTTTCTTGTTATGTTTAGGCATTGGTCAACTCTGTCTATGGGCTTAAAGATGGATCGTTACTTTCGTTTACTTTCTATACATAGCACCTTAATTTTTCAATTACGTGTAGGTACGTACGTGATTGCTATCTCCAATGATTTTATTAGTGATTATGATTGGCTTTACACACCATACTGTCAAGTTTTCACTTTTGCATAGACTATCGGTCAAGTGCATACAACTTAAAAGTGTTACTTGGGGCCTTACGGTAGTGAGTTAATACCATGTTAAATTGTTAACGCTTGAGGCTTCTTTTCTTCTTAAAAACCGTATCAAAATCAGTCCATTGGTCAGAGAGCTACGAGCACGTAGACGCACACAGGTTAAACAAAATAAAAAATTTTCATCTCGCAGGAAAAGATGCCGTTTCTAGACATAGCGTTCGAAGCCGAAGTCAGCCGGTATGAAGACCCTGACTTCGAGGAGGTGGCACAGCGGAACTGCGACGAGGATCCGAAGACCAGGCACAAAGCCATCGAGGAGCTTAGAAATATGATCCGACGTAAGTGTGATATATTATGCGAGCCTTCTCCATTTGTAGAAGTTGGTAGAAAGTAGGCACCTCCTCCGGGTTTTATGATATCCTATTATAGTCCTGGTGCTTAAGATAACGTTTGGGTTTTCACTACGGGTTTTTACGGGTTTTTAGTTTACGGGTTCGAATCCCAAGCCTCCAAAGACGATCTCACTGGCGCAGTGGTGAAACGCTGTGAGACGAATGTAAGCTCGCGATTGAATTACTAGTAACAGCAATGGAAATTTAATATAGAGGGAATGGAAGATGGAAATTTAAAATTTCTCACGGAAATTTGACAATCTAGAGCGTGTGTACATAATATCATTGAGTTTGATTAGTTCAAGGCGTTGAAGTGGGAGAGGGGATGAATGCCAAGATAATGTGAATGCGTTTTTAGATGAATGTTATCGGAATTCACGGAAACCATCTGAAATTTCGAAATGCGTTCTGCAGTTGGGTGAAAAAAGTGCGCAATAAAACCAACAAAAGCCGAAACTGTAGTTGCGCCACAGTGATAATGTGAAGCATTCATTTTTTTTTTCGATTTCGTTTAACAGAGCGAGGAGAATGCAATCCCCGAAGGACGGACGACGCTTATCTCCTAAAATTTCTCAGATGTCGGAGATTCATACCAGCTCTGGCACATAAATTGGTAAGTTTGGCGGTTCAAAGGGGCAAAGCTTTACAAGCCTCAATAGCCCACCCAAGTAGCACACGGAGGCTGCTTAGCAGCTGAATAACAAATTCCCGTCACGCTTAAAGCTGTATAAAAAAGCTGCATAAGGGCTGTATACGGCCGTATACAGCTCTTATACCTCTTAAATGGGCACAAATTATACAGCCTTAAGTTCAAATAGCTGCTTAAGAGCTGTATAGCAGCAAAATAACAGTGTTATAAAGGGTAACGACAGTGCTATGCGCTGAATAACGACTGAGTAAAAGATAACAAGTTACTCTTTATTCAGTTAAAATTACGTCATGTGACACATGACGTAAAAGTGAAGTAGCAAACTTTAATCTAGCAAATTATAACCTTGTAGCTTAAACACAATTTCGTGGAGTGAATTAAATACGTGGCTATATATTCAAAGTTCCCTGATTAGTAAGAAAAATGATTGGGAATGTAATTTTACTGACATTATACATATATATTACCTAAGAAAATTTAAGTGCGCCACGAAAATATTCGGTTTTTAATTAGTTTCGTGATATAAATAAGCCGTGATGAAAACTTGAATAAACAATTTTTAGTGCTTTGAAAAGAATTATAAGATAAAAAGTTATTATTATGATATACGGAAGTAAAAACTAATGCAATCCATTCCTAATTCATACACAAAACATAAAAGTTGAAAAATGAATCAGTATATTTATGTGAGGTTATACAATAAAATGGTGGATATCATGTTATAGTTAGAGAGCTGGTGATATGATTTTAAAAGCCTATAGCTTAGAATAAAGGCCTATATAAAAAAAGAGTGTTCGTCCGAAAAAAAGTAAATAAAAATGGATCTTTATAAGTTTGTCTGGTGTAAGAACTGCGTAATATTAGTATGTAAAGATGAAACCGACAAAATACATCATATACGATCTAGCAAGGATATAGAGAGATTGGTGAATCTAGCCACCACTAAATGAAGTTAGGTTATATTTACCTACTAACAATCGACAACCCTCATAATGCACTAAATGGAATGATTTCGTGGACAACGGAGAAGTAACAAACCCTTCGGAGAAGTAGCAAACAACTTGTGTACTCTGGATGTAAACATAAGTCTCAAGAACTTTAATTGCAATAGCAGACGTGGGCCTGGAATACATAATAAAGAACAGCTCGAACCAAATTCATATTGTCGTTGTTACTGAAGCTAACATAAGGGTCACAAACTCAAAATTGTTTCAAAGATAACTACAAGATGTTTTCGCAGCTACTGAATCACCGATGAAGTGATGGTGTAATCCCATTGTAATCCTCTATGTGCATAAAAGTGTATTGTTCTACAGGTTAACAGTGAATACAAGCTACTCTGAATCAGTTATTGGTGAAATTGTCACAAGTTTCAATTAAGTATAAATTAAGTGTTTGTGCATTGTACTGACCGCTGAATACTAACCAAGTATGTTTCATACAGGAACTTAAACAAATAATCTCTCAATTTTCAGGTAAAAGTAATCTTGTAATTAGTGGTGATATGAATATAAACATAATGTTAAACGATCCCAGTGTAAATTTATACGTGAAGTAGGTATTGACTGTAGTATAAGGCAGTATACACGGATAGAACCTAAAGGGGATAGGATAACTAAAAGTTGTATTGATCACATATTCATACGATGTGTGGACAGTCCCAGCCAACATAGCTTATGTATACAAACAGCAGTTATAAACAATCCTATAGCAAACCACTATTTTACCAGTTCTATGATTATCCACAACTTGTTACAAACCTGTATAAGTAAGTATTGTACTAAAATAAATCATAAAAAATTGCTAGAAGAATTATATAGGTAATGTTGACTGGGGACAGGGGTTATATTGTATGAAAATCCTAATGATGTCATGAAGTTTATTTCCAATAAATATAATTATTTACTAAGCAAATGTCAATATGTGGCTAAAATAAATACAGGGAGAAGGTAGGCATGTTTATGGATAAACAATAAAGCCTTTAAAATGTGTATTAGGAGAGATAAACTATTTAAAATATGGAATCAATCAATTTCTTTATTGCGAATTTGGGTAATATACAGGTGTTTACAAGTAAAATAAATGGACAACCAAACTCTGCTTAAATACAGCATGCAACATTAAAAATTAGCTTAAAATCTATTTCATTACATTACTATTAATTTATTACAATACATTATTATTAATTTATTTAAGTTAGAAGCTTTGTGTTTACATTGCAATATTATTTAAATGTCTAATATAAAATTTCTTATTAAAATGTCAAAAGTTCATAATTAAAATTTTTCCATGAGGTAATCACTGGTTTTATAGTATGTCCTGTCAATCAAAAATTTAAGCCTTTTTTTAAAAAGTTGTATTTCTTGTGTTTCTATAATATGTCTAGGCAAATGGTTATATAAAAGGGGCCCAGTGCAGAAGAAACTCTTAGAAAAATGTGCACAACAACTGGGTGGTGGACGCAGTTCAATTAGGTACATGCCTTTTGCTGTGACGATTTTGAAATAAATTCAAGTTACTTTTGACAAATATGACAGTTTCATATACATACAGACATGGCATTGTAAGAATATTATATTGTTTAAAATAGGGTTTACAACTATCAGTCGATTTTAATTTAAATATTGCCCTTAAGCATTTTTTTTGTACCTTTAATACAGCCTCTTTTTAAGTGGAATTACCCCAGAATAAAATACAATATCTCAACAGCGAGTCAACATAGCCATGGTAAACAGTCAGTAACGCTGACACATTTACTGTTTTCCCCAACATATAAAGTGTGTAGGAGAATTGATTTAACTTTGTGCAAATATGACTCAAGTGTTCTTTCCAATTTAGAGTAGAATTAATATTCAGACCTAAGAATTTTGTTACATTGACTTCATTGATAGTTTTCCATTCATAATTTACATCTAAAGCAAATGATGCATTTTCTCTGAGCTTAAAAGTCATTAAGTTCGTTTTGTCTAAGTTAATTATGAGTTGGTTGCGATTCAGCCAGTGTAGATAATAAAATTAAACTGTCAGTCATGTATGAAGAGAGCATGTGAGCTCACTAACAAAATACAGTAGATCGGAATACTTAAGACAACTTAAAAACTTGCCAATTACAGCAGTACCTCTGGAAAAATGACTTGGGAATACATGCTTCCTTTACTGCTCAATGAACTGCCAGCTGATTTATTATTTATTTATACAATAAGATACAAAATAAAAAGAACTATCACAAACTTTATGATTAAATAAGGGTGATTTTGAAAATCACATCACATCACACTAATATTATCACACTAATATCACATCACACTTCACATCACATCACACTATCACACTATTATATTATATAATATTATAAAGCCGAAAGTTTGTATGTGTGTGTGTGTGTGTGTGTGTGTGTGTGTATGTTTGTTACTCTTTCACGCAAAAACTACTGGACCGATTTGGCTGAAATTTAAAATGGAGATAGATTATACCTTGGATTAAAACATAGGCTACTTTTTATCCCGGAAAATCAAAGAGTTCCCGCGGGATTTAAAAAACTAAATTCACGCGGACGAAGTCGCGGGCATCAGCTAGTAATATTATAAAGCCGAAAGTTTGTATGTGTGTGTGTGTGTGTGTGTGTGTGTGTGTGTTTGTTACTCTTTCACGCAAAAACTACTGGACCGATTTGGCTGAAATTTAAAATGGAGATAGATTATACCTTGGATTAAAACATAGGCTACTTTTTATCCCGGAAAATCAAAGAGTTCCCGCGGGATTTAAAAAACTAAATTCACGCGGACGAAGTCGCGGGCATCAGCTAGTAATTTATATTTATATTTATATTTATATTTTATATAATATTATAAAGCCGAAAGTTTGTATGTGTGTGTGTGTGTGTGTGTGTGTGTGTGTATGTTTGTTACTCTTTCACGCAAAAACTACTGGACCGATTTGGCTGAAATTTAAAATGGAGATAGATTATACCTTGGATTAAAACATAGGCTACTTTTTATCCCGGAAAATCAAAGAGTTCCCGCGGGATTTAAAAAACTAAATTCACGCGGACGAAGTCGCGGGCATCAGCTAGTAATTTATATATCACACTAATATTATAAAGCCGAAAGTTTGTATGTGTGTGTGTGTGTGTGTGTGTGTGTGTGTATGTTTGTTACTCTTTCACGCAAAAACTACTGGACCGATTTGGCTGAAATTTAAAATGGAGATAGATTATATCTTGGATTAAAACATAGGCTACTTTTTATCCCGGAAAATCAAAGAGTTCCCGCGGGATTTAAAAAACTAAATTCACGCGGACGAAGTCGCGGGCATCAGCTAGTAATTTATATATACATATTATATTACATAATTAGAACATAATATTATATATTTAAAGATATTATTTGCTAGAATTAATTTATTTGTGTTTTTTTATGTAATTAAAATGTAAAAGTATACTATGTCTGCGCAAAAACCCTGCGTGGTTTATGTGGAGGCTTTCACAAGAACCTTGTAACAATTTCTCCTTTATGTTTGGATAATAAAGATTAAAAAAAGGTATCTTTTTGGCTTTTTATGATCATTTTACTTAACTTCATAAAAAACCTTTTGAAAAAACCTACTTCTTAACTTGTCCCTGCTCTCTTTCTCTCTTCCCTCCAAAACGCTACTAATGTAGTCTATACTTGGTACCTGTGGTACCTACTTATTAACAATCCACAATTCCAAAATCCCCGCAATTTATGTGAGCAATATCAGGGTTCAGGAGTTTGAACCTAGAGCTCCATGATGTAGTCTATGCTTGATACATACAATATCAATTCGAAACTGACAGTTTAGGTAGGCACTACCCAGCAGCATCAGGATTGAGGAGCCAGGACCTAGTTCTCCTTGATGTAGTCTATGCTTGATACATACAATAACAGTTCGTAATCTATCGTGGTGGTAGACGAGGTTCTTGATGTTTCTTAGGGTATAATTATCACTATTAATAACGTCTGCCATGTGTGCTGATCATATAGAAATTTTGCTCGCCAGCTCCCTAACTATTAAACAGCTACGTGAATAGTTAAAACTCTGATATTCTGCCAAAGGCTGTCTTATAGTTCACACGTGCCCCCTTAATAAGTCAGTGTAATAGGAGTTCACAAATACCTTCTTATACAGCATTTGGCTAATTTTATCCACTAAACAGCCTTTATTGCGGTTAAGGCATTAAAAAATGTTAAAGGCTGAATAGAGTCGTAAAAAATATACCTTTATAGCACTCTTAATCAGCCTAAGCTGTTTAAATATCACTGACAGCTATTATGCAGCTGTATGATCACCAGTGTACTCTTAAAAGAGTCTTAATACGCTTAGAGGTTCAAATAGGTCTAAAAGTGAATACTTACGCAGCTATCTGTGCTACTTGGGCAACGGTTAAAGGTCAGTCGGACTGAAAACTGAAAGGTCGATTCGAACCCCACCCGTTGCACTATTGTCGTACCCACTCCTATCACAAGCTTTTCGTTTATTTGGAGGGGAGAGGAGAATATACTTACGTCAAGTTCAGCTTGGCTAATAATATTCTTTAAAAAAAATGCAGTGCAGCATGTTGGGTACTATGCCGCGCTGCGGTGATATCGATGAGGTTTTAGGTTTATATTAGTTTTAATTTTGGAAATAATTGTTTAATCTCTATGTATTTATCCTTGTATAAATAAAAAATCATTACTTTGATATAATTGGTAAATGATTCTTTTGAATGCATGCACTATCCAAATTAAAATCGGTGGTACTGAATTTGTGACTTCAATAATGATAAGCTTCATTTCACTTCGTCGCTAATGTTATCGAATATGAATACGATCAATCGAATTACATTTTATACTAATCCCACTAGTTGCAACGCACTGGGTCAGTTAGACTGTATAATATGCTAATAGATAAAGCCTAGTCTGCTTCGAATGAAGTTTTGCAATGCGACCTTACGCGGTCGTAACTTGTACGAGCCTTTACACTGCTCTTGGAAGTAGACCACTGTACTCATTCGCGTATCTAAAATATCAACTTGATAGCAAATGCCTATTATTTGGAACCGGACATAAGCCGCCATTGCATAAGACGGAATACCGCTCGCTCGTTACACTATTACAGATTCCTTGACATGGAATCGTGCCTTTCAAACCTGAGGAGAATCTTAACTATTTCATTTGTAGTCATTCTCTTCTCGAAATTATTATGCATCTAGCAAGTAATACAATCTAGTGGGTACATTAATAACTAGCCGATTCCCGCGACTTCGCCCGCGTGGAAAAAGTTTAGAGTAACTAGCTATTATCCGCGAGAAGTTATATCTTCTATCTCCGATAATATTTAGTAGATCTTCACCAAAATTTAACAAAATATTTCTATAATAGTACGCAATTTATAATAAAAAAGAATTATCAAATTCGGTTTAGATTTGACTATCCCGGATAAACCTTATTGTTTATCAAGATAAAAAGTATGTATCTTAATCATTCTAATTTTCTAGATGGTCCGCTACGAAGACTTCCGCAAGAAAAACCCCGATTTATACGACTGCGAAGCGTTCAGCTTAGACAGAGTCAAAAACGTGTACGGTGGCACCTTTCCCGAGAGTCCTGTGAATGGTAGAATAATGCTCATGAGGTTTGGTAAGTCAGAAATCAATTTCTTACCGAAGTTATATCCAAGGTTTGGACATCCCCCACGGTAGCTAAGTGCGGTTTGAACAAAAAAAAAAACAAGTCTAAGGCAGACAGATTTCCTTACGATGGTTTCCTTGGTTTCCTTCACCGTTAAAGCATCTGTGATCTGCTTAAAGTGTTGCTTAAAACGAATGTAATTTCGATAAATTAGAGATGAGCGAGTGAAAATGAGGTCGAAGTCTTAAACACTGGACTATCATCGCTTCTGCTTAGCCTAAAATAGAATTATCTTCCTCTTTTGAGTTGTATAATGTAGATTGGGATTAGTTAAACTTACAAAATTAAAATATTTTTTTAAATTATTAGGTATTAGAGGTATTACTATTGGTTTGAAGTCCCTTTCGAGTTTTATTTTTCACAATGTTATAATAGGTAAATCTGCAACTATTTGATTCTAATTTTTTTTTTATAGTAAATCAATTGTACTACCAAGAGAAATAAAAATCATTTCGCTGCGGGAAAACAATCATAATAATTTCAGCGTGTATATTTCAGGTCGTTGGGACACGAGTGCAGTTCCCGTAGAAGACGTGGTACGCTGCGCTTTGCTGATGGATGAAATAGCATCCATGCAGCCCAAATTGCAAGTCCTAGGCGTTACCATTATAGTGGATCTGGAGGGCTTGAGCGTGAGCCACGTGAGGACACTCACGCCAACTATCGCCCACCAAATTGTCAGCCTAATGGGGGTAAGGACCTTAATTAATATTAGGTAAAAGCACACGTTACCTTGACGAATTCCAGGAAAATACTAAAAGAAAAAATAATATTTTGCTGTAATCCGCCAAATCAGAAAAAAACTGTATGGTAATAAGCGCCGACACCGCGTATACACTTTGACGCAGGACTTTGCTTTGCTTGTGGTAACTAGTCATGGTCGAAGGCTTACGGACGTTCCAAGACAAGACCAATTTAGAAATTATAAATTCCCAAATTCATTCAACCGAAAATCGAAGCCAATAACTTTTAAAACCACAGCGGTTACCTCTGAGGCAGGTATAGGCAGCGATCACAGAAGGTCGTTAACCTAACTCAAATTTTTATTGTATTCTACTTTTCATAATTCATAAAAACTTTTAACAAAAAAACGGGCAAAACCATTCTTAAAATCTTAACTAAAAAAATTACAAAACCATTCTTAAAAATACAAAATCCCTATTAATATTAAAAACTCGAAACTGAATTTGTTGATTTTATTTCATTTACGCCATAACAGAGCTACAGATCGATGTGATTTTTATATGACTTTTATAGTTGAGGACTTGAAGAGTGTCACCAGCTAATATTATTCTGGAAAAACAAAGTTCCCACGGGTTTTAAAAAGCGGTAAAAAAGAAAAGGAGGTAATAGCGGGTGAAATTCAACTTGCCCCAAGAGGCCAAGCAACTGATTTTCCGGGCTTTAGAGGGAGGAACCTCCTATAAATGCCTGCCATGACCGTACCGCCTTCTGATGTATGTTTGATTCAGTCACCAAAGAGAAAGTTTCTTGTATCCTACCCTTGATTCAATCACCAAAGCGAAAATTTCTTAAGTTTCGCGGTCTTACATCAATTATCCTTTTCTGCATTCCGAACCGGGCGGTGGTAGAGAGTCGACGTGTCATAAGACCTACAGTTTAGCTTATATGAAATAATTAAATAATTTTGATTTTTTTATTACTTACAGGTATCATTCCCTCTCCTGAACCACAGCTTGCACATAATCAGATACAGCTGGATTCTCAACACTTTCTTCTACATCTTCAAGCAATTCATACCAGCGGCCGCGTGGAACCGGCTGCACTTCCACGGCTATGACATGTCTTCTCTCCACAAGCACATAGACCCGGAGTACCTCCCCCCGGAGTATGGGGGCCATTGTCGACACGTGATATCGTTTGAGGAGTGGGTCAGGAAAGTTGATAGATATAAGGACGATTTTATGGTTTCTGAGCTAAGAGCGCTTGGATATACTGTGTCTCAACCGATGGAAATCCAGTGCTGGACATAGATCTATCTTGTAGGCCCAATGGCTGACTGTATTGCTGCTAGTGTCCGACCGAACCTTCGGCTTTGGCCATCTCCGCTCAAAAATACGACCTTCAGCCAAACCATCGCTTCGGCAAAAATGGACAGAAGTTTTGGCTGAAGCCGAAGTAGCCAGTCTAGAACGGAATTTCATTTTATAGGGTAATTATATCTATAAGGTTATGGCGATAGCCGATTAATCGAATTTGACTTCGGTCGGATACTAATTGCTACTTTAGACAATGGCCAACTAGTGTTTACTACTTACGATATTGCCAACGCAACGCTGTTTTGAGATGTCATAATATAATGATAACCTTAAAGTAATTTAAGTAGATATTCAATTTAAGGTTGACATTGTATGACCTATCAAAACAATATTGATAAAACTGCTTTAAGAGTTGCGTTTGGTTATTTGGTAGGTAGTAAAGACCCTGATCGAATGCTTTTATAAGTTACAAAACGTAGTTTTTGGTGATAAAATATTTTTTAGAATTTTATAAGTGAATGGAATATTGATATTGCTTTTTTGGTACGTTGGCGTAAAAAAGAATAAATCTATTGTTGTATTTCAAATCTTCAAGTAAAGCAAAGCAAGATATCTCATGGGTGTTTAAAATTGGTTTTTGGATACATGGTTTGGAGTGAGATACCATAACACCAGGGGTCGTCATGCACTCTGCGTTCATGCAGTTTCCCCCATTCATGACGCCTTATATTGAATTCTACCAATTATTTCCATTAGCTGTTATTTAAAGCGTAGTTGCGGCTACCCAAGTTCCTGTTTACGTGAGATCCTCTATTCTAACCAGCGGCGTAAGCGTCTTTGCTTTAACAAAGCAGTGAAGCTGAAAGTTTTGTACGTTTTAGAATTTAGGATATAAAATTGGGATTTCTAACTCCAATAATTGTTCCATCCAAGGGTGATATTAGAAACTAATTAGGTTTAAGATATTGTACCAAGGTGTTAGGTAAATATTAGTACTTAATTACTATCAAAAATTTTACGATTTCATTCTCCCACCCCCGTACGTTGGGGTCAATATTGACCCCAATGTATGGAGGTAGGGGTGGGAGGTCAATATGTCATATCTTTTGTGGAGCCTATTCGGACTGGATCAGGAAATTCGATAGATATTATTAAGTTTTTTCTAGTATTTAGTCGAATCAAGTGTGCTGGGGTATACCTACTCTGTCAGTAGACAGACTTAGACTGGGTTACAGTGATAATCTAGATAATTTTTGGTGCTGTTAGCTATGTACCTACATAAAATGTGATTTTTAAATATAATTAAATAGGTGTAAGTTTTATCAAGCTTCTAATGAATACGCAATAGTTAAAGTTCAACAAAAATGTTAAGCTTAATAATTGTGTTTGAGAACAAAGAACTTATTTTTTTAAGCATTTTTTGGGTGGCCTTACTAAAATAGTATTAATTTATTAAAATAACAAAGTGTGCCAGCGATATTCAATGTAATACCTCATCAAAATCATTCCTGTGGTGGTTCTAGTATGGAAGTTGTAATATAATTGCTCTGTACACATTGCACGTAGGTATAGTAGCCATATTAGTAGCGGCAGAAGAGGCAGTTTCTTATGGCTCAGTGTTTCTTGAATGCGAGTGAAATTTTCGGCACCATTATGTAATGTAATGTATAACCGCAGGCGTAAATTGTATGGAATGTTTGCGCATAGGAAACATTCCATACAATTTCTTGCCGCTTGCATTCGAGAAACTCTTGTGTAACTGATGCCTTAGTCGATATGCCTGTTGTAAAGCCGAATTTACACGGCGAAACACGTGTAAACTTTTAATTTCATAATGCATGCGTTAATTTCATGCATGAAATTAGAAGTTTACACGTGAAATAGTTGATAAAATTAATGTCATGAAACTAATTTCATGCCCCTAATTTCGCAGTGTAAATTCGGCTAAATGCAGACAGTTTGCTATGCATCTATCTCTTTCCTACAAAACGATTCCGCTGCTATGGCTTAGCGGTGGAGATATCCGCCCTAGTCGAAAGGTGATTTCAACCATCATTCATCACATTGTGGCTGTGAAACATCGGTGCTAAGACTCCAACTGGCTGACGCGGACGCTAAGGCTCTACTACACTCTTCGTCTCTTCCAGTTGGCTTGTCTCTTGTAACCCAAGATCCAACTTTAGTGATCCCAGGATGTTGATTAACCTGCATTTAATAGAAGCATTTATACAGGCTTATTAATATGATCTCAGCAAATGTTAAGCTATGATACAGTCTAAGATGGACCGCGTTTTAAGCGTGTGTCTACTGAGTACTCCGTAAAGACGATTGTCTATGGTATGATCATCTGTAAGTAAAGGACATCATCCATTTTGGGCTAAATCTGAAAGTGCCGGCCAAAAAAAAATTTTGATGTATTTCGTTAGAACTTGTCCCCCTAAACATTTTTTATTATGACACCCAAGCTGTAGAACCATTGACCTTGGTTTTATTTAAGTTTAAAAATCTGTATTTTTTCCTACTAAATGAAATGTTTCTAATAATAATAATAAAAACTGGAGTACCCAGCAGTCTGTTCTACCTCTCAGCAGCCGAGCCCGCTGACCTCATCGCCTTTTGGCGAAGAGTGTGTTCAAGAGAGATGGAAGATGAGAGATGGATGGATGGATGCTTGAGGAGGGCTCTTGGATTGCGGCGGTAGAGGAAGCATGTGCCTCAATATAGCCGATGAACCCAGTCGCCATCTCTCCAGAGGATGTACTTGGTGCGGTGCGCCGGGCCGCGAACTGGAAAAGTCCTGGATGGATGTTGGACTGCATCACTTCTGGTTTTTCGTTCTGCCATGCTATCTATCTGGCTAAACAATTCCAAGAAGCTCTCGAGCAAAGGGCGCTCCCGAGCCTTTTCACCAACGGAATCACTCATTTAGCTCCAAAGTCCACCGATGCCGCTGACAAGTACCGCCCCATCACATATCTTACTAGCGTCTATAAGACATTGGCATCCGTTTTGAGCATAAAGATTTCCCGTCATGTAGGCGAGAATAGTATAATGTCTGGGGCTCAGAACGGATGTCAGTACAATAGTCGTGGTACTAAGAAGCACCTTCTCATCGACTTCGTCGCGAGCCAACTGGTCAAACTAACTTGCCGGAATTTCCCCACAGCCTGGATTAACAATGCATGAAGGCATTCGACTCGGTGCCCCATTCATGGTTCTTGAGGGTCCTTGAGCTGTACAATGACGATAGTACAGTTCGAAACTTCCTCGGAGAGTGTATGGGGCAATAGAGCACGAACCTTTGTCTTCATGATGAGCGGTTGACGGCTGCCGATGATCGGATAAGGATACAGCGGAGTATCTTCCAGGGCGATTGTCTGAGTCTACTATGGTTTTGTCTCTCTTAATGAGCCTCACGTGGATAAAGAAGCGTCCGTGCAATGGTTGCGTTTCGTTGACCTCTTTAGGGAAACCGAAGGTACAAGATCAGGTAATTAAGACGCGGAACTACCGAAAGTACATCCTAAAGGATGGCACTATCAACATTTGTTGAGCTTGTCGCCATCCCATTGAGTCAATTAGGCATGTGCAATCGGGATTTTCGGTTCTTGCTAACACTGAGTATTTCCACAGGCACAACCAAGCAGCCAAAATCCTTCACCAAGAGCTTGAAGCTCTGAAGTACGGTTTCCTGGATGAAAGACTATAAGTACACACCGGTGCCAAAACTTAAGCGTGATGGGGTACGGCTCTACTGGGACCGGTCTATCATCACGGACAGGATGATTCTGGTTAATAAGCTTGATATCGTGCTGATGGATCGGGCATAGTGGAGGGTGTTTTTAGTGGCCATCACCATTGAACATGGCGAAAACCTCGTGGGAGTGGAGACAGAGAAAAACGAAAGTATCTAGATCTGGCTCACGAGGTTTGCGGCATGTGGCAAGTGGAGTCCACTGAGAAGCCATCCCAATCATCATTTCTGCAAATGAGTTGATCCCAGTCAGCCTTAATCACCATCTGAGATGGTGTTTCATCCATTCCACCATCTGGGGTTCCGTGGTAGTTCCAGCCAAGATGCACAATGTGGTATTTTTAGGTGTGTGGTCAGGATCGGATAGGGAGCACTTAACAAAACTCCAAAAAAGTAAAAAAAATGCCTTAGAAACTCTTCATATATTCGAAAAAATACAGATTTTTAAACTTAAATAAAACCAAGGTCAATGGTTCTACAGCTTTGGTGTCATAATAAAAAATGTTCAGGGGAACAAGTTCTAACGAAATACAGCAAAATTTTTTTTTGGCCGGCACTTTCAGATTTAGCCCAAAAGTGTATGAATCGTGGAGGATCTCCTTTCTCTGAGATAACCACGCGGAATATTGAAGCGTCTCGACTAACCCGAGGAATTCATTTGGTGGTCATAAAGTTGTTTTCTTGTATCTAAAAGACCATAACAAAGGCGATAACACTAATCAGTAAAAAGAATATTTCGCAACCTATAGAAATCAAGGCTTCTTTAACCATTCAAAAAGCCAATTAATTAAGAAGCTTTTAAAAGTATTAAGAGATGTTTCAATATTTTGTGTATACGACAGAAAATATATTTATAAGCTACAAGTAAGATTATGTTGTCTACCTTTCTATAAGATTTTGTTCAATGTACAAAACTTGTTTGTTTAATTTTTTAAACCGACGACGGATGTGTGGGTACAATTATAATATATCTGATCAGGTGATGAATATTAATTTATTCACTCATGGTTTTATTTAAATACCTCTAACCTAGATCCATAAACTCACAATCTACCTACTATATTATCTATATATACTGGGTTAAAAAACCAATAATCCTAACCAATGCGGCCTTGGAGTGTGAAATTTAGTCTTAATTTTTATCTGTCTACATCTCCTTAAACGAGTTTTTGGTAAATATTTTCATGTAATTTTACAATTATAAATATATGTAATTATAAGAATTTAGATGTTAAATCTTTGTTAAATAGAAAAACCCACAGCAAATAAATATACAGGTATAATAGCGTACGCATAACTTTTACAAGCATTATTAAATTACTTATAATAATTATGTATTTTATTTATTCATTATTATGAATCTGATATGTTGCAAATACATATTATATTTATGGAAAAGTATGATTTGAGATTTCTATTTATAATTTAAAACACAGGACTACAATGTGCTGTGTGAATTACAAGATACAATAATATATATTTTATTTTGAGTATAACTTATTTATACATATATATACATATAACAATATATAAATTTATATAAAAAATTATCAAATCACTAAGCGCACATAAGTGTTTAGCACGTTACGTGTTCCCATGCAGAACGTTAACAATTAATTTTATTATTATTAACTTAATTAACCTTCAAATAGATGACGTACACCTACACATAAAATTTGTTATGATGATCCCTCGATAGTTCCTCTTCTACTTCATCCAATAAAACTGTGTTCATATGCCTGAATATGCCCTCCTCGGTGCTATGTTGCTCTGGTATAAAAGGGGCAAAGTTTTCATTGTATAGCCCACTACTGACAAGGTAGTCAAATCGTTGCTGTGGTTGATAACTGTTGTATTTGTTGTTGTACCGTCTAGGCCCGTTTTTCATGTGAGCTGGCATTTCCACTGTGCCGTGAATGATTAGGGAGATAGGCCCGATTTCCCCGATATTCGATTCATCCGTCTGAAAATTGAGAAAATGGCTGAGATCTTGTAGAAACTGTGATGCTTCTATGCTGACTTGGCTGGACTTGAGACAGAATTAAAAAGACGATAGTTATAATTAGTATGTAATTTCATGTCTGAGAATTGAAAATTCTGCTTGTACAATATGTACGTATGTAATGACGGTGATCCTATTCATTGTTCCTTGGTTACAACATGGTGCTAACAATTTGGTGGACAAAGGAATAATCGTAGGACATTTACGTCTCGCTTTTATTCTGTCTTGAGCATAAAAATTTTAATAGTCCTAAGTTCATGTAATAATGTAATACATTCCCTCATCCGACTTTTTGGTACACACAAAATTTTCTTATTTCGTAGCTGGTTACGAAAAATAATTACCAAGAACGTGTATGGAAGGAATATCTTCACGTCGCTTCGGAACCCAGACCCTGCGATGGAGATACGATATACTTATATCATATTGGCGGGTAGATAGATAACCCAATACGATTGGAAAGTAGAAAATATCATTTTTTTCATATTTTTTTAAATATTTAGAGACTTTATATTTACCATGTCCTGAATGATTATATGCCAAATCCCTTGTGGCTGTTCACCCCAAGTGGCTACGGAGGTCAGCGGCCAGTTAACAAGACCTGCCTTGGATGTGTCCCGTGGACGAGCGCTGAGAAGTTGAACTTTAGTCCCTGTAACCATAAAATTCAAATATTTTAGTGTAAGTATCTTATTGTACTCCAAGCAATCAATAAATAAAAATCAACAAGTACAAAGTAGTACACGTTCAACGATTTAGGAGGAGGACAGACAACAAAACAAATAATAACAACATAGAAGAGGAAAGAGGAAAAGATCGACGAGGAAGACGCATAGTTTTCTAAAAGTACAAGGGATTCATAAAATGTCATAGTTAACGGTACCAATGATTATAAGCGAGAAAAGGATAGTGCTATATTCAGTCGAGAATCAAGAAAAGGATGCACTTACCTTGTGGCGAGACAAGGTAAATTTCCAAGGCACCACGACGAGTATATTTTACGTTTGTTACAAGCTCCACGTGTTCGATGTAGTTTACTGAGCAATCGAATGCATTTATAGCGATAGCAACTGTTTCTGCTGATGATATACTTTCGGTTTCCTTTGCACTAAAAAAAATCACAAATTTGAATTAAGTTTTAATCTGATCACACCAGGTAGGCTGCAATATGTAAGACAGAAGCTCGCTAACCTGGAAGGTCATACCATAGCTGATGAAGATGGGCCATGTTAAAGAATCATTCGTCGGACACAATATCAGATTCAATTACTTTGTAGTCGTAAAGATCGTCGACGAAGATCGACGAATAAGTAAGTATATGCATTACAATAGGCATGATGACTGATTTTGAAAAACTGTTGGACAATATAAAAACAAAAATAAAATTGTGCCTAAAGCTATTTCGTTCTCGTAATGAAAAGTTAAGGGCTGGTCGATTAATATTTATTTAGTTAAACGTTCTTTCTCTACATTTATATTTTAAGACAACGAAGGATTATTGCCATACTTTTTCATCCTATGGATGGAAGTAATAACAGGATGTATGCAAGTTCAGAGCAGACTGACAAAATTCAACTAAAATACCCGGTGCGCTTACTTCGTAAATTGTAACTTCATACAGCGTCCATCTTTGGAATCACAATTCAATAGGAACAAGGGAACATTTTTACTAAGATAACATAAGTTTAGAGGAAAAATCTGAATGCATAGAATATATTTTGAATCTGTGGGAAGTTGGAACATGCGCAACAGCCCCCATCACAGCTGACAGGACCGAAATTGAGAATTACATTGCAACCGTTATTTTTATTGGTCCTTTTGCTTGCCAAGTGGAGAGGTGGCCAATCAGAAAGGATTTTGACTATTTATAACATTGTCGTTGTCAAAGTCCCATCCCATCATCAAGCTCGCCAGATAGATATCATTGCGGGGGCAACAAGTGCCGCGGACACAAAGTGAGCGACGATCTTACCAGGGCGTCATACTTACGAAGAAGCGTTGATCCGACAGGTTTGCTTATAGGGAACTGTGGTCCAATTTAAGGCAGTGGTGACAAGCACGCCTGCATTTAGTAATCCAAAGCCGAAACGAATGTCAAATCGTAATCCAGCACTGTGAAATAAATCAACGCTCATCATTACGAGTATGAGGTTTCTTAACAGTTTTTTTCATAAATCAGTACCGTGTACATTCTATCAGCGCTAAATAATCTTACCCGTTTATTTGCCAGCCAGGATTTTCTGATAGTGGTGCATACTCAGAAGTCCAAACAATTAGATGTTGTACGTCCCTCCATGTTAAATTGGGACTGAAAAAGACAATCTAAAAATTTAAAAGTATTGCAAGCCCTTGTTGATAATAATTTATTAATATAATAATATGATTAATATGTATAATAGTGCATATTCTCTTCAACAGTCAAATCGGGATTTTTTATAAACCTTAATTCACGAGGACCAAGTCACGGACATCAGCTAGTAAAAGTAAGTCGAAACTAGTTACTTTGCATGTAGAGCCAAAGCGATGATGCCGGCAGCCAATGGGGCTGCGGCCGACGTACCGGTGTGCCCCAGTGTGCAAGAATCGTTCGTATCAGTTGTAGCCTGAAACATAAGAGAAACCTCTCATTCTAACATATAGTGAAATGGATTGAAGTGACAAAGATAAACGATATAAGACTTGCCGAGAAAATAATAGTGACTGGCTTTGCTTATCCACAAAACCGCGTAACGAATCGAATGTTCTTTCGTAATCTGTCGAATCTTAAATTAGGATCACATAAGTCGTCAGGAATTCGTAATGGTCGTGATAATAATTTATTTTTCTCAAACAAGCTTGGAAACGTGAGCATTATTTTGACAACCTTCTTCGAGATAAATCGAAGTTGCTGTACTCCACCGGCAATTACCATTTTGGGCCAGGTTAGCGCCCAAATAGTGAGTTTACTATGTAATATATCTGTCGTGTTATTTAAAATTGGCATGGCAACCACGACAACCAAGTGGGTAACTTATCAAAGGTTATTTAAGTTTCGAACTAGCTTGCAAATCTTGTTGCAAATAGAAAGCTTTAATTTCCGCGCATTATTTGAGAAAAATACTATACAAGCCTGGCCACAACTAGGCATTAATGGACTAACGTACTATGTGTGTACGTTTAATCTTAACTCGCCAATAGTACGTTTGGAAACAACTTTCTATTTACCGAACTAAACAAGTCAATTTTCTAAACTAAACTAGCTACTTAACTAATTTAAGTGTAAATCAGGCTTAACATAACGAAAACCATAACCAAAACGATCAGTAGCCTAAGCTCGAACGTTTCAACTTTCTAATAGTAAAGGTGAAGTTAACGTCGGCAAGAAATTTTGTATGAAAATGACAGGACCTCCATATAAAATTTCTTGCTGGCGTTAACTATGCCGATCATTTGAATCGTCCTCAATCAGAAACCGGGAAGTAGTTCAATTCATTTTGCAAGATTTGGGCCTAAACAAAAATTTATTACAATAATTACGTACTTATTTACATACCTTACTAATAATTACATACATTGCAAGTTATAAAAGCTTGTTAATAAAGAAAATCCAGTTAATAATTGCACAGGCCAGTCGTAGACGGACCCGCTCCTGCGACGTTTGCATTTATGAAGTAGCGAGCCCCGATGGCGGGCTCCTCTTTATTTGACAGGTACCGTTTTCTAAACTGTCGAATTTTATACATGGATAGCATGACTGAATGAGATATGAGTTTGATTTGAATAGTTTGAATACCTTCAAAGTTAAAAAATAAAGCTTGTACGCTGGCTTGTACAATAAATTCGTCTGCACTGGCCTTGGCACTGGCCGACCCGTAGCCGGGCTCGCGCCTGTGAGGACGTTTTCGTTTATAAAGTAGCGAGCCCGATATACAAGGATAGCATGACTGATTCAGATATTATAAGTTTAAATCTAATGAAGTGTGGTACGTTGCTGCGATCAAACAACAACAATTTGTACAAATTGTGCTGGCAACAAACTCCACAGAAAGCACGAATCCTTTTCGCAATTTGTCGAGTGCGAATCTAATACTGGGAGTACATGATATGCTAGGAATTACTTTTTACATCATGATTGAATGAATAGTGTAGGATACCTCTGACAAAACAACGTTTGACACTCTTAAATATCGAAGAAAATATTAAACTTACTATTTTCTGATCTTTGTATGCACCAGAGGAGTATGCAGTGGCGAGAGTAGATGGGCAGATTTCTCCGTACCAGGGGAACAGTCCTTGCTGAGAAGCACTACCAATCGAGATTGTATAAATGCTCGATGAGTAACTGCAGTCACATAGATCAATGATTTTATTAATTTTTTATTCAAAGTGTGTCTTATGTAAAATGTTTGTACTTATTTCACTTACCCATCACAGTTACAATTGTCATTGTGACTTCCACCGTTACCATTTGCCCACACAAATACTGTTCCTTTACCATCACGTCCCTGAAAATCAAAATTTCACAAAATAATACAGATAAATTGTTTATCTATCTGTGAATTCGGAATAACTGCCTTATAAATTACTAGCTGATACCCGCGACTTCGTTCGCGTGGATTAAGGTTTTTTATTCCTGCGAGAACTCTCATTTCCCGGCATAAAAAGTAGCCAATGTCCTATTCTAAACTATAATCTATCTCTGTGCGAAATTTCAACTAAATCGGTTCAGTCGTTGCGACGTGATTGAGTAACAAACATCCAAACATCCACACTTTCACATTTATAATATTGCATAACCCAAAATCACTTTTTTAGAACTTTTGTCTGTAGATTAATATGGATTACTTTTTATCACGGGGAATCAAACAAACGAGCTGATGAAGTCTACTTCTCTAGTCTATCCAAATAAATTAAAATGAAGTGTCAATGCCCACCTTTTCCACGCCACGTCGAAAAGCTTCAATGGCAAGTCGTCCTGGCCCTTCTACAGTTTTCCCGTCGTCATTAGGGCCCCACGAAGCGCTGTAAATATCTACTTTATCCCAAGCATATCCTTAAAAAAAAATATTATCGGAAATAGTCAACCAGAAAACAATCTGTTTCATAAACTAAAGCTACACATAAAAAAAAACAAAATTCAGAAATTACAAATTTCCAAATTGCCCCTGCTGAGAATTGAACCCGTGACCCTACCACTACGCAAGAGAGCTCGTGAAAAAGGAAGGCCTACTGGAACTTAAAAAAACCTACCTATAGCCAAGCTTCATGTGTTTTCTGAGTTCTGTTAGCATACTTATTGCTCTGAGGCAAAAGTCTTTCTGAAGTGGAGTGAACTAAAGAGCAACATTTTGATAACTGTATCTGGAGTCCGCGATAGCCAAAACATCCTTCGGTCACCAATTTAGAATTTTCGAACTTTTCTAACTAGATGGCGTTAGATTTATAATGTTGCCACTTGCCGGGTTTTTCAACTGAGAACAATAACGTTGTCAGGTTTAAGGAGATTAACTCCCATTTATTTGCTGTTCCCCCAGTGAAAATTGACGAAAAGTGACTCAAGTCGAAAACCGGCACGAACAAACGACGCGCGATGGAAGTAGAATTCGGCTGGTCGATATGGAAGCTGCATCAATCATTGCTACAGTCTCAATTGAGGTGATTGGCTGAACTTATACGTTTCTCTCTGCAACAATGCATTTTAGCCAATAGCGAGTGAGTATCCACCAATCAGAAGCGATGATTGCAATCTCACACTGTAGCAATCATTTTTAGATAATCGCACAGTTGCCTAAAATGCTTTCTGTGCTCAAGAGGTTGGTTGTGTCGATCTTTTTAATAACAGTTTTAATTAACAAAAAATGTTAGAGTTATTTTGCTGTAATCCGCCAACAGAAAAAAATCTGTATGGTCAAACATGCAGTTATAAGTTAAGCACCGCTTACCTCCCCAACCAAGCAATAAAGCAAAGTTCCCAAGCAAGCAATGCCACCACCACTCACATGCACCACCACACAAGACTTTAATACTACTCTCGACGCACGTTTCGCCCCGACACCGGAGCATCCTCAGGAGATATCGACTTTACAATGCTGTATTGTCTAGACACAACAGTTTTAATGTTACGTCACATTTTAGTATAACGACAAGGGCTGCATAGGCAGTCAGAGGTTACCGTAGTCCGTACACGGTATAATACAAAATATACATAAAAAAAATCCCACCCGTGGATGGCCATGTTTTGAAATTATCTATTATGAGTGAAAGTACTATCGATGATCAGCGATGAGCTCATTCAGATTTAAGTTCAATATTTTCTTTTTAGTTGAGTTTAAACATGGACAGATGCATCGTTTTAAATTATTCATGTATCAAGAAATCATGCGCACGCTTTCAAGCCTCGGCTCGAGTCGAACTAATCTTAAAGACTGAATAGCTCAATTATACATGGAGGAATCAAATTTTTTAGCTCTGTGATATTATATAATAACAAAGAAATATGTAAAAGGAATGAATAAAGAATAAGTTGATCGAATTGTATTTATCCATCCACGATTTAGTCTAAATCTTATTATTACTTACTATATCAATTATCATCCAGTCATCACATAAATATAAAATACTAGCTTTAGCCACGGCTTCGCTCTCGCTGAAAAAGTAAAAGTTATCCAAAGGGTGAGGATGATTCCGATACAAAATTACCAAATATTTTTTCAATTTTCAGATACTATCTGAAATTTTTTGAAGTGTCCCTATCTTTTTGAATTTAAACCACCCCTGTAGAGCGAACAAAATAAAAAAAGTTAAATCCGTCAAACCGTTTTACTTTTAAGAGTTTTAACCAGCTTCTCTAAAAATAATTATTACACTGTGGCAATTCAATCGCCTCTGATTTGCTGATACTCACTTGCTATTGGCTACATTCAGCCAATCACCACAAAGACTGTAGCAATGTTGATGCAGCTTTTACATAGTCAGCCAACAGTAATTAATTTTTATAATTATATTTTATAACTTTGCATTTCAACATTTCAAGTCCAACTGACAACCAGTTGGTCACTTGGTCAGTCGGATCCAATCGAAACCGATTGCGATTTTATTTCTGTCAGATTAGTTTGTTGTGTGCTCGGGAGTTCGTACATTCGAACATTTTGAGCACAACATGGCGATCAAATGTACTAGGAGTAAATAAAATTGAAGTAATAGCTCACCAATTGCTTCACCTTCTATTCGATCCGTGATTCGGCCGTCGAGCATTCGAACTCCTCCTACTTTGGCGCCCCAGGCCACGCCTACGCCACATTTTCCGTTGTTAGCAGTCATTGCTATCTGATGAAAAATAAACCAAGAACAGTTTCGTTTGAACGTTAGGAGTCATAGTTTAGTCAGTCGCATTTTCTCATTATTTACCTCTCCTGCGCACCGTGTCCCGTGAGAATTGCGATTTTTTTCATCGTATCTTGGATAAGGGTCAGCATCTCCATCATTACAATCCCAGCTTATCTCATGGTCCTGGGAAAAACGACGTGTAGCATGGTAAAAAAATTGCTAAGACGAAGCTACGAACAGAGTCAACAAGCCTTTGAAGATGGGCGTTATTGGTCATTTTGGCAGAGGCTTCCCGCGGCCACCAAAAAATATGCGCAACTCGGTTAGTGCGCCGCAATCGTTGTATCGGCCGCGAAGTTACCAGGGTACTAGACAATCAATGGAGATACTTACTGTGATCTACACGCGGAGCCTGACTGAAGTTTACGATTTTCTATAGCTAATACGTGTGGAAATCTTAAAATTAAGGATCTACAGGAATGTTGTCGTTACTTTCCTCAAAGATCCCACAGAGTCAATTTGATTTCAGGATAATATCAAAACTTACCTTCCCTATTCTTAGATGAATCAAATAATCGCAGTCAAAAGTGTTTCCGGTTATGTATGAGTTTTGAATTTGTAAAACAACATTAAATGAAGTAGGTAAAGTAAGTATATCGAATAATCCACGACACACCCCATGAAGCTCAGTTTGTTAAGGCGACAAATCACCGCAAGGTTGGTTGGTAATGATTTGCATCGATATTAAAATATGTCTTGGACAGAGCGCGTCGAACGGATCATCAGCACGCTGCCAGCACGGCCAATCCGCGTTTAGTAAAACGGAGTTTAAGTGAAATTCCAAACGAATCGGGTTCAGAAAACGCGTGATGTTAAACCGGAGTACTAGGGTAACACGAATGAAAAGCAGTTTCATAAACATAGATTGTATTCAAACAATCCAAAGTTTTTAGGGTTCCGAAAAAAACGGAACCCTTATTGGATCACTTTCGGTTTGAGGTACTAAGTTGTAATTTATACTGAATACAAATGTCGATGGTCCTTTAACGCTGTAAAAATTTCAACTCTTCTGTCAACTCAACAGCTTTTCAACAAATCATATTTTCATACAAAAGTTCCAGTGACGTAACTTCTGCAGTAATGTAATTAGCTTCTCATCTAGCCTATAACTATATTTATATCTATGCTATATAAAATTGAAGTATTGAAGTCTGTTTGTAATTTCGAAATATTTGCCTCTTAGCAAGAAACGGTTTGAATTATTTTGCTATAATCCGCCAACAGAAAAAATCTGAATGCAGTTACAAGCTTACCTTCCTAACCAAGCAATAAAGCCAAGTTCCCTAGCAAGAAATGCCACCACCAATCACATGCACCACCGTCCCCCACACAAGACTTTTATACTACTTTCAACCAGATTTGCCTCTTTTTAAGCTCATAGGTTTAATTTTAGTCGGCGAAAAAGTTTTTTTAAAGAAGTCACTGGCATATTTTACGTAATTAATTTTTTTGTCTGACTCAAATTTTTTTACTTATTAGCTTAGTTATACTTTTATCGTCGCTTCAATTTTCTGTCAAACCACCCCGTAAGGATGGTAAAAATTGGGGTAGAAACTTTATATTGGGAACAAGATGGCGGTTATTACTAGCCTGTGGACTAGGAAGAGTTTTGTTGAAAGGTCTCTAACACCACCCGGAACACCACAAGTTGACTTCTACATACATTTGTCTTACTATTCGTTATTCGTAACCCTCCCATCCGTAGGTAGCAAGCTATCGGTAATTTAGCTTACGAAACGTTTTTTATAGGAACGATTTTGACTTACGCCACGTACTATAAACTAACTGCCCGTAAGAAAAACGAATCGTTTCTTACATATAGGAACCGGGCATATGTCTGTCGAAAACTTGCACACCCTTTGTCCGAAGTACTAGGATAGTATGAAACTCACGTAGTTCTCGCGTAGGTCGGTGTGATTGTGCTCGACTCCGTCGTCCAATATTGACACTCGAATGCCACGGCCGTTGTAGCCTAGCGCGTAGACTGGTAACACGTTGAGATCCAGCCGAGGCAAGGCGGGGTCCGTACGCGTATCTTGCTAGGAATGCAGAATAATGCTGTTTTACTTTTGACACACTCATCCACGTAGTCCATTGGCACAACAATTCCACAAGACCGGAGAGAGCAGATGCAGGATCGATGTAAGGAAAAAAAACAATACAACACAAAGCTTCTTGCTCTTTAAGACATGGAGTTACACCACCAAGTTCCCAACTTCGGACTGTTACTTATTAGAATTTCTGGACAGAAAAACTACGTTGACCTGAAACCTTTTGAAGTTATGATCCGCATCTATAGACATAAGCCAGTCAAACTTGAGTATTCGACTATCGGTAAACTACCCATTAAAATCTATTTTTCCCAGTCAAAACTATAGGTTTCGCTTTTTTCTTTTTCTCAACAATTTTAGCACCCTAGAACATCACATACTAAAGTTCTGCGTGTGGTGTTTTAGTCTGTTAACACATTATGTTTCTCTAAATTAACTTTAAGGTCATTATCGATTCTGAAACTTCCACTAGTCTGTCGGATTGGTCTTCTACAAATCAATCCACGATTATTTTCTTTTAATAATTTTGTTAGCCAGGTGCAACGGGCGGCAGAAACGCGGAATAATAAACCTCCATAGTCCATAAAAAGGCAGATAAACTTCTTGGGTAAGTCTTGGGTGTAACGCGTATACCCGAATTATGACGCAGTTTTTTGACGTTATTAATTTGCTCTTGTCTCATTTTTAACATGAAAGCTTCAACGGACAGTTTTTAGTTCTATTCTGGAGAATTCTTTGGAAGAATTGGATGTAGTGGATTCTCCTACAACAATTAATACGTACCAAATACCATTCATATGCCCACAAGTCATCGTTAAAGAGACCACGTTGACTATCGAGATCCCGTAAATCCGTTTCATCTCCTGTTTCCCTGGTGTCATTGTCTATTCTTTTTACCCGGTGTAACTTCTTGTTAGGATCCGGATACGGGTACCGCTTCACTCGACTTTTGGTAAAAAGCTGTTCAGCCCACCGGATCTGTAGTTTAACAACAATATTGATTTACGGGAGTTAGGCACTTGTAACAGTGTTCTCTAGCTTGCCCGTTTTCGAGGGAGGCTAGAACACTGTACGAGATATACAAATTACATGTAAAACGTAGGCAGTAGGTTCGTAAGATGAAGCCCGATGAGGGTGGCATGTTCATAGAACAAACCCTCTATAAATATTTCAGATTAAAAAAAACATCAACGGCATCATGGTAAAAAGTGTCATACGAACTTTCAACTTACCTACGCGTTTTTGAAACCAAAGCACATTGAAAGCCAAGCCCCTTCATATGTGATGAAATTTGTTTTATGCAAATTAATAGTTAAAAGCTAGACGAAGAAAATAAACTTGGTATGAGTTTTTTTTTAGTGCAAAAATCTTTTAAAGTTATTGTGGCTATTCATCAATAAACTTCGTACTATTTCAGAAAAATACTACACAAACAACTACTGTCTAATTTCTCCGACGTTTCGTGCATTGACATATAGATATATGTTTTTCTGAAAGGGTGCGCTATCGAATACACTGTAAAAAATCAATATCAATAACGGATTTTGTGACATGAGACCTTCGATCACAGAAAATTTCTGTGATCGAAGCACAAGACTGATAAAGGTTAGTGAAGGTTTAGTACTAAAATAAGTATATTCAATAGTGAAAATGCATTTTAACTCAAAGTTAACACTGCGTTTACTAATTTAACTAAAGGACGCTGTAGAAATTGTGTCTCATTCATACTGAGTTCTCACCGGCGGCGACGGCGGCGTCTGACTAGGTCAAGGTAACGAAGGGCCAACTGGAACGGCTGCCAAATTAGGTCTGCTGTAGGCCGCACACACCACGTGTATTGCAGCTAACATCTACCAGGGTAATATGAGGTTCAGAGATACGCCTGACTTACCCTTCGGTCCTGGTGGAGTAAGGATATGTGCTGGTTAGGGGTGCGACGTTGCTTGTGCTCATATTTTCGAAACGCGTACATATTCGGAAACCCAAGTATCTGAAAACAAAGGTTATGTTAGGACAAAAGAGTTTCTATTTTGACTTTATTTGGTTTTTAACAATTTATTACATATTCGCTTTTGCCCGCGGCTTTGCTCCCGTTATGTTTGGTTTTTCAAATCCCTATTTTACCTTCTTAGGGGTTGAATTTTCAAAAATCCTTTCTTAGCGGATGCCTACGTTATAAAAGCTATCTGTGTGCCAAATTTCAGCCCAATCCGTCTAGTGGTCTGAGCTGACTGTTGATAGATCAGTCAGTCTGTTCCCTTCTATTATATATTTTGATTTATTAATATTGCTTCGTTAGTCCACTTTCGTATGAACTACTACATATTAAAATGCGAAAGTGTATAATTTGTCTGTTTTTTACTTTCTTTGAGTCCAAACTATTCAACCGGTAGTTGACTATTCTAAGCTCGAGTCTCAGACGAGTAAATAAATACCTTGCTGGTTAGCGTTTTTAGAGTTCATTCTTCAGAGTACTTACTACATTACTTTGGACCTGTAATTCAGTTCCTTATGAAAATAAAAAAATTGCAAAGAAATCACGCAGTAACAATGCGATTTTTCGTTGAAAAATATGTTAACTTTGAAATACTTTTGTGATCAAAAATCATAAATCCACAGCTGGAAGAACAATTTAAATTTTAGGTTCAATGAAAACCCACCGATGCAGTTCTAGATCCCTGGTAAATAACGCAGAAAACAATGACGTGTAGGCGGCTCCCGTGACAAACAAAAACAAGTGGACCCTTTTAGTACATTCACCCCAGCGATCACAGAAGAAAAAATTCACCCCTGTCTTTTTCAGCGCGGCGGTCTACGCGGCGACGCGCGATGTAGACTGTCGCCGCTGAACAGACTAACATACACCTATGTTCAAATCTAATTCAAATGTAAGAATCCGTGCCTCCGATAAAGAGAATGAATCAACTGGCGAGCCCTTGTTCACCTGAGAAGAAAATCTATAAATCTACTGGCCGAATTTTAGCATAATATTCTGATATCATTAACGTTATCATAACTTACTATACCTATCGTCGACGAACTGTGTGATATAAGGAAATTGCCCTTTAGACGAGCCGCGGTATTTTTTAAGTCCCAAACAAAACTCCATCATCATCATCATGAAACTGAACAGGTTGGCAACTCGCAACTTTGGATCGCGCAAAATTTAGATCAAATAAATAAAATTGAAGATCTATGATTATTCGAATGTTAGTATAACTCAAGCAAATGTTTTTTTTCTGTTTGTTTCATATTAATGGTCTTCAAATTAATGGTTGAATTGATGACTTCCAAAACCAGAAAAAGAATTTTGTGAATCATTGTAGTAGCTATCGACCTATTTACTTTCTTAACTTTTTGCAACCGATCCGTGCGACCTACCCGTGTGTGTCGATCGGTACAGTGAGAGTAGTGACTTACAATTCAATTCCCAAATAATAATTGAATTTTATTGTATGTATAATGCACAATATGTATATAAAGTTCGGCCGTTCAGAGAATGCGTTCCTGACACCTATCAGTTAGTCACGACTAGTGATGGGCACAACATAACACTGAGTTCGTTACCGTTCTTCCAAAATGAACCGGCGCATTATTTTAAGATTATTTTCGTTTTAAATTGGCGGAATCATTTAAAATTTATATTTTAGTTATTTAAGTAGAAACCAAAAAAAGGTAATATTCATATAATAAAATTGTTTTATTTATTCTTTGTTACAAAGTTACTTACAATCTGTATTTCTATGCAATAAAGTAAGTACATTGAATTGAATGTGCGTACAGAATATTAATCAGACTCCGATTCGCTTGAGGAGGTGGTGTCTTCATCATCTTCGCCTACATGTATAATTATATTATTATCAATAACAGAATCAATCCTCATATCTCGGTCAAAATGTTCCAAAATCAGATTTTTAGTCTATTATAGTATAGTAGTATATTATAAGTATAACTGTATAAGAACAGATTACGATACTTGCCTGTTATTTTTAGCACAGCACTACAAATATAAAGCGCTGACATAACCTTGTAATAGCGCAGTATAGATTTAGAAAAATATTGTTTACCAAGTTATTTGACACTCAGTTTGGCACAAAATTATAACATTCATTGATTATTGATATAATAATGTTGTTTTAATGCTCATCAATTGTTAAAACGGTAAACAACCAGCAAAAATATTTTTATCGTAACTGCAACGCCATTACAAAGCTACGTCGTCAGTTCAATCGCGACGTGTCAGGAACGCATTCTCTGAACGGCCGAACTTTAGTATAATGATAATGGTTTTTAATTGTGTAAATGTCGAATCGGTTATATTTTGTCAATGTCAAAGCGACAAGGCGCCTTGACAGACGTTGAAATTGAAACGTCACTTAAAATGAACGCCGTCATGTGATGCCCCAGACACACGTTCGTACCAGGACAATATGAGCTGCAAGAAGAGCTGATATAAACATTTCCACATGTCGACATGTGTGTTGAGTTGTATCCAGATTCTGGGCCTATAGTACCAAACCAAAGTACCTATCAATTTTGTGATGTTTACTCTCGCTTAAACTTACTTTAAAGCTTTAAGATCTTAATTTAGATTTTAAAAAGTTCACTCTTAATAGGTTAACACTTCGTTAGTACATACATATAAACTATAAATGACAGTTTATTAACAAATTTAGTTATAATTAATAAATGAGTCATTAAAGGTAATCCAATAATTAATGTCTGAGTACGGCAGTTTTAACATTATGCCCTCCACCCTTAGGGTCAGTGCACACCGAGACGCGACGCGATGCGAATATGCTCGTACTTTTGTCGATAGCGATATCAGTATAGAACCTCTTTACTACACAATAAGGCAAAAATTTCAGTGAGAGCGCGAAAGCGACCTAGATACGTGTTACGCGCCGCCCTGCGCCGCATTGCGTCGCGATGCGCCTCTATGCAGCGCGGTTTCTCCCGCTTCTTCAACTTCAAGCATCTACGCGCCTCATCGCGTCGCGTCGCGTCTCGGTGTGTGCTGAACCTTACTGTCGTGAAACTAAACTCCCTTATGTGTGTGGAGTGAGAATATGTCACGTCCGTGGAGTCATGTGAGTAACGCCAGTCACGTATGTACCAGGCAACCAAAGCCATCGAGGAGTTAGTCGACACATATGGTTTCACGCACACTTACGCATGTGTATGGGGTGCGATTGGGATAGGGAAGCGCGGTCCGCTGGATTTGTTGGTGGGAACAGCTGCTGTTTGTATCGCACATTCCTATGTATATTAGGAGTCGTTTTACATGCCCCTGTCTTATATCATAGTAATGAGAAATATTTTATAAAACTCCGATATAAAAAATCTACTATTTTTAATGTCTAATCTTTCTTTAGTAGCATTATGATTAAGGACTTGGATGTAATATCGATTACAAGATTTTTTTTATAAACTGTAATCCGACAACGGAAAATTGGATATAACGCCCAGATATTGTCACCCGGACCATTGCATAAATCGACTTACCAGTAAACAAATTGCCTGACACCTCATTCATCAAAATCGACCCAGTTTAGGCGCTACGGTGGAACTAATTACGAAAATAGAAATGTAAACACACATACGTAGACCACTAAAATCATATCCCTTCCTTATAGCTTTGCCGAAGTCCAATAAAAATGTGCGTAATGTGGATGTTTATTACTTAGCCCGGACAGTATGAACTTCCCTACTTCTAGCCGGGCAATATGATCAATTCCGGGTGCAAGTATTTCTGAGCGGTTATAAAAAAATAACCACGAAGAATGGAACGGTACAGTAAGGATTTTCGGGTGTAACAACATAGCAACGATTGTAAATAATTTTCATCTTAAATTGTATTTTTTAAAAAATCCCTTTTCCTTTATGTAATAATAATACTTCGATTTTCAAATTAAAATATCGGAAGGTCCTAGTAGCGCCACTTTCCCCCCTAGCGGAGTTTTCCTTACTCTACGACGAAATTTTATGTCTACCTACTATACTTAATATACTCCTATAATAATAAGACTACTACTTACTGTATTTAATTTTGTGTCGGTACTTTAACACTTGCCATTTTAGTTAAGGAAAATTCCGCTAGGGGGAAAGTGGCGCTACTAGGACCTTCCAATATTTAATACAAAAACCGAATATTATCATGTAATATTCGGTTATCATGTAAGGGAAAAGGGAAAAAATACTTTCAATATTTAAAAAAATAGAATTTAAAATGAATAATCAAAATTATTTACAATCATTGCTGATAGCTTTGAAATACTGGACTTATAGTAAAAATTTTGCAACTAACTGCACTAGGACGGTGAAATTAACCTTCACTACCGTTTTAAATGCATTTTTCAAGCAAGTATGTTAAAATTTGTAAACAATTTATTATTTCCAGTGAATTGTTTCCAGTTCTGTAAATTGTTACAAAAGAAAAGCTTCACTGCCACTCATGTTTGCCTGTTACTTAGTTTAATTTTTCGTGGAAATATGTAAACCAAGAATTTATTATTTCTGGTACCCTAGTATAATAGTATGAAGCAGTAGCAGCAGAAGCAGATAGTGGTAGCAGCAGCTTTGTTCAATGCCTGTAGATTATAATTTGGTTTATTTTACCAACATGTCAAAAATGTTTTCAGGTATTGCTTTTGAAAATCAGAAAATATAATGTTGCCAGCATGTTGCATTATTCTTGGCATCCTTGCCTCATAGTTGCAGTTACTAATGGAATCATTCCACTGATCTTTATAATTACTTTTTTTATATTTTTTATTCAATAACAAGATAGTCCATGACTGCGATGTCACCTGATGGTAGGTGACGACGCAGTCTAAGATGGTAGCGGACTAACTTGGAAAGGGTATGGCAGCGTTCAACCCATACCCCTAATCTGTTTCTACACGCCATCGTACCGGAACGCTTAATCGCATGGCGACACGTCTTTGACGGTAGGGTGGTGACTAGCCACGGCCAAAGGCCAAACCAGACCAGAGACAATTCAGAAATTATAAATTTCCAAATTGCCCCGCCGGGAAGCGATCCCGAGATCTCCCAGTTATAAGACCACAGCGCTCATCAGTGCGCCAGGGAGGTCACGACAGAGGCTGCTTATGCTGCTATATTTGAACGTACACAGTTACGAGTGTCTAAGAAACTAATTTTCTTTTAGTTTTTGTAAATGCGGCGCTTCAAATTGATCCATAATTTAGTGCTCTCTTTTGAAAATAAAAAAATAAACTACACTAATATTACAATGTGGACGTATTTATAGTTGGTACTTTTTTAGTACTGTTTGTGTTCACGTTGTTATAATACTCATAATGCGTAAGTAACATATCCCGAACCAATTAGGAGCCGATTGCCAAAAATAAACACATGTGCCACGCGGCCGCCCTGCCCATCTGGTGCTGTAACTGAAAAAAGATTCTAGTTATGCTATGCTTGCCTAGTATAAGCGACGCTGAAAATACGGACGCTACTGAAATTCATGAAAATGAATTTCACTTCTGACGTAACAGAGCCCGAAGCCGCGTCGACTATAGTCTTATTAGAAACACACGTCGAGTCATTGACGCCTACTAACGCCATCTAGTTTTGTAAGGTAAAAACATAGCTTCTGCTTTCTTACCACTATGTCAAACAAACGCATTAGGAGATCTTATAAACAGCCTAATAAAACAAAATCTTCAATTTTATCTTTCAATATTTGATATTGAAAAAATAATGCTGCGCTATGTGAATGTCATCCTTGTAGAAGGTATTTTTGATGAACTTAATGGACTTAAACTCGAACAAGTTTATATTTACACGAAAAATATAGTTCTAGCAATTCACGAGGGCGCGTAAGCTTTACTTGTGGTTACGTCGTGCACATACACATTGCGTAAGTGTGCGTGCCTGTAAGGAGCCTAGGTGGAAGCGGTCAGGCACGAGCAAGCTCTCGCTTACCCTTATACAGTTACGACACACACACGATCATGAGCCACGCGCCCTCGTGAAATGTAAGAACTACCTTAAACTTACCTTTGTAAAAAAATTGTTTTGAAACAAATAAATAAAAAAATGAGTAGGTATCTCAATGATGCTTGGATATAAAATTTTAATACATAGATATCATACTCTAGAAATCAAAAAATTTGATAATATTCCTCTACTTCAAATTTTCAATATTAGTAGAAAGAATACCTAATAGTACCTACTAGATGTATACAATTAAAATACAAGACTTATTTAGTTCATCGTATGCCCACTGAACTTTGCAAAGAAGTGACGTGGATGTGGCTGTGACGCAAATCTAGTTAAGCGTTAAGAAAACTTAGAAAAATAGAAAACATTTTCTTAGACTAGGTGCTAGGGCGCGCGGGCGTATGTCTGTTCAGATTTAAAAGTCCTTCCAGATATACGTACTTACATATTATACTGCTCTTAAAACGCTTTCTGTAATTGCGTTGCACTTATTTGATTAAAATGAGTAACAACAAATAACTAAATAGTTGGATTGTAAAATAATCTAGGAACTGACACCAAATTGTAGAGGTCAGAAGGGGCGACATATTTTGATTAGCCTATGAATGGCAATGACAATCCGCCACTGCTGGAATGTCCCAACGTTACCTAATTGTTATTATTGTTTGATTCCACGGTCTTAAATCTCAACCTAAGATTTCAACAAAGCCTAGCTAGACTAGCGAAATTAGTCTCAAGTTGAGACTACTCTCAATAAGACTACGCAGGTATAGAACACAAGCTTGCGTGCAAACATAGATAAACTTTCCAGTCTCCATTCACTCACTCTCTTAAGATCGACAGAACTGGCAAAGATCGGACACAATGTGTTTACATTTTCTGCAAAACACGCCGGCGTCAATCATATCTAAACACAGCCAATACCAACTTGCTACTGAGAATTTCTTGATAAAAACCTAGATTATAACTTTTATCGAACCAACGAGAGACAAATCCGGGACCTCAGTATCCGCAGCCAAATAACCTTACCATTAACCATTAAGGCAGTGGTTAAACCTTAGATATTGATTAAAATAAGTTCAATAGGTAACAAACAGACGATCCTGAAATTCAGCTTTGGTTATTTAGTATTCGAAGTTCTGGTCACCTCGTAATCGTCATTTGGGATGTATTTTGTTTGGGACAAACGAATAAATAAACACATATTTTATCACTAATGCCTCTTTCGTAACCATAATGTCCTGGTACTGTCATAGCCAGGAAAAAAATCAGTCCGACTCATCCGGTTTGCGGTTTAGCCACCCCCTCGACCCCTAAAGTGGTTTAGGGCTGTTTCATTCATTAACTTGTAAATCACTGCCATGTTATATTTAAACACAGTAATAATAAAAGTCGTAAAACATCAAAAGAGATAGGATATACGAATATAAGCAATAATCATAATATAATTATCATTACTATTTATTTGAACTTATTTACATTGATTGCGTTTTGCGTGTTTGAATTTTGAATGCAGACACTCTCGCACTGAGTTTAATAGAAAATAGGATTTAGATTTTCAGAATCTGCATTCCGAATTGGTGGTAAAGTCATGACGTGTCATAAGAGCTACAGGTTGTCCTACATGAAATAAATAACTTTGTTTTTTTTAAACAAAAAACCTAGGTCCCGGGGGATGATACTAGACTAGCAAGCAATCTCCGCAAAGCTATCTTTGTAGGATCCGGAATTATTTGCTTATTCTATAGTGACTGAAATCGGGGCACTATTATTATAAAACCTCATGATTGACTGAAATAAAAACTGCATCATTTGGGGTACAGTGTTATAGAATTTCGTAAAAATCGTTTCGCATTTTCAGTTTTTCTGTTTTTTTTTTTTATTTCTAGGGCTCAAAGTATTATAAATCACATAGTATAACGAACGAGTATGTGTGACTGACTGACTATCTAATCTATCAACACACAGGGTAATTCTAAGGTTGGGAATTTCAAATATTTACAGCAGTTTTTCGTTCAAAGACCTGAAAGTATCAATTAAATCGTATTAGTATTTTTATTGTATTGAACTGGGTAATTTATTGTCTACGTAGAAACTACATACAAATAATAAGGTCAGGCTTGATTGGCGCGTCGAATTGAGACAAATCGTTTCAGCTAATGCCGAACATTTGTCACTATTACACGTCCGTCCAACTCAAAGACGAACGAAGGTCTAGGCAACTGGATAAAGAATAAAGATAGTCATTACTCTTATATCAATATACATAATTATAATTCTTTCAATTCGTCATCGCCTATTGACAGACATTCACAAAGTCGGTGAGCCGCTTATATCTAGCAGTTCCCCGCGTAAGCTTTATTTATTGTATACCCACAATAATAATTGTTAATTAATTATTGTAATTTAACACTGCAAAAACTATCAAAATGACAACTTTATTAGCGAGTTAAACACTACTCGATCCATGGAATCACCGAATATTTGTAAAAAAAATGTCGTCTCTTCGTGACGCACACGCGGCAAATCTAGCCGCGCGCGTCTATCGCAGCGTATGCCGCAAAAAGTAACCGCGTCCTTTAATGTTCGTTGATCTAGTGGTTAGAAACATCGACTGCGGATGAAGAGATACCGGGTTCGATTCCCGCTATTGGGTTTTTCTGTCAAGAAATTCTTAGTACCTAATAGCCCGGAGTTAGAAAGTTGGCGGTGAGTCACCCCCGTGCCTTGGAGAGCACGTAAAACCGTCGGTTCTGCGCCTGATCTCCCTCCGGTCGTGTCTGATTTCTATTCCGTCGGACTATGAGAGTAAGGGAATAGAGAGTGCACCTGTGTTTGTGCACACACTTGTGTACTATAATATCTCCCGCGCAGATGGCTTATCTCTGTGGACAGCGCTACAACCGGAGAGAGATATCTCTATCTCTCCGGTTGTATCGGATTTTCCGTCCCGACGGACTATGAGAATGGGGGAATAGAGTGAAATTAGAATATCTCACGCGCAGATGACTAATCCCTGTGGAGATTGACTGCGCCGTGGCCGAATTCGGTCTAGAGAACTTTATTATTATTTGTTATTGTCAAAAATACCTTTATCAACCGATACATAGCCCTAATACATAGGTTCAACGGTGTCCGATAAAGCCAATAAAAGGTACAGATAAATAAGATAAACATATTGATGACGTCGAACCGTGGTATCTGGAGTGGTATCGAGTGTTATATTGAGCTTATCAGCTAATCTAAATACACATAAGCTCCATTTCGTCACGGCTAATTGATTATATCAAGCTTGGGATGGGAAAAATAAATGGGAATTCGGTACGAGGAATTTTTCGAGTTGATCTAGTATAGAATACTTTTTATTACCTGACTAGCTTTAACCCGCGGCTTCACTCACGTTAGGTTCGATTTTTTAACCCCCTATTTAACCCTATTTGGGGTTGATATTTACCAAAATCCTTTCTTAGCGGATGTCTACGTCCTAACAGCTACCTGTGTACCAAATTTCAGCTCGATCGGTCCAGTGGTTAGAGCTGTGCGTTGATAGATCAGTTAGTCAGTCAGTCAGTCAGTCAGTCAGTCAGTCAGTCACCTTTGCTTTTTATATATTTAGATAAACAATAAGGTTTATCCGGGATAGGGGATGAAAGTTTTTGTTGATTTTGCTGTACGAGTATGGATGAATGGCTGGATGGATGTTTGTTGCTCAATCAACGACTGAACCGATTTGGCTGAAGTTTGGCACAGAGATAGATTATTATTATTATGTGGAATAACACATACTTTTTGTTCCCGCAGAAGTTAACCAATCTACGCGAATCAAGTCGAGGGCATCAGCTAGTCTAGGAATAAACGGATTTCAAAATCCGTATTTAAAAACAACAGCCAAATATTCTTGAGAGGAATGTTTATATTGTATGAATTATTTCGGTATTTTTTCTTTAATTAAATTTTTAGTGCGAAATTGAATAAAATAAATTAGTAAGAGTCGAGCCACTAATTAAAACATGGAGGTCGAAGGAGATTTTAGGGATTTACCATTTAAATTATGTTTGAAGAACACGAATTTTCTATTATTATTTGGAAACGTTTTTTAACGAATTTACTTAATGCGAATGTGAAAATAGTGGTTTAACATTCCTTATATATTCCATCCTTATATATTCCATAAATCCTTCATTCCTTATATATTCCATAAATCGATCACCCATCCAGTTACTGACTTCAGTCAAAATTGGTAATAACTATGTAGGTAAGTCCACACGGTTCCAATTACGCGACCTCACACGTTCCGGTAAAAGCAATCTTCTGAATATATCTATATATATAAAATTCAAAGTCCTGACTGACTCACTGACTGACTTATACATCAACGCACAGCCCAAACCACTGGAGTTAGTAGCTTGTATTTTTGACAGTAGGTTTCTTTTTTGACCTAGACTAAGGAAGGATGGTGGTGGTAATCCTTACTTCCTTCCTTTCCTTATCCTTACTTATATTATAAAGTGTGTTTATTTATATAAAGTGTGTTTATTTATTGGTTTGTCCTTTAATCACGCTACAACAGAGCTACAGATTGTCGTAATTTTTTGCATGGGTAATTGGTATAGTTGAGGACCTGCTGGAGAGTGACATAGACTAATTTTATCCCAGAAAACCAGAGTACCACGTGATTTTAAAAATTAAATCCACGTGGACGAAGTCGCGGGTATCAGCTAGTCACTTAATTCATGTGACCCGCCTGCTCTTTTACTGGCTATTTATGTTTTAAAATAGACCAGTCCCAATTCCTAAGATAGTAATCTGAGGACTTTTATGCATAGGAAAATGTTTAGGAAAGAGGCAGCCATATTATACAAAGATAACTTTTCTTTAAGATTCTTAGAAAGGCGAGCATTTTTCTGCGTCTATTTAAATTCATAGTAGAACGAACGCAGGCTAACATTAAGAAATAATAAGGTCTGACAGGTTTAACAAAATCTTACCGGCCCTCCATACTCGTAGCCCAGTTCAAGCGCAACTAGCTGGGCGACTTCATCACCACCATCCACTTCCACCGTCCAATCGTTGATGAAGTACTTCGCGTTCTCCCTACCATTATGCACGTTATGATAACCTGGTTGACCCATCTGTATACTCCAAGGATCCCATGACACCACCAGCGAAAAGAAAAATGGAAATAAATAAAATATTGACGAAAAACCCATTTTGTTTTTCAAATTTAAGTTGAACATATTTTGATGAAATAAATTTTTGGTTAGTTTGATAGATCGCATAAAGACATTGTTAGGTCGGTGAAAAAGTTTTCCCGAGGCGCGCTTTTCCAGCGGACGCGGTCCGACCCGATCAAGTGAAGAGTGTGAATGAACAGATTTCGTAAACAATTAAGTATTTATAAAAGTTGCGTAGGTATTTTAAGTTAGTAAATGATAACTTTTATTCTATGTATTTATATCTATTTTTTCTATATAAATACACAATAACATAAAATAGAAATCAATTAAATTAGATAAAATGTAATGAAAAGATATTTTGCCTCTATATTAATCGTGAAGTGAATCTTTAAGCCAAATAAGGTCCTAATAGAAGAGCTTAAAAGCTTATTACGTTATATCAAACGTGTTTAGAAGAAATAAGATGCCAAATTCATTAATTACCTACCTAGTATTTTTGTTAATTAAAAAAAAAGATACCGGCCGAATTGATAACCTCTTCCTTTTTGGAAGTCGATTAATAATACAGCCTCGGAGGTTGAAGCGCGCTTGCTTATTCTTCAGTCTTCATTTAATGAACCCTTATCCTTGCTTATATCCTTATCCTTACTATCCTTTATCCTTATCTTTATCCTTACTAATATATGATTGCGAAAGTGTGTTTTTTTGTTGGTTTGTCCTTCAATAACGCAACAGAGCTACGGATCGACGTTCCCGCCGGATTTTTAAAACTAAATCCACGCGGACGAAGTTGCGGGCATCAGCTAGTAAATAATAATAATTAATTATTATGTAACGTTAAGTTTGTAGGAAATACTACGTCTCATTAGGAGCTTTCACATCCCGGACTTGTGCCGGTTGAATCCAGCGGCTCCGTGCTTCTTCTTTCCACCTGATGGTGGTCTTCCAACTGCACTTTCCAATGCAAGTGCAGATTCCAGCACGTTGGTCCATCAGTCGCCGCCCATTACCGTTTCAGCTACGTAAATCGATGACCTACGTTGGTACCTCTGGTTCTCCGACAGATCTCCTTATTTCTCATTTGGTTAAGCATGGATCCTCCGACGAAAGCCATTTAAAAATATTATATGCTAACTAGCTTTTGCCCCCGCGACTTCGTTCGCGTGGAATTAGATTCCAATTTTTCCTGAATTTTCTTTGCTATAAACCTCACGGAGCCCGAGACCTTTCCAACGAATGCATAACCGTGGAAATCGGTTCGTGCATTCTGGAGTTATAGCGTCAAGAAGGAAAACCCGACTTATTTTTATATAGTAGATTTGTTGAATAATTATTATTATTACTGAAACGACACTTTATATGACCTTTTATATGAAGAGGTGGTTTTTTATACTGTTGTCTATCTTTGGTAAAAATACAAGGTGTTCGTTAGTTTTAAGAAAAGTTTCTCTATTTTCAGATTCGAGAATACAATAAATATTTTCGATTTTAAAATACCATCAGTGCCATCTAACTACAATAGGAAAAACTATATGGCTACAGTATTTCATATTCAGCAACCATTCCACTTAAAAGACGTTTTCATTCATATTGTGCGTTTCAATAAAACTTTTCTTTACGTAGTGTGCGCTGATGATACCAGATGGCAGTGCACAGCTTGAGAATTTCAATTTTGGTTTCAAATTATCGTCATCATTCATCATCATCATATACGATGAAGAAATAGTTTGATGACTTCCCTGGCGCTGTTTTCTTATTAATGGGAGGTCTCGGGTTCGATTCCCCGCGGGGGTAATTAGGGGATTTACACTTTCTGTATTGTCTCTGGTCTGGTCTGGTGGGAGGCTTTGGCCGTGGCTAGAACTAGCTGGTAAGTTATAATAACTTAACTATGTTATAATAATGATTGATCTAGCTTTTCCGCAAGCGATTCATGATCAGCTAGATTATAAATCTTCGCTGACGAATTTTATCTATGTTGACGAAGTTTGACTGCGTTCGCAATCTATTGTACATACCTACTCGTAGTTTAGATTCCTTATGGTATTAAGAAGAATAGAGACCATACTTAGGTATATCAAACTGAGAATAGAGTATGATTCAACGAATTACACAGTGTGTCAGTGGGGCGAGATGGCTCGAGGCGGCCGTGAGCGAACATCAGTAAACAAACTATCTATCAATCACTGATGGTGACCACAAAGTAGTCTAGCTTAGGATATCTTTGTGTCGATTCTCTAAGAATGATTGCATCAACGATCGCAATGGCTTCTGATTGGCTGAATTCATGGCGTGTTTGCTGCATCAATGCATTTTAACCAACAGCGGCAGGGTACCAGCAGTTATTGCGATCGTTAGACTGATGCAATCATTTTAGAAAAACAACACACTGATCTTATAAATACATAAAAGGAAAACGTGATTGACTGACTGACAGACTGACTGATTGACTGATCCATCAACGCACAACTCAAAGTACTGGACGGATTGGGCTAAAATATGGTATACAGATAGTCAGATACCTATTATGACATAGGATGCTAAGAAAAGATTTTTGAAAATACAATTCTTAAAGGAGTAAAATCAAACTCAACGTGAGCGAAACCGCGGACAAAAGCTAGTTTTAAATAAACTATGATGAACAAAGAAGAGTGTTTTAAGCTTAACCGTTTTGTCCGTCTGTTTGTGTATCATCTTATCGCGAATTGATTGACGTAAGAATCATCAAAATCGGGCCACTCGTTTAGTCTCCAGAGCGCCACATACATACATAGACTGATAAACACATTACCCTTCTTTGCGTGCCGCAGTCGGGCAAAAAGAGCTTTTTCGTGTTGTAATAGCACGAGGTGCGTAAAAATTATGATAACGTTGTCTTCTAAAACAAGAAACAAAAAAACGTGTGGCACTCGGGGACTGTCGCGGTAAAGCTATTGCATAGCATTTTTTATCAACGCCATCTAGCGGTGAGAGGAGTCCCGTGTCAGGTTATTTTCGTTACGGAATTTCTGGATTCGGTCTCCACGCTCAAGGCCCGCGATAGAAGCTATGCAATAGCTTAAAAATGATATCATTAATTCTAAGTCTATGAAATCCGATTTTCGTCCCATTGTGCGTCATGTGACATGTCCTATTTTCTTCAGTAGGAATGGTAGCAGTACATAACATAAACAAAATCGTCCGTGGCCGGTAGCAACACACGCACCGAGTTTATTTCGGGAGCATTGCTAGGCGGACTCGATGTTGCTCAAACTTTCAAACTTACAACTAGTTTCCGCATTAAAATGAGATTTTATTAGTTTTGCGGTTGAAAATATCATGTAGCCGTAACACATCCAAATAAACATTTTGTAGGTTCATAACATCTACCCAGTCTATCCAGTAATAGATACTGTAACTAATTCTTTACATAAAATATATTTTGAATTTTTTTTTTATCGGAGGACGCAGCTTCGTCTGCGCGGCTTATAAAATTTCGAAGGAATATAATAAGTCGACCAACAAAATTTATTTTTTGGCATCAAAACCTAGCTTCTAATTTAATAACTCAGCAACGGGAAAATGATGAAGCTTCTAATATACTAACTCGGCTTCTTCACAATGGCCACAAAATATTCCAAAGAAAGCATCAAATAAAGAGCCACTATTTTTATTATTGTCCACTGCCACTGCACGATTTGGTGCGAGTGAGATGGATACGACTGGTCATTTGCACGATTTCGTTGGTGCGAGTGAGACGGATGCGACTGGCAATTTGCACAATCTCGTTGGTTATGGCTATTTGCACCAATCAGAGACTAGAGAGCGCCATTCAAAACATGCATTTGTTTTTTTTGTTGTTCTGTTGTTAGTGTGTTAATATTGCAATTATTTTTGTATAATTTTTTCTTTAAACTAAAGTTAGGTTAGGTTAGGGTTATACATGAATATTCAGGTGCCCGGCCGAAGGCCGGGCACTTAGGTTCTGTTGGGATCGTAAACCTACCTAAAACTAAAAAAAAGTTGAAAAAAAATTTGATTTTTTTTTTCAAAAATGTTATAATGTTATGTGTAGGTATTTATCTTGAGTTAAATTTAAAAACAATCATTTTTTTAATTTCATTTTATCAAAAAAAAAACGTTTTTTTATTTAGTTAGAAACATTTTTTTATTTCATTTTTCTCACAAAAAAAAAATAAAAATGTGGTTGAAGATTTGGTGTATTATTTGATGCTAATATTTAAGTATTTTAGGAGTTCACGGTTTGAAGCTAAGTTATAAATATAGATGCTAAAATTATATTTTTTAGAGGCTCACTAGTTGAAGCTGACTTAGTAATTTAGAAGCCAATAATGGTATTAAATAGAAGCTCGTTTAATTACATGCCAATTTCGAATAGCGAGGCACCGGTAGCATTATATACCTACCCACCTAAATTCCCTGTAATACGATATTTTTTATTTTTCCCACTCCAGCATTCAACATCTATCGATTTTTTCATTTATGTACCCCCCCCCCCCCCATTCCCACTTCAGCTTCTCAAAAAGGAGACTACTGCGTGCCTCCTTTTCGTAGAGTTCGGGTTTCAAATCCTACTTCACCTTCAACTTCACAGATTATGTGTGTATCAAGCAATTAAACATCACTTGCTTTAACGGTCCAGGAAAACATCTTGAGGAAACTTGCCATCCGAGAAGTCTCCATAATGTTCTCAACTTCTCACAGGTGTGCCAAGTCTGCCAATTCGCAGGAGATAGACCGGAGATCCATGCCTGCGAGGGATCTGGTAATTTCTCAATTGATCACAGAAAAACTCCGAGCCTAGCTATAAATATTTGTATACTACATATAATAGTAGGTAGTATATCTAATTCATATACTTATTTCCTCATCAATCATCGTAAGGAATGTGCTATAGATGCGTCAGGCGGTAACCATGAGGACTGGATTAAAATTGTTAATTAGGCGTAGCTAACTCAGAGCCCATTGAGAATATTAATCTTCTGAACTCTACATAATGATATTCATGCGAGGCTAATAAGTTCGTTTTTTGCATGTCTATGTAAATTGGATGATAATGCAATATTATTGTGACATGGAGCTGATCTGATATGATAGAGTTGGAAGGTGGCTATGAGGAGTTGGGGACTCTGTAATAAAATGACGTTACCCCATCGAGTTTGGGCTCGTTTGATTGATCTTGACCAGTACTCTGGTCCTAGATGATATCCAGGGTCTGATGATGTAGCCAGCTACTAAAATTTTGTATCTTAAAAATAATTTTTTTAGTTTACATTCGTTTCGTACACATTGAATGCACTCACGTTAGATTTCATAGTTACAGTGTGCTCTCAGATCACCTAATATTTAAAAGAACTGGGGTTTACATTGCTCAGTGCTCACGTAAAGTTGTTAGAGTATATCTACAAAAATGACTTGCCTAGTAATACGAAAATAGTAGTACTTACTAATAGTATAGCAAGCAATGATACAAAAAACATAACATTACAAAATAAACATTATCTAAACAAAGTTACACACAGCACAGCTGCATATTACAACCGAAGTCATTATCACAAAGGGACGATGCCGTTTGTTGATAAGCCCACACGCCTTCCGATTTGCATCCAGCAAGGGCTTTATACATGCCTATAAATAATATAGCACTTTGGGTGCCGCTGTCCAAACGCATATCCGCGGGCACAGCAGCCGAGATGCGCGCGCCGGTCGGTCCCGTGTGTGTCGCAACACTCCTCATAATCCCTGCCGCCCTGGTATTTTGTCGTCAAGAAGACACAGGATATTACGTCGAAGATGGCTACCGTGACGACGCCATTGACGTGTGAGTGTTTCATTCACCCAGTGAAAGTGAGTGAGTGTGTATAAGTGCAACGCCCTCCAATTTTGAAGAAGTGGTAATATGTAGTAAAACAGAATAAAAGTAAAGTAGAAGGTATACGAGTAGAGTAAATAAGTGAAAACTTCAAAACTTTTACTTACTGAAAACGAAAAAGCACTATGATAATTTCAGCTAACACTTATTCATATTTGATATTTACCTACATCTATTATCGTATCGAGTAGAAATTACGTGAGTTGGTGAAAGACGTTAAAGTGCAACGCCCTTCAATTTTGAAGAAGTGGTAATAATGTGGTAGTGGTAAAGTACAGAATAAAAGTAAAGTAGAAGGTACACGAAATTGAAAAAAAATAAAGTTTATGTTTATGTATTTAGAAGTAGTAAATAAATGTAGTAAATAAATGAAAAGCACTATGATAATTTCAGGTAAAATTATTTCATATTGTACTACTTATCGAGAGGGAATTAAATGAGTTGTTGAAGAACGATCCTAATCATATAACATGATAGATCTCTTAGATTAAATTAGCTAAGAAGTACACTTTCAGCTTATTCCCAAAATTTCCCACTGTATCTCCAACGCTAGGACGCTGTGGCGTTTTTAAAATGATCAAGCTATCGTAAAGAAGCCAAACACTTGGTAGCCGTAATTGAATAATTGTATGATAGCCGTGATGACATCATTCCACAATTTATTACATTATTAAATTACGAGTGTGTAAATGCACTGCATAAATATGTCACAATTCCAATTTATTTATTGATGAATTTACAGAGCAAGTGAGTCCATCAGTCCCTATCAGTCCACTGAAACTCGCATTTGTTCATCGCTTAGGTGGAAATAAACCAAATTAAACTAAGTGCGTAATAGTGACTACTAATCTATATCTTCTTCTTTTGTCTTCTGACTATCCGTCTGTCTGTTTTATCCAGCTAATCTCGGCAACAGCTCGACCGATTTTGATGGAACTTTCACTGGCAGATAGCTGATAAGGTTACTTCTTAGCCTACTTTTTTAACAGACTTTCAAAATAAGAGTAGTTGTTTTTTTCTACCTATTAACATCGATGTCTCCGTGATTTTCGTTCTGAGTAGTCCTACAGATTTTTATTCCACATCATTGCTTAGTGGAAATGTGGCACAACCTTTAAATGAACGCTTTTTCTTTCTTTTCCTTCTTTCTAATACAATTTATACTTATACAGAATAAATAGCTCGTTAGAATTCCGACTCAATGTTTCGGAAAACATGACCTAAATTCGCTATCCAATCATTATCAAAAGTAACTAACTGCATTTGATACTACTCGTTGTCCCTATTCCCATTACAGGGATGTGTCTATCCAGACTGAATTCTTTTATGAGTCAATATTTATGTAGCCGATTATCGCCTCTACAGCGTATAAGTATAAAAGTCATGATCGCATAAAAATATTTTTTACTCACAACTCGTAAGTATGAAAGCTCTGTTGTTTCTAAGAAGCTGCGAAGAACTTACTAACTACTATTAATAAAGGAGATACGAGTACAAGGGCCCATATAGTCGCGTAATTCGATTAAGTACATGTGGGCAAGGGCTATTACGAGACGTTGAACCGATTTGAAACCTTTTAACCTTTAGGGTTAAAAGGTTCCTCCTATATTCATAATACAAAATTGGAATTTTTTGTTTGCCTGTTTATTTATGCTTTCGCGTATCGTTCATACTATTGTGCTGGAACTCGAAACAGTAAATATATCTAACTTAGATCATTTACAATAAATATCAGTAGCTAAAAATTCGATTAAAAAAATTAAATTAAAAAAATTCGTGCTCGCATGGATCGGTCAGTAAAAAACCTACCGAGCGCTAGTTGGGCAGCGCTTTGTGTTTGTCCAAGCCTTGAGCAAATAGTAGTATTTTTGGGATAGAATTTTTAAACAGATATTTACGAAAAACGAGAACCTCGTACATTTTGCCCAAATAAGTATTGTAAATTATAAGGATATAATATACTTACTGACAATTTTCCTGCGACTTCGTCGCGTGTAGTTTCATTTTTATAAATCTCGCGGGAACCCGTTTTTTCCGGGTTAAAAGGTAGCTCTTTAAGTCATGAATCATATCCATGCAAAAATCCGTTAATCCGTTGGTGTGTGATTGAAAGACAAATGAACTTTCAAACACACTTTCGCAGCTATAATATTAGTAAGAATTGGAAATTGATATGATTACTGACATTTGGCACTGTGTGACTGTAATCCTTACATACAAATGAATAAATAATTCGTCAGATATAGGTCAAATCATAAACAACTCTACTGTCCTGACTCCGTAACTAAACGATCCGTGACATCATGCGTCCCGGGAGTTTAGAACACCGTATGTTAGCACGCTAGCGTCTTGTTAGTACCTACTAATTACTGAGAATTACTGCGATAGGTACGTGATTTTTTTTTTAAGAATACATTAGCCAAACTGGACTTGTAGCCAATTAGTCATTCTCCTCTCCCCTCAAGCGCAAAGCTTGTGTTTGAAAAGGGAGAGATAGTCATAAGAATTCAGCTCTATTATCCATACTTTAACGAGTTTGTAGTCGTTGAGTTGGGCTTGATTATTCGCTTATGCTTACCAAAATAAGCAATGATGTAGAAACGGGAAGATGGTGATTTAAATTATACTAACGAAACTCTAGTTCAACGTTTGTGAAACGACATAAGGTATGGAACACCTTATGGGTTCGTTTCAGAAACGTTCCGTTCAGAAACACTCGCCGCCCTAGCCATATTACAAACGTATCGTCTCTTTCTACGATCGCTCACGCTAAAGCGGAAGTTCTCAAAGTTTTTTTATCACGTCCCTTCTAAAAAGATAAGATGTGCGATAAGACGTGCGACGTGCGATGTGCGGTGGTCGAACTTTCAGGCTGAAATCTACAACGTAGGTAGACAGCTTTCTCACTCAGCTCAGACTCAAGACAGTTAAAACGGGACAGATTTATGTCAGAGCATATTTGTGTCTCGTTTTATCCTCTATCTTGGGTCTGAGCATGCTCTATAGACCTCAGCAAAAGTATTCATATTCCTCGTATAAAGTCCTTCAAGGCAAGATTGAATAGACATCTTGCCCTTGCTCCAACTTAGATCTCATCAGTGCTTTCTATCATTGATTAAATAAAAAATAAAAAATTTACACTTTCCTGTTTCCAGGTTCGACATAAGCACAGTGTGCCCAACGGACAGGCTACTGCGTTCGCGAGACACGTGTCGCGTGGAGGGCGCGGACGTCCAGTGCATCAGGATACACTGCTGCGAAGACTACAACTACATCGCTGGACGGTATGTGCTTCCTTATTTATAAATTAATCTAAAGTTCACACTGGACAGGCTGCTGTCATCCTTTTTTTTGGACCTGTTTGATTGACGCCATTTTGGCACTGTAAATACGGGTGTCCTATGATTGTGCCGATTCGACGAGTTTCGAACGACCTTAGTGATCGCCAATTCGAATCTGGGGTCTTCTTAAGGTTCATTGCCCAAAGGGACGAACGGAGCTCTATTAATGTTCTCCTCTCTATTAGTTACGGATTTCTATTTCGTAGACGGAATGAGTTACAGACTTTTCTCGTAGACAGAAATATGTGACTATTTACGAATGTTCCACCGCCGCGCCGTAGCGAATAAACTGAGCCTATGTTTATGATGATTGGTTATGATGGTCCGAGTGACATAGGCTACATTTTATACGAACAAAGTCAGAATGACGGATATTACATAGTCGGGTTGCAGTTTTTAAACTTTTATCCTTGAGACTTTAAGTATTAATGTTTTCAGCTGCATACCAAAGTCAGTAGAAGCCTGCAGTCTACGCCTGTGCGAACAAGCCTGCGAGGTCCGCGAGCAGCGACTGTGGTGCTACTGCCACCCGGGCTTCAGATTTGACGAGGAGAGCTACAGCAGAAAAACACAACCATATTGTGTTGGTATGATATTTCCTGTTATTTACCAAAGACTATAGGTTCCTATATGTTGCTACCAAGGCTTCAAGGATTCAGGGCCTTCAGTTCACTCGTCGGTTCAAGGACTTATAGGAAGTCTACCTAGTTTTGCTTTGGGTATCCTTGTGGTTCGTATAGTCTGTAGAAAAATGTAACCCATGTAAGTCAACTGAGTTATTGAACAGACTATAGCGCCATCTAGTTTCAACGACTGCCAGCTGACTACGCAACGAAACTGCACGCCAAGAGCACCAGGAATCCAATTGGCATTAGTGATGCTACGCACCGGTAAGCGCAGTGTTAAAGACCTCCCACTAGGTGGACCGACGACATTAAACGAGTTACAGGGAGTCTGTGAATTCAGGCCTAAGACTTTGTCTCTATCGGTTGATAAAGAATAAGAAGAAACTGCATCCAAATTGCAATTATGCAGTCCAGTCCGCTTGTAACGTGTTGTTTTTTTTTTTTTCAGATATAGATGAATGCGCAAACAGCAATGGCGGGTGCGAGCAGCGCTGCGTGAACGACCCTGGCGGCTTCCACTGCGAGTGCAGCCCGCCGCTCACCGTTGCCGGTGATGGCAGGAAGTGCATTCCGCCCGTGGCCATCACGTTGCCGGTAACAACACCATTACACTATTCACCACTGTGTGTGAAAAGTGAAAATAAATCTTGGTAGAAAAAGAAAGGCTAAAAACATTCGAAGCTCCAGATCTCAGTGAATAAACTTAAAGGTTGCTCACCTCTACAAGTGACGGCACTAGAAGAAGAAGCAAATATTTTCTGAACGACAAAATAGGGTTGGGAATAACTTACTTACTCTAATGGCTAATTATCTACTATTCTTCTAATATGTCGACTTTTTAGCGGATTTTCACAATGCGTCTGTATAGCTGCCAAAATTGATGTTATTATAAATTATTCCTATTTCTATTATTATTTTTACAGAATTTTACCAGTCAGAACGTTATGTAAAATATATTGACCAGAACGTTTTTTTTTCCTGAATGATTCCATACTTCTTCTCTTATATTTTCTTCGACTGTGTCGTACCTATATAAAGGTAACATGGATTGAAAAAGTAGCCTATGTCACTCTCCAGGTCCTCAAGTATACCAATGCAAAAAAATCACGTCCATCCGTTGCTCTGTTGCTGCGTGATTGAAGGACAAACCGAAACTGAATGAATGTTTGTTACAGGAACCTCTACCCCTAATACGTGCATCATCCCGGTGTTACGCAACATGCGACACCGTGTCCTGGCTATCGAGAAAGGTTAAACAGCTTAGTGACCAGCTGCACAGCACGCAACTTGCCATGAAGAAGTTGCTGGAAAACCCCTTGTTGAAAGGGGAAGGTAATGAGAACAATAGTTTCAAGATTTTAGTATACTACCCGCGCTTCCCCGCACCGCACTTCAAGTCAGACCCGCTTAGTACAGATAGCAACGTACGGCTCGCGATTGTCACTACCAAATTTTTTCTAAATGTTGTTATTGTTTTTGTTAACTTTAAAGTAGTTATTTATTTTTGTTTGGTTACTATTGCTACCAATACTTTTCCAAGATAACTGAATCTAATCTTTCGTGGTCTTCAGTGAAATCTTTGACCCCCATAATATAATACTTATTCCCTTGCAGATGGAGATCGTTTTGCCGAAGGTAACTACGCTTATAGAGTTTTGGACTCCACAGCACCTTTAGAAGGTGGTTACTGTCGATGTGAAAGAGGACCCAGGGTTCGTACATTTCCTATAATTTTTTTGTGACATACAGAACTACTTACCAACATAGGTCAAGCGATTACGCTTCATCATTTCTTTCTCACATCACAATTCTGTTTAAATTCATTGGAATTTAAACAGAATTGTGAAAAAAATGATTAAACCTCTACGAATAAATTATTTTTTACCTATTTTAAAATTGTTGCATAAAATTAGTCTCTATTACATGGTTCCAACTGATCTTCCAGGCTAAGACCGTTGTATAATCTTAATTTCCGCACAGGTGGTAAAGTCTTAACTTATAAGAGTCATAAGTTGGACCACATGAAATAAATAATTTTGAATTTTTTTGAGATTATTTGCTTGTCCATCTTTTTTTTTATTGTTTTATTTCTGTTTGGAACAAGATAAATTAAATAAAAATAATTAATATTAAAAACATATTAATTATTATATACAGGGTCCGCCCGGCCCAGCAGGAATGGAAGGGCCAAAGGGTGATATGGGACCACGTGGGCCGAGGGGTGCAAAAGGGCCCAAAGGCTCACTCGATCTCATGCTACTCCTGTTGGCAGATATCCGACATGACATACACAACTTAGAGGAAAAGGTCTACAAGGAAGGAGAAAGGTAAGGTCATTTTCAGACATAGTTATGCATATTTTGTCAAGTTGTTAAGGTTTTTAATTGCCGAGGGCACTCCTTAATTTTTCGAGATGCCTAGCCTATATGATAATCCTTGGTATGAACTATCTAAATTCCAAGTTTCAGCCAAATCGGTTCATTCGTTATGGCGTGAAGGAGTAACAAACGTCTATCCACATTCGCATTTACGAGTACAAATTAATAGGATTCGTAATTTTTGGAATAATTTTTCCATTAACGAACCTTTTTGGGTTTAAGAAATGAGGCAGCCAATAAAATATGACCTACACTGCCACACCTCGAGATCTTCTAGTAATCCTTATGGATTTCACTGATAATCTTAATGTTTTTAATCTGTTCATTTCACCAATCAATGTAATTAATAGGCCGGAGCGTTTCAACCTGCAAAAGGCGTGGAGAAGGCAACGCAAACAGGAAAAATTGGAAAAGGAGAATAGAACGGAGCAAGAGTTAGAGGCTTACACTGCTCCACCCATCGTAGGGGAAGGACCAGTTGAGATTTCTCCTCGTGGTACGTACGTCCTCAAGCATTTTCGGATCTTTAATAGATTCTCTCTCGTGCGCGCGGATAAAATTTCTCCTGTCTATGCTGATTGCTGACCCTGCAGATGTTTAGAGACAAGAGATAAGTTACAGGACGATTAACTATCTAAGATGGAAAAGAAAGGTTTCAAACCAGAATGAGATTCCTACATATAGTTGTATTTGAAACAAAAATTTCAATTACCTATACCACATTTATCCGGGCGAATTTAGGTTTAAATAAAATTCAACTAATGAAGCCATCTTCGTAAAACTATCATCAAATATTAGTAAATAATAGTTTACCGTTTATTGTAGTTCACGTAGGTACGTCTAAGTTCTCGGAACTACTTGAATTTTAATAGGTATACCTACTCTATATTATCACCAAGTTCTCTCTCATACCTCTTAGCATTCAGGGCCTAAAAAACTGCTTCGAGAATGCTTTTTTTTTGTCTAGTTTACAAGTCATTCTAGCATACTAGAAGATATAAGTAGCAAGTATATTATAGTGGTAATAACTAATAATAATTGTATTCTCTCACTGGTACTCACTTTATCTTAAAGGTCTAAGCGGTGCAGTAACCCGTGAAACAGAAACGACGACAGACTGGACTCTAGTCAAAGGCGACACGTACGACAGCACAGATTCCCAGGATCTCGCGGACATGGATGACAAACTCCACCAGTTCCGCCTTCTGGTCAACGCGACCAGGACTGATGACGAAGAAGATGAAGCCGACGATGATGATGATGACGACGATTATAGCTTTTACTAGGATTACATAATTTATGAGGAGATTATTTCTTTATTTACCCTTTGAATAATACACATTAACTTTTCAATGACCGTTGAAGTGATTCGCGGGATATCATATAAAAGATGATAGACGAGAAGCACAATCAACATTTTTCGTAGAATTTCAAATCTTACAATGTCTAAACAGATTCTAGGAAACTTTCACAGGAAAGACTAAAATCACTGACCAATGTCACCGATCATAGATATCTATATATATAAAATTCAAAGTCCTGACTGACTGAGATATCAGCCCAAGAGAATGTAATCACTCCGTTATATCAACGCACAGCCTAAACTACTGAAGTTAGAAACTTGAAATTTTTACAGGTGGGTTCTTTTATGACGTAGGCGCACACTAAGGAAGGATTTTTGAAAATTCAACCCCTAAGGGGGTAAAATAGGGGTTTGAAAAATCGAACTTAACGTGAGCAAAGCCGCGAGCAAAAGCTAGTTATACATACAGTCGAAGATGTAGAACATGGTTATTTAGGTCCATTGTACAGTACGTATAAGCATCTCTAAACTCGAAATTATATCAACGTTGCATGTGCTTTGTACTAAGCCTTACTAATTCAGTTATTTTTCTGATGTTCTTAGCAAGTAAACAAAGAAATATTAGTTAATAACATTTATTTATATGAATATAATTTAAGCATATCTTCACCCAGTACAATAATGCTGGTCTAGCTCGCGACAGAGGGTTGGTACTGCGCGCACAAGCGTTTGAACTCGTTGGTCTTCGCGTTGTACTCCTTGGTGAACGGGTGGTCCGGGTGAGTGTCCAGCATCTGAGCCAGGTAGCGAGATGACACCTGGGAATAAAGCGATGTACGACTATTACATGTACACGTACCCTGCCCTTCTCAAGCTATAACATCGATAACCAACGTTTGGCCAAATATTATTATACGTATTAGAGCGCCGATATGACGTCATCGACGCCAGTAGATTATTCATTTTACTCAGTGGCTATCGAAATATCGTAAGAATTTAATTCTCTTCTCCAATTCTAATTCCAAATTCTCTAATTCCAGGCTAATTACTCTACCTAATGTTTGTGGCCAAGAAATTTAGCGTTCCGGCACGATGGCGTGTAGAAACCGATTAGCGGTATGGGTTTAGTTAAAACTGCCACACCCTCTTTAAAGGTAGCCCGCTACCATCTTAGGCTGCATCGTCACTTACCATGAGATGAGGTCGAAGACTCGAGCTATCTTGTTGTGAATAAAAAAAAATATGACCAGCCCCCTGATTCTGTAACTCAGTGCCTATCAAAAAATGAAAGCCAATGATAAACATTTTTTATCCATTGAAGGTTTGAAGAGAATTGGCATTTACTATTTCATACCTAAACCTTCAATGGATAAAAAATATATGTCATTTGTTGATAGGCACTGAGTTACCAGATTAAAAAAGTAGTAATGTACCTCCGGCGGCTTCCCGCTGTGCGCCGCGGTGACGGCCAGCCCCAGCAGCAGCTCCGGCTGCTGCGGCGCGCGGCTCTGCGCCTCCGTCAGCATCTGCTCCGCCTCCTCCCACATGCCTCAAATAATAGTACAAAAGACTTAGACTTCTGAAGAATTTCGACTTATCCGGAGTGCGACGAGCTCACAAAAAATTATTAAAAAACTAGCTGATGCTCGCGACTTCGTTCGCGTGGAATTAGTTTTCAAAATCCCGCGGGAACTATAATTTTTGCAAGATAAAAAGTAGCCTATGTTTTAATCCAAGGTATAATCTATCTTCATTTTAAATTTTAGCCAAATCGGTTCAGTAGTTTTTGAGTTTATTCATTGCAAACATACACACAAAAATACAAATCTTTCCTCTTTATAATAGTAGTGTAGAAGTGTAGATGTAGAAGTCTCTAGGGTGTCATAAATCATAATTCATCAGGATAACCATCAAAAACGTAATTATCAATACCACTATAGTTCTTTCAACCCACGAGGGCGCGTGGCTCATGGTTGTTTGCGTGTCGTATAGGCTCCTGACAGGCACGCACACTTACGCAATGTGCGTGTACACGACGTAACCACAAGTAAAGCTCACGCGCCCTCGTGAAATGCAAGAACAATTTTGACATACCTCTCGAGGCGGCGGCGGCGGCGCCCACGGCCGCGGGGCCTGCGCCCAACGCGCCGAGCCTCTCCGCCAGCTCCATTATACTGTAGTGAGCGTCTTGAACCCCGGGGCCTCCCTACAACATCACCAATGCTTATCACCAATGAAATCACCAATTACTCCAACTCACCTCAAATGAGTCGCTTGTTAAGTTAACGAGAAAAAATTACTACTATGAATATAACATCTCAGTTAGATTGAGGAGATCATAACGTTGTTAGGGTGGAAGTGTTAAAAGATTTTTATAGACTGCCTTTCAAAAAATCTTAATATTGTCCCAAAATGCCTTAATAGTAACTCATTCTCGCTAATAGCGGGTTCACATGGTTCAATTTAAATTTTTTTTTTGATCAACACTTTTTGTCCAAATAAATTTTATTCTTTTTCAAAGCTTTAAATTGATTAACGTCTGTTCAGATGGTTTGAATTGCATGCGATTTAGTTAAATAAAATCGAATAGTGTGAATACGCTATTATATAATAATTTGAGATAATTACTATGTAACTATGACTGTATGGTGTACATCTATGATTGTGTACCTATATGTGTGTGTATGTGTTATTAATGTGTATGTGTGACTGTGTACCTGTGCTAAGTTCAACCAGGCTTGAGCTAGTTGAGTTAGAGTGCAGTCATCTTCAACGTCTTGTAGCGCCTTGAGTTGTTTCCGCGCCAAGTCTGGACGATTCATCGCCAGCAAGCACTGTAGAGTGAATGCACGCAACTCCAGCGCTTCTGCTCCGTGGAGGATCCTATAATTTAATAGAGAACTTTTATTTAAAAAACATATTATACAGAGAATTAATTACTTAAAAAATAACATACATGATAAATCACAGCTAAGATCCATCTCAATCACGTTAGCTTTCAAACAGAAAAAAAAAACCAATCCATTCATTAGGAAACTATGAGGGAACAGACAGACACTAAAACACATGTCAAACTTATATCTATTGCAAATCAGGCACAATTCCTCCATCTTTAACATACTTATACCAATAATTTTAAAGCTTTACACTTACTTTAAGGCTGCTTCATAATTTTCTTCGTGGTAATAAATAGTGGCAGCAACTATAAGGAATACTTCATTTGACAACTCAATGCCCTTTGCCACCTGGAAATATTGTGAAAGTATAAACTTAAATATTGTGAAAGTACAAACTTAAATATTGTGAAAGTAGAAACTTAAATATTGTGAAAGTACAAACTTAAACAAATTATGACTGATTTCAGAAATAAAGACATAACATTTTGCTTAATATCAATAGATTGATAGGATTTAAAAAACAAAAAATTTAAACTGACCTTAGCGTCAATATCAGCTACAATAGCTGGTTTATTAGCATCAGGTGACAGGTAATCCACCAAGCTCTTTAATGGTTGCAGCATAGGATCCGCGGTTCTCAGTTCTTGCAACACAATCCTGAAGTTGCCTTGAGCAATGTATGATCGATACAGGAAGGTATCACGCTGCAGCGCCACCAGGGGAGAAGATGGCTGGAAGAGATGTATGCAGAAAAGTCTAGTAAAGTTAAAGCCTTAATAGTCCAGTGAATAAAGGTGTGGACTGAAAACTGAAAGGGTTCTATCACCACCCATTGCACTTCATTGTTCTACCGACTTCTAGCACAAGATGTCTCCTTATTTGGTAGGGAGAGGTCAAGTTCAGCATGACTAATATTTAAAAAAAATTTACAAAAAAATGTCAGTCTTCAGTTAAGGTTTTAATTTATCCTATGATTGTCGACAAGCACAGTCTAAAACAATTAGTGTACTGGATTGTTAAAGGTTTGACTGACAGAAAATGTAACCAACACAATCCAACAGCGACACAACAATACCAGTGTCCCTATTGACAGTCAATAGATCATACTAAAGAAGGAAATAGGGTGGACACCAAAAGGTTATGCCTAAGAACTGAGGTGATACTAATTAAATATTTTTACTAAAATGTATTTATATTTAAAGATTTAAGTATCTTATATTCTTAACATATATATACAGCAAATTAACGCCAATTTATAAATGTTTTTAGTAAATCTTACAACTTTACTTTTTAGCAAAACATAAACATCCTTGCATCAATAGACGTCAACACGTCATCGCCGGTGTTTCATCACGAATTATAAGAATTTATCGTAAGGTAAAGGTTATTTTATTGATTAGTTAGATCACTTACATTCACATTTTGTGCCTCGTTGATGGCCTGCTGGTAATTTCCAACGTAAAAAGCATTTTTAACATCGAAAAGTTCATCAACATCTTGCTGCTGACGTGCCATTTTGACAAATACTGACAGTGACAAATGTCAATTTGACACATAAAATTCTTGATACCTACCTAGGGTGACCAACCCAATAGCTAGCACTGCACCAATTTATTCGCACTTTGGCAAAAAAGATTAAAATATAAGTTTCTGATTGTGGTTTTTAAATTTTCAGATTAAAAAATATTTAGGGGAATTCATATTTTTCCCAATCGAAACCTTTCTAATCTGGAAAGTTTTAAAATGACGTCAGTATCGTAGTTGAAAGATATCGTTCTGGAGTTCCCGAAGTTTTTCGGCCATTTTGACTCATCGACGTTAAGGATCAGTACTTACTTAATAATGATTTAACTGTGGTTTTATTTGAGTTTTAATAATATAATTGTTTTCAATTGATTTTCTAAGTATTATTAGTTACTAATTCAAAAAGTAAATGAAACTTTCCCGTTATTTCATTGCAAAACAAGGGGTGTCAGTATCTGGTTACAAAATTTGGAGATTTTCCTGTTTATTAACACTCCGAAGCGATTCGATTCCCTAGCAGACTGGGAGTCTATAGACGATCTTAACAAGTGTGTGTAAACTGTCCATACTCTGGAGTCTAAATTCTTTAAGACCCATCACACGAAAAGGAACAAGAAGTTCTCTGACCTTACTCTCAAACTGATGGAAGACAGACAAGAGATGAGACTTCAGTCGTCAACAGATGCGGATGCCTACTGGTAGGTTAATAGGCAGATCTCTAAGAAAAGAACTCGTGACCTGCGGGCCTTGAATACCAAGTGTATTAAAGATACCATCTAGTGGAACAGAAGTTCCATTCCAAAGTGTCCGTGAGAGATCTATCTATCGGACAGAGCCAGCTGACGCGGCTGAAAACTGACGAAGGCTGTCACGTTTCTTTTCCACCTGAGGTATGGAGAGAGGTTGAGAAGTTCTATGGGCAGTTATTTATCACGAAACAAAAATCATTCAGCGGACGATGGAGAGAGCTATGCTCGGAGTATCCCTGCGAGATCATATCAGAAATGAGGATATCCGTAGGAGAACCAAAGTCACGGACATAGCTCTGCGAGTCGCGAAACTGAAGTGAAAATGGGCGGGCATATAGTTCGAAGAGCTGATGGTCGATGGGATCCCATGGTGTTGGAGTAGCGACCCTGTACCGGTAAGCTAGGTGGACCGACGACATCAATCGAGTCGCAGGAAGCCGCTGGATTCAGGTGGCGTAAGATCGAGGCCTGTGGACGTCCATGCAAGAGACCTTTGTCCGGCAGTGGACGTCTATCGTTTGATAAAGACTATGTTTTTTTTTTCTTATTAAATAGTACGAGGGTGGATTGAAAAGTACTCGGCCTAACTAAGAAAATAAACACATACAAAATTAATTATATTTTTACTTTTCTACGTAATCATCATCAAGTTGAATGCACTTCTGCCACCTCCCCTTCAAAGCGTTAATACCGTTGAAAAAAAATAATTCGTCCTGAGAGGCAAAATACGCGTCTACTGCTGCTTTGACCTCGTCTTTTGTCGAAAATTTCTGACCTCCTAAGTACTTTTTTAGGTTAGGGAACAGAAAGAAGTCGGATGATGCCAGATCAGGTGAATAAGGCGGATGCGGTAACAGTTCAAAGCCACAGCTATGATTTCAGCTATTGATTGCTCTGATGTGTGAACACTGGCATTATCTTGATGAAACAGAATTTTTTTCTGAGCGTGTTTCTTTTACTTCCTCACGTAAATGACGTAGTAAGGTGCAATAGTAATCAGAGTTTATATTCTGACCTTTTTCAAGGTAATCAATCATAGTCACGCCCTTCGAGTCCCAGAATACTGAAGCCATCTCCTTATTTGCCGACAAATCGACTTAGTCTTTTTAGGGGGTGGTGAACTGGGTCTTCTCCACTGTTTTGAATGTTGTTTTGTTTCTGGTGTATTGTGATGAACCCATGTTTTATCCATAGTAACAAAGCGATTTAAAAAATCAGCTGGATCAGCTTCAAATAACTCCAAACAGTCGCGCGAAGTAGTCAATCGCGTTCTTTTTTGTTCGACTCAAAACAGCCTAGGGACCCACCTCGTACACACCTTGTGGAAACCCAATTCGTTGACTATAAAGTTTTGTATTTGTTCATAAGAGATGCCTATAATCTCGGCTATCTCTCTAATTTTTAATCTGCGTTCTTACATAACTAAATCAAGTACTTTTTCAATATTTTTGTCAAAAGTGGACGATGAAGGCCTTCGAGTGCGGGGTTCGTCTTTCACACTCTCTCTACCACGCTTAAATCATGCTATCCATTATTTGTTACTTGAATATGATAGAGCAGAATCCACTAATGTACGCACAAAATCATCATGAATAGCCTTTGGCGATAGACCCTTCTTTTGGAGGTACTTAATCATAGAACGCTACTCAATTTTCTCCATTTGCGGAAATGATGGCGGATTGCTTGCTAAATAAATTTATAAAATTAAAACTAATTATTGCACACGTTTCAAACTTCGCACAGTTAACTAGTCTGAACTGAACTAAATAATGTGGGGAGTTTTGATTTTATGAACTGAATGGATCTGTATCAGGCCGAGTACTTTTCAATCCACCCTCGTATATAAATAGTAAGTGTGTTTGTTTTAAATCTAATAAATATAATAAAATTAAGCTACCGACAGTTACTTTAATAATTTCCTTATATTATTTCGTAATAAAATCTATATTTTTAAAGACTTAGGTAGCTTAGCCTTTTATTTCCCTTAAACCCCATTAAAATCTGAGTGTCGATAATTGGATAATTTTGTGCCCATAAATGGTAACAAATGTGCGAATAAATGGGGACTGGGTCATTTTTCAATCTTATTTAAAAATCTAGTTGATTTAAACAAAAATATTTCAATATTTTCTTTAAGTATATATTTTATTAAACAAGTAACCTTATGAACAGAGTGATTTATAGGATTTTGTTAAATTTATATTTAAAAAACATATTTGAAATTAGATAAACTCTTAAAGTGCCCATAATTGGGTCTGCCACCCTACTTATAAAGAATGCGTTCCAAAATAATTTTGCAAAATGCATGGAGATAATTGCGTTTTTGTTTTTCTAACTATTTTAATAAATAAATAATAATAGCAATACATAAAGCTCAAATAAATAAATATTTTTTTTTGACGCCTAAGTTATACGCCTAGCAAAATTATATAGCAAAAGTACCAGTTTAAGTTTTTCAGGCTCATTATGGCAATATGTATCCACCTTGAAGTATATAGCTAAAACACAAAATTTTTTTTCCTCCGAGGTATCCACTATCCAATGAATATGCAGGTTAGAGCATAGTCAGTATTAAAAAATCAAAATCAAAATTTATTTATTTCATGTAGGCCAACTTGTAGCTCTTATGACACGTCATAAATCTACCACCGGTTCGGAATGCAGATTCTGCTCAGAAGAACCGGCAAGAAACTCAGCAGTTGCTCCTTTCAAAAAAATTTTTTTTACAATGGTTAACAAAACTAGGCTATGCACACAGTGTTTCCACAAAGAAGTTTCAAAAATGCACACCTACCACAACCTAACACATGTTAAGATGGGTAGACACAAAGCAGACCCATTTCCGTTGGTGGCACCCGTTACGAGCACGACGCATGATCCAGCCATTGCTTCGCTCAACCATATTTTACCACCACCATAACCATACTGTAGGTAGGTAGGAACCATATTGTAGGTAGTATATTACTATCTACATTACTAGGTACCTTCTATGATTTGGGTACCTATACTTACTAAATGAAATTCCCAATATGAAAGCTGCAATAGGTAGTCTTTATAAAAACCACTTTGCAATGGTGTAAGAAGTAAACTCGAGTATTCCTATGCTTGAATGAATGTTTTGAAGAAGTTCTTAAACCCAAATTACCTACTTTTGGGTAATAATAATATGGCAGGTAAGAAGTAGGTACGTACAAGGCTTGGACAGACATAACGCGTGACGGCAAGGCACTGCTTAATAAGACTCCGATTTTCCGAGATGTCATTGCGTGTCACACCTAAGTAATATACTTACTCGTATCTCAAAAAACACAGTTTGGATCGGTTAACTAAATTGAAATTATTAAAAGAGCCTTAAAAGAGTAAAGAGCGTAACGGTTGAACGCGGAATAAAAATAAAAAGTTTGACGATGCAATTCCCATTTTTTTTAATTTTTAATTTTCTCAATCTTTACACTTATTTGGGGAGGAAAATATTAGTAAATAATTATATTATGTAAGACTACTACTCTTTTATAAAAACAAAAAAACGCCAGTCCGCTTTGCGTCTTTCCAGACCTCAAGTACAACCAGTGTGTTTACAATTTTGTTCTTTAGAATTCCTTATCTTTGCAGCGGAGGTACAATGCAGTGCTATACAATGATCTCTCTGTAAAAGGAGATAAGTTTTCCGTTTTTTATGCATTTACGAGTCCAGGTAGATTTTACCTACGTTAAAAATCGTAGGTATGTTCGTAGGTATTTTCAGCATATCAATTACTTAGATGCAATTTTAGAAAAACAGATATTTCCTGTGGAATTATTAGAAACTATCTCCACTCTACGCAAACAAAGTCGCGGGCAAAAGCTCGTGTTGAATAAATGAGTATTGAATTCGAATTAAGGCCTATCGACTTTTCAGATGTCTTTTATTTATATCGAGAAATTATCAATTAGGTAATCACATTTAAGTACCTACTTTGCGATTTTGCACAATACTTGACGTAGGCAGATACTTAGGTAGGTATGCCTACGAAATTGAGAAACTCTTATGAAATACATTCTACTTTTGAGCATATTTTGGAACTTTGCGCAAATAGGTACATTACCAACCCCTGTTGACGTCAATTCGCTTAATTTTACTTTGCTTTTGCAACTCATAGGCTGAAATCTAAAGACTACCTACATTCTCACTCTGCTCAGACTCAAGACAGAGATAAAATGAGACAGATTTATGTCGGAGCATATTTGTGTCTCGTTTTAACTGCTCTTGAGTGCGAACTAAGTCAGAGCAGAGCAAGCTCTAAAGATCTCAGCAAGTGTTCTCCTGGTCACAGCTCCAAATTTCAACAGAAACTAACGAATTACGGATAGCCTATCTAAGGTTATTGAAATTAAAATGCACAAAGTTAAAATTCTAGTGCACAAATTTATGAAATGAAACGATTTATCGTTAAAATATGCGTCTGTTTTATCAGTATCGAGAATTCTGAAGACAGTTTAGAAAAATCTGTATCTTAAGAGTTATGGTATCTAGGTAGGTACCTATACCGGTAACGTGTTGCTGATAAGTTAACTTACCAACTTATGTACCACCTAGCCGGCAAGCACGTGATATTTAAAAATTCTGTAGTAGAAACCACTTAGGGTAGTTGGGGACTGGGGTGTTATTTAATTGATGATTTAATTAGGTACTTAATTACTGTTAATTTCCCCTCTATCTTAGCCCGCTCACTTCCATATTGGACTAAGTACATCGTCACTTACCTACCGCCAAGGAAGATCCAGTCAAAAGTTTTGCCATCGAATTAAGTCTAGTGGGAGGCTTTGGCCGTGGGTACGACCTACCACCCTACCGTCAAAGACGTGCCGCTAAGCGATTTAGCGTTCCGGCACGATGGCGTGTAGAAACTGATTAGGGTTATGAGTATACTGCCATACCCCTTCCAAGTTAGCCCGCTACCGACTTAAACTGCATCGTCACTTACCATCAGGTGAGATCGCAGTCAAGGACTAACTTGTCGTCGAATAAAAAAAAGTAACTTTTAATAAAAAATCGTGCGTCTCAAACCGCGCCACATCAATCAATATCTTCAATTCTTCACGTTTCTACCGGAACCGCGTTTCCGATGAATAAATCCGTCCCAAAACTAAAGAAACTAAGGAAATTGCGATATTCCAAAATTGATTCTCCATACAGAACTTGTCTGGCTCAGAAGTCTCAGAACATCCGCTCATTCGTTCGCTTATAGCCTAGGCCCTGGTGGGCGATAGGCGGTAGAATTTTGAATTTTGAATTTTTTACTACATGTTGTCAAAAATCAGCAGTCAAAAAAGTTTTTTTCATGCATCAAGAGGCGATAAAAGAGGACATAGCGTCGGGCAAAATTTTGATGATTCGCGAGATCTAGTATCAAGTGTTTAGTGTCAGGTATTGTTAATACAGATCCAATAACTTACGGAATTATTACACTGATCGCGAGTGATCTGCTAATAGCAATCCTTAAACCAGAGTCTGAATCGCATTTTTTTTTATTTGAATTCCAAGAAAACTCTTACAATTGTGTGATTGTGTGGGCGTGACAAACATAGTGTACAAAAATTAGTGAATTGGTAGACACAAACAGACATACAAAAATTAGTAAAGGAACTGTTTTGAGCTTAAAGCTTCCTCCGATTAAAACTTTCTAAGTATATTATTTTGATGTACAGATATAGTCATCTATACTTTTATTACAAGTAGTTATAGATGACATTATTATGTATTATTAGCGACCTCAAGTACTCAAGCTTCAAAACTCCATTTCCTATCCCAACGAAGTACCTACTACTGACATTTCCGCCAGCTCCCAAGCTATTATGCTTTTGAGACGTGGCAAAAAATGCCCTACACAAAACTCGCATCTGCTTTCCGGCGTTTTATAAGCAGATGTTCTTAAGGGTCCCAGAAAAAATCAGTACCTGCGCGTACTTTTGTATTACGTATTGTTGTCCGTCTGTACTGACTGGTGGGTACTTATAGTTATTCGTGAACTTGCGAGAGGGTGACTGTGTTGGGCAACACGTTAGGAATATTCTCACGGGCTTATTGTACTTCGTTGGTATTATACGGAAATGCTCCTGTTGTTATTATAATCTTATTTTAAATGTATATTTTTTTGAGCAATTAGGTAACTACCTATTTGATATTGAGAAACGGAACGGAACGGTTCATGAATAGAATATAAAAAAAAACCGACTACTTACCGTATATTATCTATTCTACATTTTATGCACAAAATATACCTATCATTTTTTTTGAATACTACATTATATATAACTTTTCTTTTGAAAACTTTTGATTTTGTTGCTTGCTTTTCTTTTGTAGTAGCCTGCAAGATGGGAATGTGATAAATAAGTTGAAAAGCGTTTTTTTTTTTAATATTTTTTTATTTGATACATGAAAGTCAAATAAATCTTAAGTAGTTACTATCTGCACTGCAACACCAAGAGAATTGCCAAGAATTTGTTTTTTCTCCGGCCCCAGAAACATACATCGTCGGTCACCTTTCACAGTTTTAATTTATAACTATTTATTTACGTAACCGAAATAACCTGGGATAACGTAAGGGTTTGCATCCATTCATGGTTCCAAACATTGAGATAATTGAATTTCTGTGGACACGGTAGCTAATAACTATCTCACCGGAGCCAACTATGCGGGCGATATATATTGCAAAATTTTTTTAAAATTTATTTTGGCAAAAACAGTCATTACATAGAAACTAATTATTATTAAATAATGAAAAAATAGAATAGAATAATTAATTATTTGAATATAAAAAATTATTCTGAACTTTTACAAAGTGCATTCGAATCGTGAAATGAATCTACCACTGTTTCGGAATGCCTTTCCAACTGAGAAGAACCAGCAAGGAACTCGGCGATTGCTCTTTTAAAAATAAAATAATATGTATAACAATATTATCTTGTGTACAATTTACGGGTTAATTATGTTCATGTATTGCTGTAGCGAGTTATGTCCCGCTTTTTTATCATTTATGTAATCTTCAATTGTATAATATGTGTTCAATTGTAGGTATAAATGTGTGCGCAAAGTACACTCTCTTATCTCCCGTCCTCTAGTCTGATGAGACAGCAATCCGACACGTCCGGAGAGAGATCGACGGCTTTACGTGCTCGACGCGGGGGTGTTAATTCATCAACTTCTCTTGTACAGGCTGCTACTAAAAAACAACTTTTTGGCCTGACCTGAATCAAAGACCACATGATCCCCAGACGAATAAGCTACTGACTGCTAGATCATAGAGGCAGTTGCTTTAACCTATAAAAAAATAAGAAATACGCATAGGTAAAATAGGGGTTTGAAAAATCAAACTTAACGTGAGCGAAACCGCGGGCAAAAGCTAGTAAATATTAATCATATTAGCAGAATTTGAACAAAAGTGTTGTAACGAATAGGTGCCAAAACTAATTCCCTCGCAGCCTGGGGACCCTACAGCAGCGACGAAGAACATAATAACACAAAAAAAACAGTTTTAAATGTCTTGTATTTCACTACAAAAAGATATGTAATTGTGTTACTTGTTCGTAGGTAGCTTCTATGTACCTACGTTACCTTTAGAGCTGTCTGTATGAGATCTATTGTCGTTATAACGAAACATTATAAAAGCCTTTTTGGTAGAGGGTATGTATGCGTCGGCTTGTCTAGCGAGGATTCGTCACCTGGTTCTTTGATTGTTCTTCATAAAAAGCTGCCCAGTTTTCCTGTCAAGGAATTTTCAATAGTAACTTCGAGTTAGGCATTTGGATGAGCCACAGAACATATGTATCAATAAAGTAGGCCAGTAGATAGTACCAAAAGTGCACGTTTTACTGTCGGTAGGTATCTACTACGCTCGATCTTTCTCATTTTCGTAGTTTTTATCCCAGAAAATCAAAGAATAAGTTACTTCTCTGTGACGTATTTCTCGATGATAAATCGTGACCTCTTCCCCTTTCCTCTTTCCATTACACACAATGGTAGTTTTTCTTTGGACAATAATTTTTAATGCATATAATATATGGGAATATATTATATGTTTTCAATTGAAAATAAATAAATTGAATTGAATTGAATTTAGTTGCTCAAAACATGTGAAAAAATACAGGTTTTTAAGAATAAAGGGTAGGAACAAACGCTTCCGCATAGAACTTCTGTGGAATTGTCTAAAAATGATTGCATCAGTGTAACAATCGCAATGAATGATCGGGTGAATTTATGAAATTTAATTTCAACAAAAACCAATTAACCAATGGCAACCAACTTCCTAGCAAAGTATGTCAATAGTTCATGAAACCTTAAATTCAGGGAAATTAAAAAATTTGAAATTCTTTAGGTATTTAGGTAGGTACCTGGTACATGTAAAAGTTCCCACTTCAGGGTCAAAAATTGAAACAAAATCTTAATCGTTGTAAGACCCAAGATGGCTACCAACCGCCCAAAACATCAAACAACTTTCCTATTTACTTACGGAAAAATATCAAATGACTTATCATCTTTAGCCTTACAACAAACTTCCTAAATCGGACTCGATTTTCAAACAAGATAAAAACGGTTACCTAACGACTAATTGAATGTAGGTACCTAAAATCCGTCATGATACTGATTTTATTCGTATACAATTGTAAATTAATTTTAAACACCCCCGACATGTGGAATCTATGGCCAGTCTATCAGTCTAAGACTTCAGGTACATACGTACATACATATGTATGTACCTGAAGTCCTGTTATCCAGTTTTCTGCTCCATCATCAGATCCTCCTTCTCGATCCTCGATCATCATCTATCTAACTCCCTACTACTACCTACCTACTCTTTGAGACCTTTCTTATGAGCCCAAGCACACTATATCTGCTGTAAGTTGCAGGGGAGTTGGGTATCCCGCAGACTACTTGATGGTGCAGCGTTAGCTCAAGGTTACCATGACAGTCATCTTGAAAATAATAATCCGAAGTAATAGTACAGCAATTGCACCTGTAAATGTTTGTAAGACAATTTAATCAAGTAGGAAATGAGCTGATGGTCTTCAAACATCTGAACAGATCTTCATACATTAGGTATAGCTAAGAACCTTTTCGATCACGTTAGCTTTCAAACAGGAAAAATTCCATCAAAATTGGTCCATTTGTTGGGGAGCTACATAGAATATACTTAAAAGATACACAGACACACAAGTTAAACTTCTAACACCCCTTTTTTTCGTGGGGGGGTTAAAAATGTAATGTGTCACCCGCCCGGACCATAATACAAATCGATTGTCACCTCACTTATCAAAATGGGATCAGTAGTTTAGGCGCTAAAATGGAACACGCGTAAACACAAACATACACACGTAGACTGCTAAAATCACAACTCTTCCTGGCTTTGCCGTAATTGGGTAAAAAACTAAAACTTACCCTAAGTTTTTTCAACTATCCAAAATACAATCGGATCCGATTGTAAGAAGTTTGCGACAGTCTTTGTGACCAACTTTCTGTAGTCCGATTTCCCGAAGGCAAGACAAAGACACAAATACTTGGCGCCAAAGGAAAAGCGAGATAGAAGGCTTCTTTCTAGGTGATTTAGGGCCGACGCTATTGAAGTGGCTGTCTCAGAGTGGAACCTACTACAAGGGTTGAACGGAAAGGGTCGCAATCCGAAGGGTTCGTTGAACTTTGTGCTAATTCTGAACGTTGTTTTCTGGGTAACACCGGTGAAATTTAGCAAATTCTATGTTTTTCGGTCAGGTTTTTGTTCAAATGCCTATTGTTTTGACTGTGGGCTATTTAATAATTTTAATCCCGGGCAAAAGAGATATTGAATTCCATGGTGGCCCAGAGTTGGGAAGTTGGGGGGTGTTTTGTGTGTTTGTTTTTTTTTTCATTCGATGACAAGATGGTATGACTACGATCTCACCTGATGGTAAGTAACGATGCTGTCTAAGATGGTAGTGGGCTAACTTGGAAAGGTATGGCAGTGTAAATTCAACCCATATCCCTAATCAGTTTCTACACGCTTTGCAGCTCGTCTTTGACGATAAGTTGATAACTAGCCACGGCCACCAAACCAGACCAGAAACAATTCGGAAATTATAAAGTCCCAAATTTCCCCCACCAGGAATTGAACCCGAGACCTCCCAATTATAAGACCAGGCGCTCACCACAGCGCGAGAGAGATCGTCAAATATACAACAATCAATTTAGCATAATGCCACTCTCCAGGGCCTCAACTAAACTATAAAATCACGTCCTTTGTTTCCGATACAGAACAGCAACAAGCAAACATACTTTGGCGTTTATAATATCAGTACATATCTACATAGTTAAAATTATCTCAAAGGGTTTCAACTTGCAACATCGACAAAAAAATAAGCATCGAATTTAGGACGTCTTGCTTTTTTTTAAGTCCGTTAAAATTTTGGAGCACAGATCGAATCTACCTCGTTAGGCTACTAAAACAAAATCAAAACCCGATTCCCATCGCATAAATCTCCCCCCATTATTGGGTAGTCCCGATAAGATTCGCGCTGCAAATTCATAAGCCGTTGACCCGGCAGAGGGCTTTGTTAGACCTTTCTCAGGCTCGGGGCCCGCCGAACAGCTGTCGCCCGGTGCACCCGGCCTGCCACGGCCCTGCTTGCATTCAAGGCGGCTTGTAATTTTCTTGACGATTTTATAAACGCTTTGTTGTTCGGGACCGGGGATATTTTACGTTTGATTTATAGACTCGATGCACTGAATTAAATTTGGAACCCAAAAAGCCACCCGCGAATCGCAATGGTTTTATTTTTCACTAGCTTTTGCACGCGGCTTCGCTCACCGTAAGTTCGATTTTTCAAACCGCTATTTTACCCCCTTAGAGGTTTAATTTTCAATAATTCTTTCTGCGGACTCTTTCTTTCTTCCAATCTCCGTAGGCCAAATACAATGAAAAATACAAAGTTTTTACCTTTAACCTTTCAAACGATTTCAACATCATAAAAAATCGATCAAATAAGTAAAATATTGAACTGAAATGAACTGACGTCTTGGTAGGTACATTTTTTCGAAAAACTTAAAACATCACACAAAAATATACAAAAAAATAATCTACCAAAAGATAAGATAAATTTAATAAGATTAACAGTTTACAGGTAACAGTTTTAAACAATGGTCATGTAACGACTTAAGATAAACAAAGAAAGGTTTGGTGATCTACAATGATTTTGGAATATTCGAATTAATTTCCTTTATTTGGAACTTGTAAATATTTTATTGCTTCCAATAGTTCCAACGCACTGTAAGCTGTTAGCACGATAAGATAACCGATTTTGTTAATGGATTTTCTAAACAATAAGTATAGTCGTAAATACCTTGCAAAATTTTGGAGGTAGCAGAACGCATCCATACAAACAAATACGAACGCACCGTGTAGCTGTAACACATTGGTAGGTAATTCTTTACTTATACCAGACTACCTTATCAGAGCTTTGACTGTAATTTTTCAAGATAAAGTTAACTATACGTAAATCTGTTAATTTATACTTAGTTATGGACATTAATTTTAGGGAAACGTCTAGATGTAACCGGAACATGTATTTACGCACTCATGAATGTCCTTAAACCCTGACTAGAACATAGAGGTTGTATTCGCACTTGGCTAGGGCAGCGTGGTGGACTAAGTAAGGCCTAAACCCATCTCGCATTCTAAATATACATAATACTATTTAAAAAAAGACGTGTGGCACTCGGGGACTGCCGCGGTAAAGCTATTGCATAGCATTTTTTATTAACGCCATCTAGCGGTGAGAGGAGTCCCGTGTCAGGTTATTTTCGTTACGGAATTTCTGGATTCGGTCTCCACGCTCAAGGCCCGCGATAGAAGCTATGCAATAGCTTAAAAAGAAAAAGTATAGTAAGTATAGTATAATAAAATAAATACAGTATTAGTAATAATAGTAAAAGAACCCAGTAGTGGGATGGTGATGGTGATGGAATGATAGAGCCTATGTAGTTGAGTTAACATGACTTGAGCAACCATATGCCTTTCCTATATAATTCCGTCTACAAAAATGCGCTCGAATATTACGTCAGTGAACATCGCGCGTCGCGTCGCGGTTCCTTTGACGCGAGTGTCAACCAATCACGTTCGAGGACAAACCACGCCCACCTCCAGAACAAAGATGGAATGGAGTGGCGTTAGTACTATTTTCGTATAAAATCTCATCAAAATTTTATTTGGATGGGACGTGTAAACCAGACTTATGCATTTATATAAAATAATATAATTGCGGTTGAGCGTGTAATAATGAATATAAATCAAAGAATATTCACTTATTATGCATGTACGCAACGGATACACATACAAACATATTTTTGCCATAGTTAATTGAATCACTTAAATTAAAAATATAATGTATTTATTTATTAGTACAGGCCACAGAATAAAGACTTGGTAAAAGTCGCCGCAAAGATATTATATGGCATTATTTTTTGTTTATGATTGTAATTCTTTTCGATTAAGTACATATTTTTTTCATATTTAGTATAGGTATGTATAGGTATAAAACATATCATACAGTCTGTTTTTTTAATAGGATTAGTTTTTTTTAAAGTTGCGGATGCGGATGCGTATATCCACAGCATCCCTAATCTGTATGTACGTAATACGTACGACGTATACATACAAACATACATAGAATAGAATAGAATAGAAATATTTTATTCAAATAAACTTTCAAATAATACAAACATACATACATAGTTAAATACATACAAACAAACATAGGTACAGTACACAGTTTTCGCAACTAGCAACATCCATATCCGCATGACCATCCGCATTGATTATTGCGGATGCAGATTCGGATGTCCAACTCAATGCGGAATATCCGCAACTTACCTAATCTATAGGTACGTAATACGTACGACGTATACATACAAACATAGTTATATAGTTAAATACATACAAACATGTATACATAGTAAAATACATACATAATCATAATTCATATGCGGATAAAAAGTTTTACTTCGAAAAAATAACACGACTCCATTCTTTTTGTAATGCAATTGTACGACATTTTAGTAGCACATTTTTTATCATAGCAAAATTAAAAAATACCCAGCTTATGCTGTAAATTAAATAAGAAAACGATATACTTACAAGTGAAATGTTATTTCATCTCTTTTTTGATGGATTTCCGAACGTTTTTTGCATGATTTGACTGCAAACGACGGCTTTTTTAACGATCAAAAATACGAGCGATACGTTGAAGCGCGTGCGGCCGACTGATAACAAAGACAATAGACTTTTGCAAATTCTATTGTCTTTTTGAGCGCGTTTTTTTTCTTCTAAGGGCCTATCCTTATATATCGATGGACTTGAGCGTTGAGATACCTCCATCTGATATTAAAGAAGGGACGAGTTTGGGACTTGATGTGACATCTCGTAACTTAAAGTTCGCGTACCACGTTTTTATCTCACGTGCTCTGACTTGGGCTCAAACTTGAGACAGAATTAAAAGTCCCTGACACGAATCTGTCTCGTTTTAATTCTATCTTGAGTCTGAGCAGAAAGATAAAATAATAAGTGTAAAATACAGTTCACAGTCTAGGGCACTGAGGGAATAGCACTGTTCCAAGTCAACGCTGTTGGAGACCTAGGTATTGTAGGATTCGGGGTTCTAATAAAATACAGGTTGTATTTACACGGAACGCAGAGTATGCGTGTACCACATCGAGCGCATGACTCAGACTCAATACCCGCATTCGCTACATTCCTTCTTTATTTCAATTTTAAATGTATGTAACAATGTAACTCATAGAAAATATACTTCTGCACAATAATTAATCAAATTGGGGCCAACTTGTGGCTCTTGTGACAAATCATAATTCTACCACCGGTTCGGAACGCAGATTCTGCTGAGAAGAGCCGGCAAGAAACTCAGCAGTTGCTCTTTTTAACAACAAAATGTTACAAAGTGTTACAAATATTATATAGCTACAACAATGTAACAAGTTCTTGTATTCAGCTGAAAACAAAGCTGATTGCAACTTTGTCAACAACTGCATGTTAATTATTTGGCTTAGTAACTAAAATTATATAGACAATATTGCATAAACAACTTAAGTATAACATCTTAATATTTCAATTAAGAATAGAAAACAATTTTAATAAACCAAATATATCAGAACAAATGTTATTACATCTGAAATAATTTAACTTTATAAAATGATTTAACTACCAATCAACAAGTCAACCAGAGACGGACACTTCTTATTTTAGTTATGGTTCGATTATAACGGGACCTCACTTGCTTGGTCGGCTATGTAAGATGAAACATTTATATTGAAAAATTGCATTAACATCTTGTTATAAAATGTTTAAATTCCTTCCTCCATCCTCCTTCCTTCTTTTCAACTCAGGCCGACTGATTTCAAGTTTTATGAGGTATACAAACATAATAGTGCTGTAAGTAATTACCATTATAGCGGGTATGACTGCAGGATAGATGAACTCGGAAAATATATCTAAGTGTCTGTTTCTGGTATATTCTTTATAAAAATTAGTATTTCAGTAAAAGAAGAATAATTTTGGCTAGGCAGTGGGCTCAAAACAATCACAATTTCTACTTTTTTTTTTTTTTAATGTGACCACTTTTGGCCTCATTTCATGCATCAGATAAGATTTAGTAGCATTAGAATCAAACTATAAGATGCAATATTTTATTGATTAATAAAATCAATATTTTATTACCACACTCACATAAGTGAATATATATTTTTTATTTTATCTATTTATTTATAACAATTTTTACAAGGTTATTACAGCTTGGTGTAAACATAAACTCATTCGAGTTTTTCCGTTCACCATCGTTGATATTGATACATATAATCTAAAGCTAAGCGTAGGTACAACTTAATAATAATTAGATACTAATTACAATGCTTATTAATAAACCAACGAGTTTCTTTCGTTCAGTTAATCGATTATTAAAATAATATTATGTTTATAGTCTTTTACTATTATGCAGATGTAAGGTGCTTTCAATTCGGCTCCATATTTATGGGCTGTCTCAAAATAACCTTACGTAGATTTGATTTGTATTACTTCCATAATTTTGAAAGGTTATTCTAGTTTATTCTGTACATAGAGCATTTAGTATAGAATAGAATAGAATAGAAATATTTTTTATTGATATAGAATAGAAATATTTTTTAGTTGATTAAATGTTCTAAGATATTGTACCTAATTAATAACCACTTGGTATTAATTATCCATAAACATTAAACATGTTTCGTGTTATATTCATTATAATTTAATTTTGTTATAACTATTTATCCAAATCGTTTTATTCATAACTGGTAAGAGCCTACAATATATCCATGAGCACCCTCATGTGGATTATTTCCACATATTATCTGGACCATTACAAGAAATGCTTTGAGTTAGCGCTGCTGGTCTTTCTTAATTTATTATATAAAGGATTATGGCATAAACCCAGGCAAAATACTTTTAGGCTAGGCATGCTTTTCCTAGTAGATTTTCCCGTACGGAAAATAAAGATAATTCTAAATGCCTCTTTTATTTTAAAATGGGGTATTAAGGAACTTCTTAAAATATATAAAATTTAACCTTTAGTACTATCGTGGCAATATTAATGTTTATAATTACATTTAATTTATAATAGACAAATAGTTAACAATTTATCATAAGGAATCGCCGAGAATAAATGATTGAATAAAACCTATGTGAAATTATGCATTATGATCTGTAATCATCAGTAAAGTCACTGTGGTACCCTACCTACCCTAAAGGTGTACTATTCCACAAATCTATCTATCGTGGGTAAATACAAGAAATTCCAAAAGTCTTCCTTTTATATCAGAGCAAATAAACGCACTAAAAGTAGTAATGTAATTTTATCTAATCTGGAAAACTTAGTCTTAGTAATATAATTTGACGAAAGCTCGTTTATAACACGGAGCGAATGGTTTTCCCTAATTATTGCCTAATTGTCTCTTATCACGATGAAATATATCAAATCTCTCCTCCAAATATACAAATTCAAGATCGAACTTCCTTTGGCTAGTTCGTTCAATCATACAAATATAATTCATTAACATGAGGGCCCCCTTTTTTTTTCTTTTTTTTTTACTTCTATCTGAAGAAAATAAAAACTATTTCGATAGTTATTTGTTAGACAAGCTGTTATGGTAAATAATTCACCCCCAGCCATTGTTTATATTGCCACGTTGTATGAAATATCCCTATTTTTAAATAAATACCGATTTGTTAAATTCACCACCCAACAGTGGGTAGGTCACAAAATAGACTTTCAGTGAAGTTGTTCATTTCTGAGTTTTAATAATGTACGCACATTGACAAATTAGGTTATTAAAACATCGCCCATCTCTCTGTTGTGGTAAACACAACGTACATATACCTAAGTAGTTTACAATTTTATTAATATTAGGATTTACCTACTTATTAATCATAATTAAGATTCTCTACATGTAACAGCAATCTAACATATTGATTGTCATTTTAAATTACGAAGCAAGGTAGTAACATAGTTTTAAAATTTATTTTATATGGGTAGTTTGATAATATATAATATAGGTTATTTTAAAGTTAATCGTGTCATATAAATTATTTCTCCGTCAACATACATTGTAAAGGCTATTTCAATTTATTGAAAATAAGTTATTCTCAATTTATGATTAAAGGAGTTATTCAAAATTTGTCTTTTCGACGAATACAATACAATGTTATTAATAATTATTAACATCCTTTTGTTCTTTACATTGAAAAAGTATATACCTATATAATGATTTTAATTATGTTAATAGTAACTACGCCTTTTAATACTATTTGTTTCTTCGAATTCGGGTAAAAATACAACAATCTCACGGTTCTTTTAGTGATACCACAATAATACTTATGACGAAAATATATGGCTCGCTTTTTCCAATTATGATATTTCAAAACATAATATAGACTTTTCCATCGCAAATCGACAGCTAAATCACCAATTGCAATAATTATAAAAGTCTAAATAACAATTTGTGGTGTGGTTTTTTAACAACAATATCTACTTATTTAGGATATTTTGATTATTTTGTATGCGTGGCTTTTTGCTTACATTTTAAGCAACAGTATTTTAAGTTCTTAACCGCATAGCCCTGAGATACGATTATTTCGTACGTGGCTCTTTGCTTACATTTTAAGCAACAGTATCTTAACTGCATAGCCTTGAGATACGATTATTTTGTGCGTGGCTCTTTGCTTACATTTTAAGCAAGTACTAGTATTGTAACTGCATAGCCTTTTCGTATCAAGCATGACCTTCTCATTTTATTATTAGTATTAGCGTGATCATTAGCGTGAGCATTAGCTCATTCATAGGTTAATGTGCTTACCTATTAATATATTTGCAAATGTTCTATTTGTATTTCTATTATATTTAATACTTAATATTAATATGTTATTAGAAGGTAGCTGAATAACAGAATGCAAAATCAAATACATTTTGTAGGAATAGACACTAAAATTTACAATTAATAACATATAAAATGATAACAACTGGTTGATTGCGGAAAAATTTAAGCAATCATTTTTATTTATTGCATCTCATTTGTAGTGATTGACTGAGTTTACCAGATATGGTAATTTTAATAGATCCAACCACATATTTAGAGTATAGATCCAACAAATCATTTTGACCGATGTCACAGCTGGTATTCATTGTATAAGTGCTTGAAATATTTTTTTAAAATCTATGCATAGCAACTTTGCGAAAATATTGAAAAACTTTCAAACGCCCTAACAGCGCCATCTAGCGGGAATTTGTCCATGAGAAGACCGTGTCTTCATCCTTAAGATATAAACTTTTGAATTAGATATTTACTTGTGTTATTATAGATTGAGATTCATCAATAAATCAAATTAACAGTGGGTATTTGAAGTGGATAGTATTTGTACTTCCTCACTTTTCCTCACTTTGGTGAGATCCGTTAATACAAATTACGGGGTAAAATGAATAAAATCAATAAAAATAAAACCTAGGACTTACAAAGTTATTAAAATAACTGTACTCTACGATTGTACCCACTTTTGTGTTTTTTGCTTTTGTTTGTTAATGCATTGACAGTAGTTAATCTCTGCACAAAATATTTGGAAGCACAATAATTTCGCATAGTTTTTTAATTTCTTTCAAAACTTTCCTAGGCTTAATTAATTAAGCTCATCGAGATTTCCGTTATATGCATTAAATACATATCCCCTTTTTTTTATATATATATCAGGGATTTTTTTTTTTTTTATTTTTTTATTTTTTTTTTTATTTTTTTTATTATTTTTTTTTTATTTATTTTTTTTTTTTTTTTTTTAATTTATTTTTTTTTTTTTAATTTTTTTTTTTTTTATTTTTTTATTTTTTTTTTTGTTTTAAGTAATTTATTATTAAGTTTATTCCCTTACTATGTAGGTAGGTACTCATATTCAACAAACTGACTTCATTAGATTTTTTGAAAACCTCCCATTGTATTACTATTTATTGAGCTATTTTAACTTTGTTATACGAACAGTACTTTGCCTTATTATTGTTTACGCCCAAAACTTATAAAATTATAAAATGGATAAACTATATACACAAAATATTTGTGTCGGTAGGCACACAACAATTGTTATGCCAATCAATACTTTAAGGTGGGTAGGCATTTAAATTACTTGCCCAAGATGTTATGCTAAAACGTATGAAATTATAATTTATAATTATCTACTTCAATTGATTCCATCATTGCAATAAATAGTTAATTATTGTATGGGAAATAGGAATACAACTGTTCGAACAACAAGTAAATGTAAACAAGCAGTCTTTCTTTGAAAAACTGATCGGTATGTACTTTCTCATTTGTTTTTTTTTTTTTTTTTGCAAAATAATATTTTATTCTACTCACGTTTTATCCCATCCTCGTCGCCACTTTGTAGGATTCGGGGTTCTAATAAAATACAGGTTGTATTTACACGGAACGCAGAGTATGCGTGTACCACATCGAGCGCATGACTCAGACTCAATACCCGCATTCGCTACAGGTATCGCCTATTTTTCCTAGCTGTCCTAAATGGTAAACAAATGTCAGAAAACGTATCTGCGAAACTCATCACCCAGGCTCTTTGCCAGGCGTTTATGACGTTTTAGAGTTTTTTCACTTGTAGCACGGTTTAATTAATTATATCAGTGCGTAAAAACGTTGTATGTGCTATTCGTAGCGCGCCACATCACCTTTTTGCGAGAAACCTTTACCTTTTAAAACAGCTAGTTAAAAATAGTTTATAATATGTAATTAGTATTCATTGCAGTTGTACATGCAGTACGTACTAGCTCGTAGCAGTGCGCCGTGCAAGTACATACGTCGCGTAGCTCGTAGCACGCCGGGAGGGGCGCGGGGCGCGGGGTCAAGGCGACGTAACGGTGACCCCTGACACTCGCGAACTGCAGGTTATTCAAGTGTTTTTGCCATCTAAGTTATTTTCATACACCTACTCTATAGGTGACAGCTCAATGACTTTGAGAAAGTTTTTAATGAGAAATACTGCCTTCGCTTGAAGGTCTGGCTAGCCGTTAGGTTATACCTAGGTTATACAGATATGAGTACTCTCTTCTTCTTGAGATCTTCTCTTCTCTCTCTTTATAGACGTCCACTGCTGGACATAGGTCTCTTGCATGGACCTTCACAGGCCTCGGGCTTGCCTGAATCCTGCGACTCGTTTGATGTCGTCGGTCCAACTCGACACGACGGACCTGAGACCTTGATACAGTGGATTTGGCATATCATCGTGATTGAAGAATCATTGGCGAAGAAACAGTAACAAAGGCTAAACCAAATTGTTCCGTATAAAGCAGCGATCTTGCCAGTTTATCGATCTTTTATTATACTTTGGAAAACATGTCAAGATACTTATAAGCTGTCACCGTTCTACGACACAATTGCAAAATTAAAGGCCGTAAACATTGGCATCCGTAGGTATGTGTTTGTCACCCATTCAAACCACACATTACTCAACGTGTTTCAAAAAACTTCGATTTCTATCGATCTATTTAAAATTGGAGTAGCCAGTTCAATTTCAAGATGATCGTCATCGGGCGCAATACTAGCTCGGAGGAAGATCTATCTATTGTCATATTCGGTATTCCACGTTCACATAGATAGACCAACAAAAATATTGAAGGTTACAAGACTTATTATATCCCCTAAAACGACCCTACTCTCTGCTGTTTCTATCGTCAACTCTAGCAGAATGTAGTTTGTACAATACGCGAGTTAGTCAATGACGAAGTTGTCTCAAAAGCGTTCACAAGAGCTTTATTATAAGCGGGTTTGTTACTGGATGCTTGTTGACGAATCTTCAACGTACTTACCCTACCTTACCCTATATTCTCGATGTTTTCCTCGGGAAGCTTGAGAGAAGAAGACATCTTTTGAACGCTATCAACATGCGATGCGATTTATAAGGAGACTGTCGTCGTTAGGAAATTTGAGTACCTTTAGGAGTATAGGTTTAATTCAAACTGCCATACCCTACCAGGTTAGCCCGCTTCATTCTTATTCAGCGTTGTCAATTACCATAGTAAGATCGACATTGTAATTGAATGAAAAAAAATAAAGACATTCTTCTATATATACATATATATATTCTAAACTAGCTGATTCCCGCGACTTCGTCCGCGTGGAAAAGGTTTAGTGACTTGCGCGAGAAGCTATGTTCCCTCCTATCTCCGAAAATATTTAGTTATTTTTTGGGTAACTTGAACCGTTTACGCAGCGCACGCAACGGAAGCCCTCAAATATGGATAATTTTCCCCGTTTTTGCAACATTTTTCACTGATGCTTCGCTCCTATTGGTCGCAGCGTGATTTTATATAGCCTAAAGCCTTCCTCGATAAATGGACTATCCAACACGAAAATAATTTTTCAATTCTAACCAGTTCTAACCAGTTCCTGAGATTAGCGCGTTCAAACAAACAAACTCTTCAGCTTTATAATTTAGTATAGATAGGTATAGATAGTTATTGCAGGTACCAAGTAAAGACTCCATCGTTGAATTTTAGGATCCAACTCCTCAATCTTGATGCTGCAGGGGTTCTAACTTCTACCCATCTAAACTGTGGATTTAGGAAATTTCGATTTTGAATTGAAGAAGCGAACGAAGTCGCGGGCGTCCGCTATTGTTTAATAAAGCTACTTTGCTACTCTTTCTAAAACTGTATTTAAATACGATTAAAGTATTTTTTCTTGATTCACAGCGGAGTTGTTACAACAATTTATGCATAACACCAAAAGAAACTATACTAACAATAGCAGGCAACCCTAACTTCTGGTACAGTCAAAGGCAAAATACCTAAGTCTGAATGGCATCTTCAATTGCTTTGTGAAATCGGGTTCATATTGCTGTTACCAGGTAGCAGCAGAGCACATTGAGCTTTAGAAAGCTCAAGCTATAGACCGAGGAGGTATTTTGTACTAAATTACCTGCTTCCGAAATTTAAACTTAATTAAATCTAAAAGCTCGTCGATGTCACCGCAGCGTAGCATAAATACCTATATGCTGGCAGCATTGCTCCTTTGGATGGCCAAACTAATTCTTTGGCCAAGGTAACTGGCAGCTCTTGGATCCCGGTAGACTCAATGATCTTTTTTAAAAGTTCACTAAACATCGATTTATGTCTTATGTCCTTGCAGACAAGATAAGTCATTATTGGGAATAAGAAAGTTACACGTTGGTAGGTAACTATTTATTGTAGACCTAAGATGATATTATGAAAAAAACCAAATCTCTCCATTGCTGTGTGATTGAAAAACAAACTAACAAAGAAACACATTTTCGCATCAATAAATAATAGATAAAATAAATAAGCTTAGATATAATAATATAAAAAAATATTTTAAAAAAACCGACTTCAAACGCCACTTAAAAGTATAAAATAATTTTAGTTTGTACACGTATGTTGAAGTCGGGCCAGCGTCGCGCATCGATTTCATCGTTTCACGGACGAATTCTACAAGTATACCTGCCTAATAGTAAGTAGTATAGTAGTAGTAGTAGTAGTGCGATTTAATAATTTTAGTTTTACACGTATGTTGAAGTCGGATGGGCTAACGATGATACCGTTGCGCGACTGGCCCGACTTCAACATACGTGTACAAACTAAAATTATTTTATACTTTTAAGTGGCGTTTGAAGTCGGTTTTTTTAAAATATTTTTTTATATTATTATTTTAAGCTTTTTAGTGTAGTTTCATAGGACTAATTCACTAGACCATTTGTTTTGCTCCTTAAAAAATTATATTGAAATATATTATTCCGAATAGAAAAGTACTCGTATATGTACGTATGCTATGAAGTTTGCATGATTAAAATCCTACACACACTCTAATCACGAGCGATTTGCTCTTATTCATTGAGGAGTTCCGTCCTCCATCTCCGAAGATATTCATCAGATTTTCACCAAACTTAAATGGGACCAACCTGACGATACGTCCTTTGAAAAAAAAAATTGAAATCGGTTCAGATTTGACGGAGTTATGGAGTAAGATCGTCAAAAAGTCGGTTAAAAACAATATTGAAATACCTAATAGAGCATATGTATGTATGCTATGAAGTATGCATGGTTAAAACCCTATACATACTCTGGTTACGAGCGATTTGCTCTTATTCATTGAGGAGTTTTGTTCTCCATCTCCGAAGATATTCATCAGATCTTTATCAAATTTAAATGGGACCAACCTGACGGTACGTCCTTTCAAATAAAAAAAAAAATTATTGAAAACGGTGCAGATTTGACGGAGTTATGGAGTAACATCGCCAAAAAATAAAAATAATAAAAAAAATAAAAAAAAATATACGCGTCGAATTGAGAACCTCCTCTTTTTTTTGAAGTCGGTTAAAAATAAGCTAAATATTCATTAAGTACCTACAAGCTCCATTCTACTTTTTTTAAATGAAAATCAAGATAAACTCCAATTATTATGGTACATTTTGTTGGTCTAATGGATATGATTGCAGCGCAGCTGTCAGTTATAGCGAAGTCGCGAAAGTTATAAGTGTCACAAAACTTTTGCCTGCAAGAAGTAACTATTCGATAAACCGCCGTAGAGTGGGCAAGTCGACGTCGTTAATCAATTAATCAGTACGTACGGAGTGTTGAGCGCGATATAATTACCTGCGAGGTGTCAACGGGCGGGCGCGGGAGGGTGGCGGTGAGTCGTCGCGCCGAGCGGCCGCGGCAGGGCGGCAGGGCGGCAAGGCGGGCGGAAGCTGCGTCGCATCCCGCCCGCGTGCGGCGTGCGGCGTGCGGCGGCCGGCGCCCGGTGCAGCGCGCCCCTGCGGCCACCCGCCACCCGCCAACCCCGCGCCGCGCCCCACGCGTCGCACCGCACGTCCCGCACCACGCAAGGCGCGTGCGCCCGCCGGCCGGCGACTCAGTTCACCGCCGCGCCGCGACCTGACTACACGTGTGTTGCGTCACACGATCCCACGCGGCGAAACGATCGAACGCGTTCCACCAATTCGAACACCAGTGACTCGAGAGGGAGACCTCTCGTAAACCGCCAAGATTGCGTCACAAGTGGAAATGCCGTCAAGCCTGTTCGGAGAGCTGGGCGGCGGCGGCCTGGTGGAGGACCAGCGCGCCTTCCAGCTGGCGCTCGAGCTCAGTATGCTGAACTTCGGCGATGCCCTGCCGACGACCAACCCGCTGGCGAGCCCGCTCGGGTTCGCGCCGCCGCCTGACGACCGCGCTAAGAAATCCCAGAACATGACGGAGTGCGTGCCCGTGCCCTCCTCCGAGCACGTCGCCGAGATCGTCGGCAGACAAGGTAGGCCTCGAGGTTCCGAGCGGTGGCGGAGGTTCGCCACCCTTACATAAGGGCGACCGCCGCACGTGTCGCCCGGCGCACCGGCCCGCTTGGAGGTTATGTTTTCTCGCCTAATTCCTCTAGGCGAGATTATGTTTTTGTTTGTTTACCCGCAAGAGTGCCGCACCTCCGCAGTCTCGGTACCTCGCTATGCACTCGTAGCAATTACGTTTTACGTCGTAGATCGTAGCTTTGCAACGTAGGCGAATGTAAGTAGGTACGTAGAAATCAAATAGACCGTGCATAATGAATAACTTATCGTGCAGTGATTTCCCATGGTGCAGGCGGTCGTAAACGTAATTTCTCGGTTCTTCTCGAGTGCGGTGATGCCTACCGGAGCCGAATGTGAAAAAACTACGATCTACTAATTAAATGGCGGGGACGAACAAAAAATGATACCCCTGAGGGATGTCGAGAGGTAGTTTTTCTCGAGAGAAGTGTAAAAAATTCCGACAAAGGTTCGACGCCGCCTTATCTGGGACTAATTTTTTGAAATGTGCACCGGATTTGCGAAAAAAACTAATTGCATGGTCGTTTGGTGAGATTCTTTCGTAAGTTATTTTCTTCGCGTTAATGGTGTATCATGTAGTTGTGGTTTTTGTATTTGCAGCTATAAGTAGGTATCTACCCTCGTATCGAATGATTAGTTCCACGCATATTTTTGCCATCACTATTTTTGTAAAGGTTAGTCGTGCATGGAGTGAAAAAGGAGCGTCGACAACGTACTTATTTACCCCTCCTTCACCACTGCTGCTTGTTCAAATAGTGTTTAACCGACTAATAAATTTCACGTGTTGACGGTTTTTGTATTGTCAATCTGCCAAAACGTACCTATCTATTATTTAATTGTCTATTAAAGTTTACTTGGCGATGGCTAAATAGACCCTTTAAATTAAAGTAAAACACTTAGCTAAACTGCTCTTTTTTTAGTAAGTAGGCACGTTGAAGTAAATAATAGCTGTATGTCAAGTAAACTATCTACTCAACATACACGTAGGTAGGTACCTTAGTTCGGTTGTATACCCACCTATTTTATTTACCGACCTGCACATATCTCTTAACATAACCGAGTCTAAAAGTAGTGCTATCCTTTTCTATATATTGTGAAAAGGATACATTATTTTAAAAGATTAGTCTATTTTACCAACTGACCCCAAATCCCTACTGTTACATTGTGGACTTGATAATGTAGCCTATTCTCTACTTCTCCATAGCCTTGAAACCTAAGAAAGTCCCATCAAAATGGGTTCAGCTATTTAGAAGATTAGTCTACTACAAACAGACAAACGCAAATACCTACCCATGTGGTAGATTGTAGATTGTACATATACCTAGGAAACCTATAAATTATGGCCTGCTGGGTAGGTACTAGGAAGCTACCTATATTCCTAGGCCATACGGTTTAATCCAAAATTTTCTCACCAAAAAGTAGGCAGAAAACTTCCTAGGACCTAGGTAGACATTGACAATAGGTACATAAATTATGACGCCGCTATAGGTAATTAAAAAAAATTACAGTTAAACAGTTTACCAAGAAGGTAGGTCTGGGTAGGTTATTATTAATTAAGATTTAGCCATTAATTGACCTTCTATGACTAGTTTTATGCTGGCGGTACTATTCGAGCGGTTTATTGTGTTAGTTAAACACCGAATTTTATCAAACGGTAGACTCATTTGCATTAATTATTGTGATTCTGTGCCTTGTCTAATGTAACGTGTGCTTACGATAAAAACAGTAGGTAGGTATTCGTAGCTGTCGCATTATCAATTTAGTAATGAAAACAGGTGTGTGTGTTGCAGTAAGATGATTATAGCCCTGATATAGTTACATCCCTAGGGATATAATTTTATACCGTAGGATAGTTATATGAAAGCGATTCGTAACTCTTACTAGGCAAATCTAGTGAAATAGTTACGAAGTAAGATAGTTACGAACTAGGTACAAGTCGAAGCGGGGTGCAGAGTATATCCCTAGGGATATAGCTATGTCACGGCGAGAACCATCTAACTGCGACATAGTATTGTCTTAAAAAGGTACTTATATACTAAAATAGGTCGTGATGAACCACTTACTACTTAGGTACATATAATATTATTATTACATATGTACTTACAGCATAAATTAGCTTAAAATAATATGTATTATAGGTAGGTATAGCCCGAAAATATAGCTCAGTATTCATTTGTATGGTCACTGTTCAAATTCAGCTAAGTCTACTAGACTTCGTCCGTATGGAGTTTGTTTTTAAATATCCCGCGGAAACTCTGTTTTTCCGGGATAAAAAGTAATCCACCCTCTCCAACTCCTCAACTATACCCATGCAAATAATTGCGCCGAACCGTTGCTCCGTTGCTTGATTGAAGGACAAACCCATACACACCTTTATAAATATAATCCATATTTATATATTATGTATCTATAGTATTAGTAAGGATAGTATAGCGTTATCTGAACTGCGCTGCGCTGTATACTTACTACAGGAGTAAGTATTTGTTTTGATTTTCAGTACAGTAGTTAGTTCTTGTAGCTAGACATAATGTAGAAAAGCTGTAGTCGAAACTATTGTACATAGCACCCTTCCTGCTAGCTTCCTTTTAGAACATTTTATTCAAGTTTTGTACCTAATGAGTAAAATAGCCCACAGAAAAAAAAAATATACTTACTGCATTGAGAAAAGTTCGCTATTCAGTAGGGTGACCATAATATGTGTGGCTTATTCAGGATAGTCTTTCTAACAGTTATTATATTTTATGTATTTAGGCAAACCAAACGGATTGCAATATTTTCTAAACTAAATTCCTAATCATTGTACATTTCAATGTTATTGTAATCTTACAACACTTACTTTTATGATAGAGTAAAATCTTGAATAAAGTATTTCGTAGTATTATCGCAAGCATGGTATCTCGTTAGATTTTATAAGTAAAAAATTTTGACTTCAAGTTATCATCTTACTTAAGTTTGAAGTTTATTGTTCTAGATCCTTAAATTGGTAGGCTAATAATTTAGAGGTAGACCTAGGTCCTATTTTTACCGAAGAAACCGATTTTTCATACTCAAACCGTTACACAAAAACCTATCAATCTTAATTTAGCATTCAATATTACCTTTAAAATACTTTGGACTTTAAATATAAATAAAATAAAATTGTTTAATTCAGATCGTTGGCATTGTGTCCCGATTTTTAAATATCGATACAATCGTCAAGATTCCCGCAATTCGCTATCGAGTTGGCGTCACTAGCGCGCATATCCCTTGCTTTTTAATGAGACTCGCGATAGAGGAATTGCATTCCGGTGAATGCCCTTTGACGTATGTACTCCTAGTCCCGATGTACTCCTAACAACCTGCACACTTACTGAGTAAACTTTCTTTAGCGATATAAAATATTTTTAAGATAGATAAGTAGTACGTATAGATTGTTAGATCTAAGATTAGATTTGCTAATTTGGTTTTTCTCGTCAATTCAAAACTAGCTGATGCCCGTGATTAGCTGATGAACTCGTTGATTTTCCGGGATAATAAATAGCCTATGTCACTCTCCAGGGCTCCACTGCAACCATGCAAAAAATTACGCCGATCTGTTGCTCCCCATTGCTTCGTGATTGAAGGATAAACCAACAAACACACTTTCGTATTTATAATATTTGAAATGGTAAAGATAAAGATAGCTAGGTAACTTAGATAAAAGCTCTTCAGTTGTTAAAAGGTTGTTAATAATGAACTTACCCATACTAGTCAATTTAAAGTACATACTATATCCAATAAGTACATATTAATATTTATTCTATAAGAATTTAATTTTTTCTTTAAACGTGTACTTTGAATATGTACTTACTTGATAAAAAGAAAAAATATTAATTGTCAGGATGTTATAATAACGCTAATTAGGTTATTAGTGTGTAATGAAAACGTTAACATTGAATAATTGTTGAACAAGATACGCAGGAATACAAAAGTTATGATTCTTTATAGCCGATAAGCGCCGTGTTATGAACTGTTGTAACAAAATACCCGACGCGCAGACGGCGTAACAGAAAGCTGGAAACCTTTCCCAAGAACAATAATACAAAATTATAGTCAACTTATACATATTACATTGTACATGTATAGGTTGCATTTCCAGCCGACTCGTAAAAGCAAAGCAAAAAAAAAACGGGCCAGGCGGGACACTTGCAACCTTGTCTACCTCAACTATCGCGAGCTTTGTTCCACCAAAGCTCGTAACGGCAACAGCCCTTTATTGCGACAAGGTGCCATCTGCGGAGCGTTTCGTATTGTAATGTAGGTTATATCGCTATATTTAGGTCTTTTCGTTCCAACTGCTGGGTTTGTTTGTTATGTTTTTAGTTCTACGGTCCCAAATAGTTTGCTTCGCCTTTCTTTGCTACAATAAGTACCTTGAGTCGTATTATTCCAAGGCGTAGTTTTTAATCACGTAGAATATAGAGTTGCTTATAAATAAACTGAATCTTAACTCACGAAACGTACCTATCGATCGTTTCAGGCCCTGAGAGACTGTTTTGACATTAGGTAATTGTAGCTTTACGACGTTCATAAGCAGCAAGAACTTATTACGACTTAGAATTAAACTAAAGAATAGCTACCTAATAAAGTAAATGAGTACCTACCTATCCCAACTTTCAAATTTAACTCGTAAAAAAAGTTTCAAAGTTCCAAGAATATCCTTGGAATTAAACTTGTTTTGGTACACTGGGCGAACACAATGGTGGAATGGTAGAAATTCAATACGCACTTAGAAATACACAAGAGCGAGCTTTTGCGCGAAGGTTCATCATAAAAGAGGTTTTGCTGTCACTTAATACTTAGCTACCTGAGCAGTTTTTGTGTTTGTATTAGATGCAAGATAAGCTTTGAATATTTTTTTTTATTTCGTGATAGACTCGCGCTTGACGACAATCGTACTTGATAGAAAGCACTGATGAGGTCTATGCTGGAGCGCGTTTGTCTAAAAAATGCCTATTTACCTTATAGTAATGAAGTTATACGTGGCAGAAAATTTTTATGCTGGAAGGGCGGTTCCACATATTATTATCGGTTCTTTGCCGACACGACTAAAAGTTTTGTTTCATGCTTTTTTTTTATTTGTTACCAATAATTTACAATCAAATTAACACCAAATAAGGTAACGGATTAGATTCTTTTACAACTTTAGAGTCTGCTCACGAAACGGATACCGAGTCAGCTAGACAACAAAAAATCGCAAATTCTTCAAGTTTTATTTTAAAATTCTTCACAAAACATAATTACGACCTTATCCACGCATATAATATGACATGAATGTAAAATAAGAACATCCTTCGATCCATCCTCGGATAATTTCACCGCCATTCTCGACCGTATCCCGCTGTAATAAAACTAGGAGCAAAAACATTTCTGTTTATACCAATGACATGTGTTTGAGACAACGCAATATACCAAAAGGAGGTTGTTTAAAATTCTCGCGTTTACGCGCGGACACGCCGTGACGTCACGTCCGGTCTTCAACTACCCGCAGCAGGTCTATCGATAATGTCGATTGTCGATGTACGATTGTCTCGATGTCGATCGGACCTCCTGTCGGCCCGTTTGTTGCTTTGATTTGTAGTGGCGCGCCGTGCCCTGTTGTGCATCTTGTGAATTCGGATTTTGGTGTTTCGCAAGGACAACAACGCTCTTTGTGTTAAAAACCTCATGATAATAACGACATTATTAAGTCGTGGTACTTACACGCTTTGAATTGATTAACATAATTTGGCCGGAATTTGAATTATGTTGTCGGGAACCGTTCCCGATCTAAGTTGTGTTGGTGAGTAATTCATCCCCGTCCGTCACGATCCGGTTTAAGTGACGAGTCGCTAGGACCGGTTCCACATCAATGACTGCCAACCCCTCTTTAGGCCTCTGTTTACTTCAAATCTTGATAGTCATGTTTTTGTACACAATAATACTCTCGATTTTGAAGTAGAGTTTCACCGTCGCACAGTAACCTGCCTGACGATTAGTAAAGTGTACTGGGTAGGTGGAGTGAGAACTCACGAGACAAAAAAATGATGAGCGAGAAAGGAAAAAATATGTCACTAAAGTTGGTTATAACGAAAGAGAAAACAATCTAGTAAATCACGCGTATGAGCGTGTAGATACTAAGATCGCAACGTTGGCTAGGCGGTGAGAGGAAATCGACGAGATTCGCAATGTACCTACCTAGTCGGCGTGCGTTCCGGTCGACGCCACCACAGTCAGGGTCAAGGCTTCGGCTCCTGCTTATTTCTACGCGCCTGGTGAGTACTAGCAGGGCTCGCCGCCGTCTTGCTCTCTCCGTAACGAACGGAAATGGAGCGATACAAAAAGCTAACTTGGTAAACAACAGACATTGTTTTAAATGGTAGGAAAAACATATACCAACCTAACCTAGATTGTTCCATAACATCGTTACATAATGACATGAACTTTTTGTGCATAAACATAGTTCATTTAAAACTCGTAAACGATCAAAGGGGTCACTGAATCGCTTGTAAAACTGTCCTCGTGCTATTACTTTAACAAGATTACACAAATCTCCATCCGTCGACAGTTTTTGAATGAAACTACTTCGACTTAAAAAATAGAAGAGCATATGTGTCTCAGCACGGATACGTCCCGAAATTCCACGACCGCGTTTTTATGTAACTTGACAGATGCATTCTGGAACGCCGCTAACCGCATCTTGCGTCCTTATCGCGCTCACTAAATGAGATCTACGGATGTGTATCAACACAGACGATTTTAGAAGATATTTAAAATGGTACTATATCGCTCCGTCCCTGTCGTGCACCGGTTCCCGGAGCGGTGGCGCCAAGCGACTGCTTCGAGAATGGAGTCGAACTACCTCGCTTCTGTTTGCGTTGTACGTCGTAGGGGCATTCAAACATTTTGTTACAATAAACAAACATGATCTCGCGGCCGCGACACGATTGCAGCGTACGAGATCTGCTATCAGACGTGATCATAGCGAGTTGCAAAAGAATATCGTGACGTCACAGTGAGCTGGCACCCCCACGTCTGCGAAACTTAGGGACCCTAATGAATGACTTCCTAATTGCCGCGGCAGCACGAATAAACCCGTAGGTAATCCGGAGCGAAGCGCGCTCCTCCATTTAATTGTGGACCTTGAGCTCTTTTACTTCTGAGTTTGAAATCGAATGTCGGACGCCTCGCTTCGTGTACTCGTGGACGGCAATGGTTATTTACGTTGTGGTTATTCAGTCTTAAGCGTCGGGAGTCTGCGATGGGGAAAGGAGTCCTATGCTGTGGGTTGTTGATGTCATTGTCGTGTGTGGAGGGTGTGCCGAGGAGCTGTTTGGCTGTGCGGCACGAGCTGCAGTTGTAGAGCGACAAGTCGATATGCTTTCCGCATTAATGTTGACAACAATCCATCTCGGAGTGTCAGGCGCCGCCGCGAATTAGACTCACTCCCATTTCGATTTACTCCTCATCCACGGATGGCAATAAGCGTCTAGCGTCGTCCCGCGAACCGCTTCCATCATTGTGTCCGCGAGAACTATGCGATAGCAATTTCTGCTCGAGATTAATTTATTTGTCGCGGACTGCATCATTGTATGGAAAAAGTCATACATTTTTCTTATAAAGCTAATGGCAGGATACGGCGTTAATGCCGGGGAGTCAAAGTCCTCAGACGCAGATGTGCGAAATGTTGTCGTTAAGAATGTGCCCGATCTAGCCAACACCACACATGTGTCTGTAGTTAATCCTTGTTCATATTTTTGCTTCAATACATTGACAATTGACATTTAACGAAACTGGAACTCATTCCTTACCATTCATTACTAGTTGCGAATTGCATTCATGCTATTTATTTTAACTGTTCCCGTGGTAGGTATGTTGCAATTTCGTAAAATAAAAATAACCTGAAAGTGGTTAGTCGTGCATTCAACCTAACTTTACCCATCAGGAGTCTACCTTTTGCTGTTAATCTTTGTGAATCTTTACTTAAATAAAACGAGAAACATATTTCAAGATTCCATTAGATGTAAAATTAAGTAATTTAATAATCATTTGCCAGTATTACCTACTCCAATATCAATTAGCATTTCTCATCACCTTAGATTTATATTATATACCTACTACTGCTATGCTTTTGCCTGCGACTTCGTCCGTGGAGTTAGGTTACAAAGTAGCCTCTATCACTCTCCAGATCAACAACTAACACATGGTGGTGGTGGTGTCGTGTGGTGCGGGTTGTTACGTTCCCTCAAATATGGTTGAGCGAAGCAATGGCTGGATCATGCGTCATACTCGTGAACGGGTGCCACCAACGGGAATGGGTCTGCTTTGACTGCCCGTCTTGACATGCGTTGGATTGGTGTACCTACGTATGCATTTTTGCATTTTTGAAGCTTTATTGTGGAAGCACTGTATACATAGCATAGCTTTGTAAAAAAAAAAATTTTTTTTTGAAAAGAGCAACTGCTGAGTTTCTTGCCGGCTCTTCTCAGCAGAATCTGCATTCCGAACCGGTGGTAGATTTGTGACATGTCATAAGAGCTACAACTTAGCCTATATGAAATAAATAAATTTTGAATTTTGAACTTTGACATGCAAAAAAATTACGTCGATCCGTTGCTCCGATGCGTTGCTGCGTGATTTAAAGACAAACCAACAAACAAACACACTTTCGTAATTAGTAAGCATTAGATTCTATTAGTGTTATGTTAATAGATCTCCGTAAGTGAGGAGGTATGCGTTATTCACAATTCTTATTATCGTAAAAGTTAACTTAACATCTGCTTGTAACCGTCTGCGCGACGGTTTCTTACAACTTACAAGTTACAACCGTCGACACACACCTGCCTTGCCCTTAACAGTTAAGTATTAAGTGTGTCTTGAATTTATTGATATCAGTATAATCGTCGGGCTAATGGATCAATTCGGTGTCAGTGTTTAAGAACGGTAAAATTTATTCGGGCGGGTCGACACTAACTGAATAAACTTTTCAAATTTTGTTTTCACTATTTAAATGATTTGGCCTGATATTATCCTTACTAGTATTATAAACTAAACGATGCGCGCGACCTCATTCGCGTGGATTAAGATTTATGATTCCCGCGGAAACTCTTTAATTTTCCGGGATAAAAAGTAGCCTTATGTTATTCAGGGTATAGTCTATCTCCATTCCAAATTTCAGCCAAATGCTTTCAGTAGTTTTTGCATGAAAGAGTAACAAACATACACCGCACACACACACGCACGCGCACACATACATATACACAAGCACAAACTTTCGCCTTTATAATATTAGTGTGATGTAATGCGAAAGTAACTATCTATTTAATACGCCTTCACGCGTAAACCGCTGAACCAATTTTGGTGGTTTTTGGTATAGGGATATATATAATAGCCTAGATATATGTACATATGTCTGTTCCCAAAGTTGAACCTTGGGAAGGGCTCAAAGTCGCCTTGTATCGCATTTGATGAAATTTAAGTTTTTATGACTTACAAGGACTCGTTAATAGCAACGGGTAAGTAGGTAACATACAATGGTAAATGGGATAGTCATTTTAATATAAATTAAAGGGTTAGCCGACTGTTATCGCGGATTACATTTAAATCACTTGGTATCGGTACTGACAGAGCTTTAAGAGGATTATTATGGTTTTTTATATGGCGTCTGATCTTAAAAATAATATGCTGAATTGCTACTCGGAAATCTTTATTTTGCGCTTATAAAATAGTAACGGTATTCAATGAAGTCCTTATTAATATTAAAAATGCGATAGTCTGTTCCTTGGTTTATCCTTTAATCACGCAGCAACGGCTCAACGTGATTTTTGTAGGGGTAAAGTTGGGACTCAGGGCCGATTTTACCAACTTTTTATCCGATCGCATCGACATAGATACATAGACATGAACTTCTGTACACAAAACTTGTACATCGTGTTGCGATGTCGTTATGTAATTATTCACTAAAACAACTATAATTTTTTTGTCATTTACTTAAATATAAGTATTTTTGCCTTTTTTAAAGCACTTAAGTGCTTCAAAAATTTCATCGCGTAGATAACGCCCTGTTCGTATGTCGCCAATGCCCATGCCACACTAACTACTGCATGGTCGAATTTGCATGTCAGTTGAACAAGGTGAATGTTTGGATCTAGTACATAGTACATTTATATCGATGTCCGAGCGTAAAGGTACATAGGGTAAGGATGCCGAATATGAGATGGTTGCCAAATATGAGATAGTTAGGTTTTGGCGAAACTAATCGCCGCAGCTATTTGGCGATACTGTCACCAGAAGCCACGTGGCAACAGACCGAAACATGTGTTGGTGCTTCCCAGTTCGAGGCGAAGATAGGTCGCGTACGTGCGGATTTTTACGAAACCACAAAACCCGATTTTTGACACCAAATATTCACGAGGTATGTTACAACTTTATAGTCACACTAAATGATTTAAATTTACAGTCATTGTATCAGTTATATGATTAATTTTACAATGCATTTGCAGTTTAGTTGTATTTTCTTCGTCAAGAAATAATAGGCAGCCTAGTTTTTAAATTTGGGTGTTTTCCTAATATGAGACACGTGGGGGCTCCTTAAATGAGATATCTCATATTAGGATGTATAGAAATACGACTATTTAAAAACCTCTTATTCTAGATCAAAGAAGTCCTAGGACCACGATGCCATAATATGGGCCGTGAGTGCAGTGCAAAGCAAACAAATACGTTACCTAATAGCGTCAAAACTTTCGATGTTCCTAAGAGTATCCTAGAACGTCATGTCAAAAAAGATGCTAATGCAGAAGTATTGTCAAGGTTCATCGGAAGACCTCCAGCTTTTTCTGACTATTTAGAAGCAAAAATAGAAAAATATTGTAAAGCTGGACTAACGATTTTAAGGGTTACATCTACATCTGAAGAACATCAAGCACTTGGCACAAGCACATGATAATATATTATTAAGTTGTTACTAAAACCTTTTTATTTAGTAGTACGATGTTGTAGATTAATAAATATCGACAATAAAAAGTTTTTTTGAATTGATTTCTTTTCTTTTTCTCTAAATCTATACTATCTCATATTAAAAACCCTTGGTATCTCATAATAGGAGACCATTTCCCTGAGACGTAATTTCTGACTTTTCTAATATTATCTGATATAACAAAAAATCTATTTTACCTAGCACTAAACGGTCTTTCAAGGATAAACTTCATTAAATACTTATCGAATATAAGTAATTGTCATAGTCATTAGGGCAATAACTTATTTTTTATGGCCGAATATGTAAATGGTATCTCATATTCGGCATCTTTACCCTATTATGTTGATTCTTTTTGTATTGAAAATGTGCAAAAATATTTGATATTTTAGCAGATTTTCAATTTTGTTCTTTCTTACGCTCGGATAAGGCTTATTTTACGTTGTTGCAAATCGTCCCTTGGAGTGACAGGAATTCCTTTTATCCCGGAAAAACAGGGGGGCCACGCAGACGAAGTCGTGGGCTCAAGCTAGTTATCAATAAAAGCCACGAGAAAATCAATATTTAATTATTAATATGTCATAACTTCAGACAATGTTATTTGTTATTTATTTTTTATTTTGCTGTAAAAAAACAATAATTGGTAAATGTCATTATTTATTATGTTGACTTAAAACGGTACCTACCTAAATGAAATACTTTAATGGTCACTTGAAGGCAAATGTCTTCACTTTCTCACAAACGGATACGTTTTTATTAATCAAGCATGTAATTCGTTTTTTGCTTCATGCATTCAGTATTGAAGGTAATTGCATATTTACTAGAGATATGTAATGTCTTTTAATGATGTGTTTTCTTAATTCTTTTATTTTCGCAATACAATGAGTGCAAGTGTAAAGTACTGAAAAAAACATATACCTAATGACAATATTTTATTTTGATCTTACTTATTTATATTCACCATCTTGGAAATCTGGATCAGAGATAAGCTTTTCAAATGCCCACTTCATTTATTTCTTTGTAATAAGAAACTCTTAGTAGGTACTACTTACTAAGAGTAACTCTTAGTAAGTTTTATTTTATTTTTATTAATAATAATTTTATTTAAATAAAATTAATAAAAATAAAGTATCGATACATTAAACAATTATTTAATGTTTGGGGAATTAAAATCTATTAAACTTTATTTGAATGCATTGCGTATTATTTTTTATTTGAATTTTTCATATAATTAAGTAAATAATATTTTTAAGTAAATGATTTTTTAGGTGTGTATAAATAATAATATTTAAAATTACATATTTAGTTAACCTGATAGATGATTGTCATGATAATATTAGTTGAAATATTGAGAAAAACTTAGGTCGGTAACTAGGTACCTTTTTTTTTTTAACACTGCGAAATGCTTTCCTCTCGGAAACAAGGTAGTTTTAACTAGGTACCTATGTCATCTACGAGTATTTTTTGTAGTTGAATTTATTTCGCGAGATTTTTACTTCGCAGTACCTACTGCGAAGTAAAAATCTCGCGAAAAATCGCGATAAAAAATTTTTCACGAATCTTATAAGTTAGATTATAATAAACAAAAGTGATCGTTTCCTGAAACCCTTCGTTTGGACCAATCAAAGGAACATAGAACTCGTCCTTTTGCCACCATGACAGCCAAATAAAAATAGGTAATATTTCGTGTCAAGTTCGTGTCATAATAATTATTACATGGGGTCTGCTTCCGTATATTTCATTTGAGTGAACATTCACCATTTTGCCATACGAAAACTTTTACACCTGGTGGTGTTTTTATATTTCCCTATATGTTTTATCCATTGTAAATTTAATTACTTCCTACATTCGTGTTTTAATATAATTATATAGCTTGACTTTTCATTAGTTTTACGTGCTCTCATTACTTTATAGATTAAGATACTAAAAAGTTTTTTTTGATAAATGTATTTAAATGATTAATAAAATATTTTATTGCAGGATTTCATAACAGCTTAGGTTAATTATTATAATATTAATAAACGGCCAATTGAGTATCACAGTGTAAGGTTCTGTAGTTGGCTGTTACAATATTATGTGTACTTAGAAGAGTATACCTGTACACTGTACATATATATAATGTTTCATATTATAATGTTTTTACGTTTTAAAATAACATCACATAGTAATAGTGTGCCTATTTATAAATTAATAGCAAAAACTCAAGGTAGGTAGGTACAACTTGCTGTATACTGCTGTGTCTCCAGTAGTATAACAAATGTAGTTTATTCTTGATTATTATATATTTCGCAAAGTAACGCTGCTTCTATGCAATATTAATGGCGTCTAAGTCATTTACTATGAAATTATTAATTTTGTAATAGCTATACCTTTTATCTCGAAAAAACTGAGGGTTCCCGCGAAATTTTTAAAAATCTAACAGAAGTCGCTGGATAAAGCTAATTTGTACATAAAACATCTCAAGTTAAAGCTTTTTGAGACCCTCGCCTAGTTGAACTAGCAACCCGATGCTCGATAATAATAAAATGTCGTTAAAAGGGCAACAACGGCAACAAGGGCGACAACGGCGTAGTACGCGACAGCTGGTGGTTCCGTTTGCGAGTTGCGACTATCGCGCGTGAGAAACGTTCGACTTGGATATTTCTGTGGTTATTCATGTAGACTGAAATGTACGTAATATGTCGTACACGCATCCTAAGATTTTCTTGTTTTAAATTTAATTAACAGTTTTGTTTTTATAGGTTACGAAAATTAGTCCAATAATCGTTTGTAATGGTAACGTTACTTAACGTAATTGAAGAGTAGATAATAATTATAATTATGTTAAGTGTGTAGATAATATGAATGTAAAATATATGTATTATGTCATGTAATGTAAGGAATAGTAAAAGCTATTTTCATTTTCTATGGTAACGTGGATGACATTCGTGAAGTTTTTCATGGTTCAATTTCCAGTGGATTCAGTTAAAGAATAGTAGGTACCTATTACAACTTTTACAATTAAAAAAAGTAGCTCAGATGTATCATCGCGTCACCTTTATGTTATGTATGTAGGTAGTGAAGGTATGATGAAGAAAATATTTTTTGATATCATTATAAGTTAAATATACCTACTTACATTACTATGGCTCCTACTTAAATTAGGTTTAGTTTAAGAGGCAAAGTTTCAATTATTATATTATAAAAAAAAATATACTTAATATATAAATATATTAAGTATATACTTTTTTTTTAATTATATATTTTTTTTATTAAAATGTTACAATAAAACTTATAGCTAAACTAATCTAATTACCTACTATACAAATCATGCCCACGTGTATAATATGTTATATACTTAACATATTTATTATTTTTGCTTTTCAAATTGATATTTAGTTTTTTCAAATAAATGAATAATGAACATTAAAAAAATATACCTACTTAATATGAAACATTTTTTAAATGCTATTTGTTTATGTGGATTAGATGACACGCGTAGGACCTATAATATTGTAAATATGTATATACGTAAATACAATACAAAAAATACAACATTAAAACATGAAAATTCACGTTTCACAATAATCTTTTGTTACATCGCTGTTGATCAGCCTTAACTCGTTATCACGTACCACACAAGAAATTATAAGAACAATAAATTGTATTTTTAGTGTAATTTAGTTGGTTTACGTGCGGATTTTGTTAATCGCTTATTACAACTTGACGTATATATGAATGCGATTTTTTTATTAAAACTATTTAGTCTAGACATTGAAATCCTACTTAATATTTTAAATGCGAAAGTTTGGATGGATGGATTACTCAATCACGCCGCAACGACTGAACCGATTTGGCTGTAATTTAGCACATAGATAGATTATAGTCTGGAATAACACATGGGCATACCCCGGAATATATCCCGGAAAATAAGTTACGTTACACTAGAAGCGACTTGGACTTAGGAAAAACAGATTATACTTTATAGTTTTAGTCAGGGTCTCGACCCCTGTCGATTAATCACGATATCGATAATATGGTAGGGGGTTCTCTTGATTATTTGATAGATTATCAAGATTCTTCTGCATACGGAGAGCCTAACCCATACGTTATTGCATTGCGTAAGTGTGCGTTCCTGTCAGGAGCCTAGGTGGGAGCGGTCAGGCGCGAACAAGCTCTCGCTCACACTTATACAGATACAACACACACACCCACATACACTACCATGAGCCACGAGCCCTCGTGAAATGAAAGAATTATACCTAAAAAGAACTTTAAATCAAAAATGTATGTACGTGTCGTAAATCGTGAACACGGGCCTAATTAACGAATTGAATAGGTAAATACAGTTTTTCTATGACTCGTTGCCTGTGGCGTGGTTAACGTAGTATTAATACCCATTCATTAAATAGGCACATATATTACGGCACGGATGCAAGGTTATCAATCCCTTATCGCTTTGGCGGAAACTTGTAACTAATTGTTCCTGGGATTCTTGAGGAACTTAGTAAAAACAATTGTATATTATTTGGTTAACGTCCTCGATTTGAATACGACGCGTTGCGCAACATTGTAGAGAAAACACGTGCGATACCGTTGTAAAATTCTCTATAGCCCAACTGTTAAAGCGGCCTCAAAACTGAAAGGTCGCTGATTCGAATCCCACCCGTTGCACTAATGTCGTACCCACTCCTAGCACAAGTTTTCTGTTTATTTGGAGGGGATAGGAGGATATTAGTAAACTTCAACTTAGCTTATATTTTTTTATAAAAAAAAGCTGTGTGGTTGGGGGTCGCAATTCGAATTTCAAACTCCGTAACCAAGATAATGTAGGGTAGGTATACGTAGGTATGTGATATTTGTGCTACATAGAAGGGTTCAGTGTGGCAGCGATTTAAATAAATTGTTTTTTGATTACAAGATTGATTGCAACTGTTGCCACGAGTGACTTCCCTTGACCCACGTTACCGATACTTGTATCTCATTGTTTTTAATGCCATTTGCATAAAGTGCTCGCGTGAGCGCTTTATTTCTCTCCTTACCCATCTCGAGAAGTATTTACGTGTAAAAAGTTACAAGAAACACGATAATAACTCCAGTTTTGAATGAAATAATAATCCAAGTGCTTTAAGAACTCGTTTGTCCACCGAAGGACAAAGGCATTTCTATCTGTATATTGTAAAATTCTTTAACACTCCGCACAAAAGGTGCCCTTTTTCTCGAGAAACATAACTGTGGGTACTCTAAAATGACCACTGAAAAAACGCCGTCTCAAACGATCCGACCGCTTCTTAATAAGTCTTGGGGTTTTAAATTCCGGTGAGAGTCTACCTGCTCCCATCGATTGTTACCTGCATTAACTGTGTATTATTGGCGATAAATTAAAGCGAATCGTCACAGATACATCAGATAAAGATCGTAGATTTATCTTGCAACTTTGGGGATGTAGAGTTATTATAAGATCCTTATTAACTGGTAACAGGCACGGCTTTTAACATCTCCCTTAACATTTTGCCATAACGATAACTCAGCTGACTGAATTCAGCAAGAGATGAATTTAAATAAACATGAACTTTGACGTTCGTCATAATATACTACGTATAGGCGTACATATATATGTTTATATAAAAGCATTGAATATAAATTTTTAGATATATCTAAACATACATCTGTAATTTAACTCGGGAGTTACCAGGGTCGGATTGACACGAATATGATAAAAGTTAACTCCAACGTAGGGTACCTTGCAATAGGGTTACTAACCTCGATATGCCAGGGGTAAGCTGTAACTGAATATTGTTTACTGCGAATAGTGCACGGCTCATGTTACTTACTTTGATTGACGCTGGTGCACTTTAGTTTTTTTTTCTTAATTTCTTCTCAGGGGGTCTGAATGCGCTCCTATCGCTATGGAAGCATTTTTCTACATCAAAAGCTTTAGAATATTAAGTCAAGAATTCTAATTATTCATTTTTCAATGCTTATTCTGAGGTACATGAATTCAATTTAGTATTTTCATACTTTTTAAATTGCTGCGTTGCATTACTTCAACATAGGTACATATTATGTATTATGTTTTTTTTTTACTATATTTTTTTTAGTGAGAAGTATGTAAGTTACCAGAGGCGCAGACGGCACACGGAGGTAGCCGAAACAGCGCGTAGTGGGTGGCGACCTCTCGTGTAAACCGATATTTCCCTCGTGAAAATGTTCAATGGCCGAGTATCGAGTTGCCGAGTGGTGCGTGTCAGCCTTTAGATTTTCGTTGCATGCTGGTACATTATTTCGCGTCATTAATTATTTTGTACGAGTTTTTCAATCTTCAGGGTTCCTTATCAATGGAACCCCTTTATATCCATCTCTCTGATTGGCATCTGAAAGTTTGTTACTTATACGTGTATAGTTCGGGAATCCTAAAATAAATCATCAAAGCTCGACGTCGTCTGAATTGATGAGCGTGATTGCTAGACACAGTCCACAGGTCTCGGTCTTGCGTCGTTTGTGTTTCACGGTTTCTCGCGATGTATCAATGCCCATCTGTCCCTCCACCGACAACAGCGCTTTCCCATGCAGGTTCGTAATTTTAACACCTTATGTAATTTCCATCAGTCCTCGTAGCTATGATTTTTAAATCGATGATGCTGTCCTGGTAGCAGGCTAAAATTTGGAATGGGTACGGAAGTGTAAATTAAACCCCTAGTCGGTTTCTACATGCCATCGTACTGCAACGCTAAACCGCTTGGTGACACGACTTTGACGGTCAGTAACTATCCACGGTCAAAGCCTACCAACAGAATGGCACGGAATTTTATGAGAGCGGGGGTCCTATTCGCTCTTGACCGTGGTTTTTGCTCTGAAATGCTCTCATACGCCACCTGCCGCCGCAGGCCGGTGTAATTAGGTAAAGACTGCTGCTTGTCTGAACTGCTCTCGAGGAAAGAGGTCCGACCGGCTCACCTTCACTTTTAATGTATAGTTTTGTCTTCATTGGCACTGTTAATAAAGTTAATCTAATTTTCTTTATTTCAACTCTGGCTTTGAGAGTTTTTCAACTATACAAAAAATAATTACGAATAATTAACTTTAGGAGAAATTAGTTGGAAAAAATAAGTCCCATGTAAATTGTAATGAGCTAAAAATTTACTTGAATCGAACGTCACAAACTGCCAAATTAAGAAAAATTCCAATTTTTTTTTTACCTGACTACGGCAGGGTTATGATTTTAGCAGTCTTATGTTTGTTCGTATGTATTTATGTGACTACGAATATTCCACCCTAGCGAATTAACTACTGAACCAATTTTGATGAATGAGGTGTCAATTGATGCGCTGTGATGTCTACGTGTGCTGAGCTGAATAAATGTTTATTTATTTATTTTCTATGATGATGGTCCGGGTGACATAGGCATAGCAAAGTATAGCGGATGGTACATCCAATTTTGCGTATTCGGATTACACTTTTTAAACTTTTACTCTTATCATACTAATAAATAAACCACCACCTAATAAATGTACGATATCATTTTAACATGTACTATACTGATAAGTATTTACTACGGGAATATCATGTGAAGTGTAAAATCAGCAGCACTCAAGCTCATCCGTCTGCGGAACCATTATGTCTATTTTACTCGGACGTTACTCGACAGTCGAAATCTATCGACCTAAGCGAGAGACGCAAACTCTTACTAAAGGTTGCCTCTCAGTAGAACCTTTCAAATGTTTCAAAGTTTTATGACAAAAAAAAAGTGGTAAACCACTTTCTTGGCGAACTATATACAAGCAGCTGTCGTGAGGGCGCCATCTGCAGGTTTGTTATTGAAAAGCTCGTTTAGTATTCGATTTTCGAAACGGTTCGGTACGTTCGTCAGTAATCGTTTCGTCCGGTAGGCTGCACGCACGTATGCTAATGCGTAAAGAGTAAAAGCGCGTAACGTTAAATGACATTTGCGGTGTCACGTGCCGTCACAGACGAAAAATTTACAAAAGAAAACCCTAAAACAAAAATAATTGAAACACTATTAAAAATCTAACGTGCTTTAAATATTCAAGCTTTCCGTAATCTCTAGATTAATTCCTTAGTAATGTTATTATTTCGTTATTTATTTATTTATTACTAGTTGATGCCCGCAGCTTCGTTCGCGTGGATTTAGTTTTTGAAAATCTGGGATAAAAAATAACCTATGTCACTGCGGGTCCTCGACTATACTCATGCAAAAAATCACGTCGATCCGTTGCTTTGTTGCGGAGTGATTGAAGAACTAATCTACAACAACAAACACTGTCTTAGTTAAGATATTAAAAAAAGTAAATTGGTCCTGGGTTATAATATTAAAAACCTTTATTTTAAGTAGGTATGTAAAAAAATTTAGTTACATATCCAATTTTACTTGTTTGAACTACCATTAATGCAATATCTATCGTAACATTGCATGATTGATTTATTTTGTGAATTTACGATTTCATATAGAATATTTTATTACCCATTCATTATGATGTCGAATTTCTCGTCGCTCATCGAGAGATAATTAAAATAAGTAGGCACTTGTTATTTTATAGTGTCATTAAAAATAGCACATAATAATTTCTTATTGGCAGATATCGATAAATAATGTCACTCCAACCATCAACCCTTTGAGTATATAAACTCAAAGCTCCAACCCGATGATATAAGCTTTCTTAAGCTTTAAAAGTTGAAAAGGGGTTTTTTTTATTTTAGCTTTAGGTATAGTATAGCAAATATATATTTTTTAAGGTTCTTATTTACTTTCGTATTCTCAGTAATTATCTTATATTTTAATTAAAAAGAAAATAATTACACATATGAGTAACCTCTAGCTTTTTAGTGTCTTTTTTCTGAAAATTTGTCGAACAAACGGTAGATTCAAGACAAAACATACTTCTGACATTACAAAAGAACTCGTGAAAGTCCATTTGAATATGGAATATTTTAAGTTAATGAAAAATGTGGGAAAAAATCATTTGTACGCCTTTTACTATAACGGAAGCTTAACATCAGTTGAAAAGTTGAGTTATGGGGATACGTCGTCGTACACGCAGACGAGGAATACTTAAATGCAAACGTAGATACGTACTATATTATCTACATATGTGTAGAGTTTACGAAATATCGTCTTGAGGCCACACGATGCGTAGACATCTGCCGCTCGCACCTGCCGCCGCTCCAGTCCAAACTCCAGTTTTTACAAACGCGATCACGCCGCCTTATAACTCATGCTGCCTTGGTACCTTTTTAAATTATTTCCAACGTAACTCATACCTCAGAAAGGTACAACGCGAACATCACATGCGTGTCTCGTCCTCACAATAACATAATAATTTAAAACAACTTCAATACACGTTCAATACCTACTCAGTACTTCTTAAAGCAGTTTACGTTGCAATTGACACCTGGGGCAGGGAGCCAGTTCAAAATAATACATTACGACGACATATGAAACACGCACTGCGCCTATACTGCCTTTAATTGAAGCTTCTGTATGTAATTGAAAAACCTCTTTCTCTTTCCAGAGGCTCGAAACATTTTCAACTTCTATCCCAATTCTACAGATTAAAGGCCCAAAATGTAATCCTGATATAATATGTATGTTACATCTTGGGTTACATTTACTGAAATTGGAATCTATTTTACCTTAAGCACACCTTACCATATTATATTTAATGTTCCATTGCAGAAAAACTGTATCAATCATTGCTACAGTCTCAAATGTGGTGATTGGCTGAATTTATGGTATTCATTGCTGATATACATTTTGGCCAATAGCCAGAAAGTGTCGGCCAATAAGTGGTGATTGCCATCGAATCCCGTGACTGTATTAAATTCAAGGTCATAAACCTTGAATTTGATTTAGATTTTGGATAAAAAAGATTTAATAAAATCTACTTTTCCACCGATAAAACTACGATACTACCGATAAAACGATATAATAATATCGAGGGCTATCAAAATATTATGTTTAGTCTTACTACAATACCGTTAGAATCAACATAATTGCGATACCAAATCGGAAATAATATAGAAAATCTACTTCTCTATCGTTAAAACTACATCAATATTAAGTCCAACAACCCTAAACAAAGTATAAAACGATAGTATCGAGGGCTGGCGAGTGGCGAAGTGAAGCGCAGGGCGAAAGCGAGAGCCGTAGAGCAGCATTCCTTGGTAATAGTCCTAAGAATCGGCTCCGGCGCGACGCATCAGCCACATCGATCCTTTTGCGACAGGATATTTCGTTTACGGTCAAAGATTAGTTTACTTGTAACAGATAGGATAAGCCGAAAAGGTGACTTATCGGATAATTTTCGCTTAATTTATTATTTTTTAATTTAACTGCTTATTTATCGTTTCATTTCATCACATCATCAAAGTATAACTTTTATTTATTAGTATCAGCTACATTTTCGATCCTGATAATGTCGTCAACAGGTAATAAAATCGACAACAAACGTCAAAACGTGTGCTTTGTTCGGCGGCTTGTATGAAATGTGACGTCATAAGCATTTGACGAGTAATTGACTTCTTTCATATTCATTCTCATTTAGATATTAAATTCTCCATTATGTTTTTATACGACTATTTGAAGTAGTAGTAGTACGCGAAAGGGAGCATGACTTTAGCCGCTCTACTTAAGAAAGTCGTTTGCATCGATGTCTTGCGACGGAACATTTCGTTGTAAGCATCATCTCATCTCCAGACGTATTAGTTTTCCGGAATGCGAAGGCACACGACCGCCGCCGGCAGTTTCATTACAGATCTCAAATAAATTGGGCAGTTGAGCTTTTTAAGATTCCGCAAAGTTCCGGAAACCGCCTAATAGCCTAATGGTTAAAGAAATCAGAGAAGAATCAGACCCCATGAAAAGAATCGCGCCGATACAAGCGGTGCGAGACCGCGGCATGTGAAAATCCCTACATGAGACCATATCCAGTAGGGCTAACATGCGCGCCACGAGAAAATTTTGTCTACACTTTACTCGTGAATCTCTGTAGAGATTCACATAGAGACTACGAAAAAACGTGTAGACAAAACTTTCTTCATGTTAGCCCTACAGGAGTTGACGGACGACGACATAATAAAAAATATACGTGATGAATTGAGAACATACTCCTTTATATTTCCCAAATTGTAGTTTTGTGGAAATAGATTGACACACTTCACAAAAAATATGTAAACTGACGGTAGTGTGTGGAAACAGGACTCGGAAGTAACATTTTAAAAGTGGATTTACTTTCACTCACGTACGTCGTACATTAGGAAGGTTCTTTACATGAAAAACAATAATATGGCCGCGAACAAAGACGCGCTCGAACAATTCTGGAGCAAAAACGAAATCGGTTAAATGCTTGAAATAAAGGATTAAGAAAACAAAAACAATTTCCCCGAAGCGCTGACCGCTTTGCCAATTATAATAAAATCGTCCAATACCGCCGGCGGAGATGTTAGGCGCTTTAGCATACCTACTAAAGCCCTGGGGACTTACAACCAACTTTAGAGTAGTATCATCATTTCAATATTGCGTTGACATTTCATACAATCACGACCTTAGAGTAAGTAGTAGTAGGTCATCATTTTGTGACATCTTGAAATAATATTCAAATAATACCTTCTACTTTAGACCCTACAATACTGCAGCGATGCATGACTGCTGTAGAACGGCTGGAAGTTACATGTATGACTGCAGCGAAGTAACAAAAATCTCCTCGATTTTTGTTCAATGATTTTGTGCAGTGATCAAGCACGTAACACGTCCAACTGTAGCGCGTGACGGCGTCAGCCTGACTCTTCTACAAACCGCCATGTAGTCGCTATCATTACGCGATTTGTCTGACTGAATCTTTAGAGCCAATCGAGATTATCGTAAACTGAACTGATGGTAAAAACATCAAAAATTAAGCTTGCGAATTATGTAACGAGCCAAATTAGTCGTGTCCGAGATATTCCCTGAAACTTAATGATGATTTTGCACTGTTTTATTAGCCAGTTGACAGTTATTGCCCGACTTTAACAACAGGAGGCGCACAATTCGACGCATAGGAATCTATATCTTTAATGTATTTAATTATGGCGATGTCAGCTGTATTTTTTTATCAAAACGATGGTTTTATGGGTGTTCTGTCAGGTTATTTCCATTTTTTTTGTGATCATCTAGATGTTCGGAAATGGAAGGATGAAGTGAAAAGTTAATTTGAAATCAAAAATTGGTCAGAAGCAGGTGTTACTTTGAAAAATTCTGTGATATTAAAGCAAAAATAAAATTCCTTTGCAAACCTTCTGACCGACTTGAAATCAGCTCAATCGTTCACAAATACGGTCGATTTTCAAACACCCTTTTCGCTCTCATACTCACACTTGTAAATCTTTATGTACCAGTTGTTAGAGTTTAGACGGGAAAGGGACGTAGAAATTGTCCATCCTTTTTCCGTATATACTAATTTACAGATTAACGCACAGTTAACGTAAACCTGAAAGGTTATGCTTGGGCGTCAAAAATCATGTTACATATTATTTGTACTAATCAACTTAAAACAGCAGTATTTTAATGACTATGTGCTGCTTATCAGTGTTGACACAGCGCGGGAGTGCCCCGCAATTAGGGGTAAAAGATGGGTTAAAGCACCACCGGAGCTCGGAGGTCCGGAGGGAACCGCCAGCTGCCACGTCACACGCCACTGAACACTATTCACACGGAAAATGTATGCATTCTCACTCACAAGCGCCATCAAAATTTCAAAATTCAGAATTATTTAATTTCCAGCTTGTAGCGCTTAATATGACAAGTCAGTAGTCTACCACCAGTTCGGTAAGCAGATTCTACTGTGTTCATACATAAATCATACATAGACTGCTAATATCATAATCTCTTGGCTTGATCGTACCTATTTGGGTAATCTAAATATGTACATATAAAAGGTAAAGGTGACTGACTGACTGATCTAACAACGCACAGCTCAAACCACTGAACAGATCAGGCTGTTTGGCATACAGACAGCTATTATGATGTAGCATTCGCTAAGAAAGGATTTTTGAAAATTCCACTAAGGTTTTAAAATATCGAACTTAGAGCGAAGCGGCGGGCAAAAACTTGTAATAATATAAGTTGCGTATTTTATGTAAATTGCAGATGAATTACATTTTTGGTATTTGAGAAAACATTTAATTAAGGAGCCCGACGACAAACCTCGCAATAAATCACGCTTTTTAATTTAGGGGAACGGACTTCGTAAAGCACACAATGGCAATAAACATGCTATCGATATTTTAGGTATGGCGGCCGATCTTTAAAATGCCGACGCGAAAATTATTTTTTTACATGGAATTGTCGTCTTTTGTATGGGCTCCATGATTTCGGTTTTGCACAGACTATTTTTTTGAAATTCCTTTTTTACAATTCAAAATTCGAAAATAATATATTTTAATTTCGATTTGATTAAATGGCCATAAAAACACAAATGTCATCGATCGTAATTAGTTAATTAGTGCTTATAAATTAAAAATCTATCTCTTTTTTAATTTAAATAAGTATACATAAAATAATTTAGCCTCGACTTAAGAGCTCAGGCTAAAAACCACTAAAAACCGCAATGTATGTACTTATTTATGTTAGGCTGTTACGTAATGCAAAAGTTAAGTTAATCATTGTAATTGTGACACATTAATTTATGTAAAGAATTATAAAGCAGATGCTGTTTTAGTTAATATGAGGGTAAACATAATGTCCCAGGGTGCCATTAATTGCATGCTATTCGAAAATCCGATTACAACCCGATATGTCATGACCCCATTTATATAACCTAGTGCCTTAGTCAGAGAGAAGCATAACATAAATCATAGGTCCGAATATATTTTGTCGGTAAAGTTCATAGTAGCACGGCTTTTGAACTCAGCGCGGCCGGCGTATCTTAAAGCCATTTATTTTCACATAAAATTCGAACTCGAACAAAACGTTAATTCATTTAGATGTTATCGTTTTAAGACGAAAAACTAATAACGTCATGCCTAAACGAATATGGAACGAAAAAATGTAACAAATTTCGTCAGCTTGAAATATTTAAAAGGTTCATTGTTCCACAGTAGGTACCTAACGCATAAATGTGCCTAAATTGGGCTCATATTAAAAAGTTGTAAATTGCCCTCTTTCGGGCACCTTATTTTGTCAACAATTTCGTTTTAATAATATAAACAGCTGTAATATAGATTGAAGGTTTAGACTAAACATATACCTACTTGTTAAAATTAAAAATTGAAAAACATCGTCCATATGTGAATCTATGGCCGGACTATGTACGATATACCTGACATTCTGTTACCAAGTTATCTCCTCTATCATAAGATCATCAGATGCTCCTTGATTCTCGATCCTCATCTATCTAACACTTACTCATTGAGACTTTTCTAATAAGCCCAAACAGACTACATCTGTTGTAAGTTACCGAGGAGTTGGGTATCCTGCAGACAACTTGATACTGTAGCATGAGCTCAAGGTTACTATGTCTTTGGAAATTATCCAAAGTAACATTACACCGAACATCAATCGCACCAGTGAAAGTTTGAAAGACCCTTTAATCAATTAAGAAATGTGCTGATGATCTTAAAGCCTGAGTAAATCTTCATAATTTGTAACATCTAGATCACGCTAGATTTCAAAAAGAAAAAACCGCATCAAGATCGGTCCATTCGTCCGGGAGCTACGCGGGAACGGATAGACAGATACGTCAAACTTATAACACCCCTCTTTATCCGTCGGGGGTTAAAAATAATTTCTTCTTATCATTTTATTTCACAATATATTGAGCTGTAGTGATTTTTAATTACGTGCCAAATAGCCAGTGGGAGTTTGCGGATCCTACCTATACCTACTTTAATTAAGATCAAAGTCGCCGAACGGTTGACATATATTTTGATACCTCACACAGATTAACTTAATATATGCACATGGATGACTTACAGCTCGCCGGTGGCCTGTTTTATTATTTTTTAGCAATGTTAGTTGTAAGTCACATTGCCGCGGTCGCGGTGGTCTCAGTCCACCTTTGATCAAGTTTAATGTCGATTTTATGCTCTTTGAGTCCGCCAATTAAAAAACAAATATTACACACTTGGACTGCTAAAGTCGTGATTTAATTTAGGACTACTTCACTTACGAGTCTGATATTTCGCCGTCTCAAATTTCCTAGAGATAAGTTAACGCCACCAGTCAAAATACATTAAGTAGATATCTAAATCTAAATATACATATCGCACCTCTAGATGAAAACTCCGGTAATTCAAAAAACCTAAATTTTCAGAAATGACGAAAAACTGATTTTAGGATAACTGTGTAAGATATGGAAAATCTAATAATACATTCATAAAAGTGACTTTTCCCAAAGCTTATTTTAATAACTCATTTGTATGTTGTCTGTTAAAAACCCGAAAAAATCGAGATTTTTTAGTTACTCTACTTTTGCAGCGGGAGTAAGTTATTTTTTTGTGCAGTAAGTAGAATTAGCTTACTTTATCTGAAATAAAAATGAGTTACATTACTTTTCACCTCAAAATTAAGATAACTTTTTTAGGGAGTTTTGAGTTATGCTAAGAACGGGTGATTAGTTTTCGTAATTTTTATGTAGATGCTTCAGAACTAAAATGGTTGAAATAAAACAATAATTATTGTAAATTCAAAAATAAAGTTTTTATTTGTTTACTGCGTGAATAATTAAGAAAAAAATTAAACTTAATCAGTCTTAGCTCGGAGATAGTGTGATTCAACCCGAGGAATAGAGTTAATAAATTGAACAACGCTTTCTTTAATTGCAGGGTCTACCGTAGGATGATTTTTATGTGTCCCTCTTTTATCTCCTTCTAAAAACCCAGTATCCGTCTTCTTGGTTAACGCTGTTTTAATTACTTGATCACGCAAGTCTAACGTGGCCTTAAAGAAGGATTTACAAACACGAATGCGGGAGTGATTCTTCAAAATAGAAGGCCGTATTTAGAGCCCGGAATTTTTGTGGGTTTACGTATCGGTACTTGGGCTTTATTTGCTGGGTATGCCGCTCAATATACTCCCTCTCAGTTTGAGCTGCTGCTGGAGCTACTACTCGAACCCGCACTGCTAGACGAAAGTGAAAGAGGGCGAGTTCGTGACATTATTGGTGAAGTAGGCGATTTACGCAATGGAGAGTTTGTTTTTCTTTTGAAAATGGTGTTTGTGCTAGACGAAGGTGAAAGGGAGCGAGTCCGTGACATGGTTGGTGGAATAGGCGATTTAAACAAAGGCGAGAAAATGATTTTTCTTTTGGGAATAGGATTTTCGTAGTGCGGATCTGCATCGGCATCGTCGAAATCGCTTTCATCATCGCTATGGACTGGTGAGATAATATACTGACGTTTAGGAACTCTTCGTCGTCCGTCAACATTTTTAGACTGCTCTACAAGATTGAACGAAGATTCTAAAATGAGCGGTGATGAAACTAACCTTCCTTCATCTGGCAACTCAGGCTCATGTACTCTATTGAATACTTCCATATGAAGGAATGGAAAATATCTTGAAGCATCCAATGCTACTGGCAACTCAGATGCATGTACACTATTTAGCATTTCCATACCAGGGGGTGGAAGAGGTCTTGGAACATCCAATGCAACTGGCAACTCAGTCTCCTGTAACCTATTGAGCACTTCTACACTATGGGATGGAAGAGTTCTTCTGTCATCCAATGCCGCTAGCTGGTCAGGACCCTCTTTTTTGTGTTAATCATTTCTAACATGAGTTTTCCTCTACTTTTCATTGTCCTAACTATAAGCAATCAAGTAAAGTCAACCAACTCAAAAAATCAAAAAATATCTCGCACTGCTTTTCAAAATTTTATGACGGATAAAAAATCTAATTCTAAATGGCCTAATAAACCTTATCTGTCTAAGAAAAGTACATTTTTGACTAAACAGACCAAGATAAACGAAGTTAAACTTTCTTTCAACAAAACTAACGTAAGTCGGAATTTACTTTTACTTTCATGTAAATCAGAGTAATTTGAAATATCAAAAAAAATATTGCAATAAAATATCATCAAAACAACGCAACTCAAAATGAACAATAATTATTTTAAATAAAATTTCAGTAAAACGCAATTAACTCTAAATAAAAATGAATTTAACTAGCACTTACATAAGTAAATTTCATGTAAACTCCTGCAACTCAAAATGAGCTACTATTTAAACATCCTCCACCTTCGTCGACCGTGAGACAACTCAAAATAACGGAGTAGTATTCGCACTGGTAGGGGGAGGGTCATTCAAGTAAAGCTACATTTCGCCCCATTATTCGAAAAGGGTTGAAGATATGGTTACATGAGATATATTGCCGTGTAGGTATTCGAGTCAGGAGTTTGAAAATGCTATTAACTCAAAACACGTACTTTTTGAGTTAGTGGACTTTTCATATAGGGGTGCGATATATAAAAGGAAAAGGTCACTGAATGACTGACTGACTAACTGGTCTATCAAAGCTCAAACCACTGGACGAGTTAGGCTTTAATTTGGCATACTGATACGTGATAGCTATTATGACGTAGCCATCCGCGAAGAAAGAATTTTTGAAAATCCAATCCTTAAGGGGCTAAAATAAAAGGTTAAAAATCGAATGAAACGTGAGCGAAACCGTACTCAAAAGGTAGTTTCTTAATAAATCCTATTAATTTTGAAAAACGGCTCACAATCTATTCGAAAATAGTGTTGACCTTATTTGTTCTTCAATGTGAAAAATAAATGACACGTTTCTGACCTGACATGACTTTGACTTTGATAGAACAGTCTCGCTCAACTGTCATGCAGATTAGGTGGCAAGCTTGACCGTGTGTAGAGAACATCAGAGCTTTTGCCTTTGATAGAATATTTCCGCTCAACTGTCATACAGATTGGGTGGCAAGCTTGACCGTGTGTAGAAAACATCAGAGCTTTTGGCTTTGGTAGAACATTCTCGCTCAACTGTCGTACAGATTGGGTGGCAAGCTTGACCGTGTGTAGAGAACATCAGAGCTTTATTAGTCAAGCCGTTTATACAAATTATGTGTAGGAAAGCGTGCAGACGTTAGTCCGTTATATGTGTGAGATGGCGTCATCCGTATAATTTATCATTTCAAACGAATCGGTAATTCGTTTCTGATCCACCCATAATCGAAATAACCTTAAACTAATTTAAAACTACAGACGAATATTCTTTACAGCTCATGTAGTTTAGGGTTATCATCAGAAATATTGGTTACGATTTAATTAATTACTTCCTAAATGATGTCCTTGACTTTGTCTTAATCTTGCGTATGAGCTAGGTATCTCTATTCCCAGTCAAATCGGCTCATTCGTAGTGACGTGAAAAAGTAACAAATATACACATAGACACCCACACACATACAAACTTTCGTCTTTATAATATGATTAAACTTTGTTATAACGTGATTATACTTCCATTTTCATGGGACAGTTATTTTAACAATTTTCATGTTAATTACTTTAAAATTTTAAAATTAATGTTATTTTGTTTAGTTGTATTAAAGCTTAATTGCTTATATTGTCTTCCCTTTTTTCTATTGATTCGATCTGCTTTAGACAGAAACATGGAAACAGAGAATATATGAAGAATGTGTAACATTTTTTGTATAAAAACTTTTATCTTTTCACATTTAAGTAATATTCTTAACCTTTTAAAGAAGCACTAGGGAGCTCAATTGACCATTGAAAAAAAATTAAAAAGTAATTCCATACGTATTTGGGAAAGTCCTGAAAAAAGTACACGCTAGGCAACCCTATAGTGCACCAAACAAGCGGTCACGTGGCTACGTTGGAATAATTGTTTACGGTTCGATTGAACGCATATTGGTCACCCTTTGCAGTGCTGCCAGCCCTGTGCTCATCGCACATCACATCGTGCCGACCGCAAAGAATTTTTTAGCACTGACAATTGTGCCGCGAGTACTGAAAATGCGAGTGGTGCTATCAGTAGGGTAAGACTAAGTTTTAATTCGATTGATCGTATAAGAATTCGATGACATTAGCGTCAAAGTAAAATGAACCATAAAAGCATAGGACTAGCGCTCAATTTCGTGTATGCATTCTCATACTGCTATATTCATCAACGCAACGTTCCGTAAATGTTACAGCTTATCTACGTTACTAATCCTCACTGACACCTTCCTTTCACCAATTTTAAGGAACACTTAAACGTGAAAATGACATTATTCAAGACACCTACATAGGGGATGATTTGGGTATAGTCCGCAAAAACGTTCACAAGTCTAATGTGCGTCCGGCTTATAGCGGTCAATTCCCAGTGCATTGCACTTTGTTACCAAATAACTTAATGTGTTCGTCATTCGAGACAACTTTTTGTTGTGTTTTGCAACAATTAAATGTGCATTTTCGGCCCAGCCTCAAAGTTATTATGATAAGTAGCTAATTAATTTTAAATCGGGTCTTTTATTGACGCACATGTTTATTATATTTGTTATAATAAAATGTCTAAGCGAATAATAATAGGGTATGTTTTTTTTTCGTTAAACCTAATTGGTTTGAGAAAACGATAAAATAACACGTAGCTGGTGCTACGAGTCGGTAGTACGACCTAAGAGTTCCGTATACACCGTGTCGTAGCAACAGACTATGTGAAGGTAGCACAATTTACATTGTCTATGGATTTAACTCTTCGATCTAATCCAATGACATACAAAAAAAATCTGAGCAGTTACACCATTGTAACTTGAATGGTAGGTATTGGTCAGTAGTTTTTAACCGACTTAAAAAAAGGAGGAGGTTCTTTTTTTATTTTTTCTATGTATATTCTCCGATTATTCGAAGATGCCCCCGATTATTCGACAGATTTGGAAAATTCTTTTTTATAAAGGGTATATTTCCCAGGTTGGTCCCATTGTCATCAGGTCAGTATCTGATGATAGGATCCTGGAGAAATTGAGGGAAATCTTCAAATTTTATAGGCACAATTGATATACTTTGTAGTGGCGTTTGAAGTCGGTTTTGTAAAAAGAATTTTTACGTTTATTTTAATAATATATGTAGTAGGTAAATAGTAAAAGAAGATATATATATGTAAAAATATGTATGTTGTCAGGCGTAACATATTCAAACGCTAACAAACACAGTCATATTTCAATGGCGAGTATGTTCCGGCTACGGGCTATGGGTGACTTTGATGACCTAAAGACGACCTAACGCAAAAAATAAAGCTTACCATTCACGGACCGACCTTGAACTAGTTAAATCGGACGGGAGTTAATCAGCCAGACATGGCAACACCGGCGGGGTTACAAAAAAAGAACGTTCCATAAGTGAATAGAGATGTTATATTAAGGGAATAGTGTTTTATCACTTTATCAAACTATTCTTACATTCTTAGATATCTTATAAAATAGCTAGATTATTTAATTAATTCTGTCTGAACTCTCAATGATCATGTTGTCAATTGGGTAGATATTATAATATGATAATGGCTGAATATTCAGATCAATTTCGTTATAACATATGCGTACCTACCTATACTCAAAGAGGGATAGGATATAGCTCGGATACAATTATCGTCTTACTTTAAAGTCGCAAAAAACGTGGTAGTAGTAGCTTTACGTCCGACTTGCCATATCTTTGCTTTTGTACCTTTATATAAACTGCACTTCAAACATAAATTAATGAAACGTAATTTCTATAGGTATCTACACCAAAGTGTTCATGGTAACTCCTGCGACCTAAAGACGACCTATCGCAAAAAATAAAGCTTCCCATCCACGAACCAACCTTGAACTAGTTAAACTGGGCGGGAGTAAACGCCAGACGGACATGGCAACACCGGCGGGGTAACAAAAACAGACCGTTTCGCCGTATTAGCCCAGACGTATCATTATCTTATTATTTTAATATGGCCACTATCTATTGTTTGAGCATGCGGCGATGTTCGAATATTAATTGGAAAATTTATTATAAACGAAATTAACATTAATTCTAAAATCTATGTTCGCGAATTCTCGGATTAACATGATTAGTTTCAACCCATACCCCAGAGCAATGATGGATGGCCACAGTAAACCACAGAGTATTCAATCCATTGATAGATCTAGTCAGTGAATCCTAGTGGATTGAGGGTCTCATGCAGAGGCATGAGATCCTCAATCGACTAGGACTACTCGATCTCAATCAATGATGAGATCTAGGATTATATCAGTTAACGTAGGAGTCCAAGTTAAATGATATAACCTACTCCCAGATAAATGAAATCGTTTGCTGGTTATTGTGAGAACATATTGCACAACTTTTTAAAAGAAATAAGAGAGATAAAATAAAATTAAATAAAGAAAATATTAATAAAGTAAATAATAAGAGGGAAATTAGTGATATTCTGAGGCTTTGTGTATTTTCTGCCGAGTAACTACTGTACATATAGGCGAGTTTTTGCAGCTTCTAGTAAATGGATGGGATCGACATGTGCCCGTATTAAGCACCGTTGCCAATCGCCATTTGCAACACTGGAGGTGCTACGACTGTATGCTAGATTGTTGTGAAGGGTAAAAAATATAATGAGGAACTTTTGCCGCGAGCTCCACGATCATCCTTTTGATTTTATTGCCTAGAGGCAGCTTAATGTACCTATTATCTTTGATAAGTTTGATTTTACTAAAAAAAAAAATTCTTCGCATTCCTTCCAAATGTGCTGAAAGCTTGTGCTAGTGGTGTGTACGATACGTTCAAACCTGCGAACTTTCAGTTTTCGGTGCTCACCTTTAACCGCTGGGCTATTGAGGCTTCAAAATATTATACCTAGTCATGACAAAAAGCCACGAAAATCATCGATGAAACCAAAAAGAAAAAGCACATAACTATAGAGATAAATAAAATTGATTTGTCTATCTGTAGTGTTGAATGCTATTTTCAGCGTTTAATATCCGACCTACGCTCTACGTACCCAGTTGGAAGGGGGTACGAATCCATATATCTAAACAACTTGATAATAGGCGGAGGATAGGCAACGTTGGTGCTACTTAAAAATGACCTAAGTCCAACAGTGGACGCATGTCGATCCGAACTGTGGTCGCAATCGATTGGTTGCAAAGTAGCTGCTTCGGTAATGTATGGTTGCTCTAACGCCGATGTAAAAGGGTCTTAACTTTACCGAGTTAAAGTTTTAAGAATCTCATTTTTTCCTTAGTTGCGTCATAACTGCATTTCGGTGCAGGGTTCACATGTGAACCGTTTGATGGAGGTTCGTAATGACCCCAAATCATAATCTTCACTCGGACCGAACAAAAAATATATCGGTATTAATCTTAATCTAACGTTACCGCAAATATTACTGACCCAACTTCTTTTGTTGTAATACCTTGGTTATACCTGAACACTGTGTAGCTAATGTACAGTATAGACAGCCCAAACATTATATAGGCGATTGGTCGCCGCCATGTAATTTAATAATAAACTGTGGCTGTAAGTCACTCATCAGAATAACAGATTGTTTAAGTGCCTGTTTCACCAAGCAACGTCTTGAGTATTCTGACAGTTTTATATTGAAAATCTGTCAAAATATCAAACTTACGCTCGTATAAGACTTATTTTACGGTGAAATCGGTCCTTAAAAGAGTAATGTTTAAAAACTTAGATAAGATTTCTGTCAATATGTAGAATTGTCAAATAATTATAATAAGGTGCGGAATGACGTGTGAATGACATAATTTTAATGTCATATTATTTATTCGCTCGGTCATTTTACATTACGCACTCCATCTCATTAAATAAGTGATTAATTAGACTACAGGGTCTGCTTCCCTGCAAAGTCTGGCAAGTATCTATACCTACTGGGAATGTTCGTCTCCCACAAGTTAGTACCAATTTACTTTATTGATAACTAGCCGATGCCCGCGACTTCGTCCGTGTGGATTTAGGTTTTAATTCCCACGAGAAATCTTTAATTTTCCGGGATAAAATATAGCCTATGTGTTAATTCTGGGTATGAGATATCTCCATTCCCAGTCAAATCGTTTCAGTCGTTGTGGCGTGAAGGAGTAACACACACACTTAAAACTTTCGCTTTTATAATATAAGTGGGATGATAAAGCTACATTATATTGTTACGCTTCTCTTTTGAAATGACCACCTTCTCAGTGTCTTGTCAACTCTTCTCTGAAAAATCTGCTTTTCGATCGGAACAGGAGCAACAGATTGGCCCACATTATAATTTTGAATTTTGGACTGTAATATGATTGTTAGTCTGTGGTCAGGTATAACCTACAGACGAAATTTAGTAATAAATCATCGCACCTTTATTTAATTTCGGCACCAATTTGCCAATCAATAAACCTCTAACGATATAGGGTAAACCAACTGATAGACATTGTATCGGTTTTTATATGAATATTGTATATTACAATAAATAAGTAGTTATTTGTACAGTATAATGACAGGGTCGATGATTGCCTCTCAGCATTGTAATTATGAATCATAAAGAGCACGGAGGTTTCGGACTTCGAAAAAACTGCCAAAAGCTAATCTGTTCACAGCAATTAACCTATCAGGCTCCGTGTAGTGTTGGAGGTCGTATCTAATAAATAGCTTGCCGATGCTAATATCTAACCAAATAATTACATATCGATCCCTTTGCAAAGTCATTAAAAATATTTTAAACGATGTCAGAAATTAAGACGATATTATTAACCAAGCGAAGTGAGCTCTCTGTTTGCTTACTGATACTTTGGTGGATTTGCATTTGTCTGTCTGTCTATTTGTCTGAGTTTCTGTCACAGAACTTCTTTATTAACTAGCTTTTGCCGGCGGCACCGCTCACATTAATTTTGATTTTTCAAATCCCTATTCTACCCCCTTAAGGGTTGAATTTTCAAAAACCCTTTCTTAATGGATGCCTAAGTAAGATAATAGCTTTCTGTATGCCCAGCCCGATCCGTCAATCATTAATAGATCAGTCAGTCATCTCACCTTTTATGTATTTAGATATTATGTATACAAAATATACATAAATCACATTATTGTCCTTTAAACGACACGATGTTCTCGTTTATTTATTCGCTCCCCAATGATATAGGATACCAGATAAGTGACCAAGTTACAAGTACCTATCAGGAGCACAAAAACAAGAAACAAATCACTTCGTATCAGTTGGACAAGTGCATAGACAAACCAGATCCTGGCTCCCACACATCCACGGCTTCCCTAGTTTGCGGTGGAGGCTGATAGACCGCTTCATTTGACACCACCTACATGGCTATGCGGGCCTCGTATCAATAGACGTTAGGGTTGCGTTAAGCAGGTGTGAAATCCTTGGCTCGTAAACTTCTCAGGCATGACAAATATCCATACATACCATTACTACATTACATGTTGTTCGTTGATGGCTTGATGGTCTTTATTACCCCAAGGTGCTGGAGTGGCGACCCCGCACCGGAAAGCGGTGTTGGCAGACCCCCCACTAGCTGGACCGACGATATCTGACAAAGCCGCTGGATATAGGCGACGCAAGACCGAGACCTGTGCAAGTCCGTGCAAGAGACCTTTCGCTAGCCCTGGAAGTATTCTCAGTCGTTTCGCTCTTGCCAGAGCGGTCGTGGTTGTCACTTGGATGTTGTGGCATCTCCACTTCTCCCTAACAGCTGCCTGTTTTCGTCGTTGTAGTAGACGTCTATCAGTTGATGAAGAAGGAGAAAAAGACAAAATATATTCATGCCACGAAAGTCTCGGTTGCACTATGTATTCTTTTCGTTCGTCAAATCTTAAACCGTTTTACCTAAATAATTAGGGTAAGCTTTAGTTTACATAGTATTTTTCATTGTTTCTGGCGAAGTGAAATCACATCCTGTACTTCGCAATCACTTCCCGAGATGAAGCCACAGGCGAGCCTAAAGCGAAATAAACATAACCTCGCGATCCGCGCATTACGTGCATCCGGCGAGCTTTCGTCCGGCGCGCGCCATTGTCCGCCGGATGTCTTGCGGTCGCACGCAATTTCACAACCTCTGCACTCATGTTGGCCTGGTAGGTATGGTTCGTTTGCACGGCATGAGCAAAGCAAAAAAAACAAATTGGATTTTTTTATGCTGTCGCTTTTAATAATAATTTAATCGTCTGTAAAGAAAAGAAAGTGAAGGTTAGAAAAAAGGAAGTAAATGGTACAATGCCCTAAATAAGGGGTTTTATGCTCTTCATCGACTCGAATTTACAAGTAGTTATTTTTTTAAAGTTTTAAGAAAAGTTAGTAAACCTTGCAAGAAATAAATCTACTTTATTTATTTTCCAACATTTATTTATTAATTTCCACTTGTGAGTTGTAATAATATCCAATAAGATAAGTGCTTCAATAATTCATTGTGCAGGAGTCTATAAAGTGTATGTACTATGTAGGTACTGAACGTATTATCAAGGTCTGATATTTATAACCTGACCGCACGTTAGAGGTCAAATTCGAGCTTATACATAAGGACTCTTAAGCTGATTTTGCTTACAATGGTACTAGGTGATTATGGCCTCTAGGCGGTCGAATAAACGAAAACAATGTTGGAATTAATTGGCCGTGGCGCCTGATTGCACCACATCAATCATCTCTGATGTTTCAATAACGTTACGGATTAGCCGACGATGTTTGAGGTGCAAACACTTTTTTGTCCCGGACCTACCCTGATGACGCGTCGGACGCGACCTATCTTATTTATGCACTTAGAAATAAACTTTATCTCATGACTGCTCCTTTAACAATACTTATTATCTACAAATAGGTTCGTCTTTGTAATGTTTTTAACCGACTTCCAAAAAAGGAGGAGGTACTTAATACGGCCGTTATCTTTTTTTTCTATGTAGGTATGTATGGCAACCGATTTCTCCGGGATTTCTAGATTTTTTTTTATCGAGAGAGAAAACTGAAAAAAAATTATGTTATGTAAAGCTCTCGTCTATATTTAACTTTTATTATTACCTATCCTTTATTTTAATGTGTAATTTACTCATAATAAATGATCAATATCATTCTGAACATTGATAATATGTATTGGACATTTTATATTTTAATCGTCCAAAGTGCTTCTGAATAACAACTGGAAATCCCAAGGCGGAGCTTGGAAACTCAGATGATATCAAATAAAGAATTGACATAAAATTAATGGCCGCCGTTTCATATAAAGAATATTATTAATAAAAAATAAATAATGTATTAATAATGTTTACGTAATGTCGATGGTTAATATAATAATTGCAAGGGCTCAAGGGGCTCCATTCATGTCATCGGAGAGTCGTTGACTTATTGCCTTCCGGGCGGTTCAATATGTCACTCAATGACAATAATGTTACTGCATTCGATATTAATAGGCTGCGAATCTTGCCATCATCTTATAGGTTAAATCGCGATTACTTATTTACCCTCGTTAATTTTAAGCAGTCCCTACACGTGTTTATACCGGAGCGGTTTATTTGTGTTTATTATAAATTATAATAAACCTTTGTTTGATCGCCTTATAACTTATTATAACCGAACTTTTTTCAGTCGCAACTAACGAGTTCCCAAACGACCTCGAATTTAAATCGAAAGAGCAAGAAAACGGAGCCCCACGAAACTGGATACGCGACCCTATCGCCCTTCGACTCTTTGTACGTTTTAGAGGGTCCCGTAACGGTAAAGCGGCGTTACATTCGACGCAGCACGTTGTCATTTCGGCGACTAATAACCGAACTGGAGTTCATAATTTATAAGGCGGGCCGAGACCGCTTTTTACCTCTCGCCGTCGCCGACGTCTGGGAATCCGCAACAAAGAGCGAGCCAGATTCCGTTTTGCATTCCGCGAGTATTCTCGTGCGGCGGACGCCTGTGAATTCGATGTTTCCAAATCAAAATTTGCACTGAATCGATCCGGCAGAGGAGCCGTACGCATATATAATATCCTTCTATTATAAATGCCGCGCGCGGTTTCCCACGCAAATCGCGCGATTAGGAAAACTTATCAGCTATCCTCTGTTTGAGACAAATACTGGCGTCTCTTCGTCTCGACAACAATCGAGCCGAAGCCGCGGCGTTGAACGCTCATGACCCACATCTTGAGTAATAAACTACCCCGTCAAATTTAAGAGTTTCGCGAACGCACAATTCGATCGATCACTTTTTGGTCTTTTGGCCCCATCGGCCCCGTTGCATTCCCGATTTTACGACCATCTCGGCTGACCGACGGCTGACAGAGCGATCGTAAAAGAGCAGATTTTATTTCTTATTGTTCGCCTTTCGCGAAATCTAATTGAAGTTGGCAGGACTCGGGCCCACCGAAGCCTTTACGCGTTTTTAATTTTACTGCACGCGTACGCTGAATTATATCCCTGCGAACGATAATGACACCTAACCAGAATTTGTTCATTACTTTTTATCACATATTATTAAAAGTTTAAACGGTTCGTGTGAAAATAATGTTTCCTGATGTCTGTCCAACCAGCACGCTTGTCGACATACATAATTAGTTAGGGCTTTTCTGTTTCAAAAGGCATAGCATGTTGGCCTAACGTTCTTATATAAAGCGTTTACAGAGTGGCCGACACTCGCCGAATTCATAGAGTGAGATGTTTGTTATGAATGTTTGACCATCCAATTCATCAATCGAGATGAAACTGTAGGGGTAACGAAGTAACAAGCTGCTATTTCTGAAACGGTGAAACAATGTCTTACATAGGTTTATTAAAATTTACCTAAATATTTATTATTTTTTTTCCAATATTACTTACATCAGTGCACTTATTGTTATTTGTTTATATGTACTAACCATATTTGCTCGTACAAATTATATACCTATCAATTTGGCTATATAAAAAATATCTAGTCCGAGCAACTCGATCATTTCGAATAATTTATACTTTTCGACTCGTTTTTGGAGGCTCACTCCCTTTTATCGGAGCAAAAACTATTTAAAAGCGGCCAATTAATTATCGTACGTGATTTTGTGCTAATTACATGTGATACACGTTAATAAACTTTATTCGGTAACATCTTAAGTCTAAACGCTCATCGTGGGTCTTATGCCCTGTTTCACCTACGTTCCCTAAATTTTGCAGGATACCTAAGATAAGTTAGGTAAAGCTTTCTGTCAATTTCATTTTCACGAGCCTTTAGGGAATAATTAAAGTTGAAAATGTCACTGGGTAGGGTATTGTATTTAGGGGCTACATACGTAAAGAGCCTCCCACTTAGGGGATGTTTTAGGTATGATTTTTTTGATAGAAGACGGGCATTAGGCTTTTTATTTATTAACATTAAAAACTGTTACAGTCCTTTTAGTTCCTAAAGCCTTAATCTGTTGTTTTTATTAAAACAACAGATTAAGGCTTTGGTAAAAGTAAAGGGGTTCCATTAATAACTCGTAATAAAGAGAAAAGCAGTCGGTCAGTCAGGATCAGTGTACTCAAAGGGATAGAATGATTTTCTGGCACATAATATACTTGTATCTTAAACAAAACTTCACAATAATTGTATTGTATTTTGGAACTTAGAAAACTTAAATTAATGATATCACATCACATCACATCACACTAATATTATAAAGCCGAAAGTTTGTATGTGTGTGTGTGTGTGTGTGTGTGTATGTTTGTTACTCCTTCACGCCACAACGAATGAACCGATTTGGCTGAAATTTGAAATGGAGATAGCTCATACCCAGGATTAAAACATAGGCTGCTTTTTATCCCGGAAAATTAGAGAGTTCCCGCGGGAATCAAAAAACCTTTATCCACGCGTACGAAGTCGCGGGCATCGTCTAGTTGATTATAAGTAGTATTTTTTGTTGTTATTGTTTTTGTAAGGAATTTTTAGATTTACTTACTTTGTAAGCATATTATACAAACATAATATTTCGTGGAAAAATTAAAAAAAATTATCTATCTATCTAAAATTATTTTAGTATTGTTTGTAGACATTCAACACGGTGAACAATATAATGGGAGACGAGATCTTTTTGAGACCTGAATGCTAAACATTTAAAAAAATCATATTGCCTTAACGAATCTCAATGGTCCCATAGTAACAGACATTGAATAGGTAGTCAAATCTATTGACATAACCAAATTACTGCCTATCTAAAATTCTATACTAAAGACGTTTACATGATTGGCATTGAAACTACGCCCGTTTAAAATATTAATAGAATGTTCTAGCATGAGGCCTACAGTGCCTATAGTTTAATCCGAGCGTATCGTGAACATTGATACGAAAAAAAACATAGATATATAGTTCCTTTGAATTATACTAACTGTCAGTTTTATCCGACAAGGATGGTTTAAGGAAATTCCTTCACGTGGATTCGTACGTCGAACAAAATTTTTTCTTGAGATAACGTGTAAAATACCCATATTTCTTTGATGCCTACGACTTCGTCAGTCGACTGAGTTTTAAAATAGATTCTTCATACAAACTTTTATCTTAGCTATGTCACGCTCCAAGTGCTCAACTATACTTAACGGATTCAAAAAATCACGTCGATCCGTTGTTCGGCTTCTGCGCGACTGAAGGACAAACCAACAAGCGTTTATAATAAAACTAGCTTATGCCCGCGACTTCGTTCGCGTGTATTGAGGCTTTTTTAACCTCTGAGGGGATCTTAATTTTCGGGATAAAAAGTAAAACCTATGTGTATAATCTATCTCTGTGCTATTCAGAGAATAGACGTTGTGGCTTGATTGAGTAACAAACATCCGCCCGTCCGTCCATCCATCCATCCATCCATCCATCCATCCATCCATCCATCCATCCATACATCTTCAAGCATCTATAATATTAGTAGGATAGTAGAGCTTCGTCGAAAATGTATCAATGTCTGTGAGTCACTTAGTATTCGACATACGCGTGTCTGCGTCACAGGCCTATCGGAAACCCGGCCGGTTGAGGCGCGTATTAAAACATGTCGTGCCCACTTTTATATGACCATTTATTTATGTTCAACACCTTTGTGTTGAGCCTTTGTACTAATTCAACGCGTTCGTTTTGGTAGCTCAATGTAATTCTTAGCTCAAAAGTTGGATGGAAGAGATCCTTCATAGAGTCAATTGTAATGGCCTGATCCTGTATCTAGACACCAATACAATTTGTATTTAAATATTTTACTTTTGTATTGCGATAGATGGACTTTTAACAATCCTTTTTACATAGTACATTCATACCATTTTAGTAGCTTATTCTAATAAGATTTTTCTCTTACAAATGTTTGTAAGGCTCTCTTTAAGATGATTTTGCTGAGGAATAGCAAAACAACTGTCTTGATGATAATATCATCCGTTTTACTATACACTTTGTTGTTTATCAATTTTGTTAACTAAATCCTACGAAACTTCCAGGTGTTTGTACTTATATATGAGTACTTTTTTCCTATTATTATTTAATCTCTTGTTTTTTAAGCTATTGCATAGCTTCTATCGTGGGCCAGCGTGGAGACCGAATCCAGAAATTCCGTAATGAAAATAACCTGACACGGGACTCCTCTACGGTGAGCCGCTAGATGGCGTCGATAAAAAATGCTATGCAATAGCTTTACCGCGGCAGTCCCCGAGTGCCATACGTCTTTTTTTTAAGATTATTTTGCTCTTGCATTGTAATAACCAAGTCGCCAGTTCTGTTAGAATTCGTACTCCGGAACACCAGACGTAATAACCAAACCAAGTAGAGTTTGTCACTCAATAATGTTATTACGAACAGACCGTAATTTTTTACGACGTCTTCACTCTTCATAATGCAGCGATGCTGACGCATCCCTTTCCCTTGTTCAATATTCATCATTCTCAGTGGTGCTCTTCTTTATTATTCATAACGTTTATCTGCCTACCTACTGCAGTTATTTTACCATATTATGTAGGGAAGAGCGGAGCTAAAGCCGACTTTCAAAAAATCATCAATATCTCGTATAAAATGTGCTATTAATATATGTAATTCATGCTAGTTGAAAATTCAGAAATATACATTCTTTTATTACTAACTAACATTTCTGGGATTTCTTTTTCTTTTTTTTCGGGATAAAAAGTAGCTTACGTCACTCTCCAAGTCCTCAACTACATCCATGCCAAAAAATCACATCGAACCGTTGCTCCGTTGCTGCATAATTGAAGATCATACCAAAAAACAAACACATTCGCATTTATAGTACGTATTAAAAAGGATACCTACTAAGCAATGCTTATTGCTTAGTAAGCATTACTGTTAGACTTCTGGGCTTATTATCAACAGATTTTTTAGAAACCATCCAAAAAGAATCGAATCACAAATCTGTACATAAGCAAAATGATTCCAATTGCTGGAATTGGTCGTTCCAATAAAATTCCAGACGTCTCCATTTTGATTGTTCGTCAAGTACCCACGTCAGCCCCAACCGCGAGATTCAACAAACATCTCCATGTTCGGATGTATTGCGCGGATGTTTACCACATTTATGACATTTTTTAGTTTAGGACGAGGGATTGTAATCAGAAAATCTTAGTAAATAAACACAAACAACACATCTACTAAATTATTGTTTATCTGTGTAACTCTAGATAGAGTAATATATATCTATTGGCTTATTGGAATAACATAGATGATCCACCCCGGCTTTGCGTCGAGTGGAATTTTTGAAAATCGGTGAAGTCGAATTTACACGTATTTCTTATTAACCAAATACTAATTTTTACAAACTTTTATCCCCTACAAAAAGTCTTTTCTTAGTGGGTGCCTATTACACATAAAAATAACCTACTGTCAAAAAAAAGCTTCTAACTCCAGTGTTTTCGGTTGTGCGTTGATAGATCAGTCAGTTCGTCAGGAGTTCAGGATAAGTCGTTTTATTAGAATAGATTTGTATCTTTCTTTTTAAAACTTTGTGTTATGTGGTGTAAAATAAAAGTGGATCCATTCATTCATTCATTCAATAATAATGTCGTTAATATTGCACATACAAACGTACGTATTACACCAAACATTTATCTTATTTAAAGTTAATAAAGAATTTCTCTTGTATTTTATGTTTTGTTATTATTATAACCTTATAATCGAGTCCTCATTATAGCTACAAGTAAAATCGATAATAATCGTCGATTGTTTATTTTCTTATGAAAAAAGTTGTCCCGAGATTGTCGTTTACATTTATTTTATTGCGTCTGCGCACTAAAAATGTTACTTGAATGGGTTTATAGTTGCAATGTAGTTATTAATGTTTTGTTTTTATTTGTTCTCAGGTAAATATCCCCACAATTGCGAGAATTCGTTCCGAGTAGACGACTCGCGCGACTATACGAGCACACTCATCTATACTCTCCGTGAATCCAGTAAGTTCGATTATATGAAGTAAAGTAAAAATGAATGTGATTTAGTGTTCGCACATGCATTGTCGTCGACAATTAATATGTTTATCTGGCGAATATCTGACTCGGCGAGGCCGCCTGCTTTCTTGTAGGCCAATACCACGGTTCGCAGAAAATCGTATCTTTTGTTGTCCCTATAAACATTCGAAACGCCATCCGTAAATAAATGATCATCATCATTTTCGATTTCGAAATCGCTCGCACCAGGCGATTATGAATCGTAAGAAGTTATAACGATTACATCCAGTGCAGCAACTGACCTAGCCCACGCGGAATGGAACACTTTCTTCTAAACTCAAAATGTAACCGTAACTATGAGGCGGACAAACGTTTCCGGCGCCCGTGACGTCACACCAGTCTCGCCGCGCCGCGCCGGTCGCCGCCCCTACTACGTAACCTTGGCGCAGTGAGATGCGCTCGCCGACTCGCTCACAACTCGCCCGCGCTCCGCACGTCGCTTTCGTTTTCATTTTTTTTTTACGAACATCCTATTTGCGCGCAATGGAGACACCGAACGATCAGGCCGTCGATCTCGGATTCCCGGAATCTAATTCGCGTTAATGCGTGTGCGTGTGCCGCAGCTTTAAATGTATTCGACCGGATGCAAAAATTATACATATCGAATTCCACTTATAACGCAAAATAAAAGCAAAACACGGGTAATTTTTCACACGATCCATGAGGGCATAGTTGCCCTAAGCGCGGCGTTGGCGGGGTGAGCGAACTCGCAGCCTGTAATTTCGGACCGCAAAAGGAATAAAACGCATCGAGATCGGTGATTAAAAACCTTTGTCGGTTCTACTAATATTTATATTTTAGCAATGCGCCCGACATCTAATTGGCCGCTCGTATATCTGACTGAGGTGGGTGCTAGCACGGCGCCGACCGCCGAAGCTTCATTAGTTTTCTCAGTAGTGAAACCGTAAACAACCAATTTTTATGTTGAGTCGTTTATGTCCAAACGTGACGGTGCCCCAGCGCGCGGCTCGACAAAGACACGATCGAATAATATTATAATCCATTTCCCCTTCGGTCACACGATAGAGTTCATCGTATAGTAATTGTTTCATTGCGTTGCTCAATATAGCTCTAAAAATAGAGGCAAAATTATAAATTATTGCAGGTTATAGGTAGGTATGGGCAACTAGTTTCAACTGCCCATTGCGGGTACCCACTCTCGATCGGCCCAAGGTCTGGGATATTGAACTTGGCCGGAGCAACAGCACGGCAAGGTCCGACGCGAAAGAGACGGCTGCACTATCACTCATTGTTATGGGGGAAATGTCGCGGCCACACGCGCACCTACGGACGATTGATTCCCTTCAATGACTATACCTTCGACTCCTAATCCAATCGGTATGCGATGCAAAGTGGCCAGTTATAGAGCGATCCCGTAAGCTCGATACGCACTTCCTCACACAAAGTGTGATCAGGCAAGAACGAGACAACAGAAGCGAAAGTCTCATTCGCCTTATAGGTGAAAAGGATAACTATAGAGAGACCAGTGCGTCGCAGACGACAGGGACGGGAGAAGTGCATTGCGCTGACGCATCGTGATCGTCAGAACGCTCGTCTTTTTGCTGCTGCTACCCCCGCGGCTTTCAGTTTCGTTGATTATTATTAACAGTATAGGCGAATGTGCTTCGCTAATATCAATCAAGAATCTCGTAATTAAATATCTACACCCGTCTGACCGGTTGTTCAATTTGGCATTTATATGTTCCCACGCGGTTGATGTCATTTTAATTATGAATGGCGGCCTTCGGGGCAGGGATGCCGGCGGAGGCGCGCTCCCGGCGAGTACACTGACCCACTGCCTGTGACCGCGTTTCTCTTGCGAATGATTTTCGCTTTGTCAGCGTCCACCCGCGACTTACCGGCCGCCACATATATAAATATTCGCCTATTAATAATGAGGTCCGACCAGGAAACGTAGGCTTTAACCACGATCGAAGGTAAACCTCTCGAACGTTCATTGGCATAATTAAAAATAAATGATATCGGTTTCGGAATGTTAGCCGGCGCGTCCTCTCGGCCTCCTGCCGAGAACGCGTGAACTTTTAATCGGCCGCTCTCCCGAGTACATCTCACTTAGCGCATTAAAATCTTAATACATGACACAGTTTTGCAACTAAATTGCTTTCAATAGACATCATTTTATTGTATGCTGACTGTCTAGGATATCTTCTGCAATGAGTTGAGAAATGCTCTAAGTTAAGAAGTTTTAAAAATTTTTATAAGTCTGATAATGAAGTAAGTAAAAACCCTGAACTACCTTTACCCAATTCTTTGGGATCCCATAGCCCACGAATCCTTCTCTGAACACAAGCAGAACGAGATTTTTGTGGTGATCCTTACAAAGAACATTGTGCAATGTGCAGTGGAAGTCTGTGGGCAAAATCGAAGTGAAGAAGCTAGATCCAATGAAAGTGAATAAGTTCGCTCAGCAGCTGAAAATTATCAGGCCGTTACAAGGTTCCATACTATTAGATATGATACGACGTAATAGACGCATTGTTCTGCAAACTACGATAACCACGTGTCTGGTTATCGCGCAATCGTTCCTAATACGTAGTAGTGTAGTTCTCACGGCGCCGCCGAGTGCGTTCACACCTAATAAACATGAGGCGGAGGCGCGCGGCGCGCGGCCGATCCGTGCTCGAAGCTGCTTATTTGAGCTCGGCAAACATTCCTCCAGATAAGCCGTGAACGACGCGCCTGTGCTTCCCACATCTGCCGCGACCTTGGCTGCCACAGCCCGTTGTGTAACCTCCTTATCAGTCACGCTCCCGTGGTGCCACCCGCCTCACTGCCTCACCAGCAAATCTCACCAAGTTTTCCGGTCTCGATAACTTTATCGTGCTTATCGAGCAGATGCAAACAAGTATAAAAGTCAGCCTCGCGACTTACGATTATTATACTGTCCAATTGTAATTTTTGAAAAGAGCAGTTGCCAAGTATTTTACTAGTTCTTCGTGGTAGGATGGGCATTCTACATGTGGTAGACTTAACGATTCGAAAGCATTTACAAAAGTTTATTTAAATAAAAAGTGTTTTTCCGTAAGCAATAAATACATAGTATGATTTACATACATTTTACTGGCCAATTTTAAAAATAGCCACGTGGCCTACACCTTGTTAACATAATTACAGTTTTCGACTGGACAGACAGGTTTCGGCGCGGACTCTGATATACATATTATCGGTCTGCTTAATATCAGCAACAGCGTTTGTGCGAAACCGAAAGTTGATTCGAAGAAGGCATGCAAATAAGCTGGAAAGCGACATTTCTTTGGGGATATAACTGAAGCGGTTCTGGTCAATCGGAGACTTAAAAAGTGAAAAAAGCTGTCTATGGCACTCGGAGCCGACTACACGTTCTGTTGACATTTCAGTTATGACTTATGAGCTAGCGAGAGGCGTGCGCGGCGGCGAACCTTCCGTGAGCTTTTATTATTCCGGTTATAAATTAAACTGTGCTCGTTAATCGGCCCTTTAATCCGTCTGGGCGTTGACTCCATACTGACTCGCGACGACCGCTCGACAACTCACTTATCCTCGTTTGAGCGGATCGAGTATGAGTGAGGTAAAATCTAAATTACTTATGTGTTTCCACGCGACGTCGAAAGAAAAAGTCACAATGGAGGTCCGGCGGGACGAGTCATCGTCGTGGAATGTGGATGCATCCCGCACAGCCTCTGAGCCTCCGATATACACAAGCTGAGCCATTTCTCGTGATCACACAGCCTCCCGCCCCGACTTTGTTCATCCGAGCCCGTGCCAGAGTTTGTTATTTGAGGCCATTAGATATCGACGTGAGATAATTCCGATGTTCGGATTTTTTGTACGTTATTGTTAGCCTCGAATGATACACTGCTTGAATATTTAGCGATATCCGCTGACTTCACCGCTTATAAAAAATGGCGAATAATTAGTCAATAAAAATTCCGCCGATTATATAGCGAGTTGTTACACGAGTGTTACGTAATTGGAGTAAATGACCTAAGAGTTGGTGGTCCGCGCGAAGGTCTTGGGCACCACGTGGTGGCAGCATGTGGCCTTTATCGTCGCCGCCGTAAACTTATTAATTACCATTAACATTTAAATAAAATCTTCTATGCTCGGTTAGTCCGGAGCGAATTCGATCCACGTCTTGAGAAGTCACGCTCTTTACCCAAGATTAACAATTTATAGCAAATAACCATTCAACATTATCATGCCTATTTTTAGCAGCTTTTGTAGTTTAAAAATAATGATATTGAAACTCATTAATTACGCCCATCACAAAACAGTATTTTCAAGTGACATCCCATAGTAATTTCAAAAGAAATTTTTAGGAACCAAATTGTAACAAATATGCATAAAAACTTTGTAAGCGACAAAATTACACATTACTGATATCATAGCTAAACAAGTTAGTAAAGTGATAATTCGGAAGGGTTTGGAGCGGGCGATGGATGACGCCCTTGACCGGGGCGTCGCGGCGGCGCTCGTCGAGTAAACAAATTGAATGAATCGCGTACGCTCGCATGTTGTATGTACCATTCATGTGTGCGCCGTTAACGCACGATAATTCAAGTGCTCGTATGTTTAACAAGGCATCTCAGTGTCGTCGACAATGACGCGCAATGATGGACGAACATTTACTTTGTAATCGAAGTATTTATGGAGTTGGGGTAGGTCGATACCCCGATAGACATTCATCGCAGTAGCGTGCATTTCATGCGGTCAAAATGTCACTGTGTATTATTTCAACAAAATGTTATCTGTCGTGAGAACAGTACACCACTGTAATTGACATGGAAACTTAAGTACAATAGGAAATTGATGGTTTTAGTGTTAAACCATAGTAATAAAGGAAAAAAATCAAATTTGTAAATCAAGAAAAAGTTACGATAGATTTTAAAAATCAACAAAACAACAAAAATCCTTGGTTTTCACTTATGCGAAATGCTAAACTAAGCCACGTTTACTATACGCTGATTTAGAGAATATAGAGTAAAGCCGTGAAAAGTACAAAGACGCGTCCTGTAGCAAGTTGTACACACTTTTAGGCAGTGTGTCCCGGTGAACGGAAACGAACGGCGTCACGGCTCGCGAGGCGCCCCTTCAAGACGTGTCCGACGACACCAGGCACACGGTTCCATCTCATTTGAAACCATTTCCTTCTGTTTACTGAATTCATACTCCTCATATTACCAAACAGTGAAATTAATATGCGTCAGTACTTGCGAATACCTGATTTTATGTCATTTTTGAATTACCGCTTACCAGGTTTTACTCTTTTATTATCGCGTTTTTAAATAGATTTTGCGTATTGCACAACATCTGATTGTTTATAAAATACTTAGATTTATTTTTCGTAACAAGAAAAGAGAATTTACTTTTATGAAATTCCAAATTTTTTGTCCAAGTTAAAAATAGATCCCTTCTGAGAACTTAATATTAATGTTAAAATAGTCTCACAGTTCAATCTGCACTTGGTAAGAATATAAAATGTTTAAAAAATATAATAATATACTAAGCAAATAAATTTTAAAATCTGAAATTTGATTGTACCTATCTTGAACTCGAATTTCTAAACTAAACAAAAATATCGTTCTCGTAACCTTCACGTAAAATTAAGCTTCATAGGTAAGTAGGTACCTACGTACTAGCTAGTAGTTCGAGCAATATCGTTGAACACTAGTCAACAAAATAGCAATTTGAAGGAACGGGCACAATTTGCGGAAGGCTCGCGGAGTGGGGGTGAACGGCCGCCGCGACCGATCGCTGAAGGTCAAGGCGAATCGGCATCTAGCTGCAACGAAAGAAAAAGTGACGCCCAAACCTGAATAGATGCGACTCGCGAGTTGCGAGGACGAGTAAAAATGAAAGCGCTGTTTCGCTGGACGGGACTTTTACTTGAGCTTTTTACGATGAACGACACCCAATTTCGATTTCGTAATTCGAACTTAAGAATTTTTTTTCCGTTTTTTACATTAAAAAATTCAGTCTAAAACCTAATACAAGAATAACAAGTTCGTTTTTCATTTAAACAATTTAATATGTCGAAAGAAAAAGGGACACATCTCGAATAGATCTCGATTTCAATTTGCAACAATGGTAACGCTATGGTTTTGTTCGAGAGACTTTTTTCTCTTTTTTAATTTATTTAAGTAGGTACTGTTTTTTGTTTAGATACTTATGATAACGATGTGATTGTATTAATCACATAGAGTCGTATATCTATATCTATCATATGAATGAATATTTGATACTAGATTATGCCCGCGACTTCGTCCGCGTGGATTAAGGTTTTTTATTCCCGCGGGAACTCTTTGATTTATCGGGATATATATAATTATGTATGTAGTAATGTAGCCTATATGGCCAAATCTGGGCACAGTGTGTTTTTTCTGTGATCGAAGGGGCACAGTTTTGCGCAGATTAATAAAAAGTTTATAGTACCTATTTACTATTTATGTACTTACTTAAGTTACCTTCCTAGTTAATGATAAATGATAATACTTAGAATGAGTAGGTCGTCAAAACTTATTATTCTTTAACGTGATCTAAAACTGCTGGCTCTCAAGTCTAGGCTAGTCTAGTCTATTAGAAAAATATGAGGGGGCGGCTGATAACTGAGTGATATCTAATACCTGTTATTATATTCATTTTGCTTCACAGTATTATTATAAGTTATGTAACAGCACTATCTTTTGCCCACGACTTCGTCCACGAGGAGTTAGGTTTTAAAAATCCCGTGGGGGCGCTGTTTTTTGTTTGTTGGTTGGTTTGTCCTTCAATCACGCCGCAACAGAGCAACGACTCGACGTGATTTGCATGGGTGTAGTTGGGGACCGGGAAAGTGACATGGGCACTTTTTATCCCACTCTTCAAATTTTATGGGCACAATTGATATACTTTGTAGTGGCGTTTGAAGTCGGTTTTGTAAAAAGAATTTTTACGTTTCAATGGTATTGAATCATTATGATGACTTGCTCGATTACGCGTGCGAAAGATCTCGTAAAGCTAGATATCCTGGTGGTTACTGGTTAGGTCATTCCGCGTTCATTGACCCGCTAATTTGATCAAAATACAGTGCCAATAATTTATCTGCGTCGTAGTTCTGTGACCTTAGTATACATGTTACGGATTATTAATTTTTATAATTAGCATAGTTGTAGTTATGTATAAATCCGCCTACCTGTAAGGCGTAAGCATAGGTATAGCATGATAATTTAATATGTACGTATGAATGTTTAATATTATACAGTGATGTGTTTATATCGTTGAAAATCTAATCTTAATATCTAAATATATAATAGGAAAAGGTGACCGACTGACTGACTGATCTATTAACGCACAGCTTACCTCACTGGACGGATCGGGGTGAAAGTTGGCATATAGATAAAAATTATGAGGTAGTTAGGTAGGTAAATGATTTTTGAAAATTCATCACCAGGGGATAAAATAGGGGTTTGAAAAATCGAACTTAACGTGAGCGAAGCCATGGGCAAAATAGTGATATATATTATTTATTGTTATTGATAGGGTTCCGTAGCCAATAACGTAGAGCCTCTTAAGTTACCTAAAACCTATTATTAGGGGTATGGGTTTAATTTACAATGCCATACGGAATACCGCTTCCAAGCTAGCCCGCTCCCATCATTGCATCGTCACTTGCCATCAGATGAGATCGCAGTCAAGGGCTATATTATCACGATATCATACTCAAAGAATAAAAAATAAAAGTAAAAATTCCTTTTATAGAGTTGAAAATATTTTTATCACATGAGAAAGTTTTACTTTTTGTCTTCTTTGAAGCGAACAGACATTGCTCTTTTATATACATTAGCGATTAGTGGCTTTGTCTCGGTATATTTATTTTTATAAAAAAAGTATAAATTGCTTCGTCTGACATTTCCCCGTACCGGTTTACTAAACTCATAAATCTTTTATCGTGACTCAATGGTACCTAAGTAATCTATAGATACCTACTTACTACCTACCTGCAGTTTTTTTGGAAATCATATACGGCAAAGAAAATCTGATGAAGATCTCATGAAGTATGGAAGATTTTCGACTTGTATTTTTAACCCCAGAGGTCCGTCACGCGGTGATCTTTCAGTTTTCATTAATTTCAGCACAGTTAACCGCTTCAAACTTACAACAGATAATTTGTTCGTTCTCATTGATTTGATACCTACTGATAAGGAGAGACTCCTCTTGCTTGATTCACTTTTTTCACTTCGATAGAATAAGTTTCAAAAGTAGGCAGGTGTAGCTGAATTAGAATAGGTAACTTATTTTTTTTTCTAATCTAAAACGTAACCTACAAGCTTCAAGCTTTGTTTTTTTTTTTTTTTAAATTTTCCACTTGAAGTTGTACCCGTACCCTAATTAAAATGTTCGAAACCGAATCCATGCGGTCGCTGATCGGGATCGGATCAATTTTGTTTAATGGCGCGTTCTACAGCCGTTTTGACGTCTAAAAAGTAAAAACTTGCTCCTAACCGCGTAGGTCATTTAGGATACTTTGCCTTTTTAGTCTTATTTAGATCACCTTCGATATATTACATAATATACTATATCTAGTACATAGTACACATGCACTATGTACTAGATATAGCGTTTTGAACACTCACTTTATTCCACTGAACTGCACTGCTGTCCGCACACTTACAATCTAATTATTCACTAAATCTAAGTATACTTTTTTGTTGCTTACTTGAATATTTTGGATTTTTAATTAACAATTAGGTAGGGGCTTAAAAACTTATCCTAATAATATTATAAATACGCAACAACTGAACCGATTTGGCTGCAATTTGGCACAGAGATAGATTATAGTCTGGAATAACACATACGCTATTATTATCCCGGAAAATAAGAGTTCCTGCCGGAATTAAAAATCTCTTCCAATTGGCTGACACTCTATATTATTTTTATTGTAATGCAGTTTGCATTTGAGAAAATCGTTATTTTTTTGTATAATCGTTCAAAAAGCTAATAGGTTTAATGGAAAACTTTTAACACAGTTTTATTCAAAAGCTCTTTGCAATTTATACTTATGAAGATAAAAAGGTTTCTTAATATTATGTAAGAGGTATCATACCGTTTTCCTTATCGAGAAGACCACATACGTCGTTAAAACTAACATTTTTTTGCGTGTGTATCATGCAATCAGTCAGCCGACAATAAACAGATGTGTTTTGACGATAAATAGTTTATTAAAACTAAAATAAATTCAAAATAATCACACAAATTACCACTACGGAACTCTCGACGTGAGCTTCGACTTCCACTACACCATTTTTTTCTATAATAGCCATAAAAATAAATACCTTCAAAAAACGAACCGAGAACAAGTATAATAACGATTATTTCGTGCGTTTATTTATTAACGACCGATCTTATTATTTCACAGTTTAATCTAATTTGATACGCGTCGCGCCGTTTCAATTTTCAACTTAGGCTTTTGATCGGGTCTAGCATGTCAGATACTAAGCGCGTAGGTATATTTATTACTACAAATCTTTTACGTGAATATTATATAATCTCAAAAAAATCAAGTGCTAAATATGACTGATGATCTGATCAAGGGGCGGTTTTTTAGGGTAGTGTTCGTGAGGGGTGTACTCTGTCCCTCAAACTGTAACAACTACTCATGGCACAAAATAATAATGTTAGGCTGTTTACCATGATACTGATTAGTATGGTAGTCAAGCGTAAACTGAATAGTAATAAAAAATTTAACGTAGGTGTTACGTGTCAGGAATGTGTGTTGGTTATACATCCTTTTGATTAGGCATTGGATTACTAAGCATTAAGAAAACGTTAACTTTTTAGGCTTCCCGTCTACGTAAAGTTACTTGAGGCTAATCTGTTAACGCTTTGTATTGAGGATTAGGAATTAGGCGCTTTTATGTACGGAAATCTTTACTTGGAACGTCTACGCTTTGACGTGCTAGCCAGTTAAATCACTAAAATGGTTTTTAGATTTTATTAATAAAATTAACTAGTATTCCATGATAGCGATATTCTTCGGTATACTATCTTGCTGTCTTTAGCAAACAGCAATCCATTAAGATTGCTTAGCAATTTTAAGTTTATTGCACTATTTCCTTATTTAAAATTGTATTATTAAGTGATGTGATAGGCGACCTTGATACGGTAGGTAGAGTCTGTTTAAATAGAGAACCGTCGTGAGGTTTGAAGTTGCACCTGTGCTTAATTACCTTTTTGTTTAGCGGACGATACAATAGCGCGTTAGCTCACTGTTAGGTGATGACGGTTCTCTTTTTGAACAGACTCTAACTGCTCACAACCCGCCATTCCTTGGTACAGAAAGATAACCATTGGATAATAAGTCAAAAATGTTACGTTGCGATCTAAAAACTGCATCGGGCGATGGTATGTTGTTAGTATTTTGATAGTAGGGTTGGACTCGGATGCACCTAGCCGGACGAAATGTCACTCGGTGAGCCGCCGCCGCATTTAGTCGCTCCGAAATAGATCCGCCGTTCATCAACCCCTCACATTCGTCATCAGCAGCACACATCCCAGCTGACCTTTTACATCGACTGCTTTCTTCACAACAAACGTTTGAATATCACTAATCAAGCAGACATGGATTGGGTGCATCAAAATTCTCTCGGCACTACGCAATACCGACACACTTATAGACGACCCAAATGTTTTCTATCGCGCAATACACTTTTGTACTCTTCGACTGATATCCTTCCCGATCCCAGATTTTTCACCACCTTTTCAGATTCGCCATCGCCTTAATTAAGCCCAGCAGCTGAACTCTTTATTGACAATAATCGTGTCAATATCTCTGTTAAACCAGTAATGGATTACGTGCGATAGATTCTCTCGTCTTTATGTAATACAGATCACCGACACAATTTTTGACGACCCAAATGTTTCCTATCGCTGATTATTTATAGGTGCTCTTCAACCGATATCCTTCTCGATTGTCGGTATGTAATTTGGAGCTGTCAAATCGAATCCAAAATTAATTGAGTGTTTTCAAATCTTTTGAAATGGACCCGAAACCGCAACGCTGCAATTTCGACCCGTCATAATGACCGAGCGGCAAAAAATTTTGACACTTGGCAGCCAGAAATAACAATCGATTATTTAATAAAGGTCGGTCGGTAAATACAGCGCGGGCGCGGAAAGTTGGCTTGTTTATAAAGGATCGCGCAAAAAGTGACCCCTCGAAGGAAATACACTATAAGTTATACAACATTCTGCCAAAATATCTGACCACAGGGTCAATACATATTAATATGTAGGTAAATGAGTTATCGTTCCATTTAACTATGTAACTCTTACGCCTGATTGATAATAATCGCGGTCATATGACAAATCAAATATCAGTTTTAAGAAAAATTAAAAAGTTTAACAAAAGATCGGCCATCCTACAAGGTGTCCAGGTATTAAAGATTGAAAAAATAAAATTAGTATGTATTATTAAGCACTTCAACTGCGCAGCTAAAAACGTTCATGCGCATAACCTACATAGTAGCGATGAATTGCAATTTAAAAAAAAAAAAAAATATATCACTTTTTACGAGGACGCAGTCTACTCCCAAGCTTGATGCTTGAATCCAGCAGTTGCAGGGAAGTTGAAGGTCCCGTAATGCTGTGGACTGAACTCATGAAACCGAGTGTTTGTAAACATCGCGCAATGTACGTTTCACGCGGCTTCCTACCAGCTGCTTTTTATTGGCTCACCCGAATTGCGTTTTTATTGCTATCTGGGCACTGGGATAGACGGATACGGGTTAGAACCACACCATAAAGTACGTAACTACAAAATTGGTTAAAAGGTTACGCTCGTTGGAGTTACGAGCTTTAAAGTTTCTTCTCATGTTATCTATCTAGTCGTCGATATAAATTATGTAACTCCACCACACTTTACCACCACAAGTTACTAGTTAGTAGGTAAATCGACGGCCCAACGGAAAAAAGGGAATTTTACAGGAGAGCCAAAAAACCGTAAATAGTAAAGAAGATAGATAATTTTTACGGTTTTTTGGCTCTCCTGTAAAATTAACTTTTTTTGATGACGTCATCATTCGATTGGGCCGTCAAAATGATAATACGGGATATACTTCTCTTTGCTTTTCAACCGAAGAAAAAAAAAGGAGGAGGTCCTCAATGCGTCGCGTATATTTTTAACCGACTTTCAAAAAAGGAGGTTCTCAATTCGTCGGAATCTTTTTTTTTTTTAAATGTATGTTCCCCGATTTGGAAAATTATTTAATTTTGTTCGAGAGGATATACTTCCCAGGTGGTCCCATTGTCATCATTGATATACCTACTTTGTAGTGGAGTTTGAATCGGTTTTGTAAAAAAATTTTAGGTTTATATTATTAATTCATAACTTATCTACCTCGAATCGAATTCGGTGCTAGGTTACTATAGGGTGATATGTAAAAATGACGGCAATAAAAAATCAATATGCAAGTTTGTATATAATAATCACCACAATAAATATAAGGACCTATCTCTTAAGAGACACTTTGTACCTACCATTAAGGACTATAAATCTATAATAATATAGCTATTTATCTCATTATAGGCAATCATGGAGTAATAAAAAGGAACCGTTCACTTCCTCGCAATTTAACAATAATGAAATTTAATACGAACAAAAAAAAATCAAAAGTAAAATCCGTGTGATGTTTTATACGTGTTAATATTAAAGGTCAGGTGTAGCGGGATAAGATTTCAACGTAGTTTAGTGAGCACCCAGTTCGGAAATTGCCATAGAACGTCTCAGACGTCTGCGCAACACCAATGTTAATTTTTAAAAATAGGATACAGGGACAATAATTTTGTCAACCATTGTGTTTATTTCAGCGAAATGCAGACAAAATCATAAATAGAAATTTTAGGACAAACAACACAGCAAGAGACAAAACGGGTCTCTGGAAGAAATCGTAAAGCCTTCAAAACATAATAATTTTCTTCCAAGAAATTCCTTCAGTAAATCTATGCAATATTCTAATTGGTCTAAACTCTAGATTATCGAGGTTAGGTAACTGAGAAATAATTATAGGCATGAAGACGACGTAGATCGGAGTTAACGAAATTTCTCGCGAAATTTTTTGCTGCATTTATCTTAAACCTTATTATATGCAATTAAATTTCTCAACTTCTAATATATGTCACTATGTATATTTTATTATAAAATAAAAAACTATTAAAATGTTACAAAAAAAAACTTATAGCTAAACTAATCTAATTACTATACAAATCAAGCCCGTGTGGAATGGTGCCAAGAATACTGGCTGCAAAACTCAACTGTACGATAGCTAACCCGTGGTCTCAGAAATAAAGTCATACGTCCATGCCACCGGTGGGCCACCTACCTACCAGAGTTGTGGGGAGCGCTCACGCTGTGTTCACTTGAAGGAAACTTGAACTTCAAAAAATAAGCAAGAAAAGGTTATAATTATTTTGCTATAATCCGCCAACAGAAAAAAACTGTATGGTCAAACATGCAGTTACAAGCTAAGCACCGCTTACCTTCTCAACCAAGCAAGAAAGCCAAGTTCCCGAGCAAGCTACGCCACCACCACTCACATGCACCACCACACAAGACTTTTGTACTCGTCGTTTGTGTCGAGGCGAAACGTGCGTCGAGAGTAGTACAAAAGTCTTGTGTGGTGGTGCATGTGAGTGGTGGTGACATTGCTTGTTTGGGAACTTGGCTTTCTTTATTTTTATCCCGGAAAATAAGAGAGTTCTCACGGGAATAAAAAACCTCAATCCACTCGAACGAAGTCGCGGGCATCAGCTAGTGTACAATAAAATAAAATAAAACTGTTAAAAAACATTCGTTCTGAGCAAATTGTAGCCTAAGCTCCAAAGTTCAAACACAAGAGACAAAGAGAGCTGTACTTTGATTAATTTTCGCAAAGGCATAAACAGAATGACCCGCCTAGAGGCTGGACGTTGCTCATTGTTTAATTAATATTTGTCAATTTATTTTTTCCATTTTCCACTTGCGTTTGTTTAATTTAAAGAATTAATTAACATTTTAACTATTACTACCATATCTGAACTTCCATACAAATAAATAAAATTGAACGTAGACACGTATGTAATATCATAGCTTTTTACTAAATGCATATGAAAATAAATACGGTATAACAAATAAAACAATTTTTAAAATTTTTGTCTGTCTGTTTGTTTGTTCCGGCTAATCTCGGGAACGGCTGGACCAAATTTGACAGGACTTTCACTGGAAGCTGATGTTATCGGGAGTGACTTAGGCAATAGTCGGTTAAATTAAAATTAATAGTAATTGAACCGACTTTGGAAAAAAGAGGAGTAGGGGCTATGTATATATCGATATCTCAGTGTTTTGTAATTTGCGTGAAACTTTTGTTAATCAATACAAAAGCTTTGCGAGATGTTCCCATAAAAACTTTGAGTTCCAACTCCTCAATCCTGATGCAACAGGAATACTGCCCCCCTAAACTGTGGGGATTTAGGAACTTTCGATTATGAATTGAAGAAACGGACGAAATCGCAGGCGTCAGCTAGTATATAATAAGTAATTTGCAAAATATAGTTATAGTCTGTGGAGTGCCTAACAGTCTGGTCTCAAATGTCGTAAATAAAGGGTGGTCCGTGAACCCGCGACGAACTGCGTCTCGCAAGTTTGCACGACAAACACTGCGTCACCTTTCATTATGCCAAAGAAACGTTTTTATTTTTTTCTTTATACCTACGGCTGCTCGGTAATATATCTACCTACATTCATTATTTCAGGCAACTGATCATGGGGTCTTTGAGGATTTGAGTCCGAGTTCGAGTTTTTTTTTTTTTTTTTCAAAAATTCTCTGTAGCAGGCCCGGCTGAAGTCGGTTTAGACCAGGAACCCGGTTTTAATCCATGTACGTCAGATATCCATCGAATTAAAATCTGATGCACTGAATTTGTGACTTTAAATCAATAACTTTAAGGTTCATTTTACTTTATTGGTAATATCATCGAATACGAATACGATTAATCGAATTAAATCTTATACTACCCCTACAGGACTCAGGAGTCACTAGACTCACTAGTCAAGGCATATTTTTACTGTCGTCCAGAAACCATGGAGGTACTTCCTCGCTACGTGAGGATTGAACAAAGTGTTTATAATAATAAGCTTGCAAATTGAAGTAGGTAATCGTAACGTACACTAACGCCTCATTTCAGGGTCGTGCAGACTCAAGGCCAGCTCTAATAGGGTTGCCAAAACTAAGAAATATTTCTTTTTAACTAGGTTTTCCCAAAACTTCGTAAGCTTGGAGGAAGGTTTTTTAAAAACCCCGTGCAAACTATTTTCCCGGCATAAAAAGTATCCTTATTACTCCCAAGCATCCCAGTCACTTTATCTTTATCTAACGTACTTAGGTCATTAGCTACATCCATGCAAAAAATCGGATCGCCAAGTTAAATGTCAACGCTCTGTTTCCGCGTTATTGAAGGACAAACCAACAAATAAACTCACTTTCGCAATTATATTAATATTGTCTTCTGGTACTTTATTATAGAAACTTGCACCAATTAAAATTACCAAAAAAAATTTATTAGGACAACCAGCCGTATTCGTATATCCGAGTACATAAAAATTATTTTTTTAAGTTTTTTGATAGCTATTATCCTGTAAAATCCTTAAAATACAATTTTTTATTTGAAAAGTTGGCAGCCCTAGGCGCTACGGGCCCCACGTGGCTTACAGGCGGCTTGACCGAACTTTATCTACTTACTAAGTAATTTCGTAAGCCAAGAGAGACGACACAACTTTACGGAATACATACGAGTATATATTTTGCTTAGATTAGATAGAGATCTACTCCAAAAATTTCCACGTCTAAGGTAACGTAAAGCGCAATCATTTGAAAGGAACCTAATTTGCACAAGTAAGTTTAATTTACTGTAATTTAAAACGTTTTCTTAATGATTTACAGATAACAATTAAACAACTTAATCTTATTAGATTCCCGATGGCTTTATCCGCGTGGATTTAGATTTTTTTTAACGCAAACTGATTTTGAAGCGCCTACAGTTATTTACAAATGAAATGGGCTACGTCAGAAAAGTTTGTATTGGTATAATTTACCTAATGAATATTAATTTTTTATTTTTGTTTGTGTCTATCTTGAGCAATCATTTTTGCCTTGTAGTTTCAATATTTTATGGAGCGTTAAAATAAAACTTTGCCTTCAAGTAATAACAAAAAAATTTAGGTTTCCGCTGAATTTAAAGGCCAATATTATGACTAAAGAAAGTTTGATTTATTATTCTAGGCAAGCGCTACATTTCAATTCAAACTTTATTGAAAGTGAAGCAGATAGAATAAATAACGGAAAAGCAAATCCTAATATAACAGAACGAAAGGTAATAAAATACAAAGTACATACTCTATTTTTCTGTACATTTTCATATACCTGAAATAATCCGACCAGGCCGTAAACCCGAGATCACGGGCCAGATGTCAAAGCACTGTAACGCAGTGATCCTCCTAAATAGAATCATTTTTGATCCGTTACTCTTCACATTTCATGGAGCCGTGGTAAACAAACTTGTAATTATTATTATTAATCTTAAAACTGTACCCAACATTTTTATAAATAGATTGATAAATTATTGAAAACCGCTTTCGAAGCTCCAGACCGCTTTTTTCTGATACTTTGTTGTGCAATGTCGTCTGTCTATTGATCTACAATCGGACCTTTTTTCGAGAGTGCGCTCAGAACTCTTCACTACCTTATTACGAAAAAACCGCGAGAAGTCGTGAACTTTGGCATCCTTACGTGGTTGAGTATTTTCAAGGCAAGGGTATCTTGGGTATCTTTAAAACAAGAGTGAATAGGCATCTTCTAGGCAAACGCGTTACACCGTATAAAAAAAAGCATGAATATCCATCTTCTAGATCATTGCATTTCATCAAGCATGATTATCGTAAAGCGCAATCCTATCTTCCAATAATGATATTCGAATTTTAAATATGAATCAACAATAATTGATTTTGTTCGTTAATTTTATAATTTCTATAATAATAGGTAGAAAATTCCATCGTGAATTATTGTTGAGAATGTTCAATAAGTGCCGTGTTTCTAGAACCATATTTTGTAACTGAGTCATCAACTCGTCAGTGAGGACGGTTACCTCCGCTCGATCTAATAAAAATAAATAAAATTCAACTGTCAGTCTGCGATATCAAAATAACTGCCTCTTATTAAACCCACAATTTTATGTGAACGCGCATAACCCACCCGCTTTTTAAAGATTTGTCTGTAATCTGTCTCTTCAACTTTCTGTTTGTCTTCAGAGAGCTGATTTTCAGAACGGCTAAGCCAATTTTGGCACGACTTCACGACTTACTAATAACTCCTTGAAAAATCCTATACCTGTCGGTAGGATTTTTCAAGGAGTTACTCAGGCTAATTTATCTTGAAAATCTTAAATCCCCGCGGATACAGTTGCGAGCGTCAGCTAGTCTATAATATAAAAGACGATTCATGACAGACAAATAGCACGATAAACCAGACGAGAAAAACCTGTAGGGATAGACAAAGCCAATTCCTTTCAACAGGTGTTTCGTACTTAAAAGGTTTTGCAAGAAGCCAAAAAGTTCAAAGCTCTCTAAAGACCTTTACAAGATGAAATATCTTTAAAATCGTGTCCAAGTAGCCAATTATGACCACTGATAAAATCGTACAAAGCATTCGGTCGTGGAACTAGATCGTCATGTCAATTTCCTTGAACATCAAAATTTGCGCATAAGTTATGTAACCTTCTAGGTTTGACCTCACGTATTCGCGATCGTTGAAGCGGAAACGCGGAGTCAAATTTTTGGTTGTGCTATCGGACACTATATCAACATTTGAGTTCATGGTGGCCTAGTACAGCGGTCATCTTAGAATATACAATACATAGAAATATAACACTTTATGCGTTGCGTTGAAGACTAATTTTGCGTATGATTTTAAATACCCGTGACTTATGTTGCTCATAAGTCTACACATTCCAAAAGAATACCTAAAACAACTTTGATATTTCGCCGACCACGCAAAAATATGCTCTATCATTATACCAAGAGACTTATAAAAACCCAAAAAATAAATAATGTCTCACAGAAAATGAAAAAAAAATTGATATATTATATGAAAATAATATTATGATTGATAAAGTCTGTTTCGGTTGCATCTAAGCTCTACGTCATCATCTGAGTTTGGGTTGATCAACCGATAAGAATTTTATCGTAACTGTCCCGGGCTAACGAAAATATCACAAATATTGTGTAACATCCAAAACCAAGTCTGTTTTAATTTGATTTTTACATTTTTACGTTATAATATTATACGGACAAGTACCTACTCATTGGGTAGTTGACGCCGCCTTACAAATGAAAGCTACTTATTTCTTTTCAACCGATACTTCCACTCCAGCTGAACATAGAGCATAAGATGTTACATTAATGATTAAATAATAATACGAGTAATAGAGTTAACACTCAATAATACAATTTGAAACACTTTAAAGAACCTACGTACAATTGAACTTTTAACTCGAATGTCGATCAATATCTGGCATTAAACGAATGCAAAATGTAATAATAAGTTTGAAATCCGAGTTCCGACCAAGAAAGACAGACAGATCGAAGGAATTGAGAGTGCAGATTGGAGCCAACCAGAGTCACAGAGCAAGGAACAATGGACACAAACTAGGAATTCAGAACATTTATAGAAGGAGCGACCATAACTCCAACTGTTTTACAAGTACTAGGCGTTTATGAGCTATCAGGAGCTCAGTAACGCGCGAGGCGATTAGAAGCGCACCGTGAGAGCTGGCGACGGGCCAAGCGGGCCAGTACATTCACCCACAAGAACACCTCGTAAAAGATAATTAACGATTGTTTTTACGCGTATACACCACGATACTCGAAATATTTTGACTGTTACATTACTCGACGTGCCTTATCGTCGTATGGCACAGCCGATTTGTTGACTTTGCGTGTGGTGGTGACAAACCTGATGTTGCCGTTCAACCTTGGCATTGGACTTGGCAATTTTGTTTCCGATCGCGGATTCAAATTTTGCTCTAATCATCATGAAATGCGAAATAAGTAATGTGAAGTCATTGGAGGCTAAAATTAATATGAAGAACATAAAGCTAAAAAGTAAGTTTACTTTAGTTCTTTGTATAGCAATTATAATTAAGATGTTCTAATGTTATATCTTAGTTTGCATTTGACACCACCATTAATTACTATGCATCCAATACCATTGACCCAATATCACAAATTACGTCATGAATTTGACAGCAGAATCGAGCAGAGGATTCTATTTCTTACTGTCTTCATCTTACGGTATACTTTGGAATGTAGATGTTATCTTGAGCATACCGAGTACGTAGGAATACGTAATTTCACACCTGATTCATAAGCATGGCCCCGGAGATCATTGAACTACCCATAAATAAGAGCGCGATCACTGAAACGAACTAAAATTAGATAACTACTTTGGTTATATTAAGGACGGGATTTCGCAAAGAGTAGGTATAAAAACGCACTTCTACACATGCACCGTTCACACGCACACACAGGCGCGGGCAAGCTGCGTTAAAAATGAGTGAATTAACTTGTTTTGATACTTGGATATAAATTGTTTATGTTTTATTTTTTTATTTTTTATTTTCGTCCGGACTTGCTGTACACTAAGTTAGACTTAGATTTAGTCTTAGTCTTAGACTTAGATTTAGACTTTTTTAAGCCACTGGGAAATGCATTAGACTAAGACTAAGTCTCTATAAGTCTAAGCCTAAGTCTAACACTAAGACTAAGACTTAGACTTAGTCTAACACTAAGACTAAGACTTAGACTTAGTCTTAGACTTAGACTAAGACTAAGTCTCTTTAAGTCTGAGTCTAAGTCTAAGCTAAGTCTAAGTCTAACACTAAGACTAAGATATAGACTTAGACTTAGTATTAGTCTAAGACTTAGTCTTAGTGTTAGACTAAGGCTTAGATTTGAACTCAGACTTAGTCTAAGTCTAAGTTTAATTCTAAATCTAAGTCTAAGTTGAGCAAACCAAATTGATAATATATTTTGAAAAGAAGAAACTAAGTACTAGGTACTTATGGTACCTTCAATATAATAGCATTATTTTATTATTTGATAGAATTTCGAAATTTCTTGCAAAGTTACATTCCCCGAATGTAGTACTGACCTGCATGTATACCTCGAAAACTTCTATTGGAACTCCTAGATCTTTAGAGTTAGTTGTATTGAGTTTGGGCTCGTTTTGTAAGTTATGATGAGATCTTACCACTGGCCTTATTGGAGTGACCTGATGGTATACTTCGAAGACTACTACTGGATCTTCTAGACAGCTACAGCTAGTTATATCGAGTTTGGGCTCGTTTTGTAAGTAATGATGAGATCTTACCACTGGACTTGTTGGAGTGACTTGGTGGTATACCTCGAAGACTTCTATTGGAACTCCTAGATCTTTACAGCTAGTAATATCGAGTTTGGGCTCGTTTTGTAAGTTATGATGAGATCTTACCACTGGACTTGTTGGAGTGACCTGATGGTATACTTCAAAGACTACTACTGGATCTTCTAGACGGCTACAGCTAGTTATATCGAGTTTGGGCTCGTTTTGTAAGTAATGATAAGATCTTACCACTGGAATTGTTGGAGTGACTTGGTGGTATACCTCGAAGACTTCTATTGGAACTCCTAGATCTTTACAGCTAGTTATATCGAGTTTGGGCTTGTTTTGTAAGTTATGATGAGATCTTACCACTGGACTTGTTGGAGTGACCTGATGGTATACTTCGAAGACTACTTCTGGATCTTCTAGACGGCTACAGCTAGTTATATCGAGTTTGGGCTCGTTTTGTAAGTAATGATGAGATCTTACCACTGGACTTATTGGAGTGACTTGGTGGTATACCTCGAAGACTTCTATTGGAACTCCTAGATCTTTACAGCTAGTTATATCGAGTTTGGGCTCGTTTTGTAAGTTAGGATGAGATCTTACCACTGGACTTGTTGGAGTGACCTGATGGTATACTTCGAAGACTACTACTGGATCTTCTAGACGGCTACAGCTAGTTATATCGAGTTTGGGCTCGTTTTGTAAGTAATGATAAGATCTTACCACTGGAATTGTTGGAGTGACTTGGTGGTATACCTCGAAGACTTCTATTGGAACTCCTAGATCTTTACAGCTAGTTATATCGAGTTTGGGCTTGTTTTGTAAGTTATGATGAGATCTTACCACTGGACTTGTTGGAGTGACCTGATGGTATACTTCGAAGACTACTTCTGGATCTTCTAGATGGCTACAGCTAGTTATATCGAGTTTGGGCTCGTTTTGTAAGTAATGATGAGATCTTACCACTGGACTTATTGGAGTGACTTGGTGGTATACCTCGAAGACTTCTATTGGAACTCCTAGATCTTTACAGCTAGTTATATCGAGTTTGGGCTCGTTTTGTAAGTTAGGATGAGATCTTACCACTGGACTTGTTGGAGTGACCTGATGGTATACTTCGAAGACTACTACTGGATCTTCTAGACGGCTACAGCTAGTTATATCGAGTTTGGGCTCGTTTTGTAAGTAATGATGAGATCTTACCACTGGACTTGTTGGAGTGACCTGATGGTATACTTCGAAGACTACTACTGGATCTTCTAGACAGCTACAGCTAGTTATATCGAGTTTGGGCTCGTTTTGTAAGTTAGGATGAGATCTTACCACTGGACTTGTTGGAGTGACCTGATGGTATACTTCGAAGACTACTACTGGATCTTCTAGACGGCTACAGCTAGTTATATCGAGTTTGGGCTCGTTTTGTAAGTAATGATGAGATCTTACCACTGGACTTGTTGGAGTGACCTGATGGTATACTTCGAAGACTACTACTGGATCTTCTAGACAGCTACAGCTAGTTATATCGAGTTTGGGCTCGTTTTGTAAGTAATGATGAGATCTTACCACTGGACTTGTTGGAGTGACTTGGTGGTATACCTCGAAGACTTCTATTGGAACTCCTAGATCTTTACAGCTAGTTATATCGAGTTTGGGCTTGTTTTGTAAGTTATGATGAGATCTTACCACTGGACTTGTTGGAGTGACCTGATGGTATACTTCGAAGACTACTACTGGATCTTCTAGACGGCTACAGTTAGTTATATCGAGTTTGGGCTCGTTTTGTAAGTAATGATGAGATCTTACCACTGGACTTGTTGGAGTGACCTGATGGTATACTTCGAAGACTACTACTGGATCTTCTAGACAGCTACAGCTAGTTATATCGAGTTTGGGCTCGTTTTGTAAGTAATGATGAGATCTTACCACTGGACTTGTTGGAGTGACCTGATGGTATACTTCGAAGACTACTACTGGATCTTCTAGACGGCTACAGCTAGTTATATCGAGTTTGGACTCGTTTTGTAAGTAATGATGAGATCTTACCACTGGACTTGTTGGAGTGACCTGATGGTATACTTCGAAGACTACTACTGGATTTTCTAGACGGCTACAGCTAGTTATATCGAGTTTGGGCTCGTTTTGTAAGTAATGATGAGATCTTACCACTGGACTTGTTGGAGTGACCTGATGGTATACTTCGAAGACTACTACTGGATCTTCTAGACGGCTACAGCTAGTTATATCGAGTTTGGGCTCGTTTTGTAAGTAATGATGAGATCTTACCACTGGACTTGTTGGAGTGACCTGATGGTATACTTCGAAGACTACTACTGGATCTTCTAGACGGCTACAGCTAGTTATATCGAGTTTAGGCTCGTTTTGTAAGTAATGATGAGATCTTACCACTGGACTTGTTGGAGTGACCTGATGGTATACCTCGAAGACTTCTATTGGAACTCCTAGATCTAATCATCATAACTTACAAAACGAGCCCAAACTCAATACAACTAACTCTAAAGATCTAGGAGTTCCAATAGAAGTCTTCGAGGTATACCATCAGGTCACTCCAACAAATCCAGTGGTAAGATCTCATCATAACTTACAAAACGAGCCCAAACTCGATATAACTAGCTGTAAAGATCTAGGAGTTCCAATAGAAGTCTTCGAGGTATACCACCAAGTCACTCCAACAAGTCCAGTGGTAAGATCTCATCGTTACTTACAAAACGAGCCCAAATTCGATATAACTAGCTGTAGCCGTCTAGAAGATCCAGTAGTAGTCTTCGAAGTATACCATCAGGTCACTCCAACAAGTCCAGTGGTAAGATCTCATCATTACTTACAAAACGAGCCCAAACTCGATATAACTAGCTGTAAAGATCTAGGAGTTCCAATAGAAGTCTTCGAGGTATACCACCAAGTCACTCCAACAAGTCCAGTGGTAAGATCTCATCGTTACTTACAAAACGAGCCCAAATTCGATATAACTAGCTGTAGCCGTCTAGAAGATCCAGTAGTAGTCTTCGAAGTATACCATCAGGTCACTCCAACAAGTCCAGTGGTAAGATCTCATCATTACTTACAAAACGAGCCCAAACTCGATATAACTAGCTGTAGCCGTCTAGAAAATCCAGTAGTAGTCTTCGAAGTATACCATCAGGTCACTCCAACAAGTCCAGTGGTAAGATCTCATCATTACTTACAAAACGAGTCCAAACTCGATATAACTAGCTGTAAAGATCTAGGAGTTCCAATAGAAGTCTTCGAGGTATACTACCAAGTCACTCCAACAAGTCCAGTGGTAAGATCTCATCATTACTTACAAAACGAGCCCAAACTCGATATAACTAGCTGTAGCCGTCTGGAAGATCCAGTAGTAGTCTTCAAAGTATACCATCAGGTCACTCCAACAAGTCCAGTGGTAAGATCTCATCATAACTTACAAAACGAGCCCAAACTCGATATAACTATCTGTAGCCGTCTAGAAGATCCAGTAGTAGTCTTCGAAGTATACCATCAGGTCACTCCAACAAGTCCAGTGGTAAGATCTCATCATTACTTACAAAACGAGCCCAAACTCGATATAACTAGCTGTAGCCGTCTAGAAGATCCAGTAGTAGTCTTCGAAGTATACCATCAGGTCACTCCAACAAGTCCAGTGGTAAGATCTCATCATAACTTACAAAACGAGCCCAAACTCGATATAACTAGCTGTAAAGATCTAGGAGTTCCAATAGAAGTCTTCGCAGTATACCACCAAGTCACTCCAACAAGTCCAGTGGTAAGATCTCATCATTACTTACAAAACGAGCCCAAACTCGATATAACTAGCTGTAGCCGTCTGGAAGATCCAGTAGTAGTCTTCAAAGTATACCATCAGGTCACTCCAACAAGTCCAGTGGTAAGATCTCATCATAACTTACAAAACGAGCCCAAACTCGATATAATTAGCTGTAGCCGTCTAGAAGATCCAGTAGTAGTCTTCGAAGTATACCATCAGGTCACTCCAACTAGTCTAGTTGTAAGATCTCATCATTACTTACAAAACGAGCCCAAACTCGATATAACTAGCTGTAGCCGTCTAGAAGATCCAGTAGTAGTCTTCGAAGTATACCATCAGGTCACTCCAACAAGTCCAGTGGTAAGATCTCATCATAACTTACAAAACGAGCCCAAATTCGATATAACTAGCTGTAAAGATCTAGGAGTTCCAATAGAAGTCTTCGAGGTATACCACCAAGTCACTCCAACAAGTCCAGTGGTAAGATCTCATCATTACTTACAAAACGAGCCCAAACTCGATATAACTAGCTGTAGCCGTCTAGAAGATCCAGTAGTAGTCTTCGAAGTATACCATCAGGTCACTCCAACAAGTTCAGTGGTAAGATCTCATCATAACTTACAAAACGAGCCCAAACTCGATATAACTAACTCTAAAGATCTAGGAGTTCCAATAGAAGTCTTCGAGGTATACCACCAAGTCACTCCAACAAGTCCAGTGGTAAGATATCATCATTACTTACAAAACGAGCCCAAACTCGATATAACTAGCTGTAAAGATCTAGGAGTTCCAATAGAAGTCTTCGAGGTATACCACCAAGTCACTCCAACAAGTCCAGTGGTAAGATCTCATCATTACTTACAAAACGAGCCCAAACTCGATATAACTAGCTGTAGCCGTCTAGAAGATCCAGTAGTAGTCTTCGAAGTATACCATCAGGTCACTCTAACAAGTCCAGTGGTAAGATCTCATCATAACTTACAAAACGAGCCCAAACTCGATACAACTAACTCTAAAGATCTAGGAGTTCCAATAGAAGTTTTCGAGGTATACATGCAGGTCAGTACTACATTCGGGGAATATAACTTTACAAGAAATTTCGAAATTCTATCAAATAATAAAATAATGCTATTATATTGAAGGTACCATAGGTACCTAGTACTTAGTTTCTTACCTTTCTTTTCAAAATATATAAAGTATCAATTTGGTTTGCTATGAACTATTTCGTGTTCGTACAGCGATGTTTTTCGATACCAGCATCTGCTTACAACCAGCGCAGCCTCCACTCAGAAAGGCGGTCAAACGCCGACTGATTGATATTTGAATTTTGAATTTTGAAATGAAATCAAACCATCGACCGAGTAAAATCAAAATAAGCCTTATTGCATACTATTTTAAGGTTCGGTTTAAACCAAAATATGTGAAAAAAGTACACGCGATGCTATATTTTATTTTTTATACTATTTGTAATATTTTTGATATTTTTCTCTCCAAGATTTTGAGTTGAACATATCTCCTAACAGATAGTATTTTTTAATTACATAAAATCGGTATATTATAGACAAGAAATGTACCTAAAGTCACCCCAAAATCGTGAATTTTGTGTGAAGAGGTGACGGGAAATAATTTTTATAGTACTAAAAATTGCGATTTTGAACAAAATCAACTCCCAAGATTTGGAGATTAAGGACCAATCTATGTGTAGCAATTTTTAATTCCATCTTATTTGGTTTAACTTAGTCACAATATGTACCGAAAGTCACCCGATATGCGGAAACGCACTCTTAAGACAAAAAAAAATTGGCCGCGCAACTAGAAAAAATGACCAAGTACCGAAACGAAAAGCAACCAGGCTAAGGAACGATGAGATTTGTCCAATTAATTCTATTTTGGAACGGCAATTTTCCGTAAATGTATTTAAAATAAAGTTACATACTTGATCAATATATTTGGTAATTTTTAAATTAAAAGTTTAAACAAACACATTTGTTTGATAGCAGAACTTTGCCTAGGAGTAAGTGTTACCAAGAAAATAGAATTTAATTACTGAATAGCTTTTCATGTTTATTTTTAAAATGCCTATTTTTTTTTAAAGTTTGACGGTTTCAAATTTAATTAATCTACATATTTACATTTTATAACTTTAGGTAGTACTTTAGAAGGACAGATTACGAAATAGGGGTAGTCGACACAAATAATTGAGTGCCCATTCAGTTGGCGCGTGAATTTAGGTCAAGCACAGCCTGAAAGTCTGCCTAGGGGTTAATATTTTCGTATATATTAATAAGCTCCCTTTGTATATGTCTCCCTGGTATTTCGTAGAACGCGTAGATTTTCTTGTAGAAACTTACACCCGAGTCCTACGACGCTAATGTATGAGTACTCGTAGTATGAGTTGGGTTTCATAATCGTATATCCCGGAATTGCTTATCTAATGATCTCATTCCTCAATAGTGCATCGTCATGTTCGGTATTCGAAAGATCTGGTGAAAGGGTGAGGCTCTATGTATTAAAAAAAAATATGACATCAAAATGATTAAAAATGACACTAAACTTGTCCACATAATTAAATAGGTACCTTGTAGACTCGGTCAGAATTGCCTCGGAAGTTTTCAAATGAAGCAAAAACATAAGCTCATCATTTAAAAAGATTTTTACTGCAATCGCACCTGAAGGTGATGATGCAATTTAAGATTGAAGCGGGCTAACTTGGTAGAGGTATGGCAGTTTTATTTATTAAGCTTTGAGTTTCATCGTTACATTCGTACAGTTTAATGCACATTAATTAGGATAAAGCGATCACAGGAAACGCTCGTTTCATTGCTTGTTAACTGTCTCGTAAAGTATCAAGCACATAAAAAATCTCGCAAATTTATTGTGTTCGCGCGTCCAACAGCTTTAGTACAAGTTGGAACTTCTCGACAACGATGATAGATTTCGATTTTCGAAGCACTAAAACGTGAGAGTAAAATGGACTTTATTGTATTTTATAGTTGCACATACGGAGTACGATTTTAATTTTGTAGAGGTAGTAGAAATATAATCAAAGAACTTAAGCCAACAAGGCAAGTAGAATTTACACTAATTTTACTTCGACGTTACAAGTGTTCCAATACTCGAAGTCTATCAACGTTATCGAGATATGCAAACTCGTACTAAGCCTACAGACAATTTATGTGTCATTGTATTCAACAATATTGTAGGCATCATTCAAAACTGGGATCCACTTGCGATGAGATGATTTTTACGCCTCTCCCACTCACACAGGCGCGAAGTTTGGACGTCTTTTACTCGTCTACAGCATCCGCTTAAAACGCATATAACATAACAAAATAAATAACTGAGATACGAGAGTAAGTATAATAAAATTAATATCCTGAAAATATTTAAGTGCATATACTTTGGTATTTTCACGACGATAGCTAAAGCGCCCAATATTAGGCTGTTTTCGAAAAATTTGCTTTCAATTTTGATAAAGTATAAAATAAAGCAATAAATAAAAATGTGAATTTTAAAAATACATTTGCATATTGAGGTTTAGTCACGTACACTCTTCAGCGATGTTTTGTTAGCTTAATAAATTCTCAAATTGTTCGTTGAAAATTGAACTTTATTTTCGAAGACATAAAGAGTGTTATTAAGAGTTTCGCTTCAAAAGAAATTTTGTATTTACTGTGTACATACGCTCCCGTGGGACCGTAGCTGCGTACGCCGCTTCGAGTTACAGAATCATAAGTCGATACATTTTTACCCACTGAGTCATTAACAGGTAAATTTTGGAGTTTACTATTTCTTTTTGCAATTTTAATGCAGGCTTTGGATGTTCTGTGGTTAAGGTTAAATGCAGAACCCCATGAATCTCCTAGTAGCGCGGTGTTCCCCTATCAAGGTTACAGTAAATGACAACTCACACAGTGACTTTAGGAATTTAATTAGTTAGGCCAATTACAATTTACAATGTTTACGAGAGAACTATCGCACGCGGCGGGCAAGGGACAACTGGCCGGTGTGTGCTACTGCCGTCTAACAAAAGCCATTTTACAAAACGCTGACGACAGCAGGCCTGCTACACAGGCCAACTTTTATAGCCTCTATAGCGCAACGGCTGAGGTGGGTTTAGCTGAAGGGTTATCGATTCAATCTCATTCGTTGCACTATTGTCGTACCCACTCCTAAGTCCCAACTTTAGAGAGCTACGAGGGAATACATACGGCAAACTTATAACAACCCTCTTTTTCAGTGGAGGGTTAAATTCGCTGGTGGTTTTTTGCAATTCAAGACTCGGCCATCGTTTAGGAAAGCAGATTCTGCAGAGACAAGCCGGAAAAAACTCTGTAGCTATTTTTATCAAAATGCAAAATATATTTAGGTAGGTATATAGTTAGAGGGAAAGAGGAATACCGAATATTATGTCATGGTATTTCATGGCTAATTTCCAAAGAACCAAGTCGAAATGAGCAAAAAATATGTTTATCTTATGATAACGATCAACCATTTGTCTAAGCCGACCAAACTAGTTATTTAAAGCGTTATATAAGCAGGCTGAACACGTAGGTGACCTAGAATTATGTAGGTATTGCAAACGTCTTTAAATGGGCTCAAATACCCCAAAGTAACCGGATTCGGAAAAAATTTGTAGTACATTTTGCGTCACTTTATTATTTCTGATATCATCTGACTAAAAATGACGTGTTTTTTTTTAAGTTGTCAGTTGTCACCTGTTTTCTCAACTTATTTATTCGCGTATTTTTTAAAATCAGTCCTTTTAACTCTGGCAATAACGCGTAATAGATCTAGAGTAAAATAACGTTCTGCGGCCCAAAACCTATACCAGACGATCCTATTTAAATTAGACTATTTCCTAAACTGACCAACATTAGGATTTTTTTCGCTTGTAGATCGTAATCGAAAACAATGTCATAAATAAAATAAAATAGTCACTACTTATAGCCAAAAAACATGTAACATTATGTATCTAAAAAACTGTAAGTGATGCGTATCTATTGAAAATACCTAAATTAAAATCGGCCCGGTAATTTTTTAGGAAAATATTCAGAATTAAGAGAAGAAAGTACAAAAAATTTAAAGTGAAAAAAAAAACCCAAGAATAATGCCCAGTGTCTACGAGTGACAACCTTCAACTTATGCCGACTTCTAGTAGGTACTCTTTGCCTCACGTGAAGCAGGTGCCTCGGCGACGCTAAAACTACGAGTAATTTTGGAAAAAATAACAATATAGGTATTTGTAGTACTAGATGATGCCGACTACATCTGTGTGGATGATGGTTCTGATTCCCGCTGGAGCTCTTTATTTTCCGGCCCAAAAAGGTAGCCTGTGTGTCAATCCTAGATATAAGCTATCTCCATGCTACAGCCAAATCCTTCCTTATGGCGTAAGGGAGTAACAAACATCCATCCATATATCCATCCTCACAAACTGTCGCATTTATAAAATTAGTAGGATTAGTAGGATATTTTTGGAATATAGCTATGCCTGGAAGTCTTAATAATAATAATTAAAGATGCGGAATGTTCACTACAATTTATTTTTATTTATTTAGGTAATTAAATTAATGAGAACAAAATACATAATTACTAATTATTTATGTATTTTGTTCTCATTGGTCAATTTCGATTGCGAAACGCGGAAAATAAAAGACATATTTTATGGAATGATAAAATAATATATAATGCGTTATCTTGTTATGTCCTTTAGGTATATTATACAAGTGGTGTCAATGAAATCTTTTAACATTTCGACAAACAAGTATGTGATGTAGACGTATGCTTCCTTTTAACCTTGGTGGTGTGAACTGAGATTATTAATAATGATCAACTTAAAACATATGTATTATAAGCTATTTTGTCTAGATAATACACCATTTATTAACTCCCCAAAACTCTGCGTATTATTGATTTTTATTTAATATTTAAACTTTTCTCCGCTAACAAGATAACCCTTGACTACGATCTCACCTGATATAAGTGATGGGGCAGTCTAAAATGGAAGCGGGCTAATTTGGAAAGGGTAGGACAGTGTAAATGAAATCGATACCCTATCGGTGTCCACACGCCCTCGTACCAACCATCACGCTGAGTGCCATATGTAGGATTTAATTTTCGACCTTAAATCTAGATTTTCAGAAAATCCTTTCTTAAATGGCTTCCACACGATACAATTTTACGACCAATTTGACTAGATTGACAATCGAATTGTGTAGTGTGGATAGAACCATGAAATCCAAGGTCATTGGTTCGTCGGGACCGCTCGACTCGATTTTGTCCAATCAAATCGGGTGCTGTGGACGCTAGTTGGCCAATTTTTAGGGTTCCGTAGCCAAATGGCAAAAAACAGAACCCTTATGGATTAAAACCAAAATTGGCGATCTTCTTTTGTACGTATGGAGGTACAACCAGAATGTAGCCAATTCGATTGGCAAATCTGATTGGCTATCAAATTGTACCGTGTGGAAGCCATTTTAACGGATGCCTACGTCATAATAGCTATGTGTTTCTGTATGCCAAACAGCTCGATCCGTCCAATGCTCGTCCAATTATTTAAAGCTGCGTGTTGACAGATCAGTCAGTCAGTCAACTTTTCCTTTTATATATTTCTATATTGCCAACGTCTATAGCGAGACAATATTCATAATCATAATTCAAGTTCCAACAGCCATGAATAGATTGCGAAATATTCAAAGTTAACGGTCAAGATCATCTCGTGGCCTTGTGATCGGCACACCTATGTAAGACTGTGACGTGACACCTGTGCTTGTATTTTTTTTTTTTTTTTTTTTTTTTTTTTTTTTTTTTTTTTTAACAGGGTGTCCCCTTTCATTGAAAGGGTCTTTTGTCGCTTTCTTTATTTTTATCTGTTTCGTTACATTATTTTACAATTTTTATATGTTATAGTTTACATTTTTCAATTCTATTCAAAAGTATATACTAATTAAACAAATTAAAACAAATTAAACAAATTAAATTTAAACATATCAAAAATATACACTAATTAACAATTTCCAATTAAATACTAAATTAACAAAATTATGTCTAGGTGTGGTCTTTCTTTAAATCTCGGAGCCCGGAGTGCGCAGAATAAGAGACTGTTCCGACTTTTGCGAGGAGCAGAACAACACGATTTATATGCAAGTGCCATCTATATATACCAACGATACGAGAGGCACTATGCATCTCTATCGGTTGTTCTGTTCCTCGCAATAGCAATTCTCGCTATTCTGCTTGCGTACTTTAAGAATGCATCTCGGGAAGCGGCTTCGCCCAGTATGGCGGGCACGGACTCCCTGCACAGCCTCACCCGCAGTTCCTGCTGTAGGTCCTCCCGGGCCGCTTCGTGCTGAGGACAGTCCATCAGAAGATGTTGTATCGATTCTGATGCACTGTCATCGCACACGCAGCTCGGGTCGTCCTTGCGTTTGAACCTGTGCAGGTAATCCGCAAACCCTCCATGACCAGTCAGCACCTGAGAAAGCACCATACCGTGTTCGATGTGCTTGACCACTCGATATGCGAACCGCACATCTGGCAGAAAGATCTTCGTGGTGCCCGCGGTTTCTTCGGACGTATACCTCCGGCTCCATTCGTCAAGCGACTCCTCGCGGAGCAGTCGCTTGACGAACGAAACCGGGCACCGGTCATAGTCCGGTTTCTTCTTTAGCCCTAGAGCCGCCTCTTTCGCGAGCTCGTCGGCTCTTTCGTTTCCCTCCAACCCTGCATGCGCTTTCACCCAGAACAAGGAAACTTCTTTGTTCTGGGTGCGACATATTTTTAAATTGTCGACGATGCGTGCCGCCAGGGGGTGGAGGGATTTGCGCCCGACCACCGACTCAAGGGATGATCTTGAGTCGGTGTATATGCCAACGGAAGCTTCCGGGCGCTTCGTCGCGATAGAGGCAGCTCTGTCCAGGGCAAGAAGTTCAGCCTGGTAGACCGAGCAGTGCGCACTCAACCTTAGCTTGACGGCTTTGATTTCGGCCTCGCGATTCCATATGGAAAGCGAGGCCCCCACCTTGCCGTCAATCTTACTGCCATCGGTAAAGATGCGCACCGCCTGAGCGTTGTTGTTCTCAAGGTCTTCTCGGTCCACCAGGCTGGTAAAACGCAGGCACATTTGTTCCGCCGGATGTGGTCGCTCACAGTACGGCACCCTTCCCTCCATCTCCCTGTGCTTGTATTAGGATAGGTCGATTTATGGTTTATTGATGAATACAGCATATCTGTAACCCTATTTTTCCGCAAATTGTAGGCCTTACACAGAAAAAGAAATTGTAGACAAAGGGCTGATCGAAGTTATATATCCTAGCTTAAAAACTTCGCCGGTGGTTTAACATGAACTCCAGTTCAAACAGGTATGTAGGGCCACAGAGAATAAAGTCCAACTACCCTTAATGGTTGTCAACCTTTACAAGAACACTTTTGGCACTAGAAGAAGATTCGATGAATGAGATACCAACATTTCGGAAATTGAATTTTTGTAGGCTTTATTCAAAAATTTTATCAAGCCTCAATCTTTTGTCCGGAATGTAGCAGCTACCTATTTCTAGAGACTTGGTTACCAGAGATTTTTTATTATAACTAACTTGGCAATAAAATATTTGTATTAAAAGCGAGCAAATTAATTACAATAATAAACGTTGCCTCGAGCCCCAGACGAAAACTCGGCCTTGAGACTGCCAAAAAGCTCATACCTACTTATGTTATTATTAATGAACTTTACATAGTCGATCGTACCTATCATTAGGTATCAAATGAATAAGCCATGTTTCTTCTTTTCAAGTTATTTGTTATAGAAATAGAAATTCTTTTATTTGCATAATGTGTGTTAAAAAGATGATAATTCTTATTAAAAGTTCACATTAATCGTAGTGGCGTACAATTATGTACCGTAGGTAGGTATACAATTTTCAATTAACGAGTTATTGTTTTAAAGTTCATAAAAATTAAATCCATCAACAACAGCTAATTGATTTGAGGATTCCAAATGTAATAATTATTTCATTTGGAATCCTCCAATAAATCAAGTACCTAGACTCTTGAAACATCATTTTAATTAATCAACCAATAAATAATTAGTTAGTAAATTATATATAAATTCAATGAATGTTACTATATTATAAATTACTTCTAGTACGGAATTTCAAAATAATTCCACGCGATTCTATTTTGCCTATGACGTCTACTTAGCTGTAGTACCTACATAGAGTTAAATAATATCAATAAATGTAAAAATTCTTTTTACAAAACCGACTTCAAACGCCTACAAAGTATATCAATTGTGCCTATAAAATTTGAAGAGTTCCTTCGATTTCTCAAAGATTCCCTCATCAGATGTGGTTATTTACACTCTGTGGTTTATTCAATGTCCGCTAATGTTGTAATTGTTAATGTACTGTACTCTTTTTTACTGTAAATAAAAAACAACGGTGGACGGGCTGCATCAAGATGTCTGACTCAAGAGAATCTAATCATTGTTTAAATATAAATACCCAACGTCTTTATATTAATCGGGTGCGACAGATTTGCAACGCCCGGCCGCAGTGGCTAAACAAACGCCTTCACCAGTTTTTGTCCCCTCACCTTGCAATGACTTTTCTCCCACATATAATATTATCACTTCATCTAAATAACACCAAATTGTCTCTCTTCGATTTTGAAATAACGGTCTCTTAAAGCCCATATTATTGTTGGAACAGTAGTACAAACTAAGTACCCGTTTTCAAAATTTTTGTCTGGATCAATTGAATCAATTTTTGGGGAGTTTCGCAGGCATGTAGAAAATTGATTGTATAATGTACAGGGAGGAATTCAAGCTACGTTGTAACCTGGAAACATTTAGAACTAGCTTTTGTTCGCGGTTTTGGTCGCGCTCACGTTAAGTTCGATTTTTCAGACCTCTATTTTAGCCCCTTAGGGGTTGAATTTCCGAATTTCTTAGCGGATGTCTACGTCATCTATCTGTATGCCTTTCAACCCAATTCGTCCAGTGATTTAAATTGTGTTGATAAATCAGTCAGTCAGTCAGAAACCTTTACCTTTATATGTTTAGATTCCTGATTTTTTTTTTTTCATTTTACGAGTACTAATATGTTGTTTTCTTTCTTTCAGGTAATTATCACTGGATCCACATTGAACACGACGCTACGTAGTGTATGATATACATCAATAATGCTCAATGGTAGCGACCTCGGTAGCGTGGCGTGCAATTTATAGTTATTTTTTAAAAGCGCGTTTTATTAAATTGTGATATCAAAGCCTAGTTACATACACTTTATGACTGATAGTAACATCATCCTGTCGTCTGCAGAAAGGGAGAAGTCCTTTGTGCGGTTGAATATTCGCTTTTATAATTTGATTCCGAAAGAAATGGTAAAACTAATATTACACTTTAAACAGTGTGAAAAGACACATTTAATAAGTAGAGGCTTTTGTACAGTTAGTGAATTTCTTAATGACAAGGTTGCTTGGAAGCAATCTGCTTTGTTTCAGCTGTCCACAAGATAAATATCAGCTACACATTGTAACATTTTTGTTTCGAAAAGAAGTTTTTTGCCGACTCTTTCGGCAGAATCAGATTTCTGAACCGGTGGTGATAGATTCTCGACTTGTTGAAGAGCCGTTTGGTTTACATGAAAAAATAATTTTGATTTTTTTTCGACATATCAGCGTGTATATTTTTGACATAATCTGCTGGCCGTAGGTCTTCTTTGGAGATTCGTACACTTCACGCGTTCTCGCGGTTTGTATCCAGCATCTTAAGTAATCCTGACTCTGATTAGTTATGCTGGCTGAACAATATCAACGAAATACGCATACCATCAAACCCTCCTCATGTAAAGTCTTATAGACCTTCATTGCCGAATTTAGGTCTCTTTAATAATGATTTTCTATTGTACATGGGTCGTTTCTGTCGCCACTCCAATACTATGTGCTCCGCCCATTGCCCTTTGAAAGTCGGTAAAAAAATAATAATTAGTCATACGTATATTTTGCCAGACGCGGGAGTAACGGCCGCGAAGACACACTTATGGCGTTACATGTGTAAAAATTAGCACTTGCCTTGCCTTTGCGACATTCGGTACATGAGACTAAAATAACAAACTGTTTTATTTACGAGTATACCCACCTTTTGACCCGTAAAGTAACCAACCTATATGCTCGTACTTTTGCTTCTTATCATTTGCTAGATGATGCCCGCGACTTCGTCCGCGTGGATTAAGTTTTTTAATTTCCGCGGGAAATGTTTAATTTTTCCTGTGTATCCAAGACAGAATTAAAACAAGACAGATTTATATCAGAGCATATTTGTGTCTCGTTTTAACTTATCTTGAGTCTGAGCTAAGTCACGGCAGAGGACCACTCAGAATACGAAGGGTAAGGGGAAGAGAATATTACGCCCGTTTTCACCAACGTTCCCTAACTTTTACATAAGATAGGTGATGCTTTCTGTCAATTTTTCACGAACCTTTAGGGCCACCTAAAGCCGAATATGACATTGGGTAAGGGATTGTATTTAGGGGCTACCTAGTGAAGAGACTCTTACTTAGGAATTGATTTAGGTATCTATATTTGGTGAAAACGGGCATAAAGACATTTTTAACATGACTAATATTCCCGTTTCCCTCTAACTAAGCGAAACTGTGCTAGGAGTGGGTACAACGTTAGTGCATCGGGTGGAGTTTGACCCCCGACCTTTCAGGTTAGAGTTCGCTCGTTCACGTTATCAGAGCCTGCATATTCTATAGTATGTATTCCGCCGCCACTATATAGTAGTACTGAAATTTTAATTCTAAAAACGTCAAGTCTCTGATTTTTATATTTAATCATTTAAAAAAATTACAAAATCTGATACTTACTTTAAGTTGGTACTTAGCATTTTGGATGTTCAATGCTATGATAGGTTTCTAGCTTATAACATTAACAAAGGATAGGAAGGTGGTAGTAACCGGAAACGATGGTTTAACGTGCACGAAGGACACATTCGGATCTCCGAAATCGGTAATCCATCCGGTTACCGGTTTGCTTACCCAGCTCAATCGACTGGTGGAGATCTCACAAATAAGTCACAATCCCCTTTGACGATAAAGTCAGATCTTGAAAGCTTTCGTCAATAAAACAATTCCTAAGTCGTTAGTTTACATACAAATGTGTCCACTGGGCCGCAGGGCCGGGTCTCCCCCCTTGTGATCCCTCCCTACATCCGTTACGTTCATCAAACATTACTCTTGATTGATGCTAAAATTTCCCAATACATATCCTGCTTGCTTAGATATTGCCAACAACGTAAATCTGTAGCATCGTAGAAGCTAAAATTCTTACTGTAAAGAGAATTAGTTAAGCGTAACGTAAAACTTACTTAGTATGTGTTTTTACTGAGTTTGTACGAAGTTTATTTTATGAAAGAAGGTTTATTTTTAATTACACTTGCAAATGATAATATAGTTTCAAGACATTTATATTATAACTAGATGATGCCCGCGACTTCATCCACGTGGATTAAGGTTTTTCTAATTCCGGTGGGACTCTTTAATTTTCCGGGCTAAAATGTAGCCTATTTATTCCATTCCAAATTTTAGCCTAATCGGTTCAGTCATTGTGGCGTGTAGAAGTAGCAAATATCCATACATCCATACGTCCATCCTTACAAAGTTATTTTATAATATTAGTAAGATTCTGAATTTATTTTTTTATTATAAATTGTCTTTTTATATTTCTTTAACAAGCTTACAATACAACTGACATTCGTACACAAGCCTAAAATAAGATATTTAACTGAATCGAGAAACCGCGTTAATCTGGGCGGAAATGGCAGTTACTCGCGTAAATAGTTGGCAATTTCTAAAGAAACAGTGTATATCTGAACAAAATCTGCCTACGTTGTTATTGTAACTCGAGTTCGACTGCCTAATTAATGAGGCCCTTGTATACGGGGCCCTTGATCAAAGGGTCAGTGAAGAAGCTCCTATATCCTCCCTCCTCTCCTTGAGTAACTGAAAGTTGAAACCCTCTTATAAAACCTTCGAAAAATCAATTCAAGTGAACTTTAAAAATTGCGCTAGCTTCTAACGCAATCTTTATTTGTGTAATTGCATTTTATTTTAACGCAGAAATTGCCGTACAATGCCGTTGAATTTCGATTTTTCCCATTATAGATAGAATTAGAATCGAGTAGAATTTCTCCATCAAAAATCCGTTTTGTTAACTGTGCAGCATCTAGTAACTAAAGTCATACGACTTTTGCCATGAAATAGTACGTAGTGATTATCTTGGGCAATAGCGACTCTTCAACTCAAAGTACTATTGAGGTAGGTACACAGTTTCACAGTCGTCCTCTCTAATACCTATGGTCAGCGCGTATGGCCTAATAAAGTTACCCATCATTCACGAGTATTCCCATACTCTACAAACTCTCTACATCTCTGCAGTAAGCCGTAAAAAGGACAACCGTACTAAAATACCCACTCGTCTTACCATTTCTCTTTCTTGATTCTTCGGAAACGTGTCTATCTCGGTCGATCAGAGGAAAATAACCTACACCCCTCTCGCTTACACCCATCGGTTACTACGAGTATCCCTAGATGCCACGTGTCAGTCAACCGCATAAAGTATCAAGTCGTTACTGCGCCGTAAACGAAATTAACGTTTATTACTATTGTAACAAAGTCTCTAATTACTTAAGTAAGTAACACCATCCCGATTGTACCACGTTGTACGGACAAAAACGTAAAGGAATCCAAACCATCTGCAATGTAATCCAGCCTTTAAAAACAAACTGGTAAGATGATATTTCCCGCGTTCTATGAACGCTTGTCTTCTCGTCGCCTGTTCCAAATTCAAAATGTTTCTAAATCGAACGCTTCGTTTTGTGTTTTGAAACAGCACGCTACTTGTCCTCAATTTATAATCTCTTAACTTAAACGCGTGAGAGATTATTTATTATTGCGAACTGTGATTAATAAATAAAATGTCAGGTGGGCATTGAACGGCTCAAATTCAGTCCGATCAACCCCGGCCTTCCCCCGCACTTCTACCGCACACCTAAAGACACACCATTAATCATTCCAACGCTTTAGTTCCAACCACCGACGGTTTTATTAAGAAACCTATTGTTATGATACTAAAGCCTCTTTCAGATCGCTAAGGGTCGTTGACATACGCCCCTGCGTTTGTTTGAGCTGACTACTCGTTACCGCTGTAGCCCTGGTATTATGTAAGCCGAGTGCAATGGCCGCGGAAAACATCAGGAAAAGCTGTTTTCCTGCTCCGCTAAATTTTTCTTTTGGACCCTTAATTCTTTGCCATTATATAATGTTAATTCGTTGATTTCTTTGTAAGAGCACTGCTAAAGTGTTCTTTTAACAAAGTTTTACTTCCTGAAACAATTTTTATTCTGGTTTTAACAATTTTCCTCTTATACTATTGTTGTGTTAACTAATTTTTGTTCGTTAAAAACAGTATTAAGGATAATATGACTTTTGTTCTATAGAACTCTGGCTGCCTCAAAAACGTAGATAGGTAGTATAGATATTACTCAACGCTTATATTGTAACGTTAACATAAAAGTTAGAGTTGGGGTCTGAAACTAGTAACCTTGCCTTATACCTTGTTTCATCAACGTACAAATGTCAGCCAGTCAAAAAATAGGCCATCCGTAGGGCGCGATCAGCAGATTTGGCTTGGTGATACAAAGTTGTTTTTGGTGTAACATTCACACACGTTGTTTTCAGCTACAGCAAATTAGGTTGTAATCGTATTAAGGTTGATTTAAAACAAGATTTATATAGCCCTCTATAGCCCAACGGTTACGGTGGACTGAAAACTGAAAGGTCACAGGTTCTCCTACACCCATTGCACTGTTGTCGTAGCCACTCCTAACACAAGCTTTCCGCTTATTTGGAAGGGAGAGGAGAATATTACACAACTTCAGCTCGGCTAATATTTTTTCTAAAAAAAAAAGGTATTTCAAGTATTTTATCTGTCTTACTAACATCGATCACTTTAAGCTGCGGACATGACCTGTGCAAGCGATAATTTTCCGATGGCTAACGTAACGCGCAATTATACAGAATGTGGGTTAAATTCGCACGCCCGCCAGGGGTTGCCAATGCACCGGCGGGGGTCATTGACCGGTATCGATCGGTGACGAACGCGCCCCTGCGGCGCCGCGCCCTCCGCTACCCCCTCCCCCTTGGAAACTCACCCCCAACCCCCTCCCTCTGACCCCTTACGCCGCACACACGCTGAAACACCGCATGCGACATTTCGCTCCACTTTAGGTGCCGGCTTCTAAGTTCTCTACCCTATTTTGCGCGGGAAATGGAATAGGTACGACTAGAGATCACTGTTAGATATAAGTAGAATACTAGCTGCTAATGTGACTTGGTTCACTCGAAGTTAGGTATATTGTGACTGCATTAAACACGTTATAACCTATTTTCGCACAGCATGACGGTTAATGTTTGGGCTCTACGTTAACTAAGTGAGTTTTTAACAGACTTCCAAAAATTTACGTTATTATTTCGACACGTACGTATGTAATTTTATTGGAACTGCAAAATATACATATAAAGTAAGTCATATTTGATTAACTAACATAGTTTTGTCACTTAGCCTACCAGATCGATACAAATTAAAATTATTATAAACATTCATAAAATTTGGGTACATAATGTTAACTTTTTTTATGTCAACTCTTTCTTATCTCATTACTTCATTCATTTACATGGTCGTAATTTTACTAAGAACTGAGGATTTCTCGAATTATTTTATTATTAGGGTTCCGTACCCAAAGGGTCTCAACGGGACCGCCTCCGCTGTCTGTCCGTTCGTCTGTCTGTCCATCTACTTATCTCATGAACCGTAATAAGTAAACTATCGCCGCTTTAACAACAAATAATAAAAATTAAAAATACCATCGCACAAAATTTAACTTGTGCGATGGTACGAAACCCTTCTTGTGCGACTCTGACTCGCGCTTGACCGGGTTTATTTAGTCTTAATTTGGTTATCGTCGAAGTCGACATCGCCTCGGTCTATTCAGCGTGACGCCCTATGTTTATGACAGCGCGCTGCGGCGATGCGTCACGCTGGCTCTACGCCAAATCGCTATGATGAAACGTTTCTTCCATCTCCAATAAAATAGTTCAACATTCTCCTCGTTTTTTCGTGAAAGATCGACATCCTACTAAAATTATAAAGGCGAAAGTTCGAATGCGCGCGCTCGCTTGTGTGTGTGTGTGTACGTCTGTTACTCCTTCACGCCACAAAGAATGAACCAATTTGGCTAAAATCTGGAATGTAAATATCTCATAACCAGCCTTAACACATAGGCTACATTTTATCCCGGGAAACTAAAGAGTTTCCGCGGGAATCAAAAACCTTTTAATCCACGCGGATGGAGTCGCAGGAATTATCTAGTTAATACATAAAACCGACCAAGTGCGAGTTGACCCGCACACGAAGAGCTTACCTTACCATCAAGATTTAACACTAATATTTTCAATACCATTAAAATCGAACAAAAACAAAAGATTATTTTGTATGGAGACCTCCCTTTATTTTTTAACGACGTTATAGCTTGAGGAGGGCAGCATAGAAATACACATTCTGTCAAAATTCCAAGTATATACCTATGATGGTTCATGAGATACGGCTCGCTGACAGAATGTCGGACAGACGACGGTGCACCCTTTGGGTAAGGAATCCTAAATACATCTTCAAACGAAATAGTCTTACAATGAAACATACCAGGAAAATATAATATTGTTAAGCATAATAGATGAGAACGTGTTCCCAGGGATGTGGATATCGTAGACCTATAACAATGTATAGAGAAACAGCTATATGGTGCGCGGGAAAATTAGTACCTTAGGCGCGCGAAGGGTTCGCTCGTCCACGTATTTCGCTGCCCCTGCCAGCCAGTCGTTGTTATGGTAACGTCTTACGATTGCTACTTCCCTGGTACCGGATAGAAAACTTTACCTACATTAGGTATCAATCAGATTGATCAGATTTATTATTGGTTACGAACCCTCTTATTTTCCGGGATAAAAAGTAGCCTATGTGTTTATTCCAGATGTGATTGAATAACAAATATCTATCAATACATCCAAACTTTCGTATTTAAAATATTAATAGGATAATAGGATTTGTTTTTATCCGGCTCTCTCCTATCCTATCTTATAAAGTCTCCTATCATACCAAGAGTATGTATAAAACTAAAAACTTGTATATGTAACACTTTTGACGTACTACGAAAGTGATAAATGCAGAAGTTTCGTAGTATTAAGCTATACATATATACAAAAAAAATATAGGAAAACCAATAGAAAATCTTGAAAATGTTATCGCGAAATGATTGTCGCGCAATCTCGTGTGTAGGATGTGACGTCAGGTCAGTCCGCCGAGCGTCGCCGCGCCGTCGCCCTGGCCCTGTGGTAATAATGTGGTTATGTTTGATGCTTATTTTTATACAACAAAATAATTCGTGAACTTCTGTAATCAATAAATTATCTGACGTAATCCGAGCAAACTCGGACTATTACAGTGTCTTTATTTTATTACATGGAAAAATTCCACTGGTACTAGCGTATTACTGAAATAAGGTTTTATTAATATTTAGTTATATTCAAAAGTTCTGTGACACCAAGGTTATAAAAGATTTCTTTTTCATTTCAAAGATTGCCTTAATTCCATTTCTAAACTACATTGGTAATTTGAAAAGATGATTCAACTGAATTATAGAGATAAAATTCCAATAAAGTGCCACTAAAAATACTCCCGTAAAATGTGAGTAAAAAATAATAATCATAAAGTAGCCGTAGCGTAGCGTGGTGACCCGATTCTACGACGTAGAGTGCAGTGGCCGCTACGGTGGCGCTACGCTAGCAGAATGTAGGTGAGAGAGAACTAGGCTCTACGACTCTAGTGCTACGAACTCTTTTATTTAAATTTTAATTGATAGTATGTATTTAAATGATATAATGACATTTTAAGAGTGCGTTTCCGCATATCGGGTGACTTTCGGTACATATTGTGACTAAGTTAAACCAAATAAGATGGAAATAAAAATTGCTACACATAGATTGGTCCTTAATCTCCAAATCTTGGGAGTTGATTTTGTTCAAAATCTCAATTTTTAGTACTATAAAAATTATTTCCCGTCACCTCTTCACACAAAATTCACGATTTTGGGGCGACTTTAGGTACATTTCTTGTATATAATATACCGGTTTTATGTAATTAAAAAATACTATCTGTTAGCAGATATGTTCAACTCAAAATCTTGGAGAGAAAAATATCAAAAATAGTACAAATAGTATAAAAAAAAAAATATAGCATCGCGTGTAATTTTTTCACATATTTTGGTTTAAACCGAATCTTAAAATAATGTGCAATAAGGCTTATTTTGATTTTACTCGGTCACGGTTTGATTTCATTTCAAAATTCAAAATTCAAATATCAATCAGTCGGCGTTTGACCGCCTTTCTGAGTGGAAGCTGCGCTGGTTGCAAGCAGATGCTGGTATCGAAAAACATCGCTGTACGAACACGAAATAGTTCATAGCAAACCAAATTGATACTTTATATATTTTGAAAAGAAAGGTAAGAAACTAAGTACAAGGTACCTATGGTACCTTTAATATAATAGCATTATTTTATTATTTGATAGAATTTCGAAATTTCTTGTAAAGTTATATTCCCCGAATGTAGTACTGACCTGCATGTATACCTCGAAAACTTCTATTGGAACTCCTAGATCTTTAGAGTTAGTTGTATCGAGTTTGGGTTCGTTTTGTAAGTTATGATGAGATCTTACCACTGGACTTGTTAGAGTGACCTGATGGTATACTTCGAAGACTACTACTGGATCTTCTAGACGGCTACAGCTAGTTATATCGAGTTTGGGCTCGTTTTGTAAGTTATGATGAGATCTTACCACTGGACTTGTTGGAGTGACCTGATGGTATACTTCGAAGACTACTACTGGATCTTCTAGACGGCTACAGCTAGTTATATCGAGTTTGGGCTCGTTTTGTAAGTAATGATGAGATCTTACAACTGGACTAGTTGGAGTGACCTGATGGTATACTTCGAAGACTACTACTGGATCTTCTAGACGGCTACAGCTAGTTATATCGAGTTTGGGCTCGTTTTGTAAGTTATGATGAGATCTTACCACTGGACTTGTTGGAGTGACCTGATGGTATACTTTGAAGACTACTACTGGATCTTCCAGACGGCTACAGCTAGTTATATCGAGTTTGGGCTCGTTTTGTAAGTAATGATGAGATCTTACCACTGGACTTGTTGGAGTGACTTGGTGGTATACTGCGAAGACTTCTATTGGAACTCCTAGATCTTTACAGCTAGTTATATCGAGTTTGGGCTCGTTTTGTAAGTTATGATGAGATCTTACCACTGAACTTGTTGGAGTGACCTGATGGTATACTTCGAAGACTACTACTGGATCTTCTAGACGGCTACAGCTAGTTATATCGAGTTTGGGCTCGTTTTGTAAGTAATGATGAGATATTACCACTGGACTTGTTGGAGTGACTTGGTGGTATACCTCGAAGACTTCTATTGGAACTCCTAGATCTTTACAGCTAGTTATATCGAATTTGGGCTCGTTTTGTAAGTTATGATGAGATCTTACCACTGGACTTGTTGGAGTGACCTGATGGTATACTTCGAAGACTACTACTGGATCTTCTAGACGGCTACAGCTAGTTATATCGAGTTTGGGCTCGTTTTGTAAGTTATGATGAGATCTTACCACTTTACTTGTTGGAGTGACCTGATGGTATAATTTGAAGACTACTACTGGATCTTCCAGGTGGCTATAGCTAGTTATATCGAGTTTGGGCTCGTTTTGTAAGTAATGATGAGATCTTACCACTGGACTTGTTGGAGTGACTTGGTGGTATACCTCGAAGACTTCTATTGGAACTCCTAGATCTTTACAGCTAGTTATATCGAGTTTGGGCTCGTTTTGTAAGTTATGATGAGATCTTACCACTGGACTTGTTGGAGTGACCTGATGGTATACTTCGAAGACTACTACTGGATCTTCTAGACGGCTACAGCTAGTTATATCGAGTTTGGGCTCGTTTTGTAAGTTATGATGAGATCTTACCACTTTACTTGTTGGAGTGACCTGATGGTATAATTTGAAGACTACTACTGGATCTTCCAGGTGGCTATAGCTAGTTATATCGAGTTTGGGCTCGTTTTGTAAGTAACGATGAGATCTTACCACTGGACTTGTTGGAGTGACTTGGTGGTATACCTCGAAGACTTCTATTGGAACTCCTAGATCTTTACAGCTAGTTATATCGAGTTTGGGCTCGTTTTGTAAGTTATGATGAGATTTTACCACTGGACTTGTTGGAGTGACCTGATGGTATACCTCGAAGAGTTCTATTAGAACTCCTAGATCTTTAGAGTTAGTTGTATTGAGTTTGGGCTCGTTTTGTAAGTTATGATGATTAGATCTAGGAGTTCCAATAGAAGTCTTCGAGGTATACCATCAGGTCACTCCAACAAGTCCAGTGGTAAGATCTCATCATTACTTACAAAACGAGCCCAAACTCGATATAACTAGCTGTAGCTGTCTAGAAGATCCAGTAGTAGTCTTCGAAGTATACCATCAGGTCACTCCAACAAGTCCAGTGGTAAGATCTCATCATTACTTACAAAACGAGCCCAAACTCGATATAACTAGCTGTAGCCGTCTAGAAGATCCAGTAGTAGTCTTTGAAGTATACCATCAGGTCACTCCAACAAGTCCAGTGGTAAGATCTCATCATAACTTACAAAACGAGCCCAAACTCGATATAACTAGCTGTAAAGATCTAGGAGTTCCAATAGAAGTCTTCTAAGTATACCACCAAGTCACTCCAACAAGTCCAGTGGTAAGATCTCATCATAACTTACAAAACGAGCCCAAACTCGATATAACTAGCTGTAGCCGTCTGGAAGATCCAGTAGTAGTCTTCAAAGTATACCATCAGGTCACTCCAACAAGTCCAGTGGTAAGATCTCATCATAACTTACAAAACGAGCCCAAACTCGATATAACTAGCTGTAGCCGTCTAGAAGATCCAGTAGTAGTCTTCGAAGTATACCATCAGGTCACTCCAACAAGTCCAGTGGTAAGATCTCATCATTACTTACAAAACGAGCCCAAACTCGATATAACTAGCTGTAGCTGTCTAGAAGATCCAGTAGTAGTCTTCGAAGTATACCATCAGGTCACTCCAACAAGTCCAGTGGTAAGATCTCATCATTACTTACAAAACGAGGCCAAACTCTATATTACTAGCTGTAGCCGTCTAGAAGATCCAGTAGTAGTCTTTGAAGTATACCATCAGGTCACTCCAACAAGTCCAGTGGTAAGATCTCATCATAACTTACAAAACGAGCCCAAACTCGATATAACTAGCTGTAAAGATCTAGGAGTTCCAATAGAAGTCTTCGAGGTATACCACCAAGTCACTCCAACAAGTCCAGTGGTAAGATCTCATCATTACTTACAAAACGAGCCCAAACTCGATATAACTAGCTGTAGCTGTCTAGAAGATCCAGTAGTATAGTCTTCGAAGTATACCATCAGGTCACTCCAACAAGTCCAGTGGTAAGATCTTATCATTACTTACAAAACGAGCCCAAACTCGATATAACTAGCTGTAGCTGTCTAGAAGATCCAGTAGTAGTCTTCGAAGTATACCATCAGGTCACTCCAACAAGTCCAGTGGTAAGATCTCATCATTACTTACAAAACGAGCCCAAACTCGATATAACTAGCTGTAGCCGTCTAGAAGATCCAGTAGTAGTCTTCGAAGTATACCATCAGGTCACTCCAACAAGTCCAGTGGTAAGATCTCATCCTAACTTACAAAACGAGCCCAAACTCGATATAACTAGCTGTAAAAATCTAGGAGTTCCAATAGAAGTCTTCGAGGTATACCACCAAGTCACTCCAACAAGTCCAGTGGTAAGATCTCATCATAACTTACAAAACGAGCCCAAACTCGATATAACTAGCTGTAGCCGTCTGGAAGATCCAGTAGTAGTCTTCAAAGTATACCATCAGGTCACTCCAACAAGTCCAGTGGTAAGATCTCATCATAACTTACAAAACGAGCCCAAACTCGATATAACTAGCTGTAGCCGTCTAGAAGATCCAGTAGTAGTCTTCGAAGTATACCATCAGGTCACTCCAACAAGTCCAGTGGTAAGATCTCATCATTACTTACAAAACGAGCCCAAACTCGATATAACTAGCTGTAGCTGTCTAGAAGATCCAGTAGTAGTCTTCGAAGTATACCATCAGGTCACTCCAACAAGTCCAGTGGTAAGATCTCATCATTACTTACAAAACGAGGCCAAACTCGATATAACTAGCTGTAGCCGTCTAGAAGATCCAGTAGTAGTCTTTGAAGTATACCATCAGGTCACTCCAACAAGTCCAGTGGTAAGATCTCATCATAACTTACAAAACGAGCCCAAACTCGATATAACTAGCTGTAAAGATCTAGGAGTTCCAATAGAAGTCTTCGAGGTATACCACCAAGTCACTCCAACAAGTCCAGTGGTAAGATCTCATCATTACTTACAAAACGAGCCCAAACTCGATATAACTAGCTGTAGCTGTCTAGAAGATCCAGTAGTATAGTCTTCGAAGTATACCATCAGGTCACTCCAACAAGTCCAGTGGTAAGATCTTATCATTACTTACAAAACGAGCCCAAACTCGATATAACTAGCTGTAGCTGTCTAGAAGATCCAGTAGTAGTCTTCGAAGTATACCATCAGGTCACTCCAACAAGTCACTCCAACAAGTCCAGTGGTAAGATCTCATCATAACTTACAAAACGAGCCCAAACTCGATATAACTAGCTGTAAAGATCTAGGAGTTCCAATAGAAGTCTTCGAGGTATACCACCAAGTCACTCCAACAATTCCAGTGGTAAGATCTTATCATTACTTACAAAACGAGCCCAAACTGGATATAACTAGCTGTAGCCGTCTAGAAGATCCAGTAGTAGTCTTTGAAGTATACCATCAGGTCACTCCAACAAGTCCAGTGGTAAGATCTCATCCTAACTTACAAAACGAGCCCAAACTCGATATAACTAGCTGTAAAGATCTAGGAGTTCCAATAGAAGTCTTCGAGGTATACCACCAAGTCACTCCAACAAGTCCAGTGGTAAGATCTCATCATAACTTACAAAACGAGCCCAAACTCGATATAACTAGCTGTAAAGATCTAGGAGTTCCAATAGAAGTCTTCGAGGTATACCACCAAGTCACTCCAACAATTCCAGTGGTAAGATCTTATCATTACTTACAAAACGAGCCCAAACTGGATATAACTAGCTGTAGCCGTCTAGAAGATCCAGTAGTAGTCTTTGAAGTATACCATCAGGTCACTCCAACAAGTCCAGTGGTAAGATCTCATCATAACTTACAAAACAAGCCCAAACTCGATATAACTAGCTGTAAAGATCTAGGAGTTCCAATAGAACTCTTCGAGGTATACCATCAGGTCACTCCAACAAGTCCAGTGGTAAAATCTCATCATAACTTACAAAACGAGCCCAAACTCGATATAACTAGCTGTAAAGATCGAGGAGTTCCAATAGAAGTCTTCGAGGTATACCACCAAGTCACTCCAACAAGTCCAGTGGTAAGATCTCATCATTACTTACAAAACGAGCCCAAACTCGATATAACTAGCTGTAGCTGTCTAGAAGATCCAGTAGTAGTCTTCGAAGTATACCATCAGGTCACTTCAATAAGGCCAGTGGTAAGATCTCATCATAACTTACAAAACGAGCCCAAACTCAATACAACTTACTCTAAAGATCTAGGAGTTCCAATAGAAGTTATCGAGGTATACATGCAGGTCAGTACTACATTCGGGGAATGTAACTTTGCAAGAAATTTCGAAATTCTATCAAATAATAAAATAATGCTATTATATTGAAGGTACCATAGGTACCTAGTACTTAGTTTCTTCTTTTCAAAATATATTATCAATTTGGTTTGCTCAACTTAGACTTAGATTTAGAATTAAACTTAGACTTAGACTAAGTCTGAGTTCAAATCTAAGCCTAAGTCTAACACTAAGACTAAGTCTTAGACTAAGACTAAGTCTAAGTCTTAGTGTTAGACTTAGGCTTAGACTTAAAGAGACTTAGTCTTAGTCTAATGCATTTCCCAGTGGCTTAAAAAAGTCTAAATCGATGTCTAAGACTAAGACTAAATCTAAGTCTAACTTAGTGTACAGCAAGTCCGGACGAAAATAAAAAATAAAAAAATAAAACATAAACAATTTATATCCAAGTATCAAAACAAGTTAATTCACTCATTTTTAACGCAGCTTGCCCGCGCCTGTGTGTGCGTGTGAACGGTGCATGTGTAGAAGTGCGTTTTTATACCTACTCTTTGCGAAATCCCGTCCTTAATGCAATGAATTTTTGAATTAAAATATTTATTAATAGTTCAGAAGAATGTGTTTCTGTAAATAACCATTAAGTAACAAGAACACCTTCTAAATCTTTTGTCGCTACATTCAAATGAGGTTATAGTAATATAATTTATAAAGCCGCGAAATTTAAGAATAAATAATTATTGTTAATATGTAGTTAAAATCTGGTAAGTATACTTACCTGTACAAAAACAATATTATTTAATTACTAATTAAACAATCCTAAGTCAAGTCGTCTCGTCTGTTTACTTTATCAAGTAAACAGACGAGAGAATCAACCATTTCGGACGGAAAGACACAAAACTAAACTTGCTGGGAGACAGTTCTATATCATTAGCTCTAGACTTTACAATAAAGTAAATAAAGCAATAAACATAAATCCTCTTCATAAAAACGAATGTAAAAAACGAGTTAAAGAGTGGTTGTTCACCCAATCCTATGCTGATACTGAAAAGCTGCTCGAAGTGTGCTAGAAGTGCTATCTATATTATTTATTCATTATATTCCATAACCCAAACACACACACACACACACACACACGCACGCACGCACACACACACACACACACACACACACACACACACACACACACACACACACACACACACACACAAACAAACACATTGTTGTATTATTGCATATTTAATTTTTTGTTAGTTTACCTGCTGGTTTCTTCATCTTTGCTGTCTAAATGAACCTTTTACTTAAGGAGAGCACTGTCGCCTAAAACACAGGTGTATACCTAGCTTAGGGGCAGATGTTTTTCTGTATTACTACTTTGTTTGTTATTTAGCTATTCCATTGTAATTGCAGAATTTTAGTTGTTTAAGATTTATTTTGGTTCAATAAACGTTATTATTATTATTCATTTATTCCATTAAACATCATATTTTTTAAATTTTTAAATATTTAAATATAGAAATTAAAAAAAAAAAAACATTTAAAAATATAAAAAATAGCGGTCCACCGGTCTCGGGAACAGGGTCCAAGAAACCGGCGGTCAGGGCCCCAGAGAGAGGAACCTCCTGACGATGCGGGCCGTGTCCAGGAGTACAGCCTTCTGGATCTGGCCCTTGACCCAGCTACCCAATGAGAGCCTCGAAAGATGTTGGTCGAGGCTCTTGGCTATAAGACCGTTAGCGGTCACGACTATCGGTACAATGATTGCTGAGTCTACACTCCACATGGCGACAACCTCGTGGGCCAAATCGAGATACTTGGTTAGTTTCTCTTTCTCGGCTTTCACGAGGTTCTCGTCATGCGGAACAGTAATATCAACAATCATTGCACGGCGCTCTGATCGGTCTATCACCACTATATCAGGCTTATTGGCTACAATATTCCTGTCTGTAATGATAGACCGATCCCAGTATAGTGTGATATGACCATTTTCGAGAACTGGGTCGGGCACATACCTGTAGTACGGTACCTCCGATTCCACAAGATTGTATTTCAAGGCAAGTTGCTGGTGTATGATCCTGGCTACTTGATTATGTCTGTGCAAGTATTCGCCGTTAGCCAGATGAGAACAACCAGAAACAATGTGACGAATAGTTTCTCCAGGACGGCGACACGCCCGACATATGTCTACCGTTCCATCCTTCACTATGTATTTTCTGTAATTGTTCGTCATCATGACCTCGTCCATAATTGCACATACAAACCCTTCGGTTTCCCCAAAGAGGTCTCCGAAGCGCAGCCAGGCCACGGACGCTTCAAAGTCAACATCAGGTCCGTGGAGGGCCCGATAAAAGCGTCCGTGAAGCTCCTTACCTTGCCATACAACCCTGCGGTCATTGGTACTGAGCACTACAGGTATGCGCCAGTTCTCGTTAGCCAAGGAGAGCGGCGTCAGACCCCTGTCCACTGCGACCACATCGCGGTGCATCTCCGCCTCGGCGTGGAGAAAGTACTCCCTGAGACTGCACACCTCGCGGTTGTGGAGGGTTTTGGCATTCAAAAGGCCTCTTCCCCCACACTTCCGCGGGATGTACAGCCTCATCACCGAGGAGCGGGGGTGATGCATCCGATATGCGGTCAGCAGCGCACGAACTTGTCTGTCCAGGGCGTCAAGCTCAGTCTGAGTCCACCTGAGCATGCCGAAGGAGTACATCATGACCGGCATGACCCAGCCGTTGAAGGCGCGTGACTTATTACCGCCCGACAAAAGGCTTTTTAGCACTTTCTTCAGGCGGCCAAGGAAACGCTCCCTCACCGACTGTTTCATGTCGGCCTCTCTGATACCTAACGCCTCCGTCATGCCCAGGTATTTGTAGGTTTCAGTTGGGGAGAGCGATCTGAGGTATATGGAATCTGAGAGCTCAAGTCCCTCAGATTCCACAATCTTCCCTCGCTTTACATGCATGACCGCACATTTGTCCACACCAAATTCCATCCTAATGGAATCACTAAAGGCTTTAGTTACCTTTAGTAACTCTAGTAGATGTGATTTGTTGGAGGCAATGAGTTTTAGGTCATCCATGTAAAGGAGGTGTGATATAACCTGACCACCTCTCCTCAACCGGTAACCTAACCCTGAATTCTCCAAGAGAGTACTCAGAGGATTCAAGGCTAGGCAAAACCACAAAGGACTCAGGCTATCGCCCTGGAATATGCCTCGCTCAATCCTTATAGGCTCCGCTATATTATTATTATTATTATATTATTATTATTATTATTAAGTACCAAAACCAAAATTTCTTAAAATAGAACGTTACTTCTGGTATTTAAAAATATTTTTCCCCACCGCACTGCATGAATAATCGCGGACGGCAGCGCGTGTAATCCGGCTTTCTGAATAATAAATCACCATGTATCATGTAGGCCGTATTGTACGATTCATATTAATATAGATACAGGCTGTTTGGTACATGTCTGTTGACCCTTGAACCTGTGGTTGACCCGTTTTAAAGACGAACCATTGTTGAATGGTGTTCGATTTTTTCTTGTGTGTGAAACAAAAATCTCTTAATCTAATAATTAATTAAGAATTAAAATAGAAGAAATTAAGAACCTCTTAATAAGAAATCTTGTAATTTGATAAAAATTCTTTATTTGAAAATTATGCTTTCCGAACTGCTGGTATAGCATTGAAACACTGGTTGGCCTTCATGAAACAAATAGTTTCGATTTAAATTATTATGTTTTTGAACAATCAAGCTCAGTCTACACATAACCCTATTACCTAGCTTAGAGAGAGCAAAATTGTACTGTTGTGATTCTTGAAGGCTATTTTCTCTAGAGTACTGAAGTAGTATTGCGTTCCTTATAAGATATACGACTTTCTGTTGGTACGTATTTCATTTCTGCAGCTACCTATTCCGTTTTATTGACATTGGAAACCATAACAAGGTTAGGTTTATTCGAAACACGCATCTTTACTTAAAGGTACTCGAAAAAAAGGAGATGTGATAAGTTAGCTGATGCCTGCGAATTCGTTCGCGTGGAATAAAGTTTTTAAAAAATTCCGCGGGAACCCTGTACACTAGGAATAAAAGATATCCCGTATCCGGTTCGTCCTCAACTATATTCATGCAGAAGGAAGCATCAAACAAACACACTTTCACATTTATATTACTAGTAAGGATGAAGTAATAGAAATATTGTATCTTTAACTTTTAATTATTTTTTCTTTTTCATACCTTTTTTCAAATTTTTCGTTACTAAATTGACTCTACTCTGGTCTTTGAAAAAGCTCGGCCAACTGTCAAACACTTCCGTCACGTGACTGAGATTCCTGTCACTTGATTAGGTGTTCCACTACAATGCTGCGTAGGATCCAATAAGAAGGGATATCGAATAACAAAAGTGTGGATCAACCCTGGAGGAGGTCAATGTGCTCATGAAACTGAACAACTTTCCCCAAGGAACATAGGTCAAAATATGAAATATGTTCTGTTACACGTTGTATATCTATCTCCTCCAGGGCAGCCAGCTTCCATCGAAAGAAACCTACAAGGTAAACTCTCGCGGAACGCAAAGCTTTGACGATCATTATTGCGCCTCCACAATGGACTTTGCGCTAAATAATTCAGCTCTGCTCGACTGAGCTCTCGTGGTTGCTATAGCAACAACCTATTTACGTATGCATCCGTATTAAGATCTGACTAACTTTCCCCAGGCCTCCATCTTTTTAATAATCGATATGATTTACTCCTAATCAAACAGGACAGATGATTTGAACGGAGACAAGCCAATTAAACAGATTATATTATAGGCCAAAAGTCTGTGTGCTAACATAGGGCACTGTTTATTCCCTCAGTCTCATAGTGCGATTGGACGGCAATTCGACTTGATGGTGAATGATGCACCGCCAAATTCCAAACTCCATGCTGCAACTGAAAATTCCTCAAAAATCCAATTACATCTTTTTTTGGTTCAAAGTCAGTAAAAAAGATTTATAATCCAAGATAACTTGAGTTTTAAAGGGAAGCTGCCTCCTATATGGAGTGCAAACCACAAACTACTAAAGCATAGAATTTACGCCAATAAATCCTTAATAATAATTATCGGTATATCCGCAGATAGCGCTCGCACCATTTACTACTGGCGTATTTACAAAACCCCCTATTTGAAGTCGGGTATAGCGTTAATTTGTCGCGCAGTATCGCTGGAACCCGGCCAACGCTTGGTATCATACATAAAACTTAAGCTCGGGAATTACTGTTCGGTCCCTGAATGGTGGAAATGCGCTTTTCCGCGGCTTTATTTTTTGTTAATTGCGCCGACCACGAGATCCATTCCACCGTATTGAAGCTGGAATGTGAGTCTATGATTCGTATCGCTTTCTTGCTCTCTTGGCCTATAGCAGAAGAAATCGTTGCCTAACAAAGAGGTAAATAGCCTTACAACTGATATTAGGCTTTCTTTAGCTTATCGTAATGTGCTAAGAATTAAATGTAATAGAGATTGTTGGCATTTTGTTTGGTGACAATCAAGATGTGGTAAATCTACTTCGGTAATTTCTAGAAAAACGGGGAATTCTTGAATCCTAGGCTGCCTCATACTTGGCTCAATATCTACCAGATATATATGAATAATATGTTACACGTTGGTTAAATAAAGGAATATCTAAAATATTTCACTCTAAAAACCAAATCAAGTAAAAATCTGCCACATGAGGCAACATTCGCTACTCTAGGATTCCTTAAGGTTAAGTACGTCGAAATGTCTTCGACCTAGGAGCATAAAAGCCATTTTTTACACCCGAATATTATTTCTTCAACCATTTCTTTTCATTTCCCAATTCAATTCACTCTGTCATCCGAGATCAAAAGTTTTCATAATATATGAGCGAATATTTCTGAGCTAGATTATAGACGAATTCTAGCTAAGCTTACGAGTTCATATTGTATCCTGCGTCAAAAGGAAAATAACAGATGAACGCCTCGAGTCAAAGCTCTCAGGTTTATACTTCTTCCTTCCATTATTTTCAGGGTTTTATTTTTTGTAACACCAGTTTTCAATGCTTCATTGATTTACTTAAAGGATTTTTGTCGAATTAAAAAATATAGGGTAATAATTTTACTAAGTAATATTATAGTTTTGCTCTAAAATAGTTAAGCACTTATTGATTTAAATTAACCAAATTATTTCACGCTTCGCAATATTATTTCAACATGGTAGTACTAGACTTACTTTAAAACGTAGTAGATTCATGTTAGGAAAAGCGTCTTAAGAAAACGCGTGATATTGATTGTGGGGTCGTGAATTCGTACAGGACACTGCACGCTACGCTACCATGATTTGCCGCATTGGGGTCGCAAGAGCGGGATAGATGTACGGTGAAACTGCGAGCCAGTACGGGATACCAGTCGTAGAGGCCGGGACCACGTGGTGTCTATTTGAACTTGTACTCTACAAATTAATAGCTGTTGAATACATCATTGCGATTTGCGATTATGGTTTCCAGTTATTACTTCGTTTTACAAGGGATTTCATAATTCTACATGAGGGCTAAAAAATTATTCGGAGAAATTTTCAGTCCGAGACATCTGCCTCACACGGCTCTCAGCCGGCGAGTGACGTGTCCGCTCTAGTAACCGCATGGCAACGGCCGGGCCGACGTAGTGAAGCGGGAGGTTACATTGACGCCGTACGCCGGTCGCGAGCGTCTCGCAGGACTGATAATGGCACGTCTAGCCGCTGCAGTGATATGTCACGATAGCCATTTATAATTAGGTGGTCCCAAGTTGGGCGCCAATTTACGTTTAAGGATTAACTGGCGCCCAACTCGGGACTATCAATATTACCTCGGTACTTAAAATTCTACTTCGAATATTAAATATGCACTTCAATATTCAAAGTATAAAAATTTTTTTGCTTGGTTTTCGATTTTTAAATGCTAATCTTTTCTTGTTCCAGGATGCAAGATTAAGGCTCTACGCGCGAAGACAAACACATACATCAAGACACCGGTGCGTGGAGAGGAGCCCGTGTTTGTGGTGACGGGCCGTAAGGAGGACGTAGCGCGCGCCAAGCGCGAGATCCTCTCCGCCGCCGAGCACTTCTCGCAGATCCGCGCGTCTCGCAAGTGTGGCGCCGCGCCGCCGCCGCCTGCCGGCGCGCCCGGCCACGTGACGGCGCAGGTGCGCGTACCGTACCGCGTCGTGGGGCTCGTGGTGGGCCCCAAAGGTGCCACCATAAAGCGCATCCAGCACACCACGCACACGTACATTGTGACGCCGTCGCGCGAGCGCGAGCCCGTGTTCGAGGTGACGGGGCTGCCCGAGAGCGTGGAGGCGGCGCGCAAGGAGATCGAAGCGCACATCGCGCTGCGTACGGGCGCGGCCAGCGGTGCCACGGGTGCGGGTGCCGTGGCGGGCGCCGAGGGAGAGCCGCTGGCGCAGCTGTACCGCGCGGGGCTGGCATCGCTGCTGCGGCCCGAGCAGGAGGCCGCCTTTTCTTCGGCCGGCTCGTGCTCTTCGGGAGGCTCGTCGGGCCGGCTCGGCGACCTGCTGGGCATCTGGTCCTCCACGGAGCGCGACGAGGGGCTGGGCGAGTCGCCGTCGTTCGAGTCGCCGGGCGCCGGCGGCGTGTGGGCGTGGGGCCCGCCGCGACCGTCGCCCGCAGCATCGCCGGCGCGCACGTGCGCCGTGTGCGGTGAGCGCGGCGTGGCGGCGGCGCTGGTGCCGTGCGGACACAACCTGTTCTGCCTGGAGTGTGCGCAGCGGCTCGCGGCGGCGGCGCAGCCGTGCCCCGCGTGCGCCGCGCCCGCGCACCAGGCTATCCGCATCCTGTCGTAAGCCGCGCCGCGCCGCCCCCGCGCCGCCGCCGCCGCCGCCGCCGCCGGCCGCGCACCGCTCCCGCCCCCGCGGGTGGGACTGACCTTTTTTACTTAAATCGTTACGAAAATATTAAAAAAAAGTCGCGTAATCGAAATCCTGGTGCCAAAAGTCGGCGCCCCGCCGGCACGGCCCGTCCGCCGCGCCGTACCTATCGTAAGTCGGCAGAGTTACTCACGATATATTTTCTTATTATGAACGTTTTTTATTAGGTCGGCGAGCGTCCGCCGCGCTCGCCGCCACAGAGAGAGTCGAGGTACGTTACGATAGAATTTCGAAAAAAAGCATAAAATTTAAAAAAAGTTGTATAATTATTATTATTGATGATAGCGTAAATGAGAAATCGAAAATTTATAAAGCTTACCTAACGTAGTAGCGTAAAGTATTAAGATATCGTAATATTATTATAATTATTACTATAAGCGAGGGACGGGCGGCGCGGGGGGCGGGGCCGGGCGGCCTAGCCAATGTGTTGTTGATAGTAAATGTGTTGTGAGTGCGAGCGAGAGTCGCAGAGTAGTGTAATGTTCGCGCCGCCCGCGCCTGACGCGCCGCTCCCGCGCACCGCTCCGCTCCCCCGCGCGCCATGCTCATTATTTTGACTATACGATTATTCGCTTAAATGATATTATACATACGTACACACTATGATTATGATAATATTAATATAATGTTTGTTTTAAGTGTGTTTTAATGTTTAGATTTTTATTGTAATGTTTTTATGAATGATTTTTATCTGTACGATTATTATTATTGATTATTATTTTATGTGTTGATGATGTTTTTGTGATTATGCGCCCGCGCCGCCGCAGACGCCGGAGCGGGCCGAGGCTGCAGCTCGTTAGTGTTAATATCGAGTAATAAATTAAAGTAATAAATGATAAAGAAATAATACGACTCATTCATTATTATTATTATTATAAACTACAGTAGTTTGTAGCACGACATTGACTAATCATTACCTATTGATACATATTAAGTATTATTATTATTATTATATTGAATAAATTTAAAGAATGCATAATTATATTTCATAGGAATCATTATTCTGTATAACTCTAGTTAAATATAACGATAATAAATATTAATTGTATTTGTATCGGACGACGTTGTTATTTGGTTTAACGGGGGGCTGGTTTTATGAATTGATATTTTTTTATTTTTTTACCGTTATTAGTTTTTGACTTACTCATGTAAAGATACGCGAGAATATAAAACTGCCTATTAGATTATATTTTAAAAAATAATGGTTACGTAAAATCAGCCCCCGTCGTACGTAGATCCAGTGATTTCGATATAATTTTATTTTCATAATAAAATGGGTAGACGCTTTAGGTTCAAATAACGTTGTGAAAATTTGTGAAATTTTGTAGACTACATATCTTATTATAAATCTAATATAAACTATAAATTTCGAATCCCTTTCTTTCATTTAAACTCCACTCTACCTGTAGGATTAGTGTAAGATTTAATTCGACTGATCTTGTTCGTATCCTATGACCTAGCGTCAAAGTAAAACGAAACTTAACTGTAATGGTTTAAAGTCAATTGAACTCTAATACAATGTTGTCATAGTTCAATTTCCTTTCATGTTAATGTCATCTAATACGAATACGATCAATCTAATGAAATCTTGTACTAAACTTTCTGCTGCATATCAATCGATGAATCGCTATGACCCTATCAACCTACAGCTGCAAATGAGGGTAATAAATAAATAATCTAGAATGAGTTGTAAAATTGGCAATTTTGTATACGAACCACGATTACTTTTGATAGATGGCGGGAGCCGCGAGTTAAAGCTAGTCACGAATAAATACACTAGTTTGAAAATTTAAACAAATAAAAGCTGCTCTTAATTATTTGCTTTGTCATCAAAACTTAATACAGGCTGTAGTTTTGATAATATTTTTATAGCGAGAGTTCTAAAACAAATTAATTACTAACTAACGCAGACGTAAAAGTCTGGCGAAGAGATTTATATGGTAGTCTTCTCAAGGAGCATTAGTGGGAAAATTCCAGACGCGAGCAAATTAATTACGTCGGCTGGTTTTTTCACGATAAAAACCTATCCTAAACACATGATTGATTTTAGGCATTTCTATGATCAAGACTTATCTTATATTAACTTCTGGTACGTGAGCTAATGACTTACAAAGTATATGAATTGTGCCAATAAAATTTGAAGACTTCCCTCGATTTCTCTAAGATACCATCATCAGATCCTGACCGGATGACTATGGGACCACCTGGGAAATCGGTCCAAGTGTCTTCGAGTAATCGGGAACATACATATAAAAACAACAAAAAAACAAACATTAATCCGCTTACATTAATTACGTGAAATCCACTACCTACTAAATGAATGAACTCAATGCTCATTCCACGTTATCTAAACTCACGATAATCGGAAGAGTTTCACTCATATCGAGGGTGGTGATTTTGGAATTAACGGCTGCCCCATTTCAAAACCTAGTAAGTGTGATTGACAAAATTTTACAGAAGACCAAAAAAACATATTTGTGCTAGCCCTTCTGAACTCTTCAGTATCTGTTGATGAATTAATTAATGTTTTGTAAATGAAACTACTTTGAAAGCTTATATTCATTACTTCGCTAAGCCAGATGGCTTAGCGAAGTAATGAATATAAGTTGAAGAATGTAAGTTGTTTTGTGGTAGATACCACAAAACAACTTTTTTTTGGTCTCCTCTAAAACATTGTTAATCACACTTACTAGGTTTTGAAATGAAGCAGCTGTTAACATAAGGATAGTATGAACAGTACAGATACTCTCTACCTCAATATTACAATAACCTTTTACCTGGGAAAAGAGCCTCGTGTCCTGAACAGAAAATCATTATATTATATTTAGCTCAATACCAATAAGGATAAAAAAACATGAAAACATACCAGGAGTAAGTACTTACCTACGTTTATGTGCTACGAAGTTGGGCACTACATATACCTACGGCAGTGTCTACATTTGCGACGTCGAACTTCATTTGCTGAAATATCGGCGAGATATCGTACTACATTTGCCTTCTCGTGTAAGTAAACTATAAAATTCTAGTCAAGATATCTGGTACCTAGGTAAGAAATGATATTGAAACAAAGCATCGACGTCGAATTACATTATATACACTCATGTTCACTGGGGTTACTGTGTTATCGGCGCGAGTGCTGCTGACTGGCGCTATTATTACAGGAGTTAGCATTTTTGCTGTGGCAAATTATTATCATCCTACCGCCAAGCAACTAGTCATACGGTACTATGGCGTGTAGAAACCGATATGGTGGTGCCTGCCCCTTCCAATTTATCCCGCTTCCAACCTTGCGGTAGGAAGGAATAAAATGTTTATGCTCCCAACTATAACCATATCAATTCCTACTCAGCCAGGTGAGGCAGCTATCAAAAACTAATTTGTCATCGAATGAAAAACATCTTCACGCTTTTTTTTTTGTATACAAGAATAAGGAACATTTTGTCGCACGACTAGTCGCTTGTGAGATGCTACGGTTAAGGTAGGTATGACCTAAATTTTCTCCTTCATTTAACTGTGTCGGAAAGTTAAGTGTTAAAAGTAGGAGTCTTTGAAGTTAAAGAACTTCAGTCTTCAAGTCTACCCGCAGTCCGGGCCTACTGAGATATTATACCTACTTACTTAAACCTGATCGCACATCTGACTTTTTAAGTCAAGTCAAGTGGATATAATATGGACACCAACAATTTAGGCAATCCACACAATCAAACTAGATGGCGCTATATGTGCCCCTATACATAGTAATATTACTACCGTAGTAGGTACCTACCACAACCATGTCCACAGCAAAACCTTACTGCTGCAGGGGTTGTCATAATATAACCTATTGTCTAGCGAAGCCGTGCTGTTGATGAGAGATACGAGTACCGACCTAACCATAAACCCTCTTCCATCTAGCGCGGATGTCTGCTGCATATATGTACTGGCTGGTCTACCGCTTATACTTGTGTGAAGTCGCCATTTCAACAACACCTAGGGATCCGTCAGTCTATGTTGGTAAGCTCGCAGATAAGCGATCAGTATTATTATATTTCTAACGTAAGTAACTGCGGAGAACGCCTTCAGGAGTTTAAACCTCCCTCCATTTAGGTTACATTTTGTGATTTAGACAAGTTCTATGACGCAGCGATTTCTATTGTTATCAACACGAATCGGTAAAATTGTAATATATGAGCAAATAGGTGCTTGAACTTTTCTGGATCTTTTCAGCTCCTCCGTGCTTACAATAGGTAGTATAACTTAGGATTTTTCCACGATATGAGTTTTATGTAAATTAGATAATAGAAATTATTAATAAGTAGAAGTTTAAGTTAAAATAATATTACTTATCTATTAACCCACAGGCACCGTTAGATACATAATGGTGATTTATGGTAGGAAAAAAATGAATTTCTTTGATTTTTTTAAATCTTTAACAAGCTAGCCCACGTATGATACGTGATGTTCCTAAGTGAAAACTTCATAGATCAAGTAATAGGGGATCTAGAAATAGGGTTTTGAAAAATCGAACTTAACGTGAGCGAAGCCACGGGCAAAAGCTAGTTTTACATAACTGACAAGAGAATTCGCTTTCAAAGCACAGATAGATTATATGAATTAAGTGAGGTTTATTTTAGTGAAACCCCTACAGTAGTTAATGTTACAAAATAAGGTGTCTATTTTTCAATAAACAAAATCGATAATGGACCTCATCTAGAGTCATCTCACAGGATGTGGGCTGTAACTTGACACTATAACCCGGCTTACTTCACAATGCAACTGACATTCACCTCAACTTTCTTATTATTAACGCTGCAAAGTTGAAATTTGAAAAGTTTTTGTTTTAAGAATGAGTACAAACTTGGTTCGGATTAGGGTGACCACGATATTTACATTTTACCAACCTTCCGGAACTGCTAACCTGCGTGTCGATTCTCTGAAAATAATTGCATCAATTTAACGATCGCAATGGCCTCTGATTGGCTGAATTTATGGCGTTCTTGCTGCGTCAATGCGTTTTAACCAATAACGGGAGGGTACCTGGATCAGAGGTCATTGCGATCGTTATAATATCGTTATTACTGATTTAACCATTTTTAGAGAATTAACACGCTGATAAGCAAGTTATAAAATCTGAACTCAAGCTTCATCAATTAATTAATACAACACACATCAGAAATGTGTGTGTGTGTGTGTGTTTATTTATATGTATGTGTCGCCCACAAGTCCATGTTAACATGGGGTTATTCAAGGGGCGGACCAACAAATTTCTAAAAAGCCGGCAACGCAATGGTGGTGCCTCAGGTGCTACAAATGTTCATGGGCGGCGGTGATCATTTCAATCACCAGGTGACCCGCCTGCGCGTTTGCTCGCTAAAAATATTTAAAAAAAAAGACGTGTGGCACTCGGGGACTGCTGCGGTAAAGCTATTGCATAGCATTTTTTATCAACGCCTTCTAGCAGCTCACCGCTAGATGGCGTTGATAAAAAATGCGCCATCTAGTGGCTCACCGTAGAGGAGTCCCGTGTCAGGTTATTTTCGTTACGGAATTTCTGGATTCAGTCTCCATGCTGGCCCGCGATAGAAGCTATGCAATAGCTTAAAAAAAATGTCCATGGATTCTATCAGCGCAGTCACTCTATTTTTGACAATAGCTACTCCGGGTGCCATCTGTCGCCCGTCGCCCGCTACTTAGGCACGATCACACGTTTTTCTCGCATATCCATCGGAAGTGAACTAACTATGTTATCCGCAGGTGTCCGCTTCATAGGGTACGATGTGCTTTTAAGTATTATCACCAAAAAATTTTACAACATTAGTATTTAGGTAGTATTCTAAAGGCTACTAGACGTCTACATACACGTACAATGCCTATACATATTATGCAAATAACAGTATTTTCTTTCTTATATAGGTACATATATCAAAACTATATTAACCAGATGTAACTAATGTCTGGAGTCTGGACCATAAAATATGTTCTAAATCCACGTTTAAGCGGTTAAATGCTTCATATTGCGTGATAAAGTAGGTATCTGTCTAAAATTCTCTAAAGGGTCTAAAATTTTTTAAACGGTCTGGCCTAAGTATTTCTAAACGTACTACAATATTGATAACATATCATTTCCGAGATGAGTGGCATTTGTAATGTCATTATTGACATGTGTAACCTATTCACAGTCGTCGTTATGGTGTCCCTTAAACCCTGTATATTACTACCCTTTGCGTCTAACAGGTGTACCTGTATCTAAATAATTTAGTATGTTGTCTCGGGTCACGAATCTCGCATCAGTATTTATAAGTTAATCAATACAAACGAGAAATCGATTAAAATTCAATCAGTTCCGAGGACGGTCGCCGGTGTGCTGCACTTTTTGTACGGGGCCATAGCTCAACCTATTCTTTATTATTCCTGTCAGAACATGATAGGCGAAGCTAAAATGTAACAAATTTTTGTCCACTAATATACCTATATGGCTGAAAATCAATAGTTTTCGTGATTTTTGGACTAAAACACTTTTTCATGAGTGACCTCGATTTGTCGTTAAATAAAAGCTAATTATTTTATTTTATTTATTTTGGAAAATCAACAACTAATCATACTAAATACACTTAAAATTAGGTGACTAGTTGCTAATAATAGGTTTTCACGAATAGAAACTAAACCAACATGAGTAGGTACTTACCCGAGTGCACAGTGCTGAAAAATCTACAATTTCAAAAAGGATGCACTTGTTGTTAAATTCCGACGTAAACTATTTATATTACCATTTACCACAAAACAAGTCAACATTAGGTTAGGTATTATTATAAGTCTGCTTTCATTTTTCATTTTTGTTGGCAATTACTTTAAACTCAGCTATTATAAAATGTCTCTTTTTATCACGGGAAAATAAATAAAATCCGCGGAGATGTCGTGAGAATCATCTAATATGCATCTAATATACAACATTAGTTAAGGAAGCGATTAATTCAAAATGGATAAGAGGTAAGTTAATTGATAAAAGTAAAAAAGAAAAGATATTTACCCCTAGTACAGTGTCTGTTCAGAGTACACGTAAAAGCAAATAGTAATTAATATTTTACGTTATCCCAACATCCAAGATTGAGGTTATACAGGCTGCGGTGATCGCATCCGCCCCTCACTTCCGTCGCTCGCGTTACAACAGCCTTCATTTTACTTTTTTAGGGTTCCTTATCTGAATAAACAAAAGGCAAAATAAAGACCATATAAGTGATGCTACCTACTTTTAATAATTACACAATTTAAGTAAATATATAATTATAAATTCAAGTAAATCAGAATCATTTCAGTTCAAAGAAACATGCTCAGGAGGGCGAAATTATAAATAACTGATAAAATATATATTTTACCAGATAGGTAAATTTAAAATATCAGTATTTAAGATTCTAAAATTTTAAGCATCTAAATTCAAGTTAATCATTAATATAAATTTGAATTTATCTGAGCAAATAAATCTATACCTACATGTATGTAACTGTAAGTAACAAGAAAAAAGTTTAAAAAATGAATATAGCATCCGTAATATGTATTGATTTTGTACATATAAAATGTATTATATATAATATTGAATCGATTGACACATTATCATTCATCAAAATCGGTACCTTACTGTAGTTTAGCTACGGTGGAACATGTATTAATATGTATTAACGTTTACATATGTGGCGGAGCGTCACCACTGTGGCGGATTCTTATTTCAAGCGTGTTCTTATAAAATGTTCGGACGGTGTTGTTTCATTTATTCCTTGCTTCCCGGTAAATCCTTTTTCCTAATGGTAATTCTACTGGTAAAGTTGTACATAAGGCAATCGGCGGCAGGCGAATGCTGGAGATTTCGTAAGTATTTCGTAAGTATTCCTTATGTATTCATACATACATATTAACACGTTAACTGTGATGATAGACACACATACATATTATGTACCTACTTCCTTTTGGCTGCTTTGCCTTAGTCGAATAAGAACCCTCTAGGTGCGAGTCGAGCTCTCACTTGGCCGGTATTTTTTATTATTTTTATACATCCTCTTCGTTCCCATGACCCTATAGTGTGCCCACAGGACGGTTTTTGTGCGTCGATCGTTTAACCGTGATTTGTTTTTGTGTTCTGCGGTTCATATAATAAAAGGTTGTTTAAAAGGTGTGCTCAATTCACTTTGAGATTGCGATTTTCTCACGACTTTTTTTTAAATTTGGACAAGTTGCGAAACAGACGCGTAAACATTTGAATTTTTACAAATTGCAATCCCGAACTGTAAACCTCAGGAAGTATGAGTATTGTTACGAATTGATTAATTTTAAAAATAATTTTATTATTGGTAAGTTTTTGCACTTTATCCGTTTGTCTTATTTGTCCATTTTCTAATAAACAAATCAATTTTTTTAAATACATAGGTATGTCTAGTTTCTTCTCATTTATCAATCATTAACTTTTGTCCGCGGCTTCGCTCACATTAGATTCGATTTTCATACTTTCAAAGCCTTTTTTACCCCTTATGGGTTGAAATTTCAAAAATCCTTTCCTAAATGCCTAAGTCATAATAGTTATCTCTAAGCCAGATTTCAGCCTGATCATTCAGTCAGTCACCTTTACCTGGCTTTTATATGTATATTTAGAAAAGATTTACATTTATCAAGCTCAACCCGTCACTGGCCGACATCTGGGCACAGGTTTCCTCTCGAATAAGACGGATTTAGGCCAAAGGTTTCCGATGGACCCCCTGCTACTACATATCTACTATATTCCCAAAACCCGTTAAAAAATATGAAAATTTGATCTAACGATGGAAAATCTATTTTGCAACTTGCAAAATACATTTTCCATCGTTTTAAGGGAGGTTTTAAAAAAACGAATTTAATGCGAAATAAACAAGCTATCTGATCCATTTCCAGCCAAACCAAAATTTTTGTTCTTTACTATCGAAACCAGATTTTTCCTGGACCACCACTTACAACTTTTGAACTCCCATTTTTTTTCACGCCAACCTAGACCCCCGTCGAGTCTCCCGTAGACCCTTAGGGGTCCACCTGGACCACTTTAGGAATCACTGATTTAGACTATTGTTCACTACGCTTTCTATCATCATAATCGGGTCACGAAAAGGAAAGATTCCTCAATTTTCAATTTTAAGAGTCTGCTCAGCTATACTTTAGTTGCAGTATATTAGAACTAGAGTTCGTAGAATAGTCAAAATATGGTGCTTCATTAGTTGATTTACCTACATCACGTAGGCCAAATCGTGTACACTCAGCCTGACATCAGTCAATAACAAATAATCACGTATTCAAAAGGTATTCAAGTTCTAACTCATACATAATACGTTAAATTCTACAAACAAATCTATCGATCATAGTTCTAGGTATCCTAGTACCTATAATGGCGGGAAAGGCCTGGTTTACTCACAGGTTTTCCCGGGCGATGCTCGTTGCTCCACATTTATTATTTTTATTTCAACCCCAAAGACCTTGAAGTTCGTTCGCTAAATAATTATTATGTTTGTAATCTAAGATCTGTAACCTTCTGTACCTTGTTTATTTAATTATACTGTTTTAGAATTTATAATTCATAGTAATATTTATATACATTATTGTTCCATTTGACAAAGATGTAACTAGAGTAAGACTTCGCACATAGTACCTAACAGAATGAATACTAACTTAATCCAAAAAATTGAAGGTAAAAAAATTCATCATGGGTAAAAAGTACTATTCAAGAAGCTTATAGTGGTGATGAACTTGATTTGATTTTTTTATAAGTTATCGATACCTCAATCAAGCTATATATTCTTGGAACCATTCCACGCGGGCATGATTTGTACAGATTAATTTACCTACAAGTTTTATTATAATAATATATAAAAAAAAAAAAAACAGCAAAAAGCTTTGTTATTGTGCCATACCTAATTGATTTGGGATACCATTGGGATATTGAAAGTTCAGTTAAAAAATTTTTCATTCGCATATTTTCCCAAGCTTTCGAATGTAGGACAACCGGATATTAAACCGGTTTGGGAAAAATTGGGATATTGTAAGACGAAAAGCTGTGTATTTTAAATTACCAGCGAGTAAATGGGGCTTTTTAGCTAATTCTCCACAACAATGCAGACGCGAAGCTTTTAACCCATAGGAACTGACCTACAGCGCGAGGCTACGCGACACGGATCAACCTCTGACAACAATGTTAGGTACTGGATAAGCTTTCTATACCGTACTACCGTCCTTACGAAAAGTGCAATAACTCGAGTTTTGGGCCTCTTCAGACGGCCCAAAACCCGAGTTATTGCACTTTTCATAAAGACTGCAGCGTTGGTCACCATGGAAACTTTTTGTAGCGATTCAGTAGCGATATAATCGCAAAAAGATCGCGGTACAGTCGCAGGTCGTAGCTTGCACACCTTCGCCTACGTGACAAGGATTCTGCATCGATATTATCGCGATACAGTATCGATAGAATCGTGCGCTGTAGTGACTACCTGTGAACGCCTGTGGCCCCCGCTCTTGTTTTACCCGATGTCGTCCGAAACAGTCGCGCATTAGTAGCGATGCAGAAGCGACGCTGAATCGATACTATGCGATTGTATCGCTACTGAATTGCTTCTGTTGCGCGTTGCAAATGCGACGAACCGCCAAAAATACTGATGCAGTCGCGCGTTCATGAAAAGCGCTACTGAATCGCTACAAAATATAGGTATTCTAAGAATAAGATTCTAGTTTCTGACATTTATTTGTTTTATTTATATTTTCAAACTCACTTGTGTGGAATTAAAATTGCGGCAATTTCGTGTATCCTATCACGGAGGAACTTAATAGGAAAAATCCAGGAAAAATCCTATAAAAAATAGGTAAGTGATTATAATTAAGTTCTCACATGTCAAAGAAATCTTTCACAATATGATTATTATTTACAGCGAAAATTTAAAAAAAAATTTATTCCTTGTCCCACCACCACATAAGAAATAAAAAATTAATCAATAATACTTCTAGTCTAGCTCTATATCCATGTTTATATTGTATTCAGCCGTAAATCGCAGCACGCAATCCGAAAATTACCCACCGCTTCAGTTTTCTTCCACGTTCCCCCCCAGCCCCACCTAAAGTAACGAACGTTGTTGCATCTTAAGTTATGATAATGTTAATCAACATCATAACCACGATGATAACAGCTATCTGTATACCAAATAGCCCGATCCGTCGAGCTGTAGAGCTGTGCGTTGATAGATCAGTCAGTCAGTCACCTTTGCCTTTTATAATTGAATTGGTAGATTTACCATTAGTACATAAACTTAAACTGTGTGTAAAGACACATTTAATAAATAGAAGTTATTACACAGTTAATGAATTCTTTAATGACAAAGTTGCTTGGAACCAAACTGCTTTGCTTCAGCTGTCCACAAGATAGATAAGCTACATATTGTAACATTTTTTGTTTTGAAAAGAGCAACTGCTGAGTTTCTTGCCGGCTCTTCTCAGCAGAATCAGCATTCCGAACCTGTGATAGATTTTCGACTTTTCAAAAGAGCCACAAGTTGGCCTACATAATAAAAAAAAGACGTGTGGCACTCGGGGACTGCCGCGGTAAAGCTTTGCATGCGGCTCACCGTAGAGGAGTCCCGTGTCAGGTTATTTTCGTTACGGAATTTCTGGATTCGGTCTCCACGCTGGCCCGCGATAGAAGCTATGCAATAGCTTAATAAATTTGAATTTGAATATATAATATAATTAAGATCTTGATAAATGGCACTTTGCCAGGCGATATGGTTTTATTACACAAGGAGTTATAGTTTCATGCAGTTTCAGCGGACGACGTGACACGTTCAGACCTCACATAACCAATTCACAGCCGCAATTTAAATGCCTGTGAAATATGACCGCTATTATCGGTTTCAGGTTATGATTGCTTTTTAAATTACATATATTTATTACACAACAATAAAATTTGTAGGCTACCTTATACATGGTACTTAATAATGTTTATGGTGGTATGAATAGCGGGCAAACGAGCTGGCGGGTCACCTGATGTAAAGTGATTACCGCCGCCCATGAATACTTGTAGTACCAGTGGCACCACCAATGCGTTGCGGGCTTTTCAGGAACTCATTGGTTGTTTTATTATTTATTTTATGTTATCTTATTAATCTTATCTTTATTTATACGTCGATGATGACCGCGACTTCGGCAGCGTGGATTCAGGTTTTTTAATGCCAGCAGAAACTATTTAATTTTCCAGGATAAAATGTAGCCTATGTGTTAATCTTGGGTATGTACTTTTTCTATTCCAAATTTCAACCAAATCGGTTCATTTCTTGTGGCCTGAAGGAGTAACAAACACACGCACATAAACTTTCGCCTTTATAATATTAGTGTGCTAGTACCTAATTGTGGTAAAAAATCTGGTTTCTCCTTAACCAAGGATAAAAGTTTTAAGAAAAATAGTATGTAAAATCCGTCATATTGGTTTTTTTCGTATAAAACAAAGCATTTTTATGTGACCCGGATCATAATAACGAATCGATTGACTCCTTATTCATCAAAATTGGCTCAGTAATTTAGGCTTTACGGTAGAACATACATAAATACATAGACTGCTGAAATCATAACCCTTGCTTTGCCGTAGTCGGGTATAAAGAAGCCAGGCACGATTGGACTGTTTTTTCTTCAAAATCAAAATAAGCTAATAAATGTTAATATTAACTATTATTATTATCGATAATAAATCTACGAGAGCTTCAAACGCGTCCTAGTCTAAGAAGAGCCCATATCAAACTCAGGCGGGTTTCCTTTTGTTACCACCATCTCACAATATGGCTTAGGCTAAGTATTAGAACTATTAGAGCAAATCATCCCCAAGGTTTCTGGTCATTAAGCAGATCTTTCACATTGTTATAAGATTTATAAAGAGTTTGGGCCGTCTAAATCTACCTAATTTAGAAAAATGTTAAACTTATAAGACGTCGTTCAATAAAAATTGCCACGTAACGTTGCTGATGAAAAATTAATTACTTGACGATACTAATAAATAAATTAATTAAATAGCTATTATTGATGACGCATAAGTGATTTACTTTTTAAAAATCCCACGGGATCTCATTGATTTTGCGGGATAAGATAGCCTATGTCACTCTACCGATCCTCAACAATAACCATGCAAAAAATCTTGTCGATCCGTTGCTTTGCGGCGTGATTGAAGGACAAACCAACAACAAACACACTTTCGCATTTATAATATTAGTAAGGATTAGTAGGATTAGTGTAGGAAGTAGGACATTAGTACAGATACAGTGGCGGCGTTAGGGGGTGGCAAGCAGGGCAACCGCCCGCGGGCCTCACTCCTGCAGGGGCCTCGCGCCTTCGCGCTACAACCCAAGTAGAAAAAATTCATTAGGCGCGCCTTACGCAGTACAAAACCCACCACGGGCCTATATCGCGCCGATATCGCGTAGATACGCCAGTCGTGTGGGACCTCGCAAATTGGCGCCTCGCTAAGATCTAGCACCCAGAGCCTCACAATGACTAAGGCCGCCCCTGTACATATTACTTAAGGTCTCCATATACTTGTGGACTATAAACACTGTAGTGGGCGGAACTAGATGACGCATGGTCGCACCCCGAATGCGCTACAGAGTTCATCGCAAAGATGTAGCGAACTAACTGGATAGGCTCTTTTACACTCATACTGCGGCTACATTATCGGGATTCGGCGAATATTCGCTTTATCGCGACAAGTTTGGTCGAGTAGTTTTTTGAATCGCGATGTATTCGGACGAACACGAATCCTTGTCTCGGCACTGTCGGTAATGTAAATAACAAGTTGACCGCTGTAGACAAGAACGTCGCGTATAACCAATAACGATAATTTTATCGCGACAACGCGACACGAATTTTCGCACGGTAATGTAGTCGCAGCATAGTATTAATAGCTAAAATTATTTTACTGAAAAATATAGCGAACTACTCTTGTAAAGTAACATATTCCTTATAAAATACCTTTGTCCATGGACATCTTTCGGTTGAGATGAAGACGGCGAGAGAAAGGAAGCTTAATTTATTATTATCATAATATCAATTGCCTGCAAATGGGGATGAGTCTCCTCGCAGAATGAGAAGTTTTGGGCCGTAGTGGGCCACGCTGATTAGCTAGATTAGTGAAACACGGATTAGCAAACTTCACACACCTTTGAAAACGTGGTGGAAATCACGAATCATAGGATATAAGTCAAGAGCGGAGTGAGCGCGAAATTCTTATTTAACTTTACAGAAACGATCCTTAATTATTATTAAAGGTAGTAAGTTATTTATTTTCATTATTCTGTAAAGATAAAGTTCTGTAAGCTATTCGTTATTAAGAATCTAGATGCTGAATATATCACTAAATAAAACGTACAGTAAATAAATAATTTCACTATATTTAAAATTCTTCGGTATAACCACATCTAGGAGGTATAGTTCCTGTTGTTGGTCTCTACTCTAGCGGGAATTCGAAATTAAGGCTTCGTAAACTAGTAATTATCACACCACTGTAAACACGTACTATTGCATTGTACCATTTTTAATTGATTCTTAATTATTACTAGTACAATAGTACAATACACGTGGTATCTGGATTTTATTAACTCCCGACGAAGGGGGGGGGGGGGGGCTCTCTAACAGCTAAAGTGCCGGATACCTGTCATTATTCTTCTTCTTCTTTATCAACCGATACACGTCCACTGTTTAATAAACGTCTCTTTCAGGGACTTCCACAAGACTCGGTCTTGCGCCGCCTGCATCCAGCGGCTTGCTAACACTGCGCTTCCCGGCCTACCTGCCATGAATTCAGACATCGTAGCAAAAGTAAAGAGCTATTTGACCTTATGCCACCCTCTCTCTTCTACAACCGTACCGCTCGCCACCGAACACAATTTCACCCTCACTACCTGGGTGCCTGGAGCACTTTGACCATCCGTTGTGCCAGATCTTTTTTCCACGTACTTTGAAACTGTGGAACTAACTTCCTGCGACGGTGTCCCCACTAAATTACAACATGAGGTTATTCAAGGGGCGGACCAACAAATTCCTGAAAAGCCGGCAACGCATTGGTGGTGCCTCAGGTGTTACAAATGTTCATGGGCGGCGGTAATCACTTAACATCAGCCACCAATAACCCACCTGCTCATTTGCTCGCTAAAAATTAAAAAAAAAAGTGATTGTAGCAATGTGAAAATGATAACTTTCGTGTTAAGAGGGCTGGTGTCAGTATTCTGGCTGGTAGACGTGAGTAGCGTCGATTGTATAAGCCAGTATAAGCTCTTGAGACTTGACGCCTCGTAGAGTGTTCAGCGGGACTTTATGGAGTAGGGTTTTTATACCCTATTCAAATTACAACTTCGAATAAGTATTTTTAACGGCAACATTCGTCTGCGTTCTTGTTTTATGTGTTTTAAATAAGCTTTGTGTAATCCACGCTTATAAACATCATTAATGGTATTGTTGGTAAATTAATTATTATTTTAACGCTTTCTGGGCACATTTCCTCGTTCCAGTGGTTTAGATGCTATTTTTCATATAATTAGATTTTAATGTTCGATATTTAGGATTTTGTTTTAATTTAGATTTTAGTTATGTAATATTTGATGACATATTATATTTTAATAAAATTCTTTGGAAACAAATTCCACAGCCTCCATTATATCATCATTTAATCCGAATGTAACATCAATATTTCTCCAGTCATCAAAACATTGTCAATAGCATTTTCCCTCTTGCGTAACCTGTTTTTCAAAAATAAACCCAATCTTCTACGCATTAAGAATTGACTTTCCATATTATATTGGTTTATTTATAAGTTTCCGCCCCCTATTTATTGGATACCTTAAATCTCTGAGGGCGTCGCTATAGCTACGTAGAATCTGAAAATAATGTATCTATCTACTTTCTTGTTGACGTCTTTCAGTAGAACTAATAAGTTCGTCGTTCCTGACACGCTTCGCTAAACATTGGGTACAACAATTTAAGAATGAAAAAACATTTTCTAGGCAAGCGCACTCCATTTGGCTGCATCTTGACTACCAAGTTTTAGGTTGTCGTATTTAAGTGCTGATCTATATTTAAAAAAAGCTTGCTTTATTATTGGTAGAAAAATCATCGTCATCGTCATCTCAGCCAATGGCGTCTACAAGTGATCGTAGGATCACACCGTCTCAGTATTTGTTCATTAGCTCGTATATAAGAGCGAGCCAAGTTCCTCGGAATCCATGGGGCTGATTCTGTAACTCAGTAGCTGCTCATGAACGCCACTGACATATATTTTTTATCCATTGAAGGTTTACTATGACATATTAAATGACATTTCTCTTTAAACCTTCAATGGATAAAAAATGCCTATCGTCGCTGATAGGCACTGAGTTTATTGCTACTGACTGATCCACCAGTTCGAGCGAACACGCCGGAACAAGCGCGTTCGTTTTTGTGAAGCGCTAAATTGGCGCGTGTGAGCGCATAAGACGATACGAGCTTATAAGCGCAAAAAACTACGCAATTCTGAAACCGCCCTAAAGTTGCAATTCAATGTACGCGACACATGATCGCGACAAGTGACACTCCAGACCCAGGTTGTCTGATATCTCTCTACACCTATAATATAAGGAATACGATAGCGACGCGCGACATTTCGCTGCTTCTGTTCTGACCCTGGGTACAACACCCACGCAATCTTGTTTTTTATGATATAAATATTTCATAAAAAACACTTGCGGGCGGGGCTATAAGAATGGTTTTCACCCTTTTGAAATGTAATTATCTACTCAACGTTATTAAATCAAACAAATAACAAACAATCATACAAAGAGCAAAAAAGAATTCACCTGCATTACCATCATACGCATAGCATTGCGGTTTTTGAACGATAATAACAAAACAAACAATAGTTGCCGGTGTTACGCACACACACGCAGCCGCCCACACAGACAAACCATTAAGTTTCCCGACGTTTGAAAATAGAACGCGGCTAACTCACACAAGTAAACCAGCCGGGGACTGTATAGCTCGCACCTTTACACACACTTCTGAAACGTCGTAGCTTACAGGCCATTTTCAATTGAGCTGCGTCGTTTTCATGTGTGAGTATTTTTATATGGGTTTGTATCTGCGCGACGTCATGCGGCAGTTCAAGCTGAGTGGTTTCAAGCGAGATGGAGCTATACTGTCTGCCGTTAACTAAAACTTAGTTATCTCACGAATGGCAGATTTTAAGATTTTTTGTCAGCATTTTATTAAACATGATCAAAAGTTTGTATAAACCACTGAAGGGTGGTATGAAAAGTTTTATAGTTCAGGAGCAATTCAAAACTACGCATGATATTCATATAAAATTAGATAGGTACCTGCTGTGACTATAATAATATTGGGTAAACTTGAACCTCGACACGTGAGTAAAGCCAGGGATTTAAAAACTTATACTGAACTTACATTTTAAAATAATTTGAAATCTGGTCGATATAGCGTCATAGAATTTTCCATTTTATAATTATATATTGAAATCACTCTTTTGAGATATATCAATTATTGAAATTCTTTTGAGATACGTGAAGTTTTGGACAGTAAACAGTCATGCAGCGTTCTATCTTTTAATAAATACAAATTACATATTTTCTACAAAACCAAAAATAATTTCAGCTGAGATAACTTTTACAAAGCTTCTTTTTATAAGATTTATATCGCTGATCATCGTTTTCCATATTTTCGCTCAAAAATAAAAATATAAATTTTATTGACTCTTGTTAAATAACCGGCCAAGTGCGAGTCATACTCACGCACTGCGGGTTCCGTGGGCGAACTTAAATAAAAACGATGATAAGTCGGCTTTTTGAAAAGAATTTTTATATATCATTGTTTTAAACTGTTAAGTGTAGCTTCATAGGATGAATCTACAACTTCTCTCAGTCAGATCATTCAGATTTCCGTCTCATCGAAGCTATGAGAGTGAAGCTGAGATCTGTTGCTCAGACTTAAGATAGAGTTTAAAACGAGACACAAATATGTTGTGATATTCTGATATATCTGATATCTGATCTGATATAAATCTGTCTAGTTTTAACTCTGTCTTGAGTCTGAGCTGAGAGAATAGAGAGTGCACCTAGGTCTGCGCACACACTTGTACACAAATATCTCCCGCGCAGATGGCTAATCTCTGAGAAGGTTGGACGCCGTGACTGAAATCAAATTCAAATTCAAAATTAATTTATTTCATATAGGCTAACTTGTAGCTCTTATGACACGTCATAAATCTACCACCGGTTCGGAATGCAGATTCTGCTGAGAAGAGCCGGTAAGAAACTCAGCAGTTGCTCTTTTCAAAAATTTTTTTTTTTTTAAAAGCTATGCTATGTATACAGTGCTTCCACAATTAAGCTTCAAAAATGCAAAAATGCATACGTAGGTACACCAATCCAATGCATGTCAAGATGGGTAGTCAAAGCAGACCCATTCCCGTTGGTGGCACCCGTTCACGAGTATGACGCATGATCCAGCCATTGCTTCGTTCAACCATATTTATGTAACCATATTTATTTATGTCCTTTTCAAAGAATTGAGAACCTCCACCTATTTTTGAAGTCGGTTAAAAATAAATATCATAGGTTTCGCACTTAGGCAGGTTCGAGCGAGCGGTCTGTACGTGTACAGCGTACAGCGGCCCTCGCACACCAGCGCAGGCAGGTTTCCCGGGCCGGGCGTAGTACTAGAGACACATTGATCCACAACGTCTGGCGGCATCGATTGCAGTTTCCTGCAACGCTGGTTGCCGTGGCGACGGGCGGCGGGCGGCGGGCGCGGCGGGCGGTGCACCCGGCACGACGCACGGAGCGACCTGCACGGCTTTATTGGGAAATTCTTTTCCTCTCTACGACATTCTATGCTTCTCCGGGTTTTTAACCGACTCTAAAAAAAGGAGGATGGTTCTCAATTTGAGGCGTAATGCTTTTTCTGGCAATGTTGGCGAATGGCGTCAATCGTGTTGGTCGAAAAGAAAGATGACAGCAGTCTCTTCAGTGTTATTCATAGATTAATTTAGAGATCAATGGGCATAACTTTTTTTTATTTGATGATAAGATAGTCCTTGACTGCGATCTCACCTGATGGTTACTGATAATGCAGTCTAAGTTGGTAGCGGGCTAACTTGGAAGGGATATGGCAATATACTCATACCCCTAATCGGTTAAACTAAACTGACGTTTAGATACTATTTTTTATCAGGGAGTGTGGACAAATCATGGTTTCATTATTATCCGGCTAAATAGTTATTACACCGCTTTTTTAATTTTTATTTTTCGATGTCAAGATAGCCATTGACTGCCATTTCACTTGATGGTAAGGGGTGATGTAGTCTAAGATGGTAGCGGGCTAACTTGGAAGACATATATGTATGGCGGTTATTAGACCCATAGGTACCTCTAGACTTTAGGCCTCGAGTTCTACGTGGCATCGGGACGCCAAACGCTTTAGCTGTATTTCTGTCTGTAGGAAAGTAGGAACAACCAGTATTCGACAAGATCAGACAAGAGACGTTTTAAAACTTTACATTTCCAATTGATGCTCTCTGGTAATCGAACCCAGAACCTCAGTCTTATAAAGTTATAAGACAGCGACAGGTTGACATTAGCTGAATTTGAATTTGATTAATATAATTATAATTATTATTTTATTTATATTGAGTGTAAATAGATTTTAAGATTAGATTTAGCATGTATACTTTTTCTGTTATCCTGTAAGTATATATGTCTATTAATTGAAATAAATAAAATAGATAAATAAATAGATAGTTCTACATTATCATATTCGTATTAACACGCCCCTTCATATAAAAGTTACATTATATTTAGGCTCTACATATGAAACGATATTCACAGATTGCGGGACGAATATAAATCATTGTAAAGTACTCAGGCCTTCTGTATGACGCGCGTAAGGGCTGAAAACCTCGACGGAAATTTCATTTGTACCCTTCGTGTTGAAGCGCAATAGTCCATAGGCACTGGGCACAAAGAATTCACATAATAATTTATTTATTTAGAAATGGAATTTGGTCGGCCGGCCACAATATGTTTGAACGGCACATAACACAAGTCACAACCATAGATCAAACACTGTGCCACTAGGGCACAAACATATATTATATGTTTGTGCACTAGGGCAACAGAACGTCAGCGTATCAAGCTAGAGTGTATAGGTATCTCAATCGTCAAACGGAGTTCCTTGTTCAATGACTTTCTGGCGACCAATATGTGTTGCACGGCACAACACAAGTCACCACCACAGTTTCAAAACACCGTGCCACTAGGACAACAGAACGTCAGAGTATCTAGCTAGAGTGTATGGGTATCTCAGTCGTCAAACGGGGTTGCTTTTTTTCAATGAACTTTCTGGCCACAAATATGTGAGCACAGCAAGCACAGTACAAGTCACCAGTCACCACCACAGTTTAAAATCACCGTGCCACTAGGACAACAGAACATCAGTGTATCTAGCTAGAGTGTTGGGTATCTCAGTCGTCAAACGGGGCTGCTTTTTTTCGATGAACTTTCTGGCCACCAATATGTGAGCACAGCACAGTACAAGTCACCACAACAGTTTAAAATCACCGTGCCACTAGGACAACAGAACATCAGTGTATCTAGCTAGAGTGTAGGGTATCTCAGTCGTCAAACGGGGCTGCTTTTTTCGATGAACTTTCTGGCCACCAATATGTGAGCATGGCACAGTACAAGTCACCACAACAGTTTAAAATCACCGTGCCACTAGCACAACAGAACGTCAGCGTATCTAGCTAGAGTGTATGGCCATCTCAGTCGTCAAACGGAGTTGCTTTTTTTCAATGAACTTTCTGGCCACCAATATGTGAGCACGGCACAGTACAAGTCACCACCACAGTTTAAAATCACCGTGCCACTAGGACAACAGAACATCAGCGTATCTAGCTAGAGTGTATGGGTATCTCAGTCGTCAAAAGGGGGTGCTTTTTTTTCAATGAAATTTCTATCTCACTGCTTTTATCCGCTTTTTCGGTTCTTTCTATCTTTTGATTTTATTTCTCATACGTATCTATACATATGAATAAAATTGAAGTGTCTGTTTTTTATATCAAAAAAAACAATTTTTAAAAGGACATGACCAGTGGAGCAAAGGGCTCTCGCCTAGGTGTCAAAAATCAACGTGCAGCAAAGATTGTTTTATTTTTGGAATTCTTATATTCTATAGTTTTCAGATAAAAAACTTTCAGGGGTCTAAAGGCTCGGAAAAATGAGAAAAAAAATAGAAAAGTTTTACGGAATAACTCTGCCTTTCGATACTAGAGGGCGCTAGTTATTGTGGTTATCAAGTCTAAAATGTTAAAATCAACGTGCAATAATAATAGTTTTATTTTTGTAATTGTTATATTCTATAGTTTTCAGAGATGAAAGTTTTAGGAATCTGAAGCCTTGAAAACTGAGAAAAAATAAGAAAACTTTTCAAAAAATACCTCTCCCTTTCGATACAAGATGGCGTTAAGATATGTTTGTCAAGTCGTAAGAATAATTTTCTGCTATTAAACATGCGATCTATGCGCAAAGTTGCTTAGAAAAAAAATGCTTAATATTTTTGTACAGATCCTAGGACACGGAATAATACAACTTTATTTGCACGAATAATTTAATTTTTCAATAGACAAGCGCCATCTAGTGTCGCGAAGCGGAATTTCTCTTTACTAATTAAGTGTGTGATACACAAGCTTGTTACTCGCACAAAAGCATGCCAGTTACAAGCAATAATGAGCTACTCGCATGTGTATCGAGATTCTGCCAGTAACTCACGTGCCAGAGCAAAGCATACAAATGGCTCGCAAGCCGTTTGATTTTTTCCCCTTGAAGGGAAGTGGGACGGGAGATTCGTATTGCCAGCTAGAAATACGCGAAACAAGGGGCTGATTCTGTAACTCAGTGCCTATCAACGACGATAGGCATTTTTTATCCATTAAAGGTTTGAAGAGAAATATGATTTACTTTTTCATAGTAAACCTTCAATGGATAAAAAATATACGTCAGTGGCTTTCATTTTTTGATAGGCACTGAGTTACAGAATCGAAGGCAGGTCGTAACGTATTTGCTTGTAAATCGCAACTCTCAACTATCTGCCAAGATCTTATTAATTTTTGTGCTTGTTTTTTGCCTAATACAATTGCGAGTTGTATTGTAACACTATTTATTTCTTCATTTTGTGAACTTCAACTCGCATGTCACTGGCAAGGTCATTCGCAAGCATGTATGTCACGCGCTGAAATTCTGTCAGTACCTGGCATGCCAGCTTACCAGCATCTAGCGTATCATCCACTAGCATGTGTATCACGGGCATTAATACAAGTGGGCGGAAGTTTAAGTATGAAGTAGTGCATTAAAGAGAAAGCGGAAGCAATAAACATTCTGGTTTTTTTTTGATATTTTAAATCATGCCTTTATCGGAATAATAAATCCATAGTAAATTAGGCCTCAATTTTTTAATCTTTCTGTAAAAGCTGTAATACTGCACATTTTCCCCATCCCGAGGGCAATCACTGGTCATGTCCTTTTTGTCTGTCTGTCTTTTTTTTATAGACGTCAAATGCCTAATGCATACCCCTACGTCAGGGGAATCGGAGGGGTTATGTGGGGCTTGCACCCACTAAAACCTGTTTTTGTCCCTCCGCGGACCCTGGCAGTAGCGTAGGTTACACTTGGTGGAATATTCACCGTGCCACCGCCAAGGTCTTGACCCGCCACCCTTAGAGGTGGATCCCATCGCCGTCGGCAGCCTGGCTGCTGCCGAATCCACCTCGGCAATATAAGTCGGAGGTGCGCCTTGTCCTGGGCGCGACTCTGACTAATATTATAAATCTACGAGATTTTTTCATGGGCATATGTGGTTGAGGACCTGGATTGTGATATACCTTATTATTTATCCTGGAAAATCAAAGAGTTGCCTGCTAGATTTTAAAAGGTGCGGGTATCAGCTAGCAGTCTATAAAAAAAACCAGCAGAGTAGAAATATATATATATATCTCAGATCCTAGTCTCCTTTTTTGGAAGACTGTTAAAAGCCGATGGCTCACAAGAAAAATCGGATTTCCTCTCAACGCTTTCACCCTGCTTCCACCGCAAAGCGGGAAGCCCATGAAATGATTACCGGATCACCGCCCTCCGGTACTAATCCCTCGCCTCGAGCCCTCACTGAGTCAGGCTTTCGGATAATTGTTGGACTACCCGCTGATTGCGAAATTGGAATAGGTAAGCCGATGAATGAAAACTGCTCTTTAGTAATTTTTGAAATACTTATGATAGATTCTTAAGCACTGGAAACTTAAAAGTCAGTTAAACTAAATCCTTACTCATATGATCAATGCGAAATTGTGTTTCTTTGTTGGTTTGTCCTTCAATCACACAGCAAAGAGCAACAGATTAACCTGGGTTATTGCATAGGAGTAGTTTAGGACTAGGACAGTGATACGGGCTACCTTTCATCAAAAATATCATACAAAATATCATACAAAATTTCTTGCTGTTGTTAACTTCACCTTTACTATTCCAAAGTGAAAATGTTCGTGCTTAGACTACAGAACGTTAAAAAATAAATGCGAACTACATACATAGTAAAATTAAAAAAAAAAAAAAAAAACAAAATTGTTTTCAAAGCAACCCCTCTTATAAAACTAATACTTCGCCACGGGAGATCTACTCAGCTGGGCTTAGGCCTAATTGTTCGACAGCCTACTGTGTTTTTCCTGTTTTTGGTTTACGACTTACGAGATTTGTGACAACACATCCCCCTCCGCTGTCAGCCAAAGCTTTTCGTTACGTTATGCCAAATGTATGTCGAAATTATCAACAGCCTTTTATACGCCACTTACATGAATATATAAAAGGAAAAGTGATTAACGGACTGACTGACTAGTTGACTGACTGACTGATCTATCACAGGTCAAACCACTGGACGGATCGCGCTGAAAGGCATTCCGACGTAGGCAACGCTAAGAAACAATTTTTGAAAATTCAACCCCTAAGGGGCTAAAACAGGGCTTTGAAAATCGAACTTAACGTGAGCGGAACTGCGAGCAAAGGCTAGTAATATATGAAAGTCCTCTTGAAAAAAGCATTCAGTAAGTAATTACAGTAATGTCCACCCAACCGAATCACTACCACCTCCACAAAGATTAGCCATCTACGCGGGAGATATTATAGTGCATTCGCAAACACAGGTGCACTTTCTATTCCCTCACTCTCATAGTCGGATGAGATGAAGAGAGATAAGGCGCAGGACCAACGACTTCGTTTGCTCTTCGAGGCAAGTTGGTGACACAACTTCCTAACTTCAGATAGAATAGGAAGAGTATCTACTTACCTACTGACGTAAGGATTTCTTGACGGAAAAGCCCAATATTGTTTTGGCTCAACACAGAAATCGAACCCAGGACCTCTTTATCCTTTTCCGCACACTCTGATCCTCTTTCCGTAGTCAAACATGCTAACTAAAATACACCAACGAGCCAATTAACGAAAAGTATAAAGTTCATCGGTACTTTTTGAAATGAAACTTTTCGTAAATTGGGTCCCAGAGTAGGTATTATATTTATTTCAAAATATTTTCGTGAGGTTATTTCTGCGACCATTGTGTTCCAATCCCCTTAACATGCAGTATGCATATCGTAAAAGTAATTCGGAACATACGCTCCATGTTAGGGCGGCCGCACATTATAGACAAAGTGTCTCGCGTAAAATCTGACAGTTGAGAAGTAGGTTTGAAACTTTTAATGCCAAAGATTTTAGACTTGATTCGTGGTTTAATGACATAATTTTTATAAAATAATACGAGTACATGCCACGGTAATTATTTTAGTTGGGATTGTCGATATTTCGATCCAATCGCATGGACCGTGGTCACTAAAATAATTACCGTGGTACGTACTCGTATTATTTTATAACTTTTAATGCCAATTTCACCGTCACCGATTAACGGTTAACTGAGGAATTTTTATGTTCCGATGGTTTTTGTATTAAAAATCTTTCAAAACATTGAATTTATTCCTAGGTTTAATGTTACTCTGCGATGGTGAAATTGGCACTATTAGTCGCAGTTTGAGCAAAATGATTGCAAGTTTAACTTATTTTGGCAGGTTTTCAATATACTCTACGAACCGCATCTCAGATCGGAACTCTTTGATATTACGGGACAAAAAGTAGCATAGATCACTCTCCCGGTCCTCAAGCAATCGACGTGCATTATTGCATACCCATGCAATAATCCACGTCGATCCTGTGCTTTGTTGCGGCGTGATTAAAGGACAAACCAGCAAACAAACACATTTTCGCATTTATAATATTAGTATGTATAAGGATCTTTCTAATTAGTATGGAAAATTAAAAACGTTCAATGTTTTCATTATGCGACCGCCCTTATTCCTGTCCCAAAAGAATGGAGAGCGGGGCAGCTTTTGTTTATTGCGCCCATAAATATTTTTACGTATGCAAAGATGAAGATTATTTATTAGATGGAAACAAAATACCATAGAAAATGGGCAATAATGCCATAGTTATAAGCAACGTTGTGCCAACGGTTATGAGGTGCGTGACCCTTCGAATATTGATTAATCAACGATGACTTAAGTGAGTAAGTGGATGGGTTACCGACTTTGGTCTTTTCGTTTTCTCCATACCCACCCTCGTTATCGTTAAACCCAAAAGTCAAAATCCCGCATGGTTAATTGGAGTTGAATTTTGTTTGTTCTTCAGTCACTCGGCAACGAAGTAACGTAGTGACGTGATTTTTAGGGTTCCGTACCCGAAGGGTAATCAACGGGATCCTATTACTAAGCCGCTGTCCGTCCGTCCGTCTGTCTGTCAGCGTGCTGAATATCATGATCCGTAATAAGTAGAGAGTTGAAATGACAGAATATGTATTTCTATTGCCGCTATAACAACAAATAATAAAAATAAAAATTAATTAAAAATTAAAGGGGGAGTGGCGTTTTTCGGCGTATTTGATACGGAACCCTTCGTATGCGAGTCCGACTCGCATTTGACCGTTTATATGAATAGGTGAAGTTGAGGTCTTGCAAAGTGACATAGGACTACCGCGGTCTTTTATCCTGGAAAAACACGGTTCCGCGGATAGTTTCAAAACCTAACCCCATACGCGGATGAAGTCGCGGGCAAAAGCTAGTTTGACAATAATCGTTACATTGAAAAGTCGAAATTTTGCACAGTTAATTGAAGTTGAATCGTGTGCGAAAAGATACTAGACCAACGCTTTATGGTTCGAAGAAAATACCATTATGTGAAGTGGCCATACCTTGAACATTCTCAGTAATAAGTAATACATCGCAAAAAGAGATTAGTGAATCAGAACTGAAAACCCATGATATTAGCTTAAAATGGCGGAAATTAAATCGAGAAAATGTGTATTATATTCGCCGCAGCTAATGGTCGCATTAGTTATAGTGGAAACGGTGCTGGAATGGACCCAATTCGAGACAATTCGTTGACCTCTTGTTCCGGAGCATTGCTACCTTGTCTGTTTTACCACTGGCGAGCTTCCAAAACACGTATCATATCACATCATAAATTACGTCCATTGTTACGTAGAAGTTGAAGAAATATGTCTTCTTCGATGACGTCATGTGGGTTGAATGCACGACTTTACAGTTACTGAAGAGATTTTAACACTTTTATTAATGAGAATGAGAATGAGCAGCGTTGTATGGAGCTTTGGCCATTTACAAATATTTTTGTGTCTGTACTAAAAGAAGTTTTCTGAACCCCGAATTCTAATATGAATATATTTCAGTATACTAGATGATGCCCGCGACTTCATTTACGTGTATAAAGATTTTTAATTCCCGCTGGAACTCTAATTTTTCGCGATAAAATGTGTTCACCCTAGGTATGAGCTGTCTCCGTTCCTTTGAGTCAAATCTGTTCATTCTGGTGTGAATACCACAACGAATAGCAACAAATACACACAAACTTTAACCTTTATATATCCTTACTAATATTATAAATGCGAAAGTGTGTTTGTTTATTGGTTTGTCCTTCAATCACGCTGCAACAGAGCTACGGATTGACGTGATTTTTTATATGGATATAGTTGAAGACCTTGAGAGTCACATAGGCTTTTTATCCCGAAAAATCAAAGAGTCCCCGCGGGAATCAAAAACTAAATCCACGCAGACAAAGTCGTGGGCATCAGCTACTATTTATATAACTTAACATAAAGTCCCAATATAAGATTCACTTCCAGCATAGGGAAGTCCTTGCGAGAGACCCATCCAGCTTGCTGTGGACGTCTGTGTAATACTCGTAACTACAGTAGCACCGGCTGAGCTAAAGGACTCAAAGGCAGAAATATGATTGCGATTCCTCATTATATCCGCACGCCTCACTTTAATCCTGTCCTCTTAGCGGCGGTGGTCGGTGGAGCCTATTTCCATACTTATTGGATTTCTCGCGCTTTTGCAATTCTGCTTGTAGGCCCTCTAGGTACCTTCAGTAAATCGACAGTCTATGAAGGTTTACGACGAGTTTATACCAAAGGCTCGTTAACTTCTTTATCTTCTTCCTTTCTATATTACTAAGTTTTTGTCAATGTTTTATAGAAGTAATGCATGTTTAGTTAATGTCGTTTTATGCCTGTACTGATGTTTATCATCGTTATCTTTTTTTCTTTCTTTTCTACTTGTCATTTTTTATTTAAAGTAGTGCGTGTTTAGTTGATAATTTTCTTTCTTTTACGCCTGTTACTGACAACTATACTGATATATAATATAATAGAATTTGTTTGACTTTTTTGTATGGAAGTCGTTGGTGTAGGTAAATAAATTAAAAAAAAGGCTTAGGTAAGATTAAGGAACTATATTTTATCCACAAAGCTAATCACATCCCTACTAATTGTAAACCTATTGGGTGATGTGTGGCACAATTCATAAAATAAACGTTTCTATCTTTCTACTAATATCCACTGTTTGTTGGTTTGTTCTTCAATCACGCAGCAATGGAGCAACGGAGCGGCGTGATTCTTTTCATGAATATAGTTGTGGTCTGTGGATCTGGATAGTGATATACATACAAACAAAGTGTTCCCGCGGAATTTTTTAAAACACAAGCGTGGACGAAGTCGCAAACAAAAGCTAGTAGATACTTAAATGAATGCGAAAGTGTGTTCGTTCGTTTAGGTTTCGGAAAACTTCGGATTGGCTTGATTTTTTCCATGGATATAGAGAGTGACATAAGCGCTTTATTCCGGAAAAACAAACAATTCCCGTGGGATTTTGGAAACCCTAACTCACGCAAATGAAGTGTCGGGCAAGAGCTTATTATATTATTTGTTTTATTATTTTCACGATTTATTTTGTCTGCCTCATTAATTCGTGAAAAGTTTTTGGAATAAGTCAAAAAATTCTCTTCTTTGGTGATAACTAGCCACGGCCAAAACCAGACCAGACCAGATTAGAGACAATTCAGAAATTATGAATTTCCAAATTGCCCCCGCCGGGAATGCAACCCGAGACCTCCCAGTTATAAGACCACTGCGCTAGGGAGGTTGTCTTTTAACTATGTGTCCCGCCCATTCCAACTTCAGCTTTGCATTGCTTACTTTTGCTTTTTTGTTTAAGTTCTGGCTCTCCTACAGCCTGTAGGACTTGGACCTGTAGGCTACAGGTCCTCATATCTGATACTCCGAGCATAGCTCACTCCTTTTTTTTTTTAATTTATTTATTCACAAAATTAACAAAAAATAATCTTTACAATCTATCTCGCCAAACTGCTGGTTGGCAAGGTACCGCTCCTAAAACTATTTACATATGTATTTACTTAACGCTAACTTACCAAGTAACTATATCTTTGTTACTACACAATAACACAAATTATCTAAAAAGACAACTTAAATTTAACTTAACCTTCCTAGACCCGCCTCACCCGCCTAATTTAAATGATCGTAATCAAGGTTTAACTTGCCATCAAATAATTAAAACATGCATGCAATAACAACAGTCTACCTAATCAAAGGCAGTTTTTCCAAAGGAAAATGCTCCAGAACGTTCGAGAACTCAGAAACTCAAAGCAAAATGAGTATGTACTTCCATTGATTCTGCAACATGCAGTGTTATATTTCTGTATGGAAGTCGGGACTAGCTCGGGAGACGGATCGAAACTCCCGGGCTCAGACTACGCGCTATGCATTGTGCATACTAAACCATAAATTATAAGCCTATATACCACTCCATAACATACCATTATCTACCTTAAGTTGTATCGCCTAGAGTTAATATTACAATAGCGGCCTAGCGTGCACTCAAATATCAGAAACAAAGAGCTTATGTACAATAACCACTGCTGTTTGATTTCTAACAGTAAGTTCAAAGAGTTAAGTTTCAATTTTGAATGTAGATGACGAGTGCATTCGCATCACAAAAGTGCTAGTTGAAACGTTATATTTGATGATAGTTTTTGAGTCTTATTTTTATGCAGGTTCGATTGGTTTTTGCATGTTAAAAATTCTCTTGCATTTCCGGGGTCTGAAGAGTTGTGGTTCCCAGATGAAAATATAGGATTTTAATATTAACCACCCACATTGTAGACTTTGTACGCTTTCCTCTTTATGTATTCGTGAAATAGAGTGTCTGCGAGTCCAATTATGCTTGCTTATAATTGGACGACTGCTTGACCAATTTTTTATCCTATTTATTGTCGGTAGGTGGATAGATTCGTATTTCGGAGATAGCTCTACTGTATGTTCATTTACTTTATTGAAGTTTTTGGTTGCTCTTATTTTTTTTTCTTTATGAAAAGCTTTTACCACCAATTAATTTTATTCACCAATATATGTCAAGACGGGCAGACAGAAAGTAGACCCATTCCCGTTTCTAGCACCCGTTCACGAGCATGACGCATGATCCAGCCGTTGCTTCGCTCAACCATATTTGACGGAACGTAACAACCTGCACCACACGACATGACATACTTCATGTTAAGGCATCGAATTGAATACTAATATTAAAACACACATTTTAAGACATGACTGAGACACAAATAAAGTGGAAATACTGTAGAACAGAATACAATAGAATCGTGTTACACAGGATAGTTATTACTCTCTCATGAATCACTGGAGCGAATTATATCCACGCTTTTTTATCATTTATATAGTCTTCAATTGTGTAATATGCTTTTTCCATGAGAGCAGATTTAATTGATTTCTTAAACTTGTGTAGAGGCAAGTCTAAGATCGACTGTGGCTCGACGACGACCGACGATCGACAGTTAGGTAATTTTATATGTTACCATTTTCTTAAACTACTAGGTGGATTTTAATAAAACCTACGTTAAATAAGTACGACAACTACAGCGTCTTCTTGTAGAAACTTATTCCAGGGATTACTCTGGAATAAGTTTCTACCTGTATAAACATTAGGCTAGGTATATCTTGGTTATAGGTACTTAATATGTACTGGTAAGGAAAAAATATGAAAATCGGAACGTTAGTTCGTACAGGAAAATGGTAAGAGACCCAAATAACGTATAATTTCTTTAAACACAAGAACACAAACAACCAGAACCCTCAATGAATAATATGAGGTCTCCGGATAATACGTTGTTAAATAAACCTAAAAAGTTCTGAGTACCCTCTCAGTACCAAGTTGAATTTAAATAACTGCCTACTTATGATACACTGTATACATTTCTCCACAAAACTTGCATAATACACGCAATCCATTTAAGTACCTATGTACTGCGTAGGTGGAGACGAGTGATTTTTCCTGATTTGTTTTCTTTGGGGAGTTATAAAACTGCATTACGGAAGACCTATACGATGCTCTTACTCTTACTCAATTTATCCATACATTGCCTACGCAACTGAAATCAAACTTCTATTACTTCATTTATATGCAGCGATGGATGAGCATAAGATTGACTTGTTAAGAGTCTCGATAGTTGACAACGTGGAATTTTTTACGTTCTACATAACTTGCATAAGATAACACCAATTTTCAGCCACATGTGTCTGACGCAGCAATGGATGTTATGTAATGGATTTTCAAACACGTCGGTAGTGTATGAATGTAGGGTTGGTAAGGGTCTGTCTGGACGGCTGTATTGCCATACTCGACCTGCCCCAACACGGCGCAGATTGCCCCCCGATGCACCCCGATGCATCGCTGCATAAATTGTCAAAGGTAGCTGTACCTATATATATGACATGATTCGCTAATGGATTATTCCATCAGTTTTTAGATTTGTTTTGACTTTTAACAACGAATGTTTGGCTGTTTGGTTAGCTTTTGATCTTTCCCCGCACTGGGGGTAATATGTTGAAACTAACTACTGGTGGAATAGATATAAATTAAACTACTGATGTATTTATGTATTTTCCTACGACACATTTTTTTTTTAATTTTAATTTTTTGCATAGAGCGCCATATAGATTATCGTATTGCATACATAGAATAACTTTTTGAATTATACTTTGTTTCCTTTGTGCACTTATAAATACTGACGACGTATCTTATAAAAGTGGTCATAGTGTTTCGCTGAGTCAATGTTGATTTTTCCAACGCTGTTCCCCATCAATATTGCACGACGCAATGACAACACTCCGGCTGCCTCCACGTTTTCACCAATTAACCCATGTCTGCATACAGACAGACTGATAAAGTACAAAAGGGGCTTTTTACTTATTGAAGATGATTGATGAAAGGGGTCGTATCGAAAATTAAAGGTTTTCGTATAGCTTCACATCAAACGATGTTTAAAGGGGTTTCCCATATCTTAATTTAAGTATTCTTGATGTACTCGTAGACTAATGCTGAGATTTATAGAGCGTACTCTGACTCAGCACAGACTCAAGATAGAGGTTAAAACGAGACATAAATATGCTCTGACATATAAATCTGTCTCATTGTAACTCTGTCTTGAGTCTGAGCTGAATGGGAACGCTGTCTATAGATTTCTTCAGCCTTAGAAAATTTTTCGTTATAACATTGAAAAAAGATTTGCAGACAGAATATTTTCGATTTAAATGTTGATAATATAATCTAAATAAAAATTCTTTTAAAAAACCCGACTTCAATCGCCACTACAAAATATATCACATTTGCCTATATTTGAAAAAATCCCTCGATTTCTCCAAGATCCCATCATCAAATCCTGACCTGATGACCATGGGACTACCTGGGATTATTTTTTTTGTTTGAAAGGATATTTCAAACAAAAAAAATATTCAAATCGGTCCAGGCGTCTTCTAATCGGGGAACATACATAAAAAATTTAATGAATTAAAAGTATTTATTCATTAAGTATACTATTTTGAAAACAAGTTTTTTTTTCAGCGCAATTTAAATGCGCTGAAAAGAATAACGTCACTTTATTTTTCGAGTTATTCTCAGCAAGCCCTTTCATTTGACACCCATATTGTTGGATCTTGCCATCTTGGGTGTTCCGCCATGTTGAATTTAGAATGAGTCACGCAGTTAACCATGCATTGTCATCCAAACTAATCGTCTTTACAAAATTTCAGCTCAATTTCAAGGTTGAAGATATCTGCTACAAAATTGAGTTGCAAGATTCCACCCGAACAAACGTAGTTACATACATACATTGCAAGTTAGATAAAAGCTTGTAAAAAAAGGAGTTTATTATTGACATATCAGATCAGGTTGGAGACCCTCGCTTTGATATTGTGTAATGATAGTTGTCTACATACTCGTAGATAGGTATGTCTACTTTTCAATGGTTAAGTAGAACCAGATCCGCCAGAAACCATTAAATTGAACTAAAACAATCATACATACATTGTACAAAAGAGAAATTCGTGAATAATATAAGAGAATAGACGAGCAATACCAGGTAGGTATGGTTGTGTAGGAGTAGACTAGCTACGCGGCGGTAGCCATGGCGACCGCCGGATGTTCCGCCATCGCGCCAGCTTGCATCCCTGGGAATAGGGTGACCTCGGTTTGCAAGTAAAGTATTCCATAAACGTTTAAAAAAATATATGTACTCGAAATAATAACATTTTCTTTTGGATATATTGCCTGCTAAGACAATACACTGTACCTTCAGATACAGTGGTTTATCGTAGCAGCGATAAATGCACATGTTCACATATAATGACATTTAAATATTTCAATTAAGTCTTAAAAATACTAAGAAACTTTAATGGAAATACACTGTGTATTGTAAAACACAATGGTAAAAAAAACAGAAAATTGCGATTTCTGAAATTTTTTGTTTTTTTGATACAGTATATTGTCATGGCACAGCAGTATACCTATATGCAATATAGGTACATATACTAGTCATCGTCATCGTCATAAATCGTGAAAACGTCCACATCCATAACAACAATTAATAAAAATAATTAAAAATTAAAGGGGGCTTACTTATAAACGTTTCGTCGGCGTTTTTTGGTACGGAACCCTTCGTATGCGTCCAACTCGCACTTAGCCGGTTTTATAATTCAAATTTTGAACTAAAATTTTTACAAAAGTTAGCAATAATTCCGTTTCACATTAAGTAACAGTTACAAAATTAATTTAGTGCTATCATTTTCTGAAATTATTAATGAAATTCTACTATTAAATAGCTTTTAGACATTGCTTAACTAAGAAAGTAGGTACGTGGCCTCGTTACGTTATTTTAAGATTAATTAAGCAGAGCTTTTTAATCCTGATTAGTTATTTATCACTAAAGAAAATCTTTACAGGGATAATTTATTCACGAATCCATTTAATTCCTCAGAATTATTATGATAAGGACTATGAATCTATACAACAGATATTGGACAGATGACTAGTGTAATTATTCAAGTTACCGTCAACTGTCCCTAAATCGGCCATTTAGTATGGTAAGGGAAAGACGAATTTCTATACGACGACGTTAAAATAAACCATAAAAGTTACTTCGATTAAAGTGGATTTTGGATTCCCGCGGGAACTCTATAATTTTCCAGGATAAGATATAGCCTATATATTAATCCTGGATATAAGCTATCTCCATTACAAATTTCAGCCTAATCGGTTCATTCGTTGTAGTATGAAGTACATAGTAACAAACATCCATCCATACATCCACCCTCACAATCGCTAGAACTCCTTTAACGTATTGGTGGTTTATATGTAGGACTTACCATCAGATCGTTCTCATTCGCTCGCCTTTTTGTAAAAATTAAAACTGAAAGTAGTACTAGGAATCAAGGAATGGTTGTCACCCTGCGGATGCATAGAATTCTGCCTACGTGTCGTTCGTGTGTAGGTCGACGCAGGATCTCTGCAGTGCCTCCTGTTTACTTACGCTAACTGGCTCCTGAATATTATGTAATAATAATAATTAGCTTCTATGTGTGGTTACAGTTACCTACATCGTCCTTTGTAGGACATTTTATGTAAATGTTTAGCATACCCACTACTTACAATTTCGAGTTGGACAGCTGAATCTACTACTAAACTAAATAATTTTGAAGACCTAGCTGGCGCAATAGTGAGCGCTGTCGCTGGGACGTCTCGGGTTCGATTCCCGGCGGAGCAGCTTGGGATTTTATAATTTCTCAATTGTCTCTAGTCTCGTCTGGTGGGAGGCTTTGGCCGTGACTATTTACCACCCTACCGTCAAAGACGTGCCTCCAAGCGATTTAGCGTTCCGGCGTGTAGAAACCGATAAGGGGTATGGTTGAATGTACTTCTACGTACACTACCATACTCCATCCAAGTCAGCCCGCTATCATCTTAGACTGCATCGTCATTTTCCATGAGGTGAGATCGCAGACAAGGACTATCTTATGATCGAATAAAAAAAAATCTCAGAGTATACTAATAAGCATAGTGACTTATGGCAGCCCGCGCATCTTGTCCAACTAAGTCACTATACCTGTAGTATACTCTGCGATTTAGTTGACCAACTAGAAAGTGTAAGTCTGCGGGTACTCTTAGTTTTTTTAACATCCATGATCAACCTATCGTCTGCCCACTTGTGGTATGGTTTTCCTTCCAGAATGAGATGGCAATAGTCCACCACCAAAACAAAAACAGTTTGGCAGAAGTGCGTTTATGACTTAGCTTAATGAAACTGCTGTTGCTGTTGTGGTACTGTTGTCGTGTGGTACTGTTGTGATGCGGGTATTGTTGTGGTGTGGTACTGTTGTGTTACTGTTTACTGAAATTCACTGCCAAGACCGAAATTTAGTCATAAGAACAATCTAAGTATAACAATAATATCTCACCTATTATAGTGATGCTGCTATCCTTACAACTAAAGAAAGAAAAATTACAAGGGTAGGTAATCACCGTCAGCAAATTAAATCTAAAAGTCAGCAAATTAAATCGTTCAGCAGACAATTGAGTCTTTTACATTTTCGAAATTTAGACAGACATCCCTGTAAAAAAGACAAAAGGGCACCCAAAAAGTTGATTTTTACTTTTAGCGGATGATGGGCTAGTATTCATTATGCCCTCTGTACATAAGGGGAGTCCAGACTATCTCGGGAACGCCGTACATTCGAACATATCAAAAATATATTGCATGTCTGTACCACAGCCTCCCAAACTTTAGCTAAGGTTTCTGTTTACACATTTATATTACGAAGAAGCCTAGGTGTTCCTCAATAATATTGTTTGTTTAAGCAAAAATAAAATCCTTTAAAACTGGACTAAAAATTTGCTATTCAAAATATTTTTCTTCTTCTTGGTTCTTTTTTAGATTGATACTAATAATAGATATGCATGATTTTATGCTTTCAGAATAATAAGTGCCGCTAAATTACTTCAGTTACGTATAATAAGGCAACTTCAAATTATTAACTTCAAATGCTAGATCGTTTTTTAAGGATCTGTCATACCGTCTCATAGAGTCGGAAGCGCAGCCAGCGTTCTGGACACATTTCCTCGTTTGATATTTAGGTTTTAGTTTTAATTTAGAATTTAGTTTTGTATTATTTTGTCATTGCTGGTTTAAACTTTAAAGTTTATAAATAAAAACTTAAGATTAAAGTAACTAAAAATGTTAACTTTCTAAAACGGTGTTTGGGGATCAGTGGCCAGTTTCAAAAACCGTCTGCATCTCCCCTCGCTGTCGGCTGCCAATTGTAATTAGCAAATTGCTTACTAAAATATACGACGAATTTCATCCTACAGTACTTTTCAGTTTTCCGAACATCCTGTCGAAACTGGGGGCGTTATACCTTCCTCATCGCGTTAATCATTTAAGCCCTTGGACCTATAGGCTAACGAGTATGCCAAAAACAAGAATACGTATACAGCAAAAATCTATTTTTTGCTTACTTATCTCTATTCTTTGAAATGGAATGGATAGCTAGAGTAGGTACTCTAGCTATCCACATACAGTTGAAAAATATCTACTTTTATTCTTTTTGCTAACTTTTACCCGAGGAGTCAGTGGAAGTATGACGTTCTAACAGTTTTTGTAATAAAAATTTAAAATCCCTTCCCATTACGATGTACAAGGCAAAACTCAAAAAATATGGATGAATCGAAATATGGCCGTGTTTCTAAATATTAATTTCGATGAATATTTTCTGTATTCTATTCTATGATATTTTCCGCTATCTGTGGATGAGTTCTCACAATTGTAGACGCTTGGGTATAATTGTCTTTTTGTATTTGAAAATATATACGTGCTTAGAGAATTCCGTCATAAGTAATATTCATATTCAGAGTCTTATAGAGATATCAAATAAAATAAATAGCACAGACATTTACAGATTTTTACAAGGCAATGTGAGGGATAATGTTTTGAAATAAGAAAATAAAAATTCATATGAAATTAATCTTTACCGCACTGCCCATGCCATGTAAAAACGTTCAGGTGTGCGTTTTTACTACTCGTCTAAATAAGCCCGTACCTCTGTAAATACTTAGAAAGGCAACTCCATCCAAATCATAATCTCCTGGTACCACAACCGCATTGTGTATGTGTAGGTATGTGTTCACGTTTGTGTTTGTAAGTGTGAATAAGTTGTTCAAGTATGCAGGTATGTACAAACTAAGGGTGCCAAGCTTACCATTATCAATTATTGCGTGTAGTTAGTTAGCGATAATTTATCCTTTACTGGAGAGGATCCCATCATGTGGAAGAATATGACTTGTAGACATAAAATTCCAACCCGCTACTTTGATTGCGACTTACGGTTGTTAGTAGCAAGAGGACGGAGCGGGTGAAATTATTAAAATGGTTACTCGCTAACCGCTACATAAATCGATGAATGTCAGAAAAATTTTAGAAACTGTATTCCAATATAGTCTAGTGGGAGGCTTTGAAAAAACGTAGGTGTTATGTACTCAGTGGCGACGAAGTATCTACCACCCTCCTAGGGTGTGCCGCCAAGTGATTTAGCATTCCAGTATGTTGGCGTGCAAAAGTAGAGATAATAATATGGCTTTAACATACTTTGTCATATTCCTACCAATTTAGTCCGCTACCATCTTAGACTTCATCGTTACTTACAGATGAGATCGCAGTCATCGATAAAAATTTTTTTTTTTTCAAAACATATTTATTTGCAAAATGCTCGCAAAAATCCTGTAAACCCAGTTTTAATTTTCGCGATGTACACTATATAAACACAACAAATTTGAGTAATAAAACGCAATCCCCTAAAAGCGTCATGAATAAAAACAAAGAGGCGAGCGGTATCGCGTCCAGAATCGCAGACCTGACCTACCCCTCGCCGTCGCGCCGTGCGCTATACCCTACCTATACCTACCCCACAGTCTGCACTACACAGCCAGACTAGCACTAAATTACGCCCCCACTAGGTTGCAGGCTGCAACTAGTGCAGCCACCCTCAATATCACCAATCGCGGACAAAAAGGATTTCGTGCGTCCGCACGGATATAATTTCGCACCTATGCCCCAGAATAGATAAAATAGATATGTAGCCAAATAATCATACCAACGATTCTTTATCGAACGTTAAAACGCGTACATTGTATGAAAACGCGTAATTGTATGAAATAGTAAACTGTGACGTCATAAGTATTTGATGCACTTTTTGCAGTTTAATCGATAATTTAAAAACATAGTCATCACATTTAAACCGTTTATTTTACTTATTTTAGAAGACCCTATATTCAACTATTCGGCAAGAAATAATTCATTGTTAACAATGCGACATCCCATCCTATGCCGTACCCTTGACGTACCTACCTGTGCACAGATAAAAAAATGCACCTGTTTACAGGAATGTGCATTCATCTTCGTTCGATACACGTTCTCTACTGGAATAGGAGTATTACAAGGATGGCATCTCACGCTTGTGTCCTTATCTCTCTTCTATCAATTCTTCTAGTGGTTCCTTGAACTCGCTCGAAGAATATAATAGACTGGGGTGTCAGGTGCCCAGGTGGCGACGCCGCACCAGAAGTAGCAGTGCGCACTTCGACTATAGGTGTTTGGATTTATATAATAATGTTAAACCCCTCGGCTTTGAATTCTTAGAAGAAAAAACAACACTGAAGCAACATCTAAAAATATCTATATCTATTTTTATTTCATCTATATTTTAAAAATAATAAGTAGATTAGAAAAATAAGTAGAATACGGGCACAAACGTCTTCATAGAGACGTTTTATTATTTTTTCAAAAAACTTAGACCTCCCATTCATAATGAAACTCGGGTAAAGCCTACATAAAACAGTAGAGTTAAATGGCTTCTTAGTTCTTTCACAACATTAAAGCCTCTGAAGCGTGCGTTTTTGCAAAGGACTGCAAACTACGAAAGGACTTTATTTAGGTTTTTAAATTCAACCAACGTACGCGACCCTTATTTTATATTTTTTGAGTATTTAATTATTGTTTTTGAAAAGAACCCGAAACGAGTCAAAGTGCAATCAGGAAGTTATTATGTTTGACGAACACACAAAAGATTGTAATTTTAGAGTAGGTAATATGTATTTTAAATGATAGTTTTATTCAAAAACACAAAAAAAAAACTTACTTTGACGTTGTCAGTAAGTATATACAAAGCATCTCGGAAGATCTTAATCTTAAAGGTGGACTTCCGTGAGTCAGACGTGCGCGATCGATGCACTGCGACTGCCGTCTTTGAGACTCCGTGCATTGCCTTGCATACCATACCTGGCTCCCTAACGAGCGCAGGGACCTGCCTGGACGATTGCCGATCATTCTTCTAAAAGAGGAGTCTCTCGCTCGACCAATACAAATAAATAGATTTCACACTCTTTTGAGAATATTAATGGACAACGCTGAGGCGCGCACCGTGCAGGTTTCTTCACGATGTTTTCCTTCATTATTGAAGCATGTGATATTTAATATCCCTTGTATATTATTGAAGAAATAATGTGGAATTACATAGGTATTAAATTATAAACAAAAGGGCAAGCTGTTTAGATAAAACGGCAGCGTGCGACCGGTTCTGTCTCGGTGCCGTGGTCCTACGCACGACGTCGTAGCAGCTGTGGTCGCAACAGTACTCACGTCTGTCGCATCGGCCACGATCCAAGGAAGTCGACCTTAAGGCAATCAGTATTCGATTCTCGGCTAGATGACCTTGCCGGCGTCCTAACTGGCGGTTAGGTCAGGCCCGGCCCCTGCAGACTGTCTGCCTCTGCAGTCTAGACGAGGGGTGCCAAGTGCATTTTTCTGTCTGGACCCCTCTCGCAACCCTATCCTTTACGCGTGTGCGTTATTTAATTTTTAAGAGTGTGCCGTATTTGGCGGCTGTCTGATAAGGGTTGTCATTGCTCTCAGAATAATCTTTGTTAGGTACTTATAAATTTCAGTTTTAATGCAAGAGTATTTATTTGTTGACTTTTCCTTCAATAACGCCACAACAGTACCACTGAGAAACATGAACGGAGTATGACAAAGTAAGCTTATCTCCAGCATCGTACCGGAACGTAAATTGCTAATGCTTTGCCGATAGTGTGGTAACTAGCCATGGCCAAACCCTTTCTTCCACAAGAAACAAATTAGAAATTAATTTTTTTATTCCTGGGTATTTTGGTCCGTTTCCTAAAATTCTTCAATAGTGTACCAAGTTTGAACACATACAACAGGAAAAATTGCTTTTGTTTACAATTTTTTTGATTTTATGAATTAATACTTTCTCAGTTTTGAAAATGTGCCACAACATCATGTTCATCGAAATAAATCGTACCCCAAAAGCTTTCATACGTCATAAGGCTTGAACTCAATTGAGGAATTGAACCAGTAGTCCTTTGAAATTATAGTATAATTCGATTAAAAATTATTGGAAATTCCTATCGGAAGTATGATTGACGTGTTATATAACATTTTAGAGTTGACAACCCTAATCAATGAAAAACGTATTTTCGTCAATATAAGGGCCGTGATTGAATAGCTAGGAACTACCTAACTGGATTTATATTGTACCTACTCTGCGCCCTTTGATCGCGTTTCATACGAGAATAATCAGAGGGTAATATTAGTACGAGTTTATGATTGCTTTTTGGTACAATCTTTACTGTCCCTCAAGAAGAATCTCTGCATCATTTAGTAAAACTACTTTTTTGTAAGAAAGATCACATCAATAAATCGATCAAAATAAAATAGGTAAATGCAGGAATTTTATCATAGTTTTTCACTTTTATTCTTTGCCAGGGCTTTATCAATTGGTAGGTACTTATGTCGCCCCGTAGAACGAATTAAGAGGTATAATGTCAATAATACTTAACATTATTTATTGATTCTAATTTGATTGACTTGTGAAATCCCCACCCTACAGTAGTATTTTATTTTAGGCATCGTAGGACGTGTTTACACATGAGTAACTACTAACAACATCTTGATATTAATCATGTACCTGCTGCCTTTAATTCTTACATGGGTTTTCCGAGTATTTTCCAACTCTACCGGACGTACTAGGGCTATTCGTGAGTTCAAGAACCGGAGCACAATTACCCGGACCGCGTACCAGGATAACACGATGCAAGGGGAGTTGTATGCTTTGTTCTTTGTTTGTCTTGGTTTTTGGTTTGTCCTTCAATCACTCAATATCGGAGCAACCGATAGATGCGTTTTTTTTATGTTGAATTGTTGAAGACCTTGAGAGTGACATAAGTTACCTTTTTGAAAAAAAGGGTCGCTGCAGAATTTAAAAAAAATTAAAAAACCAAAAGTGTCTTTTCTTAATCGACGATGAATCAAATATTCGTCAATCAAGTTTTACAAATCAATGGAGTGCAAACGTCTATTCCATTTTTGAAACGTATTTAAATTTCTAAATTTTGTAGAATTTCTCGGGTCCCCTTGTTTGAAATGTTCAACTGGAGCATACTTGCAAATAGCCGCACCAAATACCAGAACATCACGGTAAAGTAGGAGGTAGATGATTGGTCTATGCCTCTCAATACTGTTTAGCGTCGCAAAGGAGTAGCTTGTAGGTTGCAGGCTACTGCTACAGCGCGCGGGACGAGGTTCTGCCGCCTGGCGGTCTCCGCCCGGCCAATCGCCCCGGCGTTCATTATCAAAGTTCACTAGTGCGGCACACACACAAACCTTGTTACGTTACCCATAAGCACACAAGTACAAATACTCGACCGAATTACGTAGACCTCCTCCACTGCATAGCGCATTGGTAAAATTTATCGGGACCGGGGATTTCATCCAGCTGTCGCAGATCGGGCCTGCCTGGTTCTATGACCGCCGCATCGAAGTGTGCCGACGTTTGGCGGAAACGAACGAGGCCCGGGCGGGAGTTTTGACAGCTCCCCGGAAAATCTGCACAGCGGAAATGCCATTCAAGTGTTTAAATGAATTTAAACTCTATTTTTATCAGCTTAAGTTACAGACCAGCCAAATCGTTAAGTTGGCTGAAATATTTTTCAATTTGCAACGTAATGATCATGAGGGTTGTTATGGGTACGCAGAGATCTTTGTTCTAAGTGCTCTAAAGTACCCCATTAAATTCAATAGCACTGAATTGATTTGAGTATCCGATAGTAAAAAAGTTGGGGTACGATATTCTTAGTAAATAGGGAATAATATCAGTCTCATTAGAAAGTTATTAGCGTTCATTATTGTAATAATATTAGTAGGTACTTAATACTAAGTATATTTATGAGTGCCAATTTCACCAACGTTACCGTTTAAACGAGGAATAAAGATATTTTGCCAGATTTTCAATACAAAAACTGTCAGAATGCCCAATTTACGAGTATTACTCAGTTAAACGTCATACGACTGGTGAAATCGGCACTTAATACGCCAAGAAACAGACATCTAATCTAAGAGTAATCTCCACGAAATTCTTAATTGCTGACAGATTGAAATGGACTTGAAAATTCAATTGCAAATCAATTGCAATGTTACCTACTAGTACGATGAGATAGTCGTTATAGCAGAGATTTAGAAATAGTGCTAGAGTGGAAAGCGCAGTGCTAGCAGACCCCCAAAAGTGGACCGTCGACATCAGACTACTCACAAGAAGCTGCTGCAGGTATATAGGCGGCAGAAGACCGAAGCATATGGGAGTACTTAAAAGATACTTATGGCCAATGAAAATCTATTGGGTGATAAAGAATAGGAAAAATGGGCGTTCCATTTAAATAGGAAAGTTTCAGTAGAGAATTTCTTTGTGCTTAATATTTCTCTCCTCTTGAATAAATAGTTAAAGCTTATAATTTACTCGTAAATACAAAATATATTTTAGTCGCGAAAAATACCTTTTTCGCTTAATAAGGGCGTTGCCTTTAAGCAAGCAAGGTAAACAGTTTAAATACCTTATTACCATAATGATCTCGTTAGGTGTCTACGTTTTCTGTAAATAGACAAGATAAATAGATATTATATTTCACTAATCCCATGCAAGAAAAACTTACTTTTTAATATTTGAAAGAAGTCATTAGAGAACATTAACTCCTATTTAAGTTCACTATGTTTCTTTTTTATATTATTTATTTATAAAAGGGATATGGTCACGTCACCCCTAAACATTTTATTTGATGACAAGATAGGCCTTGACTGCGATCTCACCTGAAGATAAGTGACGATGCAGTCTAAGATGGTAGCCTGTTAACTTGGAAGCGGTATGGTAGTGTACATTCAACCCATACTCCTAATCGGTTTGTACACGCCATCGTGCCGGAAGGCTAAATCGCTTGGTGGCACGTCTGTGATGGCAGAGTGGTAACCAACCAAGGCCGAAGCCTCCCACCCGACAAACAAATAAAAAATATCTAATTACTTGTGGGCAGCTTTTAAGTATTACTTTTGGGTAGCTGAATGCAAAGCCGATTGTTCACATTCAACGCCGTCTGCATCCAGCGGCTCCTTTTGATTCATTTGTAGCTCATTCAACTTTGTCACTAATAAACGTAATAACATAATAAATGTATTTTTAAATACATTTTTTCTTTTGTATCCTTGTCTTTTATACCATCTTCGAGTACAGTAGCAGAGCCAAACTGCGATTCCTTTAGGTGCGAGGTACTTAGATGTAGGGTGTGGAGTGTAGACTTGAAAACAAACAGCATCGTAGTTCCCTATAATAGACCGTCTAGACTGTAGAGTGTAGACAAAGCATAGCTATAGATTTATTTCTTTCCCGGTGACACATTAGGTGGGGACCACATTTAGAAATAACACAGGATCGTTTTATTAATAAAACTAGCTGATGCTGATTAGTGTTGAAATCAACTAATGGAGTGCTATTCTTTGTCTTTTGTAGAAACTGTACTAAGCGCTGTTTTTTTAATTTTTGTTAGTGCGAGTTCACCTGAAAAGACGATGTTATCTTAATGCCAAGTTGCCAAGAGATTCAGGTTTTTGACATTTATGTGGTGAAAAATTAGGGTATAATGACCTCCCGACCAAAACCGGCCACGGCGGCCAATCGCCACAGAGATTAGCCATCTGCGCGGAAGATATTAAAGTGCACAAGTGCAAACACAGGTGCACTCTCTATTCCCTCACTCTCATAGTACGATGGGACGGAAATCCGACACGACCGGAGAGAGCTCAGGCGCAGGACCGACGGCTTTACGTGCTCTCCGAGGCACGGGGGTGACTCACCAGCGACTTCCTCACTCACTCACTCAGGGCTGGTACTGAAAATTTCTTAACAGAAACTCCGAAACGGCCTGGGAATCGAACCCGGGACCTCGTCATCCATAGTCGAACTTGGTAACCACTGGACCAACGAGGCAGTTAGGGTATAGAAAGTGCATAGGTACGATTAACATACTGCAACCTTACTCAGCAGGACAGTATATAAACGTTGGGAATTGATTTAAGCTTATCCTCCCACTCGTCACTTACCATCAGATGAGTTTGCAGTGGAGCCCCCTTATCCTCGAACAAATAAAAAAAATAACACAGTGTTTCATTGCAAAATAATATAATTTTAAAAATATGCTTTATCAAAAATAATTTTAATCATAATTTTCTGCCTACTTTTTAATAGCTTTCAAAGATAACAAGTACCCTCTATATTTTAGAACATTGGTTTACGGTATTTATTTTCAAAAATTTTAACGTTTACTGAGAATATACACTAACCTTTAACTGTAGAGCTAGATAACGTGCTTTAAATATGTCAATTTTTATTATTACTTAGTGCCTTTTTCTATGTTAAAATAATCTCATACCCTTTGTACGCCATACTTAAGTTCGATTGAAAATAAAAAAATGTCTAAAGATTTTGGTTTTGTTTAAAAGGTGAACTAGTCGGTAGTGTTCTTAGTTATGTTTGATAAAAATCGGTACAAGATGGCCGCCGTCACAAAATGGCGGATTATATATTTTTTCACAACTCCCTCAATATGAATATCAAATGAAAGGGCTCGACTACTAGAACACTATACACTATGATAAATTTCAAACCCAAGATGGCCGCCAGCACAAAATGGCGAATTACAACCCCCGGTGTTTTAAATTTTCAATTTACACTTGTTACTACTAATTTTCCGTAGACATGATCTCTTATTCTCGTTTATGTTTTTATTGCACATTTACCCAATTAACTTGATGGCGTAATTACCTAAAATTAACAGAAATGCTTTCCCCCTTACACTTCAAATACTGTAACGATAGACAACACATTATAATATAAATACAAGGTATTACCATTGTTTCCTATAATTCTTGCTTCTAATTCAGGGTGACATTTTTTCTAACAAGACTACAGAACTCTATTTTATGCATATTCTGTTGGTTTAATACTCAGAGGTTCTGTCATATTACACCAGTTATTTGTTTATTTCAATACTCGTTTGCTTTTTCACCTAAACAAACCGTTTTTTTTTTGTTGATAATTAATATATAACTATAAAAAGATTGTTCTGCCGTCGGAACGCTTCCCTACTGCAGATGGCAGACAATACGGATGATAGAGTTATGTTGGTCGCCCGACATACCTACTGCAGTCTAGACGGCTACTAGTATACTCCACCTAGCCTGTAGCTCTGTGCGTTTTATGGTTTAACATTTTCAAAAACTATAAGGCAGGTGTTCGTTCAGTAAAAGCATGGTTAGCCTCACTTAGCTCACTGGCAAAATTTAACTTCACAAGTCATTATATGAAGTAGAACTCTACATAGAATAATACATATAAAGCCGTCATTTAAATCCTTACCACTATAATAAATGCACAAGTGTATTTCGTTGTTGGTTTGACATTCAATCACGCTGCAACAGAGCTTTTTTGCAAGGGTATAGTTGAGAGAAAACAAACGAACATACTTTCGATTTCATAAAATTAGTAAGGATTCCTATAACATTATTCATAGCATAATATTATTATTAAAAACGCTTGAAGCTATGTTCCTTCGTAATAAAGACATAAAAAACTCTTCCGCATCTGAGCGGAACTTTCTCCGCGGAATTTTCTAATACTATTATATCATGAATCCTGCTAAGAATAAGAAACCCGACAAAATCAATTCTTTACATAAAAATGTATAACTTTGTAGCCATGGTAATATAGATCGTAGTACAATTTTTGAAAGTATTTCGTAAACGCTGAAAGACACCCTACTCCTTCCATATTAGCCCACATTTATTGTAATGTGTGAAAAATTTATATATTTTTTTGTATTTTACATAAAAGTTCATAATTTGTAGTTGCAAAATCATATTGAGATTTTGAGATTGATTACATGATTCGGAATACGCTAAATTTTGCATGTTTAATATTTCAATCAAGTGGTATAATATGAAATAAATAAGACAATCTGAGTTATTTGACTGGTCATATCATGGTATTTTACTTTTTATCTAATAAAGGACCTCCCCAAGTTTTCCCACTAGCTCTTCGCTTAAACTAGTAGTCGCGTAGCGCTTCTACGCTGTAGCCACAGTCACGTAGACAGCTACAAAGCGTGTTTAATTTCCACAAGCACCTATTTTCGGAATTATTTCGTCTCTTTAGAGAAATCGTTTTTAAACTTCACTTCCAAAAATTAATGTTATATAAGGTATAATAGAAATATTATTATTATATGAAAATTGTTATCGGCTAATCAGAATTTTTTAGAAGCCTAAAAAAGAATAAGTTTGCAACAAATAACATGGTTGACAGCTATCAAAAGAAGCTGATAGCAATAAAAAGATTTTTTTTTTCTTAAGAACGATTAGGTCAATTTATTAAAACATATATCAAAACCCGGTTGCTATATTCAATCTACCTGTAAAAAGTGTAATTACACTAATATCGTTTTTGATATGGTTGCTAAGAAATAAATCAACATACAGATTGCAGAAATTGAACGTTACAAGAAGCATCGATTCGCATTATAGCTAGTGTTTACTATTTTATAGCACGCATCATTCCTCCTTACGAACGTAAACGTAAGAAAAAGCATACTTTAAACAGACTGACAATATAATGCGAACAGCATATTAAAATAGACAAAATTATAAATCAGATAAAATAATAATTATTATCAAAAAAATAAAATCATGAAACCAGAATATTACAACCGCCGTAGTTCTTCTTTTGTTTACTTTTCACGACGAACTACATGTAATTTGTCAATTTGCAGATAGGAAGGGCGGGGAAAACAAAAAATCCATTTTCCCGGGCCCGACGGGTGCGAATGAAGCTGTGGTACCAGAGCGGCAGAGGCCGGCGGCGGTGTGCTGCGGCGCGGCGCATTGCGGCGGGTGAACGGCCGCGCATCGATCGCTGCAGCTTGCGTAACCTCTTATGTAAGCCGAGCGCCGCTCGGTGACGTGGCGTCACTCCACTCCTCCAACCGGTGAATCCACGTTGCAGGGAGTACGTTTTTAACTTCTCGGTATACAATAGAATTCATTTCAATGCGGGGGTTTAATTACTTTTAGTGATTGACGCGGGGAAACGCGTCTTTTTAAGAAAATTTTAATGACGGCTATGGCATCTTTGAATTTTTTGAATGATAAAATTTTAGGAAAAAATCGTATTTTAATTTGAACCCTCTGTATTGATACTATGCTTGATTTTTATTTTAATACAATCAAATGAATATTTCCAGACATGTTTAAGAAACTCAAATGTTTGCAATTTGTCAGATTTCCGTAAAAATATGAAGTTCTAAAGCTGCATCCGCACGCTTGGCAAACCTCGGCAAACCTTCACAAACGCAAACGTGCGGATAGAGCGTTTGCCATGGTTTGCCTACGCTTGCGAGCGTTTGTGGCCGATCCATCGAGTGTCGGTCTTTTGATCGCAAACCAAAGGGAATTTGCCGCAAGCGCTTGCGTCTCCGTCCACACGTTTGCGCGCACTCAGTCTCGTTTGTGCACTGGCGGCGATTAGACGTGTTATTGTATTACGATTTACGTATCGCACCTTTAGAAATCTTCATTTTGTGAGTGGGTAAAAACGTAAAATGAATGACTGGTCGACTGAAGACTTTTGAAGACGATTTGTTTATATAATTTAATTAATTAATTAGTTTTATATATTAATAATAAATAATAATAAGTGGCGACTCCGCACCGGAAAATGGTATATAATGGTATGGTAACAGGTGGACCGACACCATCAGGCGACCCTCAGGGAGCCACTGGGTACAGGTGGCGCAAGACCGAAGCCTGAGGAAGTCCATTCAATAAACAGTGCAGCAGTGGACGTCTATCGGTTGATAAAGAAAAAAAAAACAAAATATCTATTGAGTAGGTACATACTAGAATAGAGTAGAATATTTTTTTATTCAAATAAATAAACTAGGTAGGTACCAAGTGTTTTCGAACATACTACTAGCTACTACTACTAATCTATAATATTATACTAAAACTGTAACTGGACAAATTGTGCACATGAAATATGTTTTGAAAATTTTAATTAGAGGACGCTTTACTATCAACTAGATGACATCCGCGACTTCGTCCTCGCAGATTAAGGTTTTTTAATTCCCGCGGAAAGTCCTTAATTTTCCGGGCTAAAATGTAGGTATGAGCTATCGCTATTCCACATTTCATTCAAATCGGTTCATTAGTTGTGGCTGAAAGAGTAACAAACATCCATCCATCCATCCATCCATCCATATTCCATTTTAGTAGGATTATTGATCGATACTGAGCTTAAAACATTTGTAAAAATAACTTAAGCCAAATAATAAAGCCGACACAAGTTCGACGTCCGTCATGCTTGCCTGTTCAGAACATACAAACGCCCTCGCAAGCGTGCGGATGATTCCCAAATTCAAGGCAAACGTTTGTAGAGGTTTGGCGTTTGCCGTTTGCCACAAGCATGCGGACGCGGTATAAAGTCACCGGAACTCAATGATTTACAAAATATATACTTTAAACTTTTCCTCTGCATGTTCAAACTATTCTCACATTCGAGGGTTAATCGTCTATTTCTAAGAAATCTCTTCCTTAGAGATATAAGCCGTTCTTGTGCAAGTCCTTTATATGTTTATGTTTTATTTTTGTTTTTGGTGCTAAATAAATAAATAGGTGGACACTGGTCCAAAGCTGTTTTAGAGCTATGTGACTTTTATTGAATGACAAACCGATATTGTACCAACGTAGTATAAAACAACATCATACAAATCACACCCTAAACAAACAACTAACAACCGGATTGCATCCGCATCCATTATCAACGGCACTAATTTATGCCGCAAACATAACACCCCACGCAATGCTGTTGATAAAGGACATATAGCGGCAACGATTCATGCAGCACTGAATCAGCCGTTTGACCATTGTTTATGCTTTAAAGTTATGCGACTAGTATCCTTTTCAGTCTATAAAATACGCATTGTATCCAGTTCAGTTAATGAAAAACTCTCAACTCAAAAAAAATACAGTTTCAATATAATATAGCATCAAGTGTTGTACTAGGACAGTATAAAACATCATACAAAATCTTTGCTTTTTTAAAAAGCGCTTCTCTACTAAGAACAGAACAACGCATCCACTGCTGGAGATCCAATTAGTTCTCTTTTAGGTAGAGTCAACGTGGACGCCAGCCGGGAGGCACCCTACACTCGGTATGCCGTCGACGAGGTCTCCCCTCGAGGATCCTACGGCTCCAGCGGCCAGTGGTCTCCAACAAATGTGACCAGCCCAATAGTACTTCAACTTACTAGCCTTATGAGCTATGTCTATTACTTTAAATCTTTGGCGAATTACTTTCAGATTTTATCCTTCAAAGAAATTTGAAGCTCATCTCCATAGCAAAAGTTCAAAAGTTTAATAATTAAGTCAATATCAACCTCGCTAAAACAAAGTCAACAACAAACACTAGTTAAATAATATAACAGTAACAGAAGATATCATTATACCACTGATAGTGAACTAGAAAAACTACTTCAAGCATTTTCTCTCACACAGGAAAATAAGCTTTATCATACTTAGTTAAGAACGATAATAGTTTGGTCGATATGTCGTTTGAGTTCTAGCTGAGGGTAGTTTTCCAAGCCTCGGGAATAATTAATAGGGGTCGTGACAATGACTGGGAAATAAAACCGGCCTCACATACCAATGCAATGCGAACATGCATTTCCAGTTATAATGACTGTGCCGAGGATGGTACTTTTTGAGTAAACAAATGTCGTCATTGTCTAAGTTGGCTACTGGCATACATTTGTCAATTTTAGGCTTTGTGAGCTATCTATCATATATTCATCTATGTTTGTGAGACGATATATACATAATGGATCAATTCACTTTTATCTCAATTATAATAAAAATTAAAGAAATAATAAATTTTATCTTTATACACAAAAAATATTGTATACGACTTTCGGTGGGTTAATTCGCTTTAAAATATGATAACTTTGATGATCTATATTATTTATATTTTTCCGCAATTTTGTTCAGAGTTCCTTATTGTGTACAACTAACGCCATACTCGCTCTAAAAAAGAATTTTTTTTTGTAAGATCACTCAAGAATCTAAAAGTATATAACAAGAATAATATCGTCAAAATCTTCATACTCATTGAGGAAAATCAATAAAGTTGGTATGCACCCCTAGATAATATTTTATGACCGCAAAACGAATTTCTATATCCCGTATATAGAAGAAGTAGGCATAAACCACATAAATCAGAATTGACGAAAGAAAACCGCTGACAAGCAAGCAGAATAGAAAGCTATTTTTCGTCGTCATATATTCCCGTCCTTATAATATATTTTCTCAGGCTTGTCCGTGTCTAAAATAAATTATACATATCTGTTCTAAAATACTGTTACGTGCTAGGGTTCGCTGGATTTGGAAAGAAAGACCTGCTGACTCCTTGAAAGACTTTATTCACTAGCACTACAAAGCACTAGGTCCAAACACTAAGCACTCACAATGTCCTAGGTCGTAGCCAAGTCGTAGGTTTCACTGGTAGCACTTTTGATCACTAGGTTTCGCTTCGAAGTCGCCTCGACGGTTGCTCGAACTGAACTCAACTCCGGCGCCTCTCTACGGCTATTTATATGAGCCGAGACGTTCCAGAACGTTCCTTTCTCGAACCTTCCCAACGTGCGCGGAAGTGATCAGCCGGGACGGATAGTTCTGGTAAGTTCGCGTACCCGGTTTTCGCGACTAACGCCATCTAGTGTCGAGTGAGTTGAGTTGAGTGTGGTCGTAACACTTTCGAGACTAACGCCATCTAGTGTTGAGTGGTCGTAACACTACTCCCCTCTTAGAGATGCTCGTCCCGAGCATCGTTGTTACTGCCATGGTAACGCGCCAGGCGGTCTATGTGTACCACTTTGAATGTCCCCCTTGGATGCTTTTGAATCCTATAAGTCACATCATTCAGTCGGGTCACCACTTTGTATGGACCGTCCCACTTGGTCTGTAACTTTGGAGATTTCCCCTTCCGGCGAGTTGGGTTATGCAGCCACACCAGTGATCCTTCCTCGAAGCCGCTCGTGTTCGATTTCCGGTCGTATCTGGTTTTCATGTTCTCACTTGACTGTAATCCATTTTCCCGAACCAAGGCGTGTATATAGCGCATTTTTTCCTTTAAATCACAGACATAGTCTTGTACGGTCTCTGGTTCCTCTGGTGACCCTCCTGTCAATAGGTCTACTGGTATTCGTAGTTCTCTACCGTAATTGACATACGCCGGGGTAGCTTTTATGCTCTCATGCTCGGCGGTTCGGTACGACAGAAGGAAGAGTGGTATATACTTGTCCCAATCCTTTTGTTTGTCGTCTACCACTTTCGCCAAATGCCTCTCAAGGGTCTGGTTAAATCTCTCCACCATTCCATCAGACTGTGGATGGTACGCAGTGGTCCTCGTCTTATGCATGCCCAAAATTCTGCACACTTCCTGGAATACTTGCGATTCGAAGTTCCTGCCCTGATCTGAATGGATTTCTAGAGGCACACCAAAGCGACATATCACTTCTTCGACTAACTTAGAAGCGACTGTTGTAGCTTCTTGGTTTGGTATGGCGAACACTTCCGGCCATTTGGTGAAGTAGTCCATGACGACCATAAAATACTTGTTTCCCGATTCCGTTACAGGAAATGGCCCAGCTACGTCAACTGCAATTCGTTCCCACGGTGCACCGACGTTATACAACCGCAGGTTCCCACGGCTCCTGGTCTGTGGTCCTTTTACAGCAGCGCAAGTGGTACATTTGCGGCACCAATTTTGTACATCATCTCGACAATGCAACCAGTAGAATCGTTCTCGCACTTTTGTTAACGTCCTCTTGACGCCTAGATGACCTCCTGATACGCCATCATGTATTTCACGGAGAACATCTGGTACTCTCGTTCTTGGGACAATTATCTGAAGATGGAACTCTCTGCCGTTAGTCTTCTCCCATTTCCGGTAGAGTATTCCGTTTTGGAGTATCAGACTGTCCCATTGCGCCCAGTACGCCTTAGTGACAGCGCCAGTGGGTGCAACCTCACTCCAGATTGGTTTTACATCACCCCGTTTCTTCCATGTGATGATGTGCCGAAGGTCGTCGTCTCTTTCTTGAGCCTCCCTCATAGCATCATTCTCCCAGGGACCCAAAGGACTTGTTCTCGTTAGTTTTAATGCTTCTTCATTGGATTCCTGCTTAACACAATGTTTGCAGTCTTCTGAACACGGCCTTCGTGAGAGTGCGTCGGCATTCCCATGCGTCTTTCCGCTGCGGTGTTCAGTCTTGAAGTCATACTCCTGGAGCTGTTCAATCCATCGAGCTACTTGACCTTCTGGGTTCTTGAATTGCAGTAGCCACTTCAAGGCTGCGTGATCAGTTCGCAGTAAAAACTGTCTGCCGATGAGATATTTGTTGAAATGTTGTAGCGTCTTTACAACAGCCAAGAGTTCTCTTCTTGTCACACAGTAGTTTCTCTCTGGCTTGGATAAAGATTTGCTGAAATATGCAATAACAACTTCTCTTTCACCCTGTTTTTGGGATAACACTCCTCCAATGGCCGTGTTGCTTGCGTCCGTGTCGACTATAAACTGACCTTCAGCTTGTGGATACCCCAGGATTGGTGTTTCACACAGATGTTTCTTCAGTTTCTGGAAAGAATCTTCGCAAGTCCCATCCCAACTAAATTGTCGTTTATCTTCTGTCAGCCGATGTAATGGCTTGGCTATCTCTGAGAATCCCTTGACAAAACGCCTATAGTATGAGCATAGGCCGAGGAATGCCCGCACTTCGGTTTTGTCCTTAGGGGTAGGCCATTTCTGAACTGCCTCCAGTTTCTCCGGGTCTGTCTGGATTCCATCACTGGAGATAACATGGCCGAGATAATTGACCTCTCTCCTGAATAAACGACACTTTTTCGGGTTCAACTTTAATTTGGCTCCCTCTATTTTGGCGAAAACTTGCTCCAAGTTTCGCAAATGGTCCTCGAAGTCACGGCCGACAATGATGACATCATCTAAATAGACTAAGCAAGCCTCTCCAACTAAGCCTGCCAGTACACACTCCATGAGTCGCTCAAATGTGGCAGGTGCGTTGCACAATCCGAAGGGCATGACGTTAAATTGCCATAAACCTTTGCCGGTCGAGAAAGCTGTCTTCTCCTTGTCTTTTGGATGAATTTCCACCTGCCAGTATCCAGATTTCAGGTCTAGGGTCGAGAACCATTTCATGCCACTCAAGGTATCCAAAGTGTCGTCGATTCTAGGTAACGGGTAACTGTCCTTCTTAGTGACATCATTCAGACGCCTATAGTCCACACAAAATCTCGTGCTACCATCTTTCTTCTTCACTAATACAACAGGTGAACACCACGGACTTGCAGACGGTTCAATAATCTTATTCCTTCTCATGTCCTCCAAAAGGCCTTCAACTTCTTTTTCCTTTGCAATCGGTATCCGTCTTGCTCGTTGACGAATTGGTCTCTCGCTTCCGGTATCTATCCTATGCTGAACCATCGACGTTCTTCCAAGGTCCCCTTCTTGACTGGAGAAGATATTCGCGTAGCGCTGTAGAAACTTCTTAGCTTTCATGCCCTGCGAATAAGTCAGATTACTCTTGCAGTCATCGAGTAACTCAGTCACTAATCCGTAGTTGTTGCTGTTTGCTGAGTCTGCGCCTGTCATCGAACTACACTTTTTCATCCAGATAACTTCCTCGCACTTTCCAATGACGTCACCTTTGTTCAAGCAGATCTCGCGATCACCAAGATTCAAAACCTTGACTACAGCGTTACTGCTTCCACTAACAAGGGTTCTCGCCGTCATCAGTTTCTGCGCCGATGTCTTGGTAGGTGTGTCTTCGATCAACACGCATCTGTTTGCCTTTTTCTTTCCAGCTGGCGGCAGTTTCACCAGCACCTGAGCTTCCGTTCGTCCAGGTATAATCACTTTCTTTACACATGCGACTTTCCCGCAGGCACCTCCAAGAATGAAGATTTCTTCTTCACCACACTTGAAGACTCCGTCAGCGACATTAATTCTGCAGTTGTGTTTCTTCATAAAATCCAAACCCAAGATGCAATCATCCATAATCTCAGCCACGATAACGTCATGAGAGTATGAGGACTCCCCTACATACATCGTAACTGACACTTCTCCCAGGACGGGTATTGGCTGGCCGGAGGCAGTAAGAAGCCGACAGTTAATTCTCCTTTTGTGTCCCCTTGCGGCTTTTACCAGGTTTGGGTTCACTATTGTTCTAGAGGCTCCTGTGTCTAGGGTCATTTTGCAATCCGTCCCGTTAATAGTCCCCTGAATCGCCAGACTATTCCCGCTGCAAGCCTGGGAGATAACAGTTGTCGGGGCTCCCTCCGCGTCAGCCAGTACTCGCCCCTTAGTCCTGGCTCTTATTCGTTTCCCTGATCCCGGGCAGGGGACGGAACCCCTTGTTTCTTCAGCTCCTCTATTTGTTCCTCGATCCTTTTCATCCTTGTCATCTGGGTCTCCTTCTGTGGGCAGTTGAGCTGAAGATGGCCCCTCTCGCCGCACTTGTAGCACATGACTCCAAAACGTTTTTTCATAGGAGCCTTAACCTCCTTGACTTCCTCAGAGACCTCGCGGATCTTATGGGCCTGCCGTATGTCATGGCGAACAGCCTCGACCTCCAAAGCATGCGCCAATGCTTCCTTTAGCGAGGTATGGTGACGAAGCCTCACTGCAGCCCTGACCTCCAGGTCTTTGATTCCGTCGACAAATGCTTGAACAACATTCGTGTCTACAATCTTGGAGTCGGCTCCTGGATGTGCCTTCCTGACGAGTTTTTCAATTTCCAACGCCCATTGTTGTAGTCCTTCTCCTGAGCGTTGAACTCTGTCACGAAGTTGAGCACGGAACACGTGCTCCAAGTGTCGCTCCCCGTATCTGGATTCAAGTGCCTCCATCAGGTTTTGAAACCCATTCCCTGTATGTGGCAGTGCTTCCAGGACTGACAAAGCTTGCCCTCTGAGCGCAACAGTGAGAGCAGTCAGGCACTGGTCTTCCGTCCATCCGTTGGCAGTAGCAACAGTCTGAAATTGCTGACGATAAGCGCTCCAAGAAGTAGTGCCGTCGTATGGCGGCACTTTCACTCTTGGTCCTTGCGCCACTCCGGTAGTTCCACTGGACATCGCAACTCCCGTGGTTTCGAGGCGCACTACTTTCTTCTGTAGTTCAGTAAGGCCGGTTTTCACATTTTCAACATCCAATCCTAACCCGGTAACTCGTTCTTCCACTACGTCGACATCTTTTCGAAGCTTAGTCACCGTGTCACTAACATCATTTATAGCCCAAAGCGCTTTTTCTTGGAGGTCTTTTTGTTGCTCTTGTGATTCTCGAATCGCTCTGATTTCAGCCTTTTGAAACTCTTGAATCGTAGTCAGCTTGCGTTCCTGTGACTCTTGCAAAGCGTTGAGCTTGCGTTCTTGTGACTCTTGCAGAGCGCCGAGCTTGCGTTCTTGTGACTCCTGCAGAGCGCCGAGCTTGCGTTCTTGTGACTCCTGCAGAGCGCCGAGCTTGCGTTCGTGCGATTCCTTCATTGCCTGAATTTCAGCCCTTTGCAGCTCCATTAATTCAATTAAACTTCCTAATTGAAGGGCCACTTGAGGGGCTGTAGAAGCTGCGGTGCCGATGGTGGGCGTGGCCTGTCTAGTAGGCGGAGCCCGGTGGGCGTGGCCAGTGGGCGTGGCTTGAGACAAAGTGGGCGGGGCTTGAACTGAAGTGGGCGGAGCCTGAACCGGAGTGGGCGGAGCCTGAGGGGCGTGGTCGGTGGGTGGGGCCTGGTGGGTGGGTCCGGTGGGCGGGGCTTGGGCCAAAGTGGGCGGAGCCTGACCTTGAGTGGGCGGGGCCTGAGGGGCGTGGTCGGTGGGCGGAGCCTGGTGGGCGGGTCCAGTGGGTGGAGCTTGGTCCCCATTGGGTGTGGCCTCCGCAGCTCGTTGTGCCCTTGTCCTGACGCCCTCCTTGAAGTCCTCTCTCGGAGTCAATGGCATCTCCAAATCCCACTTCCGACACCAGTTGTTACGTGCTAGGGTTCGCTGGATTTGGAAAGAAAGACCTGCTGACTCCTTGAAAGACTTTATTCACTAGCACTACAAAGCACTAGGTCCAAACACTAAGCACTCACAATGTCCTAGGTCGTAGCCAAGTCGTAGGTTTCACTGGTAGCACTTTTGATCACTAGGTTTCGCTTCGAAGTCGCCTCGACGGTTGCTCGAACTGAACTCAACTCCGGCGCCTCTCTACGGCTATTTATATGAGCCGAGACGTTCCAGAACGTTCCTTTCTCGAACCTTCCCAACGTGCGCGGAAGTGATCAGCCGGGACGGATAGTTCTGGTAAGTTCGCGTACCCGGTTTTCGCGACTAACGCCATCTAGTGTCGAGTGAGTTGAGTTGAGTGTGGTCGTAACACTTTCGAGACTAACGCCATCTAGTGTTGAGTGGTCGTAACAATACGTTCCCAAATATCTTAGAATACGAAAACATTTCATACTTACACATTACACATAAAAATGTAACCCATAAATGCACTAGAATATTTGACCTTACGAGTCATCACCACAGAACACGAACTTGCGGCTTGTGTCCAACGACAGCCTGAAGCTGCTTTTCCTTGTACAAAGCCACCATTGAACCATTCTGAGAACTCACAACCAATCGATTCTTGGAGCTATGGGCTAAATTCGAGACCCTTGTATTTTTTAAACACTATATAAAACAGTTAACTGTCGTCAAACTGTAAAACAGTTTGTTAAGTTACTTGAAAATCCCTAATTAATGTAGCACTGCTAGACTAGTTAAAACACCCCTAAACTATACAGTTACACACTACCAACTAATTAATAACGTTCCTATAGAAAAAACTTCGTTCAAACCAAACGCAGAAGTCATTCCATCTCGGCGAACCGCGAGACCTCGAGAACACTCCAGATAATTAAAACTGTTCATAAAAACTCACAAATATTTAAAAAAGAGTAGATATACGATTTTTATCTTTGTACTTTTGTATATATTCTTAGTTTTGCAATCCTTCACATTTTTTAATTGCTCTTCGGTATCATATTAATAAAAGCGATAATCGCAGATTAATTTTAATAATAATAATTAATTCATCAGCATGTATGATGTTCAACAGATATAAAATAACTGTTTTTTAAATTAATGTAAATTATAAGGTTCATAATTTTATAGGTATCAAGGTATCAATTTCAAGGCACTTTAGTGTTTATCTGACGAATAAAATGAGATGAAATACATTTAAACTTTACCTTTAATTTTTATTTATCATAGATTTAGTATCTGCATAATATTTACCAATATAATAATATAAGCTCTTATATTGAGATAATAATCGCCTGAGCACACTTATTGTTTCTACCCTGTGTAGTCTACGTTAACATCATTGTCATCATCATGACATCGGTCGGTTGGATATACGTGTGCATATCCTAATGACCGACAGAAAAAATAACAGTCGCATAAAAAAGTTGACCTAATAAGAAAAAACAATGCGCATGCCATATATGCATGCGGCTATGAAATTAAAACAAAAGGGGAAGCTACGGGCCGTAGCCGTAGCTCCGTAGCGGGGTTACGGCGTAGCCCGGGCGCGGTCGGCGACCCCTGGCCGTGAACGGGGGTGCGCCGGGCGAGCCCCGCCACTCACACTAGTGCGATAACGAATAGCTTTACACACACATAGATTTGCCGCACCCCTAGAAAACTCTATACAAGGTGCTCCGATTTTATTCTACGGCAATAATAATTGTTTATGGTTGATTTGAAAAGTTTTTCTTGTATTTATTTCGTAATCTGAATTTTACTATAAAAGATAATGCTATAATGTTTGTTTCCGTAAGCCTTAGAAAGTTTTTACACATTTTGTATTGCTAGGTAGGATAATATCTAATTACCTAATATTGATCATATTTTTTGATATACTTCACCTACCACTTACCCTAGAAAATTGTTTTAATAAAATGTTTAGATTTTTTATTTTTTAGTTATTTTACTTTTTTGTACATTATTATATTACTTCATCATTTTGTTTAGTTTTTAAGCTTGTTGCGATTTTGCTTATACTTTTGCTATAGATATTGCTACATAAATAAATGCCTGAAAATAAAACAAAATTACTAAACAATATGGACGCAACGCTAATATCTCTTTTCATAGTACTTTTGAATAAAACGTGAAGTTAAGAAATGATCTATATCACTACATCTAAACAAGAGTTAAAAATAACATTCTGTATATTCATTACTCAGCTCAGTCACGCACACGTTTACACACAGACGCAACCCTACTCACACAGGCATATCTATTAAGCGTCATACAACGCCACACCCCCGTCTCTATATCGACACGGCGGGACCGCACACACGTACAAAATCCTAGAAAATTATTACACCAGTGTGAGTTTCAGACGCGTTGTTATACGAAGTTTGTTTCAATGTGTGAGGGGAAAATGTATGCTAATATTATACTTCCGCGTTTCGTATTCGTGTCACGCACACTGGTAGAGGTTTTCTCGTGTTCGTGTGGTGGTGTGCTAGTGTGCGTGCAGGGTGCATCGACTCTGTTTCCGCTTCCGCCGGGTACAACGGCCTCGGGCCTGATTTATGATCGTCCGCTAAGGTTTGCGTGTTATCGTGACGTTCGCCGTGATTTCTAATAAAGTTTCGGCGTTTTTCGTATTGTAATGAAGCTTTTGTATAATTAGGCGATGTTATGATGTTACCCCATTACTGTGGTAGCGGGAGGGGTACTGTTTCAGTGTAATAATGGAGGAGTTCCCATCTATATCCCATAAGACCAAGCGTACACCCGAAAAGAGATTATACTATCCATTTATTTATTGTTGATAGACCCAATTAAAACATGAGATACCCGGATTTTCCCCGGAAATTGCTGTCACGCACGCATAATACAAACTCTATGTTTTGCAAAGGTTCTTCAGATTCTCGTAAAAATATATTTTTCCAAGTTGTATTGATTTTATTTTTAATGATAAGTTATGACATGGATATAGCTTAAAAGAAAATGAACCTATTTTTAAAAGTGCAAATGAGCTCTTTTCATAATATGATACCCCTTAATAACTAACTCCTCATTTCTACTGATTTGGCAATAAAAAAATATTTGGTATTTAAATACCTTGATTTTGAGTAACGTTGAGCAAACAATTTGCAACACTTCTATATTCAAAATAAGCTTTGTGATAGACGGACCCCTAATTAAATAAATAATTATATCTAAAAACGGAAGGCAATTCACCAAACACTGGGCAGACAGAAATAATGGAAAGTTTCCACAATTCGTACTTTACATTACTTTACATAGACAGTCAGACAAAATCAATCCTAAAATCTAAATAGACTGGCTGAGTGGGTCGGTATTAAAAAGTCTGGTCTAGCAGCCCCCTGAGTGGTATTAAATATTTAATTTGTCGCTTCCCCGTCTGTCTGTACTGCTCTGTGGAGATACCTAGCTACAGCGAAGTATGTTCCATAGCTGGAACGCAGACAGATCTCTACCTATGTTGCAATAAAGTTAGATGTTGTAGTTGACGGGTTAATTTTTAGGTTTCGGTACCCAAAGGATGCCAGCTGGACCCTATCCTCCGTCCGTCCGTCTGTCTGTTAGCGGACTGTATGTCACGAACCGTAATAGGTAGATACTTGAAGTTTTCACAGAAAGTGAAATTTTATTGCCGCTGTAAGAATCTAAATATATGAAAGGCAAGAGTGACTGACTGACTGACTGACTGATTGATCTATCAACGCACAGCTCTAACCGCTTGACGGATCGGGCTGAAATTTGGCATACGGATAGCTATTATAACGAAAGCATCCGCTAAGGAAGAATTTTTGAAAATTAAATCCCTAAGGGAGTAAAATAAGTGTTTGGAAAATCGAATTTAACGTGAGCGAAGCCGCGGGCAAAAGCTAGTAAATAATAAAAATAAAATAAAAATCAAGGGGCGGCCCCATACAAAAAACGTGATTTTTCCAGCGTTTTTTGCTCGACCTTAACAATCGTTGTTACGATGGTACAGAACCCTTTTTGTGCGACTCCTACTCGCACTTGGCCGGTTTTTTGTTTTTCACTCTACTCGCATGTTCTTATCACATTTTTCTTCGACGTTGAAACATGTGATATTTAATTGCTTAAACGCACATAACCCCGACAAGTGTCCGAAGAAGTGCGTGCAAGGGATCGAAGCCCCTAAATAAACGACCGCATTCCTAACCGCTAGGCTATTACTGCCCCTATTGAAAACTCGGATAAACTACGCCAGCTAGGCTAAACCGAAGACTTTAACGTTTATAATCATTATGAATTTAATTATATTTTATACACGTTTACACGTAAATGCGTACCTGTACGCATATACCTGTATGTAATGTGTAGTGATTGAGCGTGTTCGCACAAAGGCAGATTAATTGCGCGCAATTTGTAGACGCTCTGAGTCCGCTTTTCGTCTGTAATTAATTTGTTAAAATGTGCTCCTTTAGACATACCAGAAAAACACACATAATGTACAGTTTAATGGCTAGGTTATTTCGCTGTGGATAAGGTGTTAGGTTCAAATTTAGGGGAGGGCCAATATGACAAATAGGTTTTCGAGTGTTCTGTCAGAAGATTCTCAGAGTTGAAAGTTAGCTGTGTTCAGACTATGCCTCGTAGAATACTTGACATAGTATTGGACTAGATTAAGGTAACAGAAACTAGCAGATATTATAGTACTTCTTCTCGGTTGGAACAGCGTTCTGAACCAGTGGTAAATTCATTTGACGATACGAAAGCACTTTGTAAAAGTTTATTTGAATAAAAAAGTATTCATTTCTACGAATTACTTATTAATAGCAAAATTATATTTACGAATTTCAGTTCAATTTTTTATTATCTCCTAAAGACTCAAAGCCTTAAGACGCTCAAACTTTAAGCCTACACAGCTAATAAAATATATTATGTATCGAATCATGTTGATAATTTACCAAAGTAACAATTTCACCCCAACGCTAGACATACGTGATGCGATGCGGCGGTAGAGCGCAGCCTGCAACCAGACATTGTGTCAACATTAGCTCTGTCGCGATACCTAATCTGTATCTACACTGCCGGCAATAATGTTGAACATGTACAGTACCTATTATAAACTACTAGCTGATGACCGCGACTTCGTACGCGTGGATTGAGGTGTTTTGATTCCTGCGGGAACTCTCTTATTTCCCGGGATAAAAAATAGTATATATGGTATTCCAGATTATAATCTATTTTTGTGCCAAATATCAGCCAAATCGGTTCAGTCGTTACGGCGTAATTGAGTCTCAAAGATCCATCCAAAGATCTTTGATATCTCTAAAAGAATTTAGAAATTTGTGTACGTAAGCTCAAGAAACAAGCCTCAAGGCTCTGCTATTGTCACCAGGGGAGCTGTTAAAGAATCGTACTAAAAACTTAACTAGAGAGTACGTTGTCAGAGGCCACCGTTGAAATCAATCGATGTTGGTTCGTGTACTTCTTCGCTAACGCGCTTTGAAGAGAACAATACTCCTAGACTCCTAGCAACACTTGCTTTCCTAGTATACCCACACATGAGCCGAGGAAGCTACCCCATAGAATACATCCTATTTACATCTCACGTATGCGTCACGCCCTTGTACAGCAGCGACTGAGTACGTAAAGTTAAAGCGGACGCGGGAGGGAGGGAAACTCCGGGCATTAAAAAAAAATTAGGCACAAAGTTTGGAAAAAAAATCCATGGCCCATATTGTCTTACATAGTTGTTATTTACGCTAAATTAACCAACAATAATGGAACATATATATGAAGTATCTATTTATCAAATAGAATTTTATGAATGATCAGCGAATATTATTGATTGGCGAAAATCTCTTGTGAAAGTCCGTTTAGAAAATCTCCCATACGGTTGTGTAAGAAAATCATATTCATAAAGCTTGATATGAGCTTGAATGTTTGATAGGTAGGTATAATATATGTAGGAATTGAAAAATGAAACGTTTTAAGCTGTCAAATAAATCCGATTTTCTTACACAATCGCACGGCAGACCAGGATTACATCCCTGAGCCTGAATAGATACTTGATAGCAATGATTACTGTATAAAATAATCTTATTTTCATTGGGATGTTCAAACCGTTCAAAAGGCTGAAACGGTTCGCCGTGTAAACTTGCAGATGCGCTTTGTTCCCTGGAGGAGATCAATACTCCTTGCAACACTTGTTTTCCTGGTACCCACGGGGCACGCACAGGTGGATGGCATAATTGGACCGATCAAACAACCCTTATCGGACCCCGTATAAACAAGGGTTAGCTACCTATTGATTGCGTATTATGTATTTTGTAGGCGTGGTGTAATCTAAACGGAAAAAGGTATAATCTAGAGACTCTTCAAAAAGTACTACACCTATACCTACTCCTTAAATTAAACAAAAAAATAAAAAATATACAGTTAGTTTACCTATAAATCGACGCTACCTTACTAATAAATAAAAGAGACGCAAGTAACTCTCTCTGGCTGTTTATATACGGCTTCAACCATTTAACAAATCTTGACAATATTTGGCATAGAGCAAACTTGCATGGAGACACGGGATACTTTCCATTCCGGAAAATTCCCAGAGATTAAATCATCGATGAAGCCACGGGCAAAAGCTTGTAGTAAATAGTTGTCTGTTTAAATTTAAATTGCTTGAAATTATTTATATCAGAAGAGGGATAAGCTCTTCGATCACAGAAAAATATTCTGTGATCGAAGGATAAGCTCTATTAAAAAAAATAGTAACAACAAACTTAGGTGAAAATAATACTTAGGAAAAAATCTCAATCCACGCGAACGAAGTCGCAGTCATCAGCTAGTATGAAATAAAAAATACTGTGGAACTTGCTGTATTCTTGCTGTATTCATTTCACATGACGATGACGTTTCTAAGCAGAGATTGATCAATAGCCATCAGCGTAATGTACACACACACGCTAAGGGCACAATGCCTACGCACACACCCGCGCTGCGTTTCGGTTGGGGTTCGTTGACCTACATAGCAAGGTTTTATTTGTTTTCATGGAGGGCTGAATTATTATACAAAATCGATATTTTCATTTGCTTGCTTCTTATACATTTTTTAAATATTTTTTTTTGTTTTGTATGGAAACATAAATCTTCGTTTTACTTCGATGAGAGTTAAGTAAAAAGTCGTTGAACAAAAGTTATATTGTAGAATTTACGTAAACTTGTAAAATTACATTAAACCCAGAATGCAATAATAGTAGGTACCTAGTATGGATAAGTTTTAGAGATCACTACACCCACGGACCTATTTGACTGATTGTTTCCAAACTTGGTTTAATATATTAATAATAGATAGGTATAATCTATCCTTTTCACATCTCAATTAAGGGCAAGGGTTCAATATCATGGGGTGAGTGACTAGAGTACGCCTGTAGAGGATGGATAATAAATGATTGCGGTTAGGCTGGACATTAACCTCTGGCCTAGAATCTCCTCGAATACCAGCCACTGTTAACCTTTACTATTATTATGTTATTATAAAAGAAATGGCCATGGAGGAATCAAATTTTTTGGAAGTGGCTAATCACTTCTATCATCCACTACAAATAAGTTATCCTAAATATATAAAAGGAAGAGATGACTGACTGACTGACTGACCTCTCAACGTATAACTCAAAACACTGGACGGATCGGGCTGAGGGCATACAAATACATAGTTTTTTTTTTTAAGAATATTAGTCAAGCTGTAGTTGACTAATATCATCCTGTCCCCTCGAAATAAGCGGAAAGTGGGTACGACAATAGTGCAACGGGTGGGATTTGAACCTGCGACCTTTTTGTTTTCAGTCCGCATCTTTAACCGTTGGGCTATTGTTAGTTATTATGACGTAGGCATCCGCTAAGAAAGGATTTTTGAAAATTCAAGCCTTAAAGGGGTAAAATAGGTGTTTAAAAAATCGAGTTTAACGTGAGCGATGCCGCGGGAAAAGGCTAATAAATATAACTTAAATTTTGCGATTGCCATTTTTTGGTAGATAAGCTACAAATTCAAAACTATATGATTTTCATAAATATCTTAGGCTGTATCTTCATATATCATCAGGTGAGATCGCATTTAAGAGCTAGTTTACATTTTTTTTAATCCTAAACTTAGATTATTTTGTTAACTCAACAAATTGTTTTTTCATTACTCATACACGGAAAGTAGGTCTGAAGTTGCCTGAGAAGCGGGTTGAAAGTAATACTTTTCAGCCCTAGGGAGAATCGTTTTCAACTGACAGCTGTCAAATAATTAAAAAAAACTAGTTGTCACATTTTTATTGGAATTCAAATGAAACACGACATACCCGAGTGCATCCATAGACAAGAAGAAAGATAGACTTTATTCATTATGTAAAATAAAGTTCACTCAATTTTCTTTAGCTAATTTCTATTTTTATTTTGACTTTCCTTATATTCGTAATGAAAAGCACAGTGTTTACCTCGGGATAAAGACTTATTTAGTCCCTCGAACTATAGGCCCCCTCGCTACGCTCGGGCGCCAAACCCCGTCTCGGGACTAAATAAGTTACTTTCATCCCTAAGGTAAAAATGTACTATTTCATTACTCATACACGGAAAGTAGGTCTGAAGTTGCCTGAGAAGTGGGTTGAAAGTAATACTTTTCAGCCCTAGGGAGAATCGTTTTCAACTGACAGCTGTCAAATAATTAAAAAAAACTAGTTGTCACATTTTTATTGGAATTCAAATGAAACACGACATACCCGAGTGCATCCATAGACAAGAAGAAAGATAGACTTTATTCATTATGTAAAATAAAGTTCACTCAATTTTCTTTAGCTAATTTCTATTTTTATTTTGACTTTCCTTATATTCGTAATGAAAAGCACAGTGTTTACCTCGGGATAAAGACTTATTTAGTCCCTCGAACTATAGGCCCCCTCGCTACGCTCGGGCGCCAAACCCCGTCTCGGGACTAAATAAGTTACTTTCATCCCTAAGGTAACAATGTACTATTCTTTTAGTTACTTAAAAAAGCTTAATTTCTCGTTTTTTAAGGTTCTGTAGTTTTAACTACAAGGAACCCTTGTACTGCCCTCGTAATTGAAAACACAGTAAGTTAAATAGAAGTTACCTTTAAGTTACTGTGTTTTCAATTACGAGGGCAGTATAGGTTCTCCAAGTTCGTCCGTTTGTACGTATATCCGTCTGTCCGTCCGTCTGTCCGCCGCCTAGCGCAGAGACTATTGATACTAACGAGCTGTAATTTGGCAAAGTTATACATAAATAGGTAACATAGGTACCTACCTATCAGCGACGTATCGCGAAGGGTCGCATGGCAAGGACCTCGACCTCATTCCTACCCTTGTGACCCGCACAGGCCACTATGAAACGAGCATAATACAATTAAACACCATCAGAAGCGGTACAGCTCGCCGAGCCGGTCGCTACTTATTTAACCAAGAGAATATAATCACTCCTCTTATTTAAGTGAACCGTTCAACTAGACGTGAAACTGTTTTATTAAATGATGGCTACCTTTGTAGTCAAAAAAGGCTCTTTATTTTAGAAAAAATATTTATTTTAATTGACTATAAAATATTATTGATATATCCTTGCTATTATCATAAATGCAAAAGTGTGTTTGTTTTTTTTTTTGGTTTATAGATTTATGATCAACGTGTCTTTGGCATGGCATGGTAGAGTGCAGTAACGTATGCTACACTTTTGGCATGGCAAGGTATAGTGCAGTAACGTAGGCTACTTTTGGCATGGCCCGGTATAGTGCAGTAACGTAGGCTACTTTTGGCATGGCCCGGTATAGTGCAGTAACATAGGCTACTTTCGGCATGGCACGGTATAGTGCAATAACGTAGGCTACTTTTGAGGTATTTAACATCGTCAGAAAGGAATGATACTACGTGTCGAATTAATACCTCACCTTTAGAAGTCGTCAATTAAATAATACAAAATTTACAAGCGTATCCAGGGAGATAAAATCAAAAGCACCGCCGGGTTATTCTCGAGCCCTGGTAGCGAGCGTACGCCGTAGGGGAGCATGACCTACTTTCATGGGGCTCCTCGAGGCTCCACCATCGATCCATGGGGTCGGCACGCCATACGCTAATGTACCTACGTGTAAGGGCTATTTTGTATAAGGGAAAACCTGTGTGCGGCTAATAACAGATTTGTTATTTATGTGACTAATAAGGTTTTTTTGGATTGGGTACCATCGAACTATTAACAAAAGAAACGTAATAAATACTTGACGCGGTGATAGCCGTTTTAAGTAAGCCTTTAAAGGCCTATTACGCAGTATCGTCCCATGAGTACGACGAGCTCGAAGAAAATTATTAAAGAACTAGTTGATGTCCGCAGCTCGATCTTTGGTTTTCTGGGATAAAAAGTAGCCTAAGTCACTTCCCGGTCCTCAACTGCAATACCCATGCAAAAAACACGTCGATCCGTTGCTTTGTTGATTGAAGGACAAACCAATAAACAAACACACTTTCGCATTTATAATATTAATAAGGAGTAAGGGTTGTTTCACTGTTACACGGGCTAAAAAATTAATATAAGTAAAAATGTTGACTCTTCCCGCCGGCTTTTTTAACCGACTTCCAAAAAGGAGGAGGTTATCAATTCGGCCGGTATCTTTTTTTTTTTGCAGTGCTATGAAGCCACCGAGATAACACGCCGGGTCTGGCCGCCGGCTTTCATGTGTAGAATGCTGAGTGCTGACACGCCCACATTCTTAGTCATGTAGATTAATTTTTTTCTTAGGTGTCTCTTCTGTTCTCACATACTCACACACACACACACACACACACACACACACACACACACACACACATAATCATGTGGATTTGTTTTATTCTTATATAGGTGCTGGACATAGGAAAGTAGATAATAGATACCTACTAATTACAAACAGCAGGTGGTTCGAAGTCAAGGGCCCTTCACAGTTCACAATGTTGCGAAACAACTAGAAACGTGCTTGAGGCAGTTAAACTTGGCGGGAACGTTTGAGTCTGAGGCCTAAAATAATATCAATTAATTACTATTAAATCAAATTCATCAGTAGATAAACAAAGCTACTCTTACAATACAGAAAATATGTAATTTCTCGACAATTAAGTATTGCGTACCAGAGGTACCTTCTTGTACCTATTTTAAATTATACCTAAGTATTTACTGTGGAATAAGGTAAATAAAGGACCAAGAAGGGGAATGTATTTTCACATTATTCTTGTAGGTTTTCACTTATTTATTTTATATTAATTTTGCCTATTAGACTTGGAGTATAAACACACTATCTCAAAAGTCTAAGTAAAAGTATCAAGAGAATGTTTTTTTATGAAATCTTACCTACTCGCAATCGTTGGGATGTCGTTCGAAATCTTACCCGTTATCCACCCGGCTGCACCCTAGCACCCACACCTGGCCTAAAAGTCAAAACCTTTCAATCTGTAGATAGCAGCTGTCGCATCCGCATTATCCTAGACGCCTTATCCCTAAGGCCAAGGAGCAACGGACAACAAAGGTTTAACAAAGAGCGGCGCGGGCGTCAGCTGCCCGACCATCTTGCGCCATAAAAAATAGGCCAATAACTCTGATGGCGAAAAAAGTTATAGGCTGAGAGACGGTTGTGAGACTTCTTGTAGAATTCTATGTAAAATCTAAATATATAAAAGGAAAAGGTGACTGACTGAAAGGCATACAGATAGCTATTATGACGTAGACATCCGCTAAGAAACGGTTTTTGAAAATTCGACTCCTAAGGGAGTAAAATAGGCGGTTGAAAAATCGAATTTAACGTCAGCGAAGCCGCGGGCAAAAGCTACTTTTTTGATAAGTGGCATGACAGGTCTCCAGTTGACATAAAAGTTCGTCTGAGAGTCCTCTTATGTTCTCAAGGTGTGAAGTCTCCCAATCTGCCATTTGGCATGGACCAGCGAGGTAGACTATAGTAGTATGGCCTTTCTCTGAGAAGAGACCTGCATTCAGTAGGTCGTTAATGGTTTGCTAATGATGTTGATGAAGAGACATGAAACTAGGCTCGTGACTTCATCCGCGTGGACTTAGGATCTTTCAAAATCCCGTGGGAACTGTGACAACTGCGAAGTTCTCTGCGAAGTCAAGGTTGAGAATAGCAGAAAGTCGTTTAAAACATAGTAGATACAGACCCAGCAGGTTATCTTTTTTTTGTTGACATTTCCACCTAGAAGCGAGAATGGATATTATCTGAGAGTGTTGGTAAGTTTTTCATATGAATTAGGAAATTCCAGCCATGAACACTTACTAAATTCCTACTATTGGAATGCGAATTTGTTCCTTAAAAATATCATATATTTATTTCATTGGCTGATTGACTTCACACATCTTACAACCATCTCCTGGACTATAAACTTCGATGGCGAAAAAAAATAAGTTAAAGAAATGCTAAAGATGGCGGCAGGTGCAGAGTCAGCTGCGCACGCACCTTTGTATTAATTGCCATCGCCCGCGCCAGACACGTTTTATATTATTTTGTGTTTCGTAAGCCCGCTGCCCGACACACTGACTACCTTGCTGGTATAGCTTAGCGATGTACTCTGTGGCCTTGTAGGTGGGAGACCCTGGGTTCGATTCTTGGCTTGGTCCACTGAGTAATAAAATCAATTCGGTTTTGCGTGGTCTGAGTGTAATCGATCTGCCAGGTATTGTAAACGGTGACCAAAATCCGCCAGAAATGGAAAAGTATCCCACGGAAAGCGGTGCGATCTGGAACCGATAGCAACTTACGCCATATAGTTAACTCTACCACGAAGCACCCCAGGAAGAGGGCACGATAGAGAACAATCCATCTACCATTGTACTGCGCCTGCCTTTAGATTTCTGGTGCCCTATAGACTGCCGTATACCAAAAATAATGCAGGATAGAGGATTTTCGTAGTGCAATGTCAACTTAGACAGTCTACTCTAACATGCTCAAGTCTATGACGTTGGATAACTTGAAGAGTTACACTAGAACCTCTGGTTTTGTCAATGTTGGATAAATGCGTTCATCGTCAGTGTGAGCACCTACCAATTTGCTTAACAGTAGGCACCTACCTACTTAGCAGTGTTTGGAGCTCTAATAAGAGACCAAGGTTTACACTCGTAAGCACGTAGAAGACATCAAGAGGTTCTTTATGGGGTGTGGTTTTTTTTAATCGTAGTGAAAAGCGAACTTTTCATTGAATCAAAAGGTTGTTTTTATTCATGGGGCGCGGGGAGGTGTCGAAAGTTTGAAGATCTAATTTACCTCAATAGCCCAACGGTTAAAGTTCCGGACTGAAAAGTCGCAGGTTCGAATCCCTCCCGTTGCGCTATTGTCGTACCCACTCCTAACACAAGCTTTCAGCTTATTTGGAGAGGATCGGAGGATATTAGTCAACTTCAGCTTGGCTAATGTTCTTTTTTAAAAAAAATCTACCTACCTACTGTCTATCTATTAATCTAACTCCAAAATACTTCCATGTCGGACAGTTTTTTAATTTATGGGTTCATAAGTACCAGGCGGTCAGTGGCTTTGAGACCTTCGTTGCGACTCGCAGGTAGAAGCAATTAACTTGGCAGATGCGTGGACACGTGCGGTGTCGTGGGTCAGTACCACCGACTTCCAACTAGGTACTTCGATATTATGTGCACCTGGTGACCTGACGGTTAACACTCATCGGGTAAACCGTTAGTTAATTAATTGACTTTGAACTGTTTTTTTTAATGGTATTCAAATTAGTATTAATTATGTCTAGACATTCAGCAATTTTTCCCCGAATGCTTATCTATGTACCTAATGTTTAAAACAAACTTATTAAAATACCTACCTATGTAATGTTTAAAGCAAACATTTAACACATAGGTACCTATAACTATGTACCGGAAATTCAGCTTCCTACCTGCAGGGTGAACATTGGCAGGAGACAAAAATTATATTCCCGATTTTATCCACTGACAAGAGATAAAATTATCTTCTAAAGCATGGCGATAGGGGAAAGCAGAAGTATATGCCTATAAGTATCCACTGTGGATATTATTTCCACCATTTTGCCCATGCTCGACGGGTGGATAAAACTGAGCGAGGGGATAAACATTTTATCCTTTCCCTGCTCACCCAGCTGTTCAGGTAAATTCTCTCCTATTTGACATAAAAATATCAATACTTTAAACATTTTTAGGAACATCAAATAAACACAAAAATATGTATAACGTTTTCTTTATTTTGAAAACTTTAAATTTAATTTAATTTACACTTTTCATATTGTAATTATACAAACTTCATTTTTATACAATTTATCCCACTATACATATTGTTGCCGTTTCAAATCCTAGCATAAGACTATACGGGTAGGATAACAGACATTTATTATTATTATTACTTTCGGTACAGTTTTACCAACTTTCTGTTCAGTGGACGAAATTGGATCAAAGGATGAAATCTATAGACCACACTCTCTCTCTGCTCAGCATCAAGACAGAGTTAGAGCGAGACAGATTTGTCAGAGCATATTTCGCAGTGTAAAAACCAGATGAACGTATCTACAAAAAATTCAAAAATCGTTTTTTTTTTCATAAAACTGGTCACATACTACCAAAACGACAATCTATTCAATATATCACAAATTCCAAAAAAAATATTATCCATTACTCATACATTATAATTATTTCTTTTAAATAACTGGTAAAGATTAAAGAGGCAAATCATCCTATTTTTTTGCTCTCCTGTAAAATTGAGAAAAAAAAAAAGATACGTTCATCTGACTCTTACATCGCGATTTTTATCTCGTTTTAACTTGTCCTAAGTCCGAGAACTGGCGCACTCCGCAGTAAACTGCGGAGCTAAAACTACATGGCGTACCTCTTCGAATGGCCTAAATGCAGAGTGCGAGTGGATAAGAGTTACGTAATAGAAAGAGAGAAGTCTAGGTGAATAAGACGGTAGGTAAGTAGCGCTGTGTCAAACTAAATTGCACTTTATTGTGTGGTAACAAGAGTCGCTATTTATTTATAACATTTTGCAGAGTGAATCTTCTGTACCTTTAGGTACTACTATTAGGTATTTTGTGGTCAGAGCTAAGTCAGAGCACGGTCTATAGATCTCAGCATTAGACCTCAATTTTAAAATATCACACCATTCAATTCCGCTGTCCAAGTGTTCTTGGTCTTTGCGGCTGCGAGTGCCGTACAACGTTAATACCGGATCCGGAACAGTAACGTACCGGAATTAAATATTGTAAGTATAAATAGTGTAAGTATTTAATTCCGGTTGAAAACAAAATACTTACAGTATTTAATTCTGGTAGACGGCTTAACAACTGAAAGATATAATATTATAACTAGATTTGCGCGAGCTTTCTTCTAATATATTATGACGTTAGCAATGTAAATTTCTTTATCTAGGCACTGCACGGGGCGACCAAAATAAAACTACATTTTCAACACTCGACGCAACTGGCCATGTTATCATCCGCGACGCGGGAATATTTTTCTAACACAAAGTTTAGTCAATACAAGAACAAAAAAGAAGGAAAAGTTTTTTTTTATAATTATATTTATGTAGCAAACAGCAACAATTTCCTATAACTAGGATATTTACAACATTTACAATTCAGCATTTTTTTTAAAGGATTAAACAAAAAAGAAAATAATTAAATAAAACAATTTGATTACATTTTGCGTAACTAACGTAAGCAACGTTGGAATTAGAATATAACTAGTATTCATTATAACATACAATTTTTTATTAAAGTGCCAGTAAGAGTCTGTAAAAAGGTAACATCCATACTGACCCACAGGCTATCTCAAACAGCGGTCCTTATTTGGTTGTTCTCTAAATTGTCAACTCGCTATCTTTTTCCACAATGATCTATTATCTTTTAACTAAACTGACAGGTCTAATTCAACTGCTATCCTTATGTGCAGAGAACATTATGAAAGGGATAGCATGAGATTTATTCCTATCTGTTTAGTGTTATAGCCACAGATCAGTAGCTTTTAAATCAATCTGTTGTAAAGAATATTCTTTGTGCCAATCTGTTGTGTATTATACATTGGTATTTTCTATTCCATAATTATTTGTGTATAATATGTATAATTTAGTCGTCTATTTAATTTATTCTATGCTTTAGTACACCCCCTTCAGCTTAATTTTTGCTTTCTGCATTAAGGATGCCTGAAAGAGATATTGGTGGTTATTTTAGAATTAATATTGTGATGTTGTGGTGTATTTTTAAGTGTGGACCTTACTCATATAAAGTATGCATACAAAATAAATAATTATAAACTCGAAACAAAAAATTCTTTACAATTCTAATTTGGAACATCACAAGCCTTAATAGTATGCTAAGGCAACCTCATGTGTGGATGCAACCATATTAAAAAAAAAAGTTTATTAATCTATAGTATGTACACGCTATAATTCTATACTGTAGACTAAACAGCGTACAGTTATGATTCCAAAGGCGACTGCAAACTGCAGTACAGGTTGCTATAATTTTGTTTGAAATATGTTCAGAATATGGAATGAAACAAATTCCAAACTGCAGCAATGCAAATGATTCAGTCTGCAGTGAGCTTTGGAATCATATCTTAAGTCTTGACATTGCTCACACCAACAAAAGAGTGTTTCAAAAGAAACACACAAGCCAAATATTCAATATTTAGGTCTGAAAGTCTAAAAGCTCCCACTTGAAAGAGGCAAAACAACTCAATATCTCAGATCATGAAAGATATATCGACAGCCCAACCGAATAAAGGTGTGTGTAATCGAAAAAAAGTCAATTTTACAGGAGCCAAAAAACTGAAAAATCTTCTTTCCTATTTACATCTAATTAATGTTGTATATGTAATGGTTGTTATATGTATATAATATATACTACATTAATCAACAATACAAAAGTAAATAGCAAAGAAGATAGATCATTTTTACGGGTTTTTTGGCTCTACTGCAAATTTAACTTTGGTTGGGCCGTCGATATATCTCTTTCCTATAACATTATATCGACCGTAGCAATTAACATAGTCGCATATGAAAAACCACTACTCCAGGGCACGGCCGCTCAAAGCTTCAAATATGTGAAAAGTGAAAAACAGTCAACATATCCAACCCTTGCACTTGCAAAAACCAAAGATGGTTGGTTGATTCCAAAAGTTTCACAATTGGTGGGGGCATTGCTATCCCCATTCTAAGACCCTTAATGCAACAAAACGAAAATCGCCAAAATGTAGATCCGACACTGTTAATTGCTACGGTCGATATCATTAATGCCTCTTTCACACTTCCGCTGTAAAACAAATATAGCGATCTGATAAATACAACTTTTGAGTAAACATTAAAATAGTTTGCTAAAGACTCGCTTTATCTATTAGAACAGACAGTGTCACTTCAGTTTCTTCTGTCAGGTCATATCAGACCTTTAGGAGTTCCAACAGTTCGCTGCAACAGTTTTATCTCAAAAATCTCGATTTTTCCCCCAAAATGTATTATTTCTTTAAAATCGTAGTTTTAGGTTTGATAGTATTATATAGTCTTCTCTTGAAATGGCGATTTTTTTTACAATACTAGTAAAAGTAGCTATCACTTTTTTGAGATAAAACGTTGTTACATTACCCATTTGTTTCACTCTGAAGTTTTGAAAAATGTCCATGTGAATGAGGGCTTATGAAGACTTGTGGACAAATGGGCTTTTACTTAGACAATTATGACTAAATAAAAGCACATAGCACATGTGGAAATAGTAACCTTAAATTTGGTGTAGACAATGCCTTAAGTTTAACCAATTACTTGAGTTCATTAAATAAAACACCATCAGAAAAACTCAGCCCAGAGTTTCGCTATTATAATATTATTACATTGAAAATATTATATCAATGACTATCTATTCGTTTTTTTTTAATAAATTATGTTTTGCAATACAAATAAAAGGCACACAACTTTTAATGTGGTATACGTACAGGGTGATTTGAAAAGTGCCAGCAAGCTCACAATAGTGATCTTTTTTATGATATGAGGGAAAAAGTTGCTGTTTGCAAACTATCGTTACAGTTTTTTAATTACATTTTTAATATTTTCATAATTATAATAATATGCATAATTTATACTTAATATTTTCATTTTATGTAAGATATATTTAAATAAATTATATTTGTAGTGTACGATTTTATGTACTTTGATTGAAAACTTTGATTTTGTTGTAATGGCACTATGCATAACTTTGACTGTATGACAGTATGTAACTAGCTCAAGTCATCTAACGTCAAAACCACAGGGCTCAATGCTCAAAGCAACTTTGTCCTGCAATGCAAGTGCCTCTGTGAAAATGTCTTGTGTTCATAATTTACCCACAAAAATTGCTACTAATTGGAGCTGTTTTGTGATCCTTAAAGTATGAACATAATACAATTTTGACACTCAATACTACCCTTTGGAGTGCAAAACTAATACGCTTTGAACATTACACCTCGTGAACTTCAGACAAAGAGCTTGCCAGCATTTTCAACAACACCCAGTATAACTGGAACTATATTAACATGAAGTAAAAGGAACAACTCACACAATGGTTGCACCGCTAAGTCTCGTCTCGTAAAAATTTTCACTTTTTCACTATCACTGCACTGAACAACCATTGCGTAACACTATTCACTTTAATTTTTAATCCAAAGTCCATTTTCTCTAGTCAAAGTCCATGTCAGTGTTGTATTGTCGATCCCTGTCGTTTGAATTGAGGGACGTCGAGGAGTTTGTTGAGCCGGTTGAGTTTGCAGCCCAGACGCCCCCGGCCGTCACCGACGAGGCTGGGGATATTGAGCTGGACGTGTTGCTGTCGTTCAGTGAATCCCAGGTGTGAGTCTGGGACGGGATCCGTCGGATAAGAGTTGGTAGTGCGCCCGTCCGGCGTTGGATTACGATATGAGGTGCTGTGAAAATTAGTTTCTGATTAATGCTTTTCAAGTTTTCCAAATACATAGTCGTTATTTATTTTTATTATATTATTATTGTACAAAAAAAGACAGTTAAAAATAAAATTAAGACTTATATGGTCCTATTGGACTAATATTGGTCCTATACTTTTTACAAATATTGCATGCAGTTTTGTAAGGTATAATTATACATATATGTATGTGTAAGAAACCTACCTGCATTTACAAAGAGACTTGACAGTGGAGTACCTAAAAATAAAAAACAGTTTTATGAAATGTTGAACATGGTATGGTTTGTGTATCGTATTTTTCGTATTTATGTACTTAGTAAAATTACCGTTTAAAAGCACTACAAGACTGAATAAATACTCTCTATTCCCTTACTCTCATAATCTGATGAGATAAATCCGACACGAATCTGAAGCTGCCATTGATAACTGCTGGAGCAGTTGATACCAAGTGCAGCAGTTGGTATCAACTGTTCAACAAGGCACAATTTCAATTTCATTCAAATTAGTAGCAACATGGTGGAGGTAACTGCGCGAGAGCAGTCGACAGCTCGAGCAGTCAGTGTATGCCTAGCGACTGTTTGACCACATGATGAAATTTTACCGTGCTGCCAACTGCCCAAAGCAGCTGCAACTGCTTGAACGGTTTGTGTTTGTACGTATGTAGAAGTCTATAGTTCACTATGCAGTTGCAGCTTGAAGCAGTCCATTCTGACTGCTTCAAGCTGTCCGTGTATGGCCAGTGTTAGCTAGGTAGTACTCACCTAATCGTATCCGTTGCGTGTCGGTGGTGGAGGTGGTGGTGGTGGAGGGGGCGGAGGGTGCGGAGGGCGCGGCGGAGAGCGCGGGCGCGGGGGGCGCAGGCGCGGCGGGCTCGGGCGCGCCGGGCGGCAGCAGCGAGCGGCGGCAGATGGGGCACGTGGCGTGCAGCTCCAGCCACGGCGTGATGCAGCTCTGGTGGAACACGTGCTCGCACTCCAGCCGCGACACCGTCTCGTCTGCAACGCGCGATGGTTAGCGGAATGTAAGGTTTAAGGAAGATTGATGACATGTTTAATATCTAATGATTGTGTTAAAAGGATCGAATCAAGAGTTGTTATCATTTTAGTAAGTTTGTAGTGTAGTTTGTTTATCATACACTGAATACAATACGGAATCACATCTGTGAACCGAAGTGCTACAGCTACCTACCACAAAAATTGACAAATATACAAATTAGCTTACAAAAATAATAATAATAAAAAAATACTGTAATCAAAATTTTGACATAAATAAAACAAAAGTTTTAAAAGTGCTGCTCTAAAGCCGACTCACTAAGATATTGTTTTGTAACAAACAAAATGATCTGCCCCCTGATTCTGTGACTCAGTACCTATCAAAAAAGGAAAGCCACTGACATATATTTTCTATCCATTGAAGATTTACTATGAAATAGTAAGTGACATTTCTCTTCAAACCTTCAATGGATAAAAAAATGCCTATCGTCGCTGATAGGTACTGAGTTTTTTTTTTTTTTTAATATTCCGCTGGTCGAAATGCTTGTTACGCATTCTTTTCGAGTCGTGAAGCCATATAAGATGAGTTCACGGCTCTCGAAAGGAATGTGGGACTACTGGTTTCCCAGCCTATTGTAAGTTTACCTATCTGGAAGTTCTCCCAGCACACGGAGCAGGCGGTGTTGGCGGCGGCCAGGTCGGCGGTGACCCGCTCGGTGGGCAGCGCGGCGAGGCGCTCGCGCGGCAGCGGCGCGGGGCCCGAGTGCTCCAGCTGCCCCAGCAGCTGCGTCACCACGGCGTCCAGACCTGCCAAACGTGCAAACAAACATTCACTTGTTATCTCCTTTGTACCCTAGTCCTGCATCTTTTTTTTTCTGTAGGAGGGGAAGTCCTCATGGACATTCGAGAGTACGGATAGTGTCGGAGCCCTGCATCTGCACCAGACTGCAATCGCACTTGCATCGCGCAGGTGCAATTGCAGTCATATATTATTATTTACATAATACAATAATTAATGGAAATACATACAGATAGCAGACAAAATCACGGAAATCAGGAAAACTTTTGTTCAGACAAGGTAAACAAAATGATATAGTCTCATATATGAGAGATTGCATCAGAGTAAGGATCGCAATGAATTGATTGGCTGGTACTCTTCCGCTACTGGTTAAAGGCATTGATGCAGCAAGAACACTATAAATTCAGCCAATCAGAGATCATTGCAACATTGCAGTCTAAGATGGTAGCGGGCTATCTTGAAAGGTGGTATGGCAGTTTTAATTAAACCAATACAACAATAGTGTTTTGAACGACATCGTGCCAGAACGCACACATGCCTTTGACGTCTAGTGGCGCCCAAAGCCTCCAACCAAACATTCTATTACATTACTACTACTCCCGTAAGTTAGATCGTGCTGACGTCATACAACACGAAATCCCAGTCATGAATAAAAAAACATACTACATAATTATTGAGCCACTATCAATATACATAATATATAGGAATCATCAATATATAGCAATTTCATAGTTTGAGTCACAGCTTATACTATGATAATATCGATGACTCATGTAAACCATTTTTGTTTGCCGCTATTTATAGCTACTTTTTATTGCCATTAATGTACGGCTGGCCGATTTTTTTCTGTGGAGCGTTCCCCACTATAACAACATATAACCATATAAAACTTATAGACTGCATTTTATATGAACAAATTCAATATGGCGCAACCATGGTACCTAACCAACCAACCCAACCATATAATAAAACTGAGTGTTACCTTCGCCCCCAAAAACATAGTCCCCAGGAGTCCCAACTAGCACGAAGGGGGCGCCCGCCGTCATGGCACCCGCGGGGGGCCTGCCGCCGCTGATCATCCACAACAGCTCCTCCATCAGGGTAGTGCCCAGCTGCCAGTTGGGCGCGTTGGTGGTGTTGCCGCTGGAAGGGACTGTCGTGAACGTTGACGTGATATTGGTTGTATTGTTGGTCGTACCGTTTATGGCGCTGGCTGTAGCGTTCGCGATCGCCGAGCTGAAACATTGAAAAAACAGGTGTCACATTACTGTTATTTAAAGAGCTGGAAGAATATTGAGAATTTTGTTCGAAAATTTTCGAACGTAAAGGACACCATTTTTCGGATGGCAAAGGAACCAGGAATAAAAGTCAGGAACTATAATTAGTTTATTGAATATTTTTGCACTAATATCATTAGTTCAAGACCACACGTAAGTTTATTATACAATTAAAAGCAACAATAATATCTGGTTTAGTTAAAAAACTAGCTGATGCCCGCGACTTCGTGTGGATATATTATTTAAAATCCCGCGGGAACTCTTTAATTTTCCGGGATAAAAAGTAGCCTATGTCACTCCAGGTCCTCAACTATACCCATGCAAAAACACTGTTGTAACGTTAATGAAGGACAAACTAACAAATAAACACTAATTCACATTTATATATTAGTAGGATAGGATGGCCGGCAAAATGTACACATCTAACTTTGTCACCTCTTAGAAAGCACTTCATTACCTCTCCCGTAAATCCTGAGATATAATCAGGAAATTCTTTGGCTGGGTACCGTCTTTGCCACCTCTACTCAACATGGTTGTTATTTCTACATCCTGAGTTTTAATTTCTTTTACCACCCTTCATAATTTGCCACCTCTAGGTCACTTAAGGTCACCTTTAAATCCTGAGTTTTAATTTAAAAACTTTCTTTACAACCATTTCTTCATGCCACCGCTAGGACAGCACACAGTTACATCTAAATTCTGACGTTTAGTTATGAAACCCTGAAACTTTTATGTAAACCAAGTTCATTTGCAAGTTTTGAATGGTACTGCAGTATCTCATGAAAAATATAAAAAAAAATCATAAACATGCAATGAAATTGTGCTACATTGTTTTTAGGGCTCCAAACACAAAGGGTGCCACCGGAACCTATTACTAAGTCTTCACTGTCTGTCCGTCTGTCTGTCAGCGGGCTGTATCTCATGATCCGTAATAGGGAGACAGTTGAAATTTTCAGAGAATGTGTATTTCTGTTGTTGCTATAACAATAAATAATAAAAATAAATTAAATATTAAAGGGGGCTCCCCCACTAGAAACGTGTTTTTTCGGCGTTTTTTGGTACGGAACCCTTTATATGCGAGTCCGACTCACATCTACCTGTTATTTATTCTTCGTTCACTTCCCTGCTGAGGGTGATTACAATTTGCAGCAAACATTATGAAATTTATTTCTTCTTGGGATGTGACATAAAATAAGTACAATTTCTACCTGTAGGTTAACAACTATTGAAATTTGTCAGTGATCCAAATCCAAATTCTGAACACAATCATCAAGTCAATCTCCCATCCAGTTATAGTTTTTTCAATTCACAAGGACTCGTGGCCCATGGTTGTGTGTGTGTTGTATCTGTATAAGTGTGGCTTGCTCATGCCTGACCGCTCCCACCTTAACTCCTGACAGGCATGCACACTTACACAATGTATGTAAACGACGTAACCACTAGTAAAGCTCAAGCGCCCTCGTGAATTGCAAAAACTATACCGGTTTATGTCAACAATCAATTTATGGCCACACCATTCTCATTACTTTACTTTAGCAAATTAACTTTAAAATTGATAAAAAAACATCAACTTACCGTACTCTATCACTGCCCGACATTAAAAATGCGAGGTCATTCATTACTGGTCCTCCACCCTGCAAAAAAAAATTCAGTTATATTATTCATCTCACCTATCCATTACTGGTTACAGATTTTCTCTTGAATCATTAAATCAAGTGATATTTAATATCATAGAAGGAACGCTCATAACCCAGTGAAATCAGTGATGCATGCCTGGGTTAAACCCCTCAAAAAGCATTCGCCGGTAGATTCATTTGACGATTCAAAAGCAAAAAAGTTTATTTGAATAAAAATTATTCTATCCTATTCTATTCTAAAAGATATAACCTGTGGTTAGATTTCTATCAAAAAACCCACAAGTATATTTCACTGTCATAATATTATAATTTTATTGTCCTTTGATAATGATAATAATTAATTGATAACAGTCACAGTCACAAAGACGCAAAACGGGCGAATCGACGCCTACTTGCGGAAAAGATTCCCAGGAAATGAACAGTCACAAATAGTCTTTGAGTGCTGAAGTTACACTTACAAGACAATGTTACCTATAGTGTAGTGCACAATTGCACAATCTCTAAACTAAATTAAAATGACAAATCTCCATATTGTTTATTTCCTCCTATTCCTTCCTATTTAGTGTAGTGCACAATTGCACAATCTCTAAACTAAATTAAAATGACAAATCTCCATATTGTTTATTTCCTCTCACAATTTTCCCTAGGGAAAAGGGATAATTTAATTTTAGCAATTACAAAAGCCTCAATGGCTAAATGGTTTACACAAAAAAAATTATTAAAAAAATATAAATAAAGATTTATAACATTACTAGATGATGCCTGCCACTTTGTCTGCCAGAACAGAACATAACGTGATAAATTCTGACAGAGGTAATTCAGATCATCACACTATGGCAATTATGTTTAGACAATCCCATAGCACACAGATGACAAGAGAGTCCTTGACTGCGATCTCACCTGATAGTAAGTGAAAATGCAGTCTTAGCAGGTAGCCGGTTAACTTGGAACAGGAATGGCAGTGTAAATTCAATCCAAACCCTCTAATCAGTTTCAACACACCATAGTGCCGGAACGCTAAATCGCTTGGTGGCAGATGTGACTGTAGGGTGGTAACTAGCCACGGCCTACAGAGACCTCCCTGTTATAAGACCACAGCGCTCACCACTGTACCAGGGAGGTTGTTAAATGTGATGGTTAAACACTCTGTGCTGTTTGTGATAGTCTTATGAACATACCGAGTTAAACTCGTCAGAGTCATCCAATCCCATGTCATCAACAGTCATGTCATCAATGTTGCTCATGTCCGCATCACTGTAATCATCTGTGGGCAGTGAACCAGGCCTCTCGGAGTCCCCTTCCAGCTGCTCTATGAAGCCCCCTTCACAGTATGGGCATACGTAGTCCTGGAAAAGGTACATTGACATATAAAGAACATGGCATCTCCTCTATTTGATATCTCGATGTTGTCAAACCAATCTACTATGTGGACTTTTTCGAAATTTCAACACTTGACTAGTTGAGTAACCAAATCTTCATATAAAAATACTGCTATATAACTCTTAAGAATTATACAGTGAACTGTGTTTGCTAAAAAACTATGAAAAAACAAACTAACATATTATGTATATGGGCTATGTTATCAGCCCATATAATATGTGCACATAGCAGATATTGTTTTAACAATGACAATCTGCTTATTTTTTGAGATGAAATGTCACTAGTAAAAGGTCATATGCTAGCACCACCAATTTACATTTGTTTCCTTATTGGCATGGGTTAAACCTGTGGCTTATTACTTTGCATAATCAATCAATGCAACACTCATTTAACTTGTTGATGCATTTGATTTGTAGTCAAATTCTTGCATAGTCAAAGTCTCTGGGGTAGGTGGTAATGTTCTTCAATCTAGAATTTTCCTATTGTTTATCTTAGACTTGATTGTTATCCTATAAAATAAAAGTTGGTGATACTATAAAGTACCAGATGAGTAATATTATGTTAAATTATAGGTAATATGTATTGCAGCTGCTGATTATAGTAGTAGTAGCATTTGTTGTGAGCACTACCATGGACAGGATTTTTATTTATTCTAAAACAACATTTTTTTTTTACTAGGTATTACAGCTTGTACATAAACTCATTCGAGTAATTATATATTCCAATGAACTCTTTTTATATCTCTCAACAAGTCACCTACTCATCAATTCTGAGTAGAGTCCATATCAGGACTGTGTACTGTCACCCATATCAAACTATATCAAAAATAGTATAATACAACTAAGACAACAACACAGATATAATATAAATCATAAACCAGATAAAAATCTGGCTAGCTTGGCTAGACTTATTGGCAACTAAATTGTTATAATACCTAAAGTTGGGAACCACAAATAAGACGAAAGAAGTGACTTTAATCAATTTACATATTTTACTATTTTAAGATTAACATCCACATATATATCAAAATTATTAATAAGCTGTTTAAAATTTATTGATATACTTAAACCAAAGTTATTTTCCTGTACATCACTTTCATAAGTTTTACAAACAACCAAAAAAAAATTAACATACAGCAAATTGATAATTATTTACAATACATTCAGTTCCCTTTCTACTCAATTCATTTCATTATCAATATCTTTATCCATGAGCAAAGTACATTATTCATACTTCAACACATTTACTATTATGGTGATGTAATTACATGTAAACTTTGTAAATACACACCAGTATAAACTGTAATCTAAACGTCATAAATCTAAACCTAAATTGGAGTTTCCTACCAATTGGGCTTGAATAAAAGCGAATTCAAATGCAAATTAGGCTGCTTTTTATTCCAAAACAGCCGGCAACTACAACTGGGATACGCAGTTGATATGGCATGACCTTGAAACTGCATCACAGGTCACGCTTACGAGGAATTTCTGGGATAATATGTGGCAATATATAACTATACTATTGATTTTACCTGATCACTCTGTTCAACATCTTGGAATTCCACAAGACACCTATGGCAGAAGAACCGCGGTGGTGGTCTACGTTCTACCATAGCATCGGCCATCCTTAATGTTTATTCACACTACACAACAAATATTTTATAAATTAAATGACGCAAGGACTACGCTTTCAATCAATGAACAAGAATTTAATCATTCGCCATTTTTTGAGGCAATAGACATGCTTGAAAAACCCAGAAAAACCAAAAACAAAAAGGAATTTACAGACGTGACAAGACATGAAAGAAAAGACAAGAATAAATTTTTACCTACTGATTTTACGGCTGTGGCTTCCATATTTTATAGCCCATGACAACTTAAGGCCAAAGTAGACGGTTTATTTTTCGAGATTTTTGTTTTCATTTTTGAGGCTTCACCGATGAGTCATCCAAAATGAACCATCTAAACACTGACCGTTCACCGTTCACAGGCGATAGGTATTGCCTCCACGACGAAAGGTTCACTGGTAGGTACCAACCATCGTGCATCGTTAATCGCAAAAAATGAACGGTACACCGTCTAATTTGGCCCTTATACTTACTTATTAATTTCTTTTAACTAGCAACATTTATGCTATCTGTCGTTGTCGTTGCGTCGCGATATGAAAAATGTAAATTCTTAAATTTTTCGCCAAATATTGTCCCGTAACCCAAGAACTATCCGCAGAAATGATACTTCCATATTTAAAGGCCTTTAAATAGCTTAACGCCAATTATGGCAAGAGTGCAAAGATGGTAATCAGTGTACAAGTTGATAATCTATGCGTGTACAGTTTGTAGGGATGATGTTCAGTGATGTTATCGAATCCGTGTGAAATAAACGCTAATCATGTGGGTAATTGCTAACATAAAAACATACCGACGTCCACTGCGTTCAGTTTGAGTATATTTATGTAAAATAAGTGTAAATATTCAGTGGTAAAGTGTAAAGTGTGTCAACAATAGTTTGAGCCATATTGATCAAAATGAATGAAAAAAAGGTGGTGCAGAACTTTAAGAGCTACATTAATGTACCGCCAATGGTAACTATATTATCTGTAACTGATAAAGATAAATAATATTAACCGTGTGATTTATCGTTATTGCTGCATTTTGAAATTGAAGACAAGTTGATAAATAATCACCTGAAATTTTGTAAATTAATATGTATGCTGGTACAGAATCTAATACTATCGCTAGTGACTTGGCTTAACTTAGAAACTCGAAAAAAGTGTGATATTTTCTCTAAAATCACTGATCTACAGACTATTTGTTATTCCTACGAAGGGCTGTTTCTGCTCTTAGTTACTTTGTTATACTAACTTTTTTGGTGATCGTTAGTGCTCTGTATCTCCCCAGTTTATTATTCTGATCAAATCAGTTTGCTTGCTGGTTGTTCTAAATATATTTAAGTAATATTGTAATTGGTATGATGTTTTATAATATTTTTATTAGAGTGCTATCCACCAATCTTCAATCTCTGACTGCATTGTCACTTACCACTAACTTATCAATGAATAACAAGAAATTGCCAACTTCGAAATTTGATAAAAATGTAGCCTATGTCTTCCGGACAATAATACTGAATCGAACGATATCTCATACATCAAAATTGGCTTAGGAGTTTGGGTGTTATGGTGGAACATAAATAGATACATTCATGTACATAGACTGCTCAAATCATAAACCTTTTGACTTTGTCATAGTCTGGTAGAAAAGCATATACCTGACCTAACAAGTTTAGTGTATTATAAGCAAAATTGGATATAAGGAGCTGGAGATATAAGCAAAATTGAATGCAAAATAGGATCAATCTCACAAAACTTTTGTCAGATTAAAATTTATACTTATTTTAGAATGAAGGTTGACTTTTATATTGAAAATGTTTGTGGGTTGGATCCTGTTTGCTAAACTACATCCAATTAATCTCCAAGAGATAGAAAGTTCTCAATCAGTATGAAAACTATGAATACTTAATATTTTATTTATTTTCAGAACAATGGTGACAAAAATGGATCCTTACAAGAACTGAAACCAAAACTTTTGAATGGTAAGAGATTATGTTGCATGTTTTGTTCTATTCTTGTTTATATATTACCTTGTTTGTCAAATACAGTAAACTTTCTGTAAAAAACTTATGAATAGCAAATAAACACCCAATTTCTCAATGTATCAATTTACCAATGATTCTTAAGTGCTCACATTTTTTTAACCAACTTCAAAAAAGGAGGAGGTTCTTAATTTTTCTGAATCTTTTTTTAATGTATGTTCCTGATGTAATGTTATTCGAAGACATAACAAAATATGTTTGAATTTCATATTTTAATATTTGTCTATTCAATATAATCTATTCAATGTTTGGGATGGGAATATTTGTCTAAATTAAATACTAACTTAACTTTTATGCTTCCAAGATAATTTCACCTTAATACTGTTTCAACTTTCTTGGCAGCCATGTAAAAACTGAAGCCATATAATATGATTGATACTTGATACTTGATTCAAACAATTAAGCCAATTAAGGGTCAATTTCACCAATGTGAAATAAGTTATATCCAATCGTAAATTTGATATTTTGGTCAATTTGCAAAACAAAAATTGCCAAATTATCAAATTTACGCTCAGATAAGACATATTTCACATTGGTATAGTTGACTTTAAGTAGATTTGGCTTTTCTTTTTGCTTTTTCTATTTTAAAATGCACTGTTATTTTTCTAAATTCGACCATGTTGGTATAATTAGGTCAGAGATCTATAGAGCATGCTCTCACAAATTTTTCGTGCGGTATGCGCTATCACCATCATCAGGTGACCCGCCAGCTCGTTTTTTGCGCTATTCATATTTTTAAAAAAAAAAAAACGGAAAATTGTCTGCCTAATTTCTCGTCATATCTTAGCGTGCCGGAAAATTGTCTGCCTAATTTCTCGTCATATCTTAGCGTGCCGGAAAATTGTCTGCCTAATTTCTCGTCAGCGTGGAGCTATTTAGGGCCCGGGCAAACACGATAGGTACTGTTAGCAGCGGAGATTGGAGTTTTTGCGTTTAGTCCAGTCAAAAAACCTCAAAAAATGACCCAACCTCTGGAAAATTGCGAAAGTTTTGAAACTTTGCACATCGAATTATGGGTACCTAGGGATGAATATACCAAAAGTCCTCATGCGTACGAGGCGAGCTCTAGCGGCAATTAGCGGAAACAGGACCCTTTTTTTGGTTTTTTGTAAATATCTCGAGAACCTTTGGGCAGAGGTAAAAGTTTACTACCACATAATTAAAGCTTATTAAATTTGCAACAATAATGATTATATACATTTTTCTTGAATTCCTAATAATTACCGACTTTTAGGCCACTAAAGGATAGCTTTTTCGAAAAATCACGCTAGCGGCACCCGGTACAATATGGCATTTGTAATAATATTTGACAATCATGGTTTATCATTTTTTTTTGGGTACCAAGGGTGATTCAGAAAATAAACTTCACAGTTATGTACAAAAAAAAGACATATTGTTTATTAAACAACTAGCTTTTGCCCGCGGCTTCGCTCACGTTAAGTTAAATTTTTCAAACCCCTATTTTACCCGTTGTACCCCCTTAGGGGTCGAATTTTCAAAAATCCTTTCGTAGAGGATAACTACGGCCTAATAGCTACCTGTATGCCAAATTTCAGCCTGATCCGTCCAGTGGTTTAAGCTGTGCGTTGATAGCATTTTTTATTGTTACTGTATTTCATCTAAATATTTAAAACGCAAAGGTGACAGACTTACTGACTGATCCATCCACGCACAGCTTAAACCACTGGACGGATCAGGCTGAAATTTGGCATACAGGTAGCTATTAGGCCGTAGATATCCTCTACGAAAGGATTTTTGAAAATTCGACCCCTAAGTGGGTACAACGGGTAAAATAGGGGTTTGAAAAATTTTACTTAACGTGAGCGAAGCCGCGGGCAAAAGCTAGTTGTTTAATAAACAATATGTCTTTTTTTTGTACATAACTGTGAAGTTTATTTTCTGAATCACCCTTGGTACCCAAAAAAAAAATGATAAACCATGATTGTCAAATATTATTACTAGAGACCGGATTATATGCAACATAAAAAGCTTGTTATATGCATGCAAATATGCATGAAAAATGCTTGAAATATGCACGAAAACTGGCAGAATATGCGAAATTAAATGATAAATTTTAGGAATCCCTAAAAAAATAGAAAAGTAAGTATTAATTTTTTGTATTTCAAAATCAGCATACAATTAGTAAATTATTTTTTGATAGGCGATAATAGGTACAGTAAGTAACATTATATGATATTAAAATTATTTAGAATTTGTGTAAACGTAAGCAATCAAATATTTTTCTAAATTTTCAGTGGTAAGATTGTGTCTACGATCATTTAGAATATTTTTGTAAGTAGAAAAGGTTCGCTCCATATCCATTGAGGTAACTGGGCAGAATTTGAACTTGGGTGCTATGGCACTTATAGTTTCCGGCAAAATTTCTGCCGTCCCATTAATGAAACTATCAATTTGACACAAGCTTTGAAAACCTGGGTTATTGCTCAATATGTTTTCAAACTTTTCTTTAAGTTTATGGGGCAATGCGGCGGCGGCGGAACGCAGAGTGAGTGAAAAATATTGTAAATGTACCGATAATATGCATCATAACTAGATCTTAGATAAAATATGCTATTACCGCTGAGAATGGCTAAAATATGCAAATGCATATGCGAATATGCAAATGCATATAATCCGGTCTCTAATTATTACAAATGCCATATTGTACCGGGCGCTGCTATCGTGATTTTTCGAAAAATCTATCTTTTAGTGGCCTAAAACTCTGTAATTATTAGGAATTCAAGAAAAATGTATATAATCATTATTGTTGCAAATTTAATAAGCTTTAATTATGTAGTAGTAAACTTTTACCTCTGACCAAAGGTTCTCGAGATATTAACAAAAAACCAAAAAAAGGGTCCTTTTTCCGCTAATTGCCGCTAGAGCTCGCCTCGTACGCATGAGGACTTTTGGTATATTCATCCCTAGGTACCCATAATTCGATGTGCAAAGTTTCAAAACTTTCGCAATTTTCCAGAGGTTAAACCTTGTTTTGACTGGACTAGTTCAGACGCGTCATCGAACTGCCGAAAAGCGATTATTAATTTCAGAAACTGATTCACAAGTAAATGGGTATTAGAAAATACATACACATACTTCTTCCGCGGCACACATGTGTGCCATACACTGGGCATAAATCTGTACCGTTTAAACTTTATTACTAAATACATACATATTATGTAAGTAAATACAGTACTTATAACAAAATTTTTTGTCTGTCTGTTTGTTGCCGCTTTTGGGACTTTCACTGGTAGATAGCTGATGTTACCGGGAGTAACATAGGCTACTTTTTAAATTTAACCGACTTTCAAAAAGGGAGGAGTTTAATTTTCTACCTATGTAGGTATATCATCGATGTATAATAAAATTCATTCGCTGAGGTATATCGATATTCTCCGTGATTGCTAAACTAATTTGCGTGAATCTTTTTAATCCATACAAAAGCTTTGCGAGATGTTCCCATAAAAACTTTTAGTTCCGTCTCCTCAATCCTGATGCAATAGGAATACTGCCCCCTAAACTGTGGGGATTTAGGAACTGTCGATTGTGAATTGTCGAAGCGGATGAAGTCGCGGGCGTCCGCTAGTTGGCCTAATAAAATAAAAGAACCTAAGTCTGAACCCTCATGACGCGAGTCATCACACCGAGTGCGATGATGTAAATAGCTGGGTCCCCACCAGACGATCCAAAATGGATCGGCGATCCCGCGATCCGCGATCCAAAATCGTGAACGTGGAGCGTGGATCGTACTAGGCCGATCCAGTTTGTTTAAACTGCGATCCGGAACGAACGGATCGGGCGCAGCAGGGAGCGCGCGCTCCAATACGAGCGCATGGATCGCGCGCGGCACGTCCACACCGCCTGCACATTTGGATCGCGCTCCTGCCGCGTGCGATCGGAGCGCGATGGATCGTCTGGTGGGGACCCAGCTATTGACAATAATAACTCAATTACGTATGCGTTGCGTGCGGTTAACTGTTCCGCTGTTTATGAACTGTAGGTACATAAAACTAATCGCACATTTGCAAGACCTATTTTTTTTAATTCAATTAACGTAAAAACCGTTTGCCGTCCGCTCATCGCCTCTGCGTATAGTCTATAGGAACGTACAATAACCTTGCGCAGACTCTTCTTTCTTCTTCTTAATCAACTGATAGACGTCCACTGCTGGACATGGGTCTCTTGCATGGACCTGGATCTTGCGCCGCCTGAATCCAGCGGCTCCCTGCGACTCGTTTGATGTCATCGGTCCACCTAGTGGGGGGTCTGCCAACACTGCGCTTCCCGGTGTGGAGTCGCCACACCAGCACCTTGAATCTTCTTTACTATCTCTTTACCTGATGCCATCATCTCTGTCGTCCAATAAATGTCTATTGCTCTTATATTATTTAATAGGTAAAACAGATTATAACAATAAATAAACGTAAAAATTCTTTTTACAAAACCGACTTCAAACGCCACTACAAAGTACATCAATTGTGCCTATAAAATTTGAAGAGTTCCCTCGATTTCTCCAGGATCCCATCATCAGATCGTGACCTGATGACAGTGGGACCACCTGGGAAGTATACCATTTCAAACAAAAAAAAATCCAAATCGGTCCAGGCGTCCTTGAGTTATCGGGGAACATACATGAAAAAAAAGATTCCGACGAATTGAAAACTAATACCAAATGTGTCTAAATAAGCAGCAAATAGTCGGAATTGTCTGAAATTAAAAAAAAAGAAACTTAAGTTTTCACGGCTGGACTCAGGCCTCTCGTACGGGCGTCCACTCGTCGCGGCCTTGTGCCGCGTGTATCCAACCGTTCCCTGGGAGTCATGTCAGTAGTCAAGAGGTGTTCTAGAAGTTTTAATCTTCGATCACAGAAAAATAAGGTTTTTATCGACAAGCGTTGCAAGTCCGCTGCCACTTGAATTTGGTAATGTTGGCTGTTAATAAAATGTGTGATCAGCTTTAAGGGGAAATGCTTTTTTATTATTTTCGATTCTATATCTTGCAAAATTAGGTCTAAATTAATATGCGAAGTGGACGATGACCGGTGTATTCGCACCTCACAGTTATGGTGGTGCTAAATAAACTTAGTGGTATACCATGCGAGTTAGTAGTTGGTAGACAGTTCTAGTGGCGATGGGGGTGCTCAGGCGAGGTAAGATTTTTTCAAAATATTAACCATTAGCCTGGAGCACAAAATACCTAATAGTACCTAAAGGTACAGAAGATTCACTCCGCTAAATGATTTAAATAAATAACGACTTTTGTTACCGCACAATAAAGTGCAATTCAGATTGATAGAGCGCTAGTCACCTACCGTCTTATTCACCTAGACTTTTCTCTCTTTCTGTCACGTAACACTTATCCCTTCGCACTCTCTGAATTTAGACCCTTCGAAGAGGTACGCCATGTACTTGTAGCTCCGCAGTTTACTGTGGAGTGCGTCGTGCCTGTCTGGAGGATGTTGCGGGTGGATTATGGGCTTTTGATTCCCGCGGGAATTACTTAATTTTCCGGGATCAAATATAGCCCATGTGCCATTCTGATGTATAAGCTATTATGAATTTTCATCAAATTCCGTCCAGTAGTTTAGATTTAACTTTATTTTTACATTATGTCAATATAAATTATTTTAAAGTTATCGAAAATTTCAAAGAAATTAGTAATGCCTTCGGTTGTATATTTCCCGTGTCGTTCGGCTGAGGGTGACTCAAATCCTACTTCACGGTCACTGCAGAGTGCAGGTTAACACCAATTACAAGACTTTGTAAAAACATTCAATACCTGGCTCAATGTCAATCACTGAGGTCAATAGAGAAACCTCCTGCCTTCATTCATCTTTGAAATAATTTCCTGCAGTAGAACGTCGATAACCCGGATTAGGCAACAGGGTCTGGGCCCTGTCCAGATTATCAAAATATCCGGATTTTTTAAAAGACCCAAAAAAAAAAAAAACATTAGATTTCATAACAAAAAGAAAACTTGCTAAACCTTGCTTAACTCGAGTACAAAAAAATTGATGTAACATCCGTCCACGTCCCAACCGAATTAAAGCGTAATCGAAAAAAGTCAATTTTATAGGAGAGCCAAAAAACCGTAAAAATGATCTATCTTCTTTGCTATTTACACCTGATTAATGTTATTATTATTAGTCGAGTTATTAGTTTTTAAACTTATGCCCTTGTACAAAAAAGTTAATACGCATGTAGAAGGGCAAAAGAGTAGAGGAAGACCAAAGAAAAGATGGGTGAATTGTGAAGAGGATATGCGTGTAGGAGGAGTGGATAATGCGTTGACGAATGATACAAGCGAGTGGAAGAAAAAGACAGCGTTGCACAAAGACAAGAACTAGAAGAAGATCCTTGTATAGAAATAGTTTTCTTTTCCCGCACTCTGCAAACTGAATTTGTAGGTGAATAAAAGTACATAGAAGCAGATGCATGACTCATAACATTTTTTGCGAACACATTGCCGATAAAAGCAAACATTTGAGGTTGTACACGTAATATAAAAGATAAGGTGCAGTGCACCTAAATAACAACGCCTATCTTTGTGCGTTATCGGCATTATGACATAGCTTTTACTTGACCGCGGCAAACTTACAATAATTGGAATGTTGCCTATGCACAAAATAAATTATGTCATCATCAGCATCAGAAACCCATTAACACTACTGAGAGCAGGCCTCCTCTCATGTTGAGATCTATAGAGCGTGTTCTGACTCAGCTCAGACTCAAGACAGAGACAAAACGAGACAGATTTATGTCGGAGAATATTTGTGTCTTGTTTTAACTCATATCTTGAGTCCGAGCTAAGTCAGAGCATTCTTTATAGATCTCCGCATCAGAGAAAGGTTACTTTAGGTTAGGGTTAGTTTAGTCATAGTCCACCACGCTGGCCCAATTGGCGAACTAAAGAAAGATTTAAAAAATCTACGTAAAACGTCCAATGATGTGTAATTTACCTATTCTGAAAGTCCCTCCATTTAATAATTATCAGCAAGAAATAGTAGCAGCAGAAGAAGCAGCAGAAGAATCTAGCAGTATTAACCTAGTGTCAGGATTGCGGTCTCCTATACTCCTCACAGTTCACTATTTTATACAAGTTCTCACTCTGCGCGTTTTGGCCTTTAAAAAGTTGCTGGTTAGTTTGGTAGGCAAAATCTCTTCGGACCATTAGAATCATGCGGAACAACAGTACCTACATGCGGAAAATGTACGAACAAAATCATTATGACCGATTTTTTCCGTAGTCGGGTTACAGTTTGGAAACTATTATCCTTATTCGTTGTACTCATTTTATTCGTATTTTACCTATATTCGGAGAATTAGCTTCTAGTGCAAGTAAATAAAGTAGGTGTATGTTAATAAAACCGGTCAAGAGCGAGTCTGACGTCACGTCATTTGTCAACAATTGACGTCACGTCATTGATCAACAAATGACGTCAAAGTTTACTGTTTTGTATTTGTATACACAAGCTCCCATACTGCTTGTGTTTCCAGGCGAGCAAGTGGTGGGGTTGGCGCACAGCGTGGTGATGCTGGCCCCGCTCAGCGAGCGCGACCGCGGCCGCTTCGGCTCGCTCTTCGTCACCAACTACAAGCTCACCTTCGTGCCGCTCGACTCCGCCATCAACGATGTAAGCTTCTCTCTACTGCTTCCTTCACCGTTCTGTCTGAACAGACCCTAGTGTAAGGTAGATTACACGCGCAGACCGAACAAGGAAGGATTCATTGAGCGATAGACGTCCACTGCAGGAAAAAAGCCTAGGCAACATAGACGTCCAGTGGACAAAGGCCTCTTGTCACTACTTCTACAAGGCTATGTCTTGAGAACTACAAGCACAGCAGCACGCCTGTGTCCAGCGGGTAAGTCCAGATAGACAGGAAATTCTTTATTGCTACACACAAGAATAAGTGATGTTTACAATTGGGTATTTGATAATTTTTTTATATACTTTATGGGTTTTTAAAATTACAACACACAGTATAGAGCTTTCAAGTTTCTTATTACAAAAAAAGAGAGCACTATTTTTTTTGCAACATGAGGTCACGATTCAATAGCATACACTCTCCATAGAAAATTTCATTTTAAAAAGAGATGGATACAGTCGCAGTAAAAAAGCTTATAGTTATAAGCTCTTTTGCTAAATAAGTTTATTTGTTTTTTGACCGATTTATTTTCACTCACTATTCTTCCTACAGGAGTACGGTCAAAGGAATCACTTGGTGGGCACTTTCGACGTGCCGCTGACGGGCGTCGGCGCGCTGTGGCAGACGGACGGTGGCCTCTCCAGGCGCAGGCGGCTCCTGCCGCGCGCCGACGTGCCCGCCAAGCTGAAGGGGTTGCAGGTTGTTTGTAAGGTGAGCTTGTCGTAGCCGCATTACTTGATGACCTCCCTGCATGGGCAGGGGACATATATTATCCACGGGGAAAGGATCCCCTCGCTCAGTTTTATCCACTTGTGGAGCATGGGCAAAACGGTGGAAATGATATCCACAGTGGATATACTTATAGGAATATACTTCTCCATTCCCCTGTAGCCCTGCTTTGGCATAGGGAGAAGATAATTAAAGGATTTAATCCTTCTATATATTTTAATTGTATAAATAAAAATGCTGGGATAAAAAAACTTGGAGTGTATTAGACAAAACTTTTTACAAGGCAAACGAAACAAAAAGTAAAGCAATGACATATGTGTCAGAACAAAAATAAACTTGATTGACATCTATCCTCTATGGTGCGTTCATTTTGAGCTCTGGCTTCCAACATCCTGTCCTGAACGCACACCCATAGCCGAGGAGCAGAAGATATGCTTGGTATGAGGCAGTCCCTTGGTCAGTACATCAGCCACCATTGCATCAGTGCCCTTGTAATTAATGGTAACCTCGCCACTGGATACTTTTTCCCTGATGAAGTGGTACCTCACATCAATATGCTTGCTCCTGGAGTGATAAACGTCATTACCTGAAAGCTTAATAGTGCTTTGATTATCACAATAAATTATAAGAGGTTGAATTGCTATAAAAGACCGCAATTCAGCGTCTAACTGTTTGATCCATAGTCCCTCTTGGATGGCTGAGGTTAACGACATGTATTCAGCCTCCGTAGATGACAATGCAACAGTTAGTTGTCTTTTTGAATTCCAACTAACCGCTGAACCCTGAAATAAGAAAACATAGCCGGTGCAAGATCTTCTGTCTTCAGGGTTTGATGCCCAGTCCGCATCACAGTACCCAGTGATATAATCTTCATTTGATTTGATATAATTTAATTTCATATTTATAGTGCCTTTTAAATATCGCATCACTCTTTTAACTGCTATCCAATGTTCTTTAGTGGGCTTATTGTTGAAACGACTCAATGTGTTCACAGCATAGCTTATATCTGGTCTTGTACCTTGAGATAAATACAATAAGCACCCCACTGCTTCATGATAAGGTATATCATTAAGTATTTCATTGTCATCCTTTGCAGGCATCAACTTCAAACTTGTATCACATGGGGTGTTCACTGGCTTGCAGTCAGACATACCAAATCTTTGTAAAACTTTTTCAATGTATAATGACTGATCTAATTGTAATATTTGTTTACCTCTTTGAATCCTTAGACCAATGCAATGTTTAGCCTCACCTATATCCTTCATGCTAAACATTTTAGTTAATTTATTTCTTACAAAATGTAGTGTTTCTTCACAGTTGTAAAAACATAGCAGGTCATCCACATATACTGCTAAGTAAAATATATCATTATTGGTTTTTATCAAGTAATAAATGCAAGGATCCACTTTGCTTCTCAAAAGTCCAATATCAATCAATACATTATTCAATTTTTTATTCCATTGCCTGCTGGCTTGCTTGAGTATAAATTGATTTAATCAAATGACATACTTTGTCACCTTGTTCATACAGAGGTGGCTGACACATATAAATTTCCTCTTCTACATCACCTTGCAAAAAAGCTGTAACAGCATCCATTTGATGAATTTTCAGCTCATATTTAACAGCCATGCTCATTAAATATCGGAGAGAGGAATAGCGAATAACTGGAGCAAATACTTCTTGATAATCTATATTTTTCCTCTGTTTATAGCCTTTTATAACAAGCCTCGCTTTATATCTTGTTATTTCACCATTTTCATTAGTTTTAGTTTTAAAAATCCACTTACATGGTATGGCTTTCTTCCCCTCTGGAAGGTCTGTAAGTACCCATGTATTATTCTTTATTAAAGACTCATATTCAAGGTCCATGGCATTCTTCCACTGTGCAGCCTGGTTGCTCTGCAGTGCTTCTTCAGTACTTTGCGGGTCACTATCTAAAACACTCATAGCCATTTCATTATTAAAACACATAAGTGATAAGGGGCTGACATCATTCTGCTTCTGCCTGCGAGTCCGGACTGTGACATGTCTCATAGGTGTGACAGGTGATACACTACTATCAGACATACAGTCTGTAAAGTCAGGGTTGTACTCATCATTTTTGGAGTCATCATAGCTAGTGGATGAGTCAAATTCTGCAGTTTCTGAGGCAGTCGAAGTGGAAGGTAAGTTTGGAGATTCAGATGTGAGTGTGATACCAACCTTATTATCCTTTTCAGTAGGTTTTACACTCTCAGATACCTTGATTGGGCTTTCCATAAACACAACATCTCTACTCATTATCACACGTTTAGTTTTAGGATTATATAATCTGTAACCTTTAGTTGTACTGCTGTAGCCAACGAAGATCATTTCACTGGATTTTGAATCCCATTTCAACCTGCGTTCCTTCGGAATATGTACCATTGCCTTGCAACCAAAAACCCGTAAGTGGCTAATATTTGGCTTAAATCCTGTCCATTTTTCATAAGGGGTTATGCCTGCAAGTGCACGAGACGGAGAGCGATTTGTTATGTAAGCTGCAGTTAAGATTGCTTCTGCCCAATACTCCTTCTGTAAGCATGCATTAAAAATCATACATTTAGCACGTTCTATAAGCGTTCTATTCATTCGTTCTGCTCGCCCATTTTGCTCTGGTGTATACGGATTACTAGTTTGATGAGTAATGCCAGAGCCCTTCAGAAATTTTTCAAATGAATGATTGACATATTCCCTGCCATTATCAGACCTGAATATCTTAATGGATTTATTTAATTCATTTTCAACACTATTTTTAAATTCTTGAAACTTTTCTAATGCCTCACTTTTGTTGGCTAAAGTGTAAACAAACACTTTTCCTGAATAGTCATCGATAAAAGTTATAAAATACCTGGCTCCTCCCAGAGATGGCGTCTCCATCGGACCGCAAATGTCAGAATGGATCAGTTCTAGCAAATCATTTGCTCGGGAACCTACATGCTTGAAGGGTTGCCTGGTTTGCTTGCCTTGAAGGCACGGTGTGCATAACACATCTTCTTTCTGTGTTGTCAACTTAATACCAAGTGCACAATCTTGTAATTTGTACAGGTCATTAAAATTCAGATGAGCCAATCTTTGATGCCAAAGAAAACTAGAATTATCTGTGACGGCAGAAAAACCTCTAGTTTCAGTTGTATTGAGTTTATATGTCCCATTAAAACAATTGGCTGTTGCAACAGTTACTTGTTTGTTGTTCAAAATCCGGCAGCCATTATTAGAAAACTCAATTTTACAACCATTTTCAATTATTTTGCTCACTGATAATAAATTGGTTGCTAACTCAGGTACATAAAACACATTATTTACCTTAATCTTGTTTGATGAGCCATCTGCTCCCGGAACAGTTATTGTAGTACTTCCACACAATTCGACTTTGAGCACCTTGTCATCAGCTATGCGGACATGAGATTCACTCGGCAAACATACATCTGATAGCCATTCCTTATGTTTGGTCATGTGTACCGATGCTCCGGAGTCGATATACCAGTTGTGTTCATCATTCACTGAAACGGCTGAAAATGCAGCTACAAAACCACTGTTATTACTCTTATTTTCAGATTTTCTTTCCTTATTTCTACAAAACTTGCTAATGTGACCATATTTATTGCAACCATAGCACCGTGGACCCTTTGATTTGCCTTTATTACTACTACTGTACTTATTCTGAGATTTAGGGGTATAAAATGCAGATGATGATGGTTTTACATCTTGCAAAATCTTTGTTTTAACAGCATCAGCGGAGATTTTAATGCCTGAACTTTCTAAGGCCATTAGCATTGGCTTATAAGATTCGGGTAAACCCGCCAACAGAAGTGTGCCTAGCCATTCGTCATCAACCTTAAAATTGATGTTACGCAGTTTATGCGCAGTCGACATTATTTTACTAACGTAGTCTTCAATGCTGTTGCTGTTTTCCAGAGTAGTTGTTATCAATGTTTTTAATAACCCAACTTTCCGGGTTAGGCCCGAATCACTAAAAGCTTTGCTCAAGTTTTCCCATACCTGTTTGGCGGACTTGCATTCCTCAATGTGCACGTAATTTATGGGGTCGACGAGCAATATAATTTTGGATCTCGCCTTTTTATCCTTTACCGGGTCCACTGGTTTGCCTGTGTCTGCAATGCACTCCCAGAGTTCCTCATGCTCTAAATATGTTTGTACAGCAAACTTCCATGTGGTATAATTTGCTCTGCCACTTAATTTTTCAATGTTAAATGAGTTATTGTTAATCAGCGACATATTAAAAAAAAACAATCACTGTAGTACGAATGGAGTACAAAGTTTGTAAATCACGTTGGCGACAAACTTTATCGGCAGATATCTTTTCGATCTTTATACTTCCAGCTGAAATTAAAATTTTTAAATACTCTGCTACCATAAAGGATTTAATCCTTCTATATATTTTAATTGTATAAATAAAAATGCTGGGATAAAAAAACTTGGAGTGTATTAGACAAAACTTTTTACAAGGCAAACGAAACAAAAAGTAAAGCAATGACATATGTGTCAGAACAAAAATAAACTTGATTGACATCTATCCTCTATGGTGCGTTCATTTTGAGCTCTGGCTTCCAACAATAATTTTATCTCTTGTGTGTGGATAAAATCGGGGAAAAATTTTTTGTCTCCTGCACATGCTCAACCTGCTGCGCAGTTGTGAACGCTATGGTCTTATAACTGGAAGGTCTCGGGTTCGATTCCCGGCGAGGGCAATTTGGGAATTTATAATTTCTGAATTGTCACTGGTCTAGTCTGGTGGAAAGCTCTAGCCGTGGCTAGTTGCCACCCTACTGTCAAAGACGTGCCGCCAAGCGATTTAGCGTTTCTGCACGATGGCGTGTAGAAACCGATTAAACTACACTGCCATAGCCCATCCAAGTTAGCTTGCTACCATCTTAGACTGCATCATCACTTCCCATCAGGTAGCGACGATAGGATTTCACACCATTGGAAAAATTATTAAGTACTCACCAATAAAATTCTCTGTTGCAGAACATGAAAGTGCTATCATTCAACTTCACAAATTCACCCATAGGAAACGGCAGGCAGGTCGCCATAGCGCTCCTGCACCACGCGTTCCCGAAGAGGCACGACCTGCTATTCGCCTTCGAGTACAGGGAGCCGTACTATCCCACCCTCCCATCAGATCTAAACATGTTCCAAAGGCCAGGGGACTGGAAGCGGGAGCTGGAGCGATGCGAGTGTCCCCACTGGAGGATCACGTGTATAAACGGCACGTCCGACGCGTTCATGTTGACCGCCGGGGAGACGCTGATTGTCCCCAGTTCGGTGCTGGATTGTAACTTGATTGAGAGCGCTCGCCACTTCCGGTCGGGCAGAGTGCCCGTGTGGGTGTGGGGGAGGGCAGACGGTGCCGCCCTGTTGAGAAGCGGGGAGCTGTTGCCGACGGAACAGTCCGCTACGGCAGAGAGCGTTCTCTTAGAACAGGTGAGTCCTTTGAGGTAGCACATCTAGGGAATTTCTATAGGACGGGGACGGGGGTTTTGTCTGGTGGGAGGCTTTGGCACCCTACCGTCAAAGACGTGCCGCCAAACGATTTAGCGTTCCGGCACGATGGCGTGTAGAGTGGCGTGCACAGGATGTATTACAGGGTAGGCAGATGATACAAAATGGAAAAAATCTTCAGTGCGAATTAAAATAAATAAATAAATAAATAAACAAAAAACTGAAGGGTAGGCATGGTACAAATTATAAAAAGCCTACCCTTAAGTTTTTATAACTCGTAATGGCGATTTTCTCCATTTTATATCCTTTTGCCGCGTTATGCTTACCCTGTGTGCACGCCACTGTGTAGGAACCGACTACGGATATGGGTTGAATGTACACTGCCACACCCCTCCCAAGTTAATCCGCTACCATCTCAGACTGCATCGTCACTTACGATCAGGTGAGATCGCAGTCAAGGGCTATCTGGTCATCGAATAAAAAAAATTAAAAAAAGTCTTGTACCATTCGTCTTAATTTAAATGTGAATATTAAAAATCAAAATCGTCGTATTTAAGATGTCCCCAAATGGTGAGTGAAAGCACTAGAACAATAGGCATGTCCGCAATTGTACTTTTGGACACGTAATTGGAAGAGATCTCCCATATTCATGCTAATTTCTGTAACTGAGAAGCATTGAGGGTGACTCGTTCTTCCGACTAAGCGCCATTGTGTATCTGAAAGCTGCAGTGGTCTTTTTTTAATGTATGTTTCCCGATTACTCAAAGATGCCTGGACCGATTTGGAAAATTCTTCTTATGTTTAAAAGGGTATAATTCGCAGGTGGTCCCATTGTCATCAGGTCAGGATCTGATGATGAGATCCTGGAGAAATCGAGGGAACTCTTCAAATTTTATAGGCACAATTGATATACGTTGTTTGAAGTCGGTTTTGTAGAAAAGATTTTTACGTTTTATATTATGAATTTGTTTCTTTTCCCCAGGTTCGGCGCTCGCACCCCAAGTTAAAACCTCCACATGTGTTATACTTGTGCGGGAACAGCTTCACAAGTAACAGTAACCCAAACACTTTGCCACCACTGAGTACGCTCAATTCAGCGTACAAGAAACTCGCGGATTTGTGTACACCCACCACGCTGTCCGGATTCTGGGTAAATAATATTGTAGAAGTTACTTATTTTATGTATTTTGTAATTAACTTTATAAATAAAAATGCTGGGATAAAAATAAACTTGGAGTGTTTTCTCGACAAACACTTTACAAGGCAAACGAATTAAAAGTAATGAATGACAGATATGTGTCAGAACAAAGAAGCTTGGTTGACGTCTATGGTGCGTTCATTTTAAGCTCTGGCTTCCATCAAATATGAACCCTGATATTTACTGGGTTTTTTAATTAATTATATATGGTGTCAATTAATATTCATTTTAAGCGTGTGTGCGAAATTACTAACTTTGCTTTTAAAAATCTTGTATGAACTGTATTATTTTCTGGCATAAAAAGAAGCCTAGATCGTTCCTTGCATATTCCTCTATCTGTTTGTGAAAGTCCGTCAAAATCGGGTTAACTGTTTCGAAGATTAAGCCCGGATGAACAGATAAACTTTTTTGAAAACATCTGATTGAGCCACAGTCAATAGATGAAAAATTTAAATCTAAACAGGCTTGTGATTCCTCAAACACGTTACAAAAAAGTCCAAAATTGTTTGTGGAAATGGGTGTGACGTTCTATAGTAAAATTCCAAGTTTAAGAAAACTACTAAAATTAATCTATTTTTGAAGCACAAAACATCAAAGCTTGTTTTCTATTGTATTCTATAGAGTTGAGAAAATATAATAGAAACCAATTTTTATAACAGCCTTTGTTACTTATACATAGCTGCCATAGTTTCAGTTTCGCGTCGCTGACTACTTCAAACATCATCTAGTAATACAATATGTTTTGGTTCTGTCATCTGCGTTCCGAACCAGTGGTAGAGTCATGACGTGTCATAAGAGCTACAAGTTGGTCTACATGAAATAAAAAAATGTTGAATTTTTGAATTTGGTTCCTAGATACAAGACTCGCAGTACTACTCGATACTGGAGTCGTCCCGGTGGCTGCGCTACGTGGCCAGTTGTATCGCCTTTGCGGACGACGCCGCCGCGCACCTCGCCAACAACCAGACCGTCGTCTTACAAGAAGGTACAGTTTATATATATTTTTAAAAAAAAAAAAGAATATTAGCCAACCTGAAGTTGACTAATATTCTCCTGTCCCCTCCAAATAAGCGAAAGCTTGTGTTAAGAGTGGGTACGACAATAGTGCAACGGGTGGGATTCGAACCTGCGACCTTACAGTTTTCAGTTCACACCTTCAACCGTTGGGCTATTGAGGCTTCGATATGCGATATGATATGATATGCGACTACGACCTGATGCTGAGATCTATAGAGCGTGCTCTGACTTAGCTCGGACTTAAGATAGAGGTTTAAACGAGACATAAATATGCTCGGACAAAAATCTGTCTCGTTTTATGTCAAACTCTAAATTATTTATTTCACGTAGGCCAACTTGTGGCTCTTATCTTATCTAAAACTGTTGTGAAAAAGGGCCCTCATACACGGACAGACAGACGAACAACCGAGAGAGCCAATAAGGGTTCCTGATTCTTTGAAAGAAAATGTTTTCCAATTTAATGTTTGTTTATTGACGACGTAACGTTAAGTTGGATTTTATTTTTGTCTTTCATTTATTTTATTTTGTGAGATTACTTATTCGACATTAAGGTAGAGTAGAATGGAATAATCTTGTTTAATTGATTAATGAAAAAACTTATTATGATTTAAATAAATATTTATTATATTGAATGTCTATTTTTAAAAATAATATTGTCTGGCAGGCGACGGTGTGGACTATAGCGCGGTGGTGTCATGTCTCACGCAGCTGTTGTTAGATGAACACTTCCGTACCATAGCAGGCTTCCAGTCACTCGTGCAGAAGGAGTGGATAGCCCTCGGACACCCCTTCTGCGACAGGTAACTTACAGGAGTTGTAGATACCACCACCACCTTGAGACCACACCACCACAATGGGGTATTTTACTCCTACTAAGAAATAATCTAAAAATATATAAATTAGATAGTTTAGGTAATTACAAATCGGGAAGTGTTAGTTTGAGTACACAAAATTCTTATTTCAAAGTTTTCACTTTTTTTTATCTGTGCTACAAATATGCGAGACAGCACCCACCATAAGACTACGTCATAATGTCTGTAAATAAAGAATCTTTCATTTAGCACCTCGTTAGTTAATGTTATTAGCTATGGTCATCTGTCACTGTGATAGGTACTTAAACTAAGTACTCAGTGTGTTTACTACCGAGATGACGTCATCTAGCGTTTTTGTCAATTTACGCGTGAAAATTTAAAATGAAAAATTTAAATGCATTGTTTGGTACTTATCGATTATCTTGTCATAGAATAAAAAAAACCCCTTGTTTCTTGGTACAAAATTTGACACTAATTTTTCCTCTCGTTTAGGTTTGGTCTCCCAAGGCCGGGCAACATAAAAGAGGAAACGGAGAGGGAGCCCACGGTTCAGATAGCCCCGGTGTTCCTGCTGTTCCTGGACTGCGCCTGGCAGCTGCAGAGGCAGTTCCCGGCCGCCTTCCAGTTCACGGAGACCTACCTCACCACGCTGTGGGACTGCGCGCACAACCACCTCTTCGACACGTTCCTGTTCAACTGCCCGCGGGACAGAGAACTGGCTGTGTCTAAGGTAAAACAGGGATTAATAAGAAAAAAAAGTTTGCCAACTCTATATAAATGTGGGAAACGGAATATGTGTGACAGGGATGAATGTATGCGATAGAAAGAGTGGGAAGATATGGAGATTGAAACATTGGAAAGATAGTGTACAGAGTTAGACGTGCTAAAAGTAATTTAAATAAAAGAAGTTAATATATATTTAGTGTTTTATATTTTGAGCTATTCCCACATAAATCAGAGGTTAGCTTCACCTGTACTGCTTCTCTAGCTCAATTAGTTTTTGAGATATATTTTTTTGAACGATAGTTGCGCCTACGGTTATTTCTTATCTCGAGGTCAAAGCGGAATCCGGCCGCGAAACCTATATAAATCGTGTTGGTACATCAAGTCGATATTACAACAGAAGTTTCGCTATAGGTTCCCATTTGGAGGCAGATTCGGCATACCTATCCGGGCTGGTGCAAGTGGACCTAAGTGTCCGGCAGATGGCGTAAAGGTCGTATACGACGTGATGTACATATTATATTATATTCCCGCAGAACTTCGTGCAGAGGCCGGTGTGGGACTGGGGCGAGCAGTTCTCGGAGCAGGACATCGCGCTGTTCTACAACCCGCTGTTCGCGCACCGAGCGCACGCGCCGCACGCCCCGCACGCAACGCCCGCGCAGAGGCTATGTGAGTCATACTTTAATGACACCCTCTTCTGAATTATGTGATCGTGCTATTTCATACAAAAATGGGTGTACTATACTCTAATGCGTATCTTCTACATAGTACACCTCTACTACCCGTTTTTATATGACTAACTTTCCAGCCCTTTTGGGTTATCGAAACTGTGGGAAACTTTTAACAGCCTATTCCAGATACGGCGCCCATAAATCCTCGTTCAGCCGAAATAAACTACGATGTAGGTCATCCTGCGCCTAGCCGTAAATTGTTACAGCTTATGAATATGTAGAATACATATATAAATAAATAATTTGTTCGCAGCCCAAATATCAATAGGCAGCAGTCGGGCCTCGGGCTGCAGCAGGCTGGAGCCGTGCGCGTCGGTGGCGGGCGTGGAGCTGTGGTCGCAGTGCTACGAGCGCTGGCTGCCGCCGCTGGACGCGCCGCGCGCCGGGCCCGTGCAGTACTACCTCTACCACTGCGCGGTCAAGGAACAGGTATCGATTGTACTTCCACTAGATAACGCCTCTGAATATTTATGTGTGAATATAGATTTATTTTTCGGCATTTAATATTCCATGTCCTAAAACAATGGTGCGAAAACTATGCAATTTGAGGGAGCACTTCTATATAATTTATAACCTACGTCCACTGTTGTTTTGCTGTAGTCTAGAACTGAACAATCATATAAATACCATAAAAAGACTTGATGCTGTGGAAGTAACGTCCGAAATACACCAACCTCGCACTTTCAGCAAAACTAAATCTGTGAAGTAATTCAGGTTACTCCTTAGGATTTACTCTAAAAGATGATGTCATAGATTAATGTCTTATTTTATGACACCCCATTCTCTACATGAAATAAAGTAAAAAAAAACAACAAAAATGTGAAAACATTTTATTCAAATAGTATAGATATTACAGTCCGAATAATCTCGGTACGTGGTTAACAGAGATATTGTTGAGAAAATTACAGAAATGTATCTTTTAGGTGGGCCCGAGTTCCATACAATAATGGGCAATCTTTTTTTCCAGATACAAAAACTTAACGAGAAGCTGTCGACGATGTCCATACTCAACCGTCACTCAAACGGCGACACCGAGCTAAGCGAGCTGCCCCCCACCCCAACAGTTAACCGCTTTTACCCCTTCAGCCTCAGAAGTAGCGACACGGTCACGAGAAGTCTAGACTCGATGCAGGTGAGTCTAATCGATGCAAGCCAGCTGTTAGACTCACAGTCGCTGTTAAATGCGCCAGATTAATTTTAAACTAACAAAACGGTATTGTTTTGAAATAATTCATTATTCAATGTAAAATAAAGGGTTTTTAGAATGTATGTTCCCATCATACTTAAATGTTAAACGGACATGTTAGAAGATTGTTTTTTTACCGTGCCACAAGGAAAGCCGAAAGATGTTTTATTTTGGCAGCGGTAGTACTAAGTGGTGTTCTAATGTTTGAAAAAAGAATCTATCTATGTAAATTCAGCCTAAAACGTATTAAGTACACATGCCACTTGTTGTCTATAGCTCCAGCAAGTAAAGTTAAGAAAGAAATAATGTCTTTTGATAGTTTATTTGATTAAAAAAATGTTTCAAATTACATACTAAGCGTGTATTCACGTCCCAACTAGCAATAAGCAATATAAGTAGCCACTGTAGTAGGGAGTTAGTATGAACTAACTCCTTTAAACAGCGTTTATCCAGCAATTAAGCAGTACAGTCGCTGCTTATAAAACATGCATAGAAGTTACATGTGGGAGGTTGTTGATTAATTAAAATTAACCCTGTATAAGTGTATACTGTAGCAATAAATAACTAATAATAATTAAAGGTAAAAAAACGATACCTATCCAATTTGGTATACAAATAAACAGTTATTGACATAGTAGCAATACATATGCATATTATGTATGATGATTGTGTGTAAAATAGTCTGTTGTTATTGATTGTATTCAGTTATTAAGATAATTATTATTATAGAACTGCCAAAAATAAAAATACTAGAAGTTTAGAAAATATTTAATATATTTAGTGCAAGATATAACAAAGTAAAAGTCAGTTTTGTATTATTTAAAGCAGAGATAGAGCTCTACCGAAAAATCTTTTCAAACAATCTTGCAAGGGTTCATAAAATAAGAATAATTTTAGTGCTTATAGAAATTGGTATTAAAAGGTTCAAACCTAAATAATTATTATATTGGTGTAAATTATATTGAAATGAAAGGAATGAGATAAAAAAGGGTGAGGTTACAAAGTGTTTTATAAAATAATAATATACATAATTTTGGCGAAAAATATCGGTAAAAATAAAGTTAGCAATATAAAAAAATATATACTAAATAGTGTAGAAGTAGTAAAAAAGTAAAGGCAGGTTTAGATTTAGTCAGTAACCGAATGTCTCACTCTACATGTGTACTCTTGTTGAAGCCCAGTATTCGTGTCGCGTGTTCACGCGATTGCACCGTGCTAGTGTCACTTTTACCAATCACTGTCTAAATCTAAACTTGCTTTGGCACTGAACTTGTGATTGCGATTGTCGCAATGACTATTATCGTCGGTTGAATTTTGAAGTGCTCTTACTACAATGTAGCATTTTAATCATTAGGGAAGAGTGTCAGCTAACGGAAAAGAATTGGGTATTTGACTGGTCTTTGTCATTATTTACAATCATTTTTATATATTAATTACAATAAAATGTAACATTTAAGAACAGCATTTGTATAAATCGGTCAAAAAACAAGTTATAAGCTGTTTTTCTGTGACTATAATTTTAGTGATTAAATTTTTAATTTAATTAATATTACCGTCTCTTTCTAAAATGAAATTTTGTATGGAGAGTGTATGAAGCTATTGAATCGTGAAGTCATGTTGAAGTAATGCTCTCTTTGTCTAACAGGAAATTTAAAAGCTTCATATTTTCGAGACTAGTATAATATCTTATATTATAAAAAGAAAAATAACACTGTGTTACATATTATTTTAAAAACCTTTATCTTCTAAATATACAAAAGGCAAAGGTGACTGACTGACTGACTGATCTATCAACGCACAGCTCTAACCACTGGACCGATCGAGCTGATTTGGCATACAGGTAGCTGTTAGGACGAAGACATCCGCTAAGAAAGGATTTTGGAAAATTTCAACCCCAAGAGGGTTAAATAGGGGGTTAAAAAACCGAACCTATCGTGAGCGAAGCCGCGGGTTAAAGCTAGTTTTAAATATAGAAAAGAAATGTTGTCAAATACCCAATTGTGATTATCACAAGTCGCTATCAGAGTTCGGTGCTAGGCCTGTTGCCTTAATTATTTAAAACAAAAATGACAAAAAGACTTTGCAACAATAGAGTATTAATTCATAGATTTCTAATATATTTTGTTCAATCTAAATACATGTCTATGAGTAAAACCATGGTGCTAATTCATTTGTACATAATCTCTTAAATAATTTGACAGGTCAGTTAAAATAGTGTTATTTCTCCTACAATGTTCTGCGCGGAATAGAATAGCAATAAATGTACTTGTCACCTAATTTTGAGATTGTGGACAACCAAATTGGCACCAATGTTATATTATGTAAATATTTGGAAGAAGCTGGTAAGAGTTTAGCATTAGGGAATTGATTAAAGTGTAATATACATATTAATATAACTTAGATCTTTGAACAAAATACCGATATAAATATAGTATAATTATATGTTCTGTTATATGATTGTGTACTTTGAGGTACTTTTTAATTAACTAAGTGCCGGTTTCACTAACGTTGAGTGACGTTTAATCGAGAAATAAATTGGACGTTCTGACAGTATTCAAAATCTGCCAAAATTCCTCAGTTAAATGTTACTCGGCGATAATAAAATTGGCATTAAGGGCTGATTTCACCAAAATAAATCTTATCCGAGAGTAATTACGATGTTTTGACAGTGTTTGTATTAAAATTCTGCCAAAATATCTACGCTCAGAAAAGACTTATTTTACGTCAGTGAAATCGGCCCTAAGTAGTTTTGGACTTATATTTTGTTTTGCACAAAATATGATTTTACGCTAATATAATCAATATATTATATTATTATATCAATAATTGATTTAAATAAAAGATGGCACTAATTCTGTTTGTACACATTCTCTGAACTAAATTGACATCTCTAAAAATGCTATGCTTTTTCGCAAAGTACATTGCGTAAAGGAAAGAACTGTTTCTGAGTCGTAATAAATTAGAGATTGATGATTGCTACATAATTATTTATCATTGGAATAAGAATTGGCGCTAATTCGGAGGTGCTTTCTCATAAAGTTTTGCAGAAAAGCATAACATTACGGTTGATCTGTCAATTTAGTTTAGTGTAAGTATTATGTACAACCGAATTAGTCCTATTACAATACTTGCGAGTATTTTTATCTTAGTGATTGCATTCTAGGAAATCTAGTTTATCTTCTTATGAGTTTGATAAAACTTATGAATGTATGTGTTACCACGCTTTTAAGTTATAAACCAAAAGTATAATAAAAGTATATACTTACCTATACCTAGTTATGAAAACACGGTTAATGTACCGCTATATTTTAAATTATATCTTGATTTTACTTCCAAGAACAAATATGTTGGTTTAACTTATGTAAATAAGCCAAAATAACAAAAAAGAAACTTTAAATACTTTCACATACCTACATGTTTTTGTTGTAAATATGGCAGCTATGTAAATTAGTTTGTTAATACATAATTTTAATATAAATAATAATATATTAATTTATAATTTTCGTTTTCAAAACATCAATTCATTGATCTATGTAGATTCACGATCCATATTTCAACTATAATAAAAACTTGGCTATTATGATTATCCCTTTGCGATCGCAATAGTTATTCACTCAAATTAATGTTTTTCCTGTAGCTGTGTGCATTTGGTCAAATGAAAAGTGTCAGTCGGTCAGATGTGCCTGCGAAGGTTAAATTGAACGCACATATGCAATAAAGAGTCAACCCCACACAACTTATCAATTGAAGATTTAACTTTATTCCTTTACATTATGTACGTATTTAATTTGCCAAAGGTTTGTGGGTTGAAACGAAGCTATAGTTGACCACAATCGCATTTCACCTACCTTCAAAAAGTTAAATCACGAGCCCAGTTATTATTTAAGTACCTACCAAAATGTAGAAACGCCTTGATTGTATTTTCTTCTGTTGTTGAGTGTACCTGACAACGCGGAACGCAGAAATGTTCAAAATGAGACAAATAAAATTAAATTGTCCTCAATATTTAGTGTTTTCTTTCATGTTCCATAAAAGAATTTTGTTTAAATTAAGGATAGGAATATTATATGTTAAGATAAGAATCCGGACGTCGTGGTATGAGTTATGGGGAGTCCCCGCATGCATTAAACCAAGACTGTTTGACCGGCGCGAGTGCCCCCCTCCGTGCTTCAAACATTGGCCGCACTCCTGCCTTAAAATATAGAACATTACTGAGTTTAATGTTAAATATGTTTTTGTGATTTGTCCTTCAATCGCGCTGTAAGACCTATAGATCGACGTGAATTTTTGGACAGGTGTGTAAAGGACTTTGCAGAATGACATTGACTAAATAAATAAAAATAGTTAAAAATACATATTTATCTAAATATTTTTATTTCCTACTTCATTTAAATACTAAATTAAGTTCTATAATTTATTTTATATAATATCTATTTATCTAGATAATATCATATTTAACTATTGTATATAGGCTGGCTGGGACCGAACAATTCCACCAGAATGTTTCCGAGCCTACATCAAACCATAGAGCTACCATACCGACCAGAGACAATTCAGAAATTATAAATTCCCATATTGCCCCCGTCGGGAATTGAAACCGAGACCTCCCAGTTATAAGACCACACCGCTCACCACTGCGCCAGGGTAGTCGGTTTCTTCAGATTACCTCGATTCCATAGACTGTCGGTAACTGCTTCCACAGGTCTCAATAATAAGTATAGGTATGTAGGTAATTATGATTTGCTCGAGCCATAAAAAATTCCCTATCACCCGCTTAGCCCAGAGCCTTCAGGGTGTAACAGATTTTTCTGAGACACATTTCTTCAAGGGCAAAAAGAGTAGGTACAGACAGAGGCGTAACTACAGGGTGGCATGACGGCAAAATGCCACGGGCCCCAGCCGGCAGGGGCCCCTGGTCAGAGAGGGCCGGAAGCTCAAGATGATCATAACATTTATAGCCATTCCTGTGACTACGGCTAGTGCCGAGCGATCATTTTCAAAATAAAAATTGATATAAACTAAACTCTTTGGGACAAGAAAGGTTACGCACAGTGGTAAATTTACCAAATGGCTGATTTGACTGGAGCCTAGGGCAGCAGATTTTAGGGGCGGCGAATTTGGGGCCAAAATTTTTATTTATGTCTTACAGAAATTAAAAAGCCTTTGTAATAATAATGTAATAAAAATTATTTGTAATACCTAAATGTCATTAGGTCCACAAACACATTTTAAAATAACCCCAATAACAATAACTAAATAGTTGGTAGGGCCGACTTTACCTACGATACCGAGTGTGCGGCGCATACAAGCGTAGTGTCTCAAGCGCCAAAAGTACAGGACTAGATATGGTGTAGTGCAGAATAAAAAATTTCGCGCTCACTTCGTTCGTGAAAATGTCACTTTTATGTTGCTATTGTAGGTACCAAGAATAGACTACTAAGTGCCGTAATGTAATCACAAAAAATTTCGTCGCTTTTACGTTGCTATTGTAGGTGCCAAGAATGGACTACTAAGTACCGTAATGCAATCATAAAAAATTTCACGCTCGCTTCGCTCGCGAAAATGTCATTTTTATGTTGCTATTGTAAATGCCAAGAATGGACTACTAAGTGCCGTAATGCAATCATAAAAAATTTCGTTCTCGCTTCGCTCGCGAAAATGTCGCTTTTACGTTGCTATTGTAGGTACCAAGAATGAACTACTAAGTACCGGAATGTATTCATAAAAAATTTCGCGCTCGTTTCGCTCGCGAAAATGTCACTTTTATGTTGCTATTGTAGGTGCCAAGAATATACTACTAAGTGCCGTAATGTAATCACAAAAAATTTCGTCGCTTTTACGTTGCTATTGTAGGTGCCAAGAATGGACTACTAAGTACCGTAATGCAATCATAAAAAATTTCACGCTCGCTTCGCTCGCGAAAATGACATTTTTATGTTGCTATTGTAAATGCCAAGAATGGACTACTAAGTGCAGTAATGCAATCATAAAAAATTTCGCGCTCGCTTCGCTCGCGAAAATATCGCTTTTACGTTGCTATTGTAGGTGCTAAGAACGGACTACTAAGTGCCGTAATATTACTTTACGGCACTTAGTATAAATACAATACGCTCCGACTTAAAGGTTATTAGAAAATCAAGTAATTGTAATTGCGTTTGTATGTACCTACTTCACGTAGTGATTTATGAAAAAATAAAAAATACTATCTCATTGGGTGAGCTTCTTTATATTGGGGGAGGGAGGGCCCCATCCGATGAATTTGCCACGGGCCTCAAACGGTATAGTTACGCCTCTGGGTACAGACATATCAAAGTTAAACATGAATGGGAATTCCTCGGAATGCTTGAGACGATACGCCAAAAAGTAAAACCAAGGCCACCGCTTTGTACTTTGCACGGTCTTCAAATACGTGTAGAATGTTCATGTTTTTCTTATCCATCCTTCTCTTTTAGCCTGTTGACCTTCTCAAAGTGTTTCTTGGCGATGCGGATTCGGTTCAGCAACAGGGTCCGCTGCCAGCTCCAGCCGGAGAGACGCTGTTGAAATACTTCATCATAATGCCTGTAAGTACTATAGACACTAGAATAGTCTTTGGATACCCTCGGTAACACGATTCTACTGCCTATGCATGGTATTTTGCACATCTTAACAACATTGATGAGTATAGAGTGTCGAAACATAAAAGTCGGAGTAGGTAAATTAAATATTCGTTTATTATTTTCTAACTGCTTTCTATGAATACCTACACACTGGCTGCAAACGTATTGACGAACTTGAACTCTGAAACTAGGGAGTTTAGTTCTATTTTACCTATTTCATTACGTTTTAACCCTCTAAATCTATTAGGGTTGTTGAGATGGGTACACGGTCATTCATAATATTATGTTTATGGTATAACTAGGCTAGTTATAGGCGACGTAAAGCTATTAAACATTTTCTCCCAATCTACTCCACAAAAAGAGAATTTTAAGGTGGTTTCGAGGTATCATGTGTCAAAGTGTCAAACAATAAGGTACCTAGGTATACCCTTTAAAATAAACAAACCAAGTTAACGAGCAATATTTTATTCATGCCTTAAATTATTTAAAACAATCAACAAACCAAACCTCTCAGTCATTGAAACAAAAACTAACCTAACCTCTACTAAAGCACTAGCACACCACCAACACATGACTTCTGCTGTACAATCTCTAAACTAAATCGACAAGTCTATTGTGCTATCCTTTTCATGATGCTCCCTGCAGAACAAGATAGCACTAGATTTATATCAATTCAAGTCAATTAAGTTTAGAGATTTTGTCAAACAGAATTAGCCCCATTAGCTAGCTTAATTACTACTTGGCATTTTCAAAATCCACGCTATGCTATGCTACATAACCGTCCGAAGTTTCGGTTTTCAGATTACTGCGGTGGTAAATGTTAGTTACTAAGGTCGACTTGCATCAATCCGTTAAATGTATTTACATTTTTATCTGTCCTTTACTTCTCAACCGTGGATTCAACACGTCAAAAGTGACAGAATTGCAAAATTTTACTAACAAAGCAGTTTGGCGCAAGTGAGTCTGATAAATTTCTTAATGGTGGAAAATAAACTAAATTGAAATATGTATAATACAAGTGTTATATTTTTCATACGTTCTTTTCGGAGATTTGTGTATAGCCTGAAAAGCACCAATATATATTTTTTACTAAGCCTGTGAATAATTTTTACAATGCTAACTTTTGATCAACAGTTTATATTTTAAAATATATTATGTATTTCTTCCTAAAATGTATAGTGATACTACAAAGGCATTCGATAACATCAAAAAACATTGCTTCCAACTACTTCATTTAATTTTTGGCTCTAATGCTGAGATCTAAAGAGCGTGCTCTGACTTAGCTCAGACTCAAGATAGAGGTTAAAACGAGACACAAATATGCTCCAACATAAATCTGTCTCGTTTTAACTTTTTAGATTTCAGCCTAAGAATAAAAGCTCTGAATGTATCTCTTTAAGTTAACTAAAGTTAGAAGTGCGTCACTGATTCTGTCATTTAGCATGGAAATTAACTTTTGGGATTAACGTCTTAATTTGTCATATCTTCATACTAATGTAGATATATTAGAATAGATTTACGCACAGTTCACGTTGACTCAAAAAGTTACACTTCAATTCGCTAATTCAATTCAAAACTACCATAAATCAAAAGTAACACTTTTTTACAGAAGAGCTAATAAAATAAAAATAAACTTTTTTTGTCTACTGCTTTCTTAATTTATATCAAACATACGCATATCATTTTAAGCAGCATTAATTGTTTTGAGTAGTTTTTTTTTTTTTGTAAAATTGTTTGATAAAAATTGTAGTAATCTTCAACAATTTTTTTATTTGCGTTATACTTTTGAATTGAAGCAGCGACATATGACTCAGCTGCCGTATTCTCTATTATAGACGTTTCCTGTGGCTATGGAAAACAATGAAAAGTTGCTAAGAACTGTCAAACCCGCAAATATAATCATACAAAATGGTTTGACAGTTCTTAAGTTGTAAGCAACTACAGCTTTCGATAGCCACTGAGATAGATAATAGCCTTCCCCCTACAAGACAAAAAAAAAGCCAGAAATTCCCCCTGAAAGCCAGAATATTCGATCAAAAAGCAATTAAGCATTTCGTTCTACATAATATATTCTGTAGTGTACCAAATTCAAAAATTATAATATAAATGCTGCATTAATCACTATATTGTTATGATCGAATGCTATAATTATTAAGTACACATATACAACGTTATGTTTAGATGAGAAATGGTCTGTTCAGATTCAGCCATGGGATTGTGTAAAAAAATTGAAATTATTTGACATATGAATTGGTAAATTAAACCGTACATTTAAAATTGTCAAATAAATACGAATTTACTTACAGAATCGCACGGCGATAATCATGTTTTTTCAACATCTTAAATTATGATACAATATATAACAGAAACATATTGAGAAGTGAAGTGTACGCAATAGTTCTACTTGACTGACTATATTATTAATCCGCACAGATCGGCGTTAGATATATCTACCTAATTTTGCGCGACGAGCTAATAAAACAACGCAAAATATATTCACTACAAATTAATCAAATGCATAAGAACCAGTCTGATTAATAATAATAATAAATCACTCTAACATAATATCAGAGCGCTTAAACCAAAGATATGCTTTTAAAAAAATAGGTAAACATAAATAGCTTGACAGTTGTACGATTGTATGAATCGGCCCTTAACAAATTTTAAAAGCAAGCAAAAAAACGGTGCAATAACCTTTGATAAAATACTATGTATTTGCATTATTTAAAAGATATTTTTTTGGTAATGCAATAGGTATTTATAATAGGAACGCTTTATTGTGCCTTTTGCGGCAATGTGCTAAATTACTATAAAACTAATATAGCATAATATCACAGTTTAAGAAACCATAAAGTGGTCCAACGCCTTTGTTGTTAATGGTAGAACCGGAGTCCATAGTATCAAGCTATCACCGTACTCGCCGCAACGAATTACGAAAGTTGCGTAGGCATTTCGAGTGGTCCCGTCTTGCTCTTCACACCCCGTGGAATGTCGACTGCATTGACCTCTTTACTGTGATAATACGCTATTAAGTTAATCCTAATCTTTCCTCTTGCCACGATAACCCAAGTACAATCAAGAGTTTAACCAAACTTTGTAAAAAAAGCCTATGTACATATTTTGCTGAATTTTGTAGGTGTAGGAAGTAGGTATTGTCTCCTAGATTTTTCAATTTCACTTCAAAGATGGTGCGAAAATAATCTGAGAGGAAATGTAGCCGATAAAACCACTACGCATGCAACGACTCAACTTACAGTCTAAACCACTGGAGTTAATTTGAAAATAGATTCCTTTTACGATGTAGGTACCAACTAAGAAAGGTTTTTGTAATCCAACCAGGCGTTTTTCAATTATGAAACCTCTTCAAGACTTTTTACAAAGCTTGGATAAACTCCGCTCTGCCTAGCTCGAGGGTCGCTAAACCGTTACCAATGTAATAAACAATGTCTTGCAAAATATAATAAGTGCTGTAATAGGCTAACGTTTTTCGGTACTAGTGGTAACCTACAAATACAGCTAAAGTAGTATTTTTAATCAGACGAAGTAAAGTGACGTTTCCTGGGCTGCCAATGTTTACGTAATCAGTGTTGTAATAAAAGGACTGACATGAATCACTCGCTATGTACTATGAAGATATATAAGTGATATTATAATAAAAATTAATGAACTGGCATGTGATAATGATCTTCGCCACCAAGTGCTGTAATTCTCTAATTTACTACCCCGAACAAGCCTTTTGTGTGAAAAACATGATCTTTTCAATATCTGGCAGAACAGAAGTGACGTCACTGTCACTCTAAATATAGCAAAAAGGTGACATTAGGTCCTGTCAGTTTGCTTCATCTGATGATCAATTGCGGGAAAGACATTTAACGCAGTAAAATATTGACCCCTTCTGCCTTTATTATTGTATTAATTTACGCGTTACGGCGCAGGTGGCGCCCGGGCATAAAGACAATCCCGCAACTGATTAAGAGTACTTTAGGCTCGTTATAACGCGCACAATCGCAAAAACAAGATGGCCGGCAGTGTTGTGTTCCGCCTTGACACTTGACAGTTGACAGCAGGCAGGGGCGTCGCTCAGTGTCAGTTGTCGTCTTCGTCATTCTCAAACATGTCGTTGTAATGTTGCGAGTGCTCGAAATCTTTCATGTCCTGAACAAACAACAATCATTTATTTTGACGCGTGAGAATGAATAAGAATACAACTGCTATGGATAAAACACACCAGAGCCGGCGGCCCGCAACAAAAGCCATCGGCTTTTAATAGAATAGAATTTATTTGCCAATTAGAATTTATTTTTAATATTAAAATACTAGCCCAGCAGGCCAATAAACTCCGTATGTACGAAACCATTTGACAGCACGATCCGTTGTTTCCGACTGATCCAAATCACAAATGTTTTAAAACTCAATCTTCGTCATACTAAAGTGATATGTCCAAAAGTTATTTTATCTTTTTTTACAATATTCTCTATGGAAAGGGATAGCAATGAATTTAGAGCTGTCAATTTGCTTTAGTTTCTAGGTTTCGTTTAACAAAATTACTTGATTCGTCATTTCAATCAAAATGTGAAATGATGGATTGTGAAAAACGAATCGTCCTGTATGGGGGAGGCTTTAAAGTGCCTCCGGTGTGTATTATCCTTTATAGGTAAAAATGGAAAGGTGCAAAATACTGACTAACTATTTGGTACAAAAATCTGGCATTAAAGATGCAAAGAATAATAATATAATAATAAGAAAAATCATCTAGCAAGAATATTTATCTAAGTCACATACAGTTCATGCATACAATTTATAAATTGCTTGCTAATAGGTATTATTAATGTGAAATGCGTGTATTTGTTTACACTACTAGTGGTGCAAGCTGGTAGCGTCAAGAGTCCAAAATGTTCAATGCCTATGCAAAGGAGCTAAATGGATCAACAAGTTCTTCCAGGACGCTACTATCTGTTAAAGCAAAATGGTCGCCAAACAAAACAGCTGATTTGAGGCCGCTTTATTTGAGGTAAAAAAACCGATTGTTTTTCTTCAAAAAATGTGTCTTAAATTTTTTAAATTTTCAAAATCGATATTTTTGATTTTAAAATTCTGTGAGTTTACTTTTCAATTACTATAGTTTTCATAGAGAAATGGCGACTTTTTTTCTTTTTTTCCTTCTTTTGTGATTAAGTAAAACATTATTGCAGAAAATAAGTGACATATTTTAAGATGTCAAGTGAATATGCTGTCTTTACATATTTGCAAAGCATTTAAATCATACCAGAGCACAAAATATTAAAAAACTAGATTTTCTTAACGATACAGATAAAATTAAATAAAATTGGTCTCCCTACTAGTCTTAGTAGACAATAGTAGGGAGACCAAGTTGCTACACCTGAACTGTACCTTGTATAGTATTTGATCTAAGTTTTATTTAAGGAATGTGTACATGGAATTTGCAAGTATTAAAGAAATTGAAATTGAAGTTCAGAGATTTCGGGACGAAGATCTGCTTTGAGTCATCAAGTAGTATAGAGACTAACCTGGAACATGCCATTGGCGACCGCATAGCCCGTCATAGCCAGCGCTGCGAACACGGCAGCCAACAGTTTGTTCCTAGTCTCGTGCGGGAACTGCGCCGCCTCCCGCTCCGATTGCGTGCCTTGCGACTGCTTCTTTGAATTCCTATTGTAATCTGAAAATAAATGTTGTTGACGTTTTTACTCTTTGTATCACCCAGTTATAAATGTTAAAGTATGTTCCAGAATAAGAACAATTTATTTACCAAAATAAACTTAAACACTAATTAAATAAATAAAAAGCCTCAATAGCCTAACGGTTCATCTTCATGAAGCCTAACGGTTAAAGGTACAAACTGAAAAATGAAAGGTCGCAGGTTTGAACCCCACCCGTTCCCCCCACACCCAATCCGCTTATTTGGAGGGGAGAGGAGAATATAAGTCAAGTTCAGCTTGGCTAATATTAATAATTTAAAATTATATATAATATAATATAATAAATAAAATTTAAAAAAATTACAATTTTTATAAGGGCAGGGCATCCCCTTTATTTATTTATTTATACAACTTTATTGCATGAAAACAAGAACAAAATACGTAAGTAAATAAACAGTGTAATACAAAAGGTGATTTAATGTTCAATTAATTCAATAAAGTAGCTTCTGAAGCTGAGCTAGGTGGCCCTGTGCTTCAGCTTCAGTGCTGTTTATTTGTTGATTGCTTCCTTCAATCACGGAACAACAGCTGAACATAATTTTTTTGCATAATATAGTTGAGGTTTTGGAGTGTCACAGGTTTCCTGCTGGATTTTTAAAAACCTCACTCTACGTGGACAAAATTGTGAGCAAAAGCTATTTAAACATACATACAAACTTACCATCAGTAACATTTCTAAAATTCTTCTGACTGATTCTGGCAACAAATCTACTCAGGTTTGCGATCCCTTTGACGTGGTTAGACAGTGTGGCGTTGGGGAAGGGCGCTTTGACCAGGGGGGCCAGGTATGCGAAAACTGTCGCGTCGAACGATGAGGGCCTGTTGCCAAAGAAGTATTCGCTCTCACCCAGACGATCTGAGAGTGTTTTAAGGCACTTTTCTGCTTCATTGTAAATCTGGAAAGGATTTTTCGTAGTGTTATTACACATTATTGTACCCCACTATGTGGACAGACGACATAAAATGAGTCACAGGGAGCCGCTAGATTCAGGCGGCGCAAGACCGAGGCCTGTGGAAGTCCATGCAAGAGACCTATGTCCAGCATATCCTGGAGGTCTATTGGTTGATAAAGAAGAAGAAAAAGAATTACACATTCCTCTGTCTTGATTTTTGAGCTACTTTTACTAAGGTTTGTGGAACTTTTTACCTGAATGACTTATGTCAAGGAGTGGACATCTATTAATTGAAAAACTCAAGAACTCGAATTTTTTGGTGTTTCCCTTCAGATTCAACTTACAAAGGTTCTACCATATATAGTCTGCTTGCATGTTTATTATTTGATGACTAGTGTCTTACCCATTGGTCCTACCAAAAAAATAGATAATGTGCAGTAATGTTTATTTTAGTAAAAAACTTATCTCACTTACAGTTTTCTCAATTTCCTTCAAGTCAGTGTGTTCTCCATACAGTGCATCAACCATCGCCTTGGCATTGTTCTGATACTTTGAAGGGTAATAGAAATTAAACGGTATCTGCAAGGCTTTAGCATACGCTGGCCTTGTGAGGTCTCCATAGTTCTTCTCATCCACCCACCATGCATACTGGTACGCAGGATAAAGTTTGTCACGTAAATATTGTGTGAAAGCACTTGCTTCAGCTGCCTGTTTTTGGTTTAGGTGAACATCTGTGCTGTAATGCTGTGAAGTAATTAGTGCATTACTATTGACTTGTTTAACTGAGGCAGTTTCTGCGATATGTGATGATGGTGCAAGGTGATTGACACACTAAAAAGTTATCTCAACTGCCACCCTTCTTGCTACTAGTTTCAACCATTCTGCATATAAACTTGTGCCCACCAATATTATAGGAAGGTACCTCTTTAACTATTGTAGACTGCAGTAGTATTAATTCATAATTATTTGCCAGAAAACAGTTAGAATTAAATTGGTCTTAATACTCATGTTTTTGTCTATTTTTTAGTGATTATCTGTAATATTATAATAGGCTTGATCTTGAAGACAAATCTGCCTAATGGAAAACAATGATGAAGTCAAGGTTGGAACACGTTTGCCGAGACGATACCTATTATATTCATTCTTGCCTTTAATGATCGTTAAATTCTTACCAAAGACTTCAGATACGCTACAACTTCTTCAAAGTTCGTCAATACAGTCCTTCCGTCTCTCATGACAGGCAGAGTGCCTTTTGGCGTAAAAAACGGATTACTCGCCTCACGAACTCTAACAGGAACGCCGATAAATTTCATATAGGTCTGGAAACGCGATAATACATCAATAAAAGCCGGTGAAAACTACTGAAAAGGTTATGTGGTTATTTTACCAACTTACCAAAACTTTAAGGCATTCTAGATCAATTGACGCAAGTCCCCATTCTCCACGCCATATATCTAATTCTATGCTAGCCATTGTTTACAGTAAAACTATTGTGAATTTAATTAAAACTTTTAATTTTTCGAACATTGCACAATAAATCATCAGCTGTATTCTTTTGTTTTTAATTTTTAATCTGTAGCTTACATAGACTATGGACTATAGAGTAAGGGAGAGTACTCATAGCGTAGGTAGGTACTCAGCACAGGGTTAAATTAGGTAGGTAGGTACCTACCTATGTTTCTGCTTAGGTAGTTTGTGCCCAGCCTAAATTCTACGTGGTCCAATCATAGACATTTATTTTATTATAGCAACATCGTTTCTCAGCTGTTAAATATTTTTTATCATTATATACTTTAACTCAACGCAATAAAGTAAATTTTCTAGTACAGTAGGGTGGCAGACCCAATTATGGGCACTTTAAGAGTTTATCTTATTTCAAATATGTTTTTTAAGTATAAATTTAACCAAACTCTATAAATCACTGTGTTCATAAGGTTACTTGTTTAATAAAATATATAATTAAAGAAGATATTGAAATTTTTTTGTTTAAATCAACTAGAATTTTAAATAAGATTGAAAAATGACCCAGTCCCCAATTATTCGCACATTTGTTACCAGTTATGGGCACAAAATTATCCAATTATCAACACTCAGATTTTAATAGAGTTTAAGGGAAATATAACGCTAGGCTACCTATGGAAGTCTTTTAGAATATAGATTTTATTACGAAATAATATACGGAAATTCTACAGTAACTGTAGGTGACTTAATTTTTTTATATTTATTATATTTAAAACAAACACCCTTACATATTTAATAAGAAAACGTAAACATAGTCTTTATCAAACGACAGACGTCCACAGCTGGACAAAGGTCTCTTATATGGACTTCCACAGGCCTCGGTCTTACGCTACCTGAATCCAGCGGCTCTTTGCGACTCGTTTGATGTCGACGGTCCACCTAGCTTCCCGGTACGGGATCGCTACTCCAACACCATGGGATCCCATCGACCATCAGCTCTTCGAACTATATGCCCGTCCATTTCCACTTCAGTTTCGCTTAGCTATGTCCGTGACTTTGATTCTCTTACAGATATCCTCATTTCTGATATGATCTCGCAGGGATATGCCGAGCATAGCTCTGTTTCGTGATAAATAACTGCCCATAGAACTTCTCAACCTCTCTCCATACCTCAGGTGGAGAAGAAACGTGACAGCCTTCGTCAGTTTTCAGCCGCCTCAGCTGGCTCTGTCCGATAGATAGATCTCTCACGGACACTTTAGAATGGAACTTCTGTTCCTAGGGCCTTGAATACCAAGTGTATTAAAGATACCATCTAGTGATGGTATCTTTAATACACTTGGTATTCAAGGCCCGCAGGTCGCGAGTTCTTTTCTTAGAGATCTGCCTATTAACCTACAAGTAGGCATCTGCGTCTGCTGACGACTGAAGTCTCATCTCTTGTCTGTCTTCCATCAGTTTGAGAGTAAGGTCAGAGAACTTCTTGGTCCTTTTCGTGTGATGGGTCTTAAAGAATTTAGACTCCAGAGTATGGACAGTTTACACACACTTGTTAAGATCGTCTACAGACTCCCAGTCTGCTAGGGAATCGAATCGCTTCGGAGTGTTAATAAACAGGAAAATCTCCAAATTTTGTAACCAGATACTGACACCCCTTGTTTTGCAATGAAATAACGGGAAAGTTTCATTTACTTTTTGAATTAGTAACTAATAATACTTAGAAAATCAATTGAAAACAATTATATTATTAAAACTCAAATAAAACCATAGTTAAATCATTATTAAGTAAGTACTGACCCTTAACGTCGATGAGTCAAAATGGCCGAAAAACTTAGGAAACTCCAGAACGATATCTTTCAACTACGATACTGACGTCATTTTAAAACTTTCCAGATTAGAAAGGTTTCGATTGTGAAAAATATGAATTCCCCTAAATATTTTTTAATCTGAAAATTTAAAAACCACAATCAGAAACTTATATTTTAATCTTTTTTGCCAAAGTGCGAATAAACTGGTGCAGTGCTAGCTATTGGGTTGGTCACCCTATATTATTTTGGTTAGTATTAACGTCAAAAGGTCATTCCTTTCATATTGTTTTGTCTGTCATTTAACATTTGGTTTGAGAAAGTTTTAAAATAAATTTAGATTTTCTCTTTAATTGCTGTATTGTATTGATCATAAAAATAACAATGTGTAAAGTCGCGATTTATTGAATTTTATTATAAGATTGTGATTTACTGAATTGTGAGTACCATTCTTCTGCTCCAATTACTATTGCGCCGGCCGTGTAAAGCCGGTTTTGTTTTCCACCTTCATAACTGGTTTTCCACTTCATTTTGCCGAAATTTAATATAACGCAACATGTCGTTTCAATGGACATTTATAGCTGGCTACCTTTATTTCGAAATTGCGCTCGTAATGTTGATGATATTACCACTATTCAGCCCTAGGAAATGGTGTAGATTTTACCGCTCAAGACTTTTCGAAGTATTCCACGAGAGAACCGCCATATATTTCTACGGCTGGTTGGGCATTTTATGCCTGTTTCTAATTGATTCTATCAGAGAAATGAGGAAATATTCACATCCGAATGAGTCTGGCCATGTGCATTTAGCTAACGAGATGAAGGGAAGCGTCAAACTATTTAGAGCTCAACGTAACTTCTATATCACTGGTTTTGCAATTTTCTTAGCATTCGTGATCAGAAGGTTAATAACAATGATTATTATCCAGTATGAGTTGGAGATAAAAGCAGAACAGATTATTAAAAAAGCAGAAGACACAGTGAAACTAGCAAAAACAACGGTAATGGCTAGCAGTCAACAAGATAACACTCTGGAGTATGGAGAAATCAAGAAAAAGTTGGAATTGACAGAAAGTTTATTAGAAGAACAAAAAGTTAGGGTAAGAGAACTCGAGGAAGAGGCTACGGCTTGGAGACTTAAATATGAAGAAGTTAAAAACCTTACAGAAGGTGGTGGAGATAACTGAACTGTATTTGAATGCTATAGATATGGCTGGCTGACTTCTGGCTTTCTAGACTGGACTATTATAAAATTGTAATACAGTAGAAACCTTATTTTATATGAATAACTTGTCAAAGGTACTAAGCTGATAGCCCTATAGCTTAATAAAGTGGATGGACTTAATTCTTAGAGCCTTACACTATTGTCTATCGTCATAATTATGTGTATAATTGAATAGGTTTCTACTGTGATTATCATATACTTATTGAAGAAATGAGATGTTATGTGATATGGAGAATAGTCAAACTTTTTACTGTATATTTACTAATTGAAATAATCTAGCTAAACTAATTATACAATACTTTTTGCAGAGCAGCAAAGTTATCATGAGAGATTATAATATTATTGAACTATGTTTGGATTGTCAAGCAAACTTTTCTTTTGTTTTTAGTTTATAAGTAATAGTTACGAGTACTTCTAGAATCTCAAGCAATATTAACATTATAATATAGTATTAATATAAAAAGTCAAAAACTACTAAATATAAAGATAATATTGCATTTTTTGTTACTCAATGTTGCAGTGATTTGTAATGGGTACTGTCAATTATGTTGTAAGGTTTCAACTTTCAATTTTTTTTTTATTTTTATAAAATAATGGAATAACATGTTTGGTGCTTTTATTAATAAAATAAAATTATTTATTCTACACAGTTTTTGAAAATCATTCCTTCATCGTAGTCTCTGCTTGCTATAAAATCTTAGGATAAATTAATAACATGAAATAAACCCAATAGGGTCCTGTAAATCCTGTCAAATCAGTCCATTTAACATGTAGATCAACTTGTTCTTATGACAAGTCGAAAATTTACCACCGGTTCGGGGAGCTGATTATGCAAGACAAGGGTATGGTTTTTGGGCAGTTAGCAGTTACAGGACAAAGTTATATTAGATTTACATAATTTGGGCAGAGCGGTGAGCAGAATAGGATCACTACATGTATGACAGCCTTGGAAATAGGTACTCCAAACTCGATGAATGTCGACTTCAATGTACTCCGATTCTAGATCGCCACAAGATAAAAGGATACTAAACAAACTCACCAAAAGTATCAAAACAGCAATCATAAATTATAATGAAAATAAATTAAATGATTACTTACAAAACTTGACCAATGATCGAGATACTGGCTATTCTCTTTGGAAAGTTACAAGGAATCTAAAAAGACCAATCACACATATACCGCCGATTAAAGAACAAAATGGAACATGGGCCATCAATAACATTCAAAAAGCTAATAGATTTGCTCAACACCTGGAAGATATATTCCAACCGAATGAGGGTCATCCAATCGATCTCTGTGAGAATGAAGAATACCAAGATGATTTACAAACTATCAGACTTGTGACACCAAAGGAAGTATCTAGAGAAATCAAGTTCAATTTAAGTAAAAAAAAATCTCCGGGATACGATCTTATTACTGGAGAAATTTTAAAAAATCTACCTCGGAAAGCTTTAGTGAAACTTACCAATCTTATAAATGCGTCGTTTAGACTGCGACATGTACCTGACCTTTGGAAAGTCGCTGAAGTTATCATGATTGCTAAACCCGGGAAACCACCTCATGAAACAACATCATATAGACCGATCTCTTTATTACCAGTTATTTCAAAGTTATTTGAAAAACTATTACTTAAGAGACTTAAACCCTTGCTAGAAGATAGAAAATTAATACCAGATCACCAGTTTGGATTCCGAGAAAAACACTCAACAATAGACCAAGTCCACAGAATTACTGATGTAATAGAGAAATCATTAGAAGATAAGAAAGTGTGCTCTACGGTATTTTTAGACGTAGCTCAAGCTTTCGATAAAGTATGGCACGAAGGGCTTATTTATAAACTCAGAGCTATGCTGCCAAAGTCATTCGCAGATATTCTTGGATCATATATTTCGAACAGATGGTTTAGAGTTCGTCAAGAGGACGCATATTCTGAACTTAAGGAAATCAGAGCTGGTGTACCTCAAGGAAGTGTCTTAGGTCCGGTCCTGTACCTATTATACACCTGTGATATTCCAGCACTAGAGAATAATACCATTGCAACGTTCGCTGATGATACTGCCATAATAGGAACTGGAGAAAGTCACGAAGAAGCAGTGGAAAAAGTTCAAGCTGCCATAAACAAAGTTAATGAATGGACTATAAAGTGGCGAATTAAGCTCAACGAGTCTAAATCAATGCACATCGATTTTACCAATAAGCTACCGCAATATCACCCGATTTACCTAAACCGGCAACTTATTCCCTACGTAAATACAGCGAAGTACCTAGGTATGACGCTAGACACAAAGCTTCGATGGAAAGCTCATGTTAAAAAGAAACGCGAGGAATTAGAATTACGATATAAAAAAATGTATTGGCTGCTTGGGAGACATTCGAAGCTCTCATTACATAATAAACTTTTGCTATACAAGCAAGTCCTGATGCCCGTATGGACGTATGGTATACAACTCTGGGGGTGTACTAAATCGAGCAACATTCAAATAATACAGAGATTCCAGAACAAAGTACTCCGGGAAATATCGAATGCACCCTGGTACGTTAGAAATCACGATCTCCACAGGGACCTTAAGATAGAGTTCGTAAACCAAATCATACAAAATTACGCTGAAGCTCATCAACATCGACTTCGTCATCATGTGAATCTGGAGGCTGTGAAGCTTCTCGATAACACGAACATTAAAAGGAGACTCAAAAGGACAAAACCGTTCGAATTAGTGTTCAAAAGTGCATAAGTGCAGTGTCAGTGTAATAGTGCTTGTGTTACTTAACTAGGTCACAAGAACAAAGTGAACTCATAGTGAACTCGTTAGAAAAAACTAAGGACAGTTATTGGACTGTAAATTAGATATAGAAATTAATAATAAGTAGAAGTTTAAGTTAGAATAATATTACTTATTAGCCTACAGGCTAGATGGTAGTTTAAAATAAAGCCATCATCACATTATGATGCGCTTTATAGTAGGAAAAAAAAAAAAAAAAAAAAAATGTACTCCGAGGTAATAACTCAAAGACGTTGGACGCCCGTTGGTTGCTGTTCTTCTAGTTCAGTTGTGGTACATCTCCCTATATACGCTGTAGTCTTTGGTGGTACAACACTAATACTCAGATTATTTAGGTAAGTATCTAATCTGCTTCGTTTCTCTGCACTTGTGTGAAATGGCCATAGAATGGATGATGAAGTATAAGAAGCTCCTCAGATGCAGTGGTAAATGGAATTATTCTCACCATGAACACTATTGGAATCCACTTGGAATCACAGTAATTAAGACTTAAAAAACTTGAATCTAGAGCCGTAAAAACCATGAAAAAGAAAATTGACTTATAAACGTAGAGAGAGAAGACATAGAGCCAGTGACGATTTCTTTCTCACTCACACTAAAAAGAGAGCAGAAATAAAGTTACTAATGTGATAAACAGAGACGCAGCTACCCAATTTTTTGTCCCTCATCGTGTAACCAGTTTTTTTCAAGGTCGGCACACTTTTGTGCGAAACAAACTGACAGTTATAAGAAAAATTTAGTACCTATGTGTGTTGCCAGCTTTAGGTACCTATACAATGTCCCGATTTTCCCTATCCTACTAATATTATAAATGTGAAAGTTTGGATGTATGTATGGATGGATGTTTGTTACTCAATCACGCCATACTAAACCGATATGGCTGAAATTTGGCACGGAGATAGGTTTTTTTAGTAATGTTCTCTGACATACCGTAACGGCGGGTTACTTTGGCTACTTTTTCAATTTTTTTTTTAAATTTTTGTTGAAACAAAATAAGGTCGTGATGGAAGAAATGAATATTATGAGAAAAGAAAAGAAAGATGATGGATACTACATAATATATGTCGGCGATGATTAAAGTGTATTCAGTTAGATAGTGTCGGTTACTGTTCTGAATTATCCTGAAGTTTCGTTCGAATGTCCAACGACCAGTCGAGAACTGTTAGCGATCTTAAGAATTATTTTATTTGCAAAGTTCTTAATTTTTAAAGCCATTTTTAAATAGCTAGAGGCAGACTTTTTATGTTTTTTTTTTAATAATTATTAACTTAAACTTTGAAGAGTTGCAGTTTTATACGACTGCCTGAAAAAAGGAATATACTGTTAATTTCATTCATGATGATTTTGATGACTAAATATACAATTTTTGTTGCTTTTAATTCAATAGCATTACTCGATCGAAGGAAAATCATAAACTGTTCTTTACAAATTATTTTGTGTAACATTCTTACTAGTAACTTGTGAAACGAAAAAAAATATTCCTTTGTGTTACATGCATCTTTTTTCAAAATGACTCACATATGTTAAATTTCTATTCGGCATTTCAATATTTTTTTTAAGGAGCAAAAAATTATCTAGTGAATTGGTCCTATGAAACTACACTAAAAAACTTTAATATAAAAAAAATATTTTTAAAAAACCGACTTCAACCGCAATACGTGTACAAACTAAAATTATAATTTTAGTTTGTACACGTATTGCGGTTGAAGTCGGTTTATTTCATACTTTTAAGTGGTGGTTGAAGTCGGTTTTTTAAAAATACTTATTTTAATATTATTATTCTTTATTGCACACAATATTAAGATATATGTAAAAAATAGAAGCTTACCCTGATAGGTATATCTCTCCCAGACAACCTTATATGTGTAGGTATGTTATTTAAAAAATAAAACAATTCAGCATCTGTTTTGTCGTTTTATTTAAAAATCCTGGGAAGAATTTTCCATCTAATTTGGGGTAACAGGGGAGTTCAGTTATTGTGGCAACATTAAACTCAAACTTGTCATGTGACGTCATCGTTACGTCATGTTATCTCTATTTCAGTCGCGGTTACACCGTAGACAGAGAAGGCAATAGACCAAGGTACTGTGTAACCGCGACTGAAATAGAGATAACATGACGTAACGATGACGTCACATGACAAGTTCGAGTTTAATGTTGCCACAATAACTGCACTCCCCTAGTACCCCAAATTAGATGGAAAATTCTTCCCAGGATTTTTAAATAAAACGACAAAACAGATGCTGAACTGTTTTATTTTTTAAATAACATACCTACACATATAAGGTTGTCTGGGAGAGACATACCTATTAGGGTAAGCTTCTATTTTTTACATATATCTTAATATTGTGTGCAATAAAGAATTTATTATTCTTTATTGCACACAATATTAACTTCAACCACCACTTAAAAGTATAAAATAATTTTAGTTTGTACACGTAAGTCGGTTTTTTAAAAATATTTTTTTTTATACTAAAGTTTTTTAATGTACTTTCATAGGACCAATTCACTAGATAATTATTTGCTCCTTAAAAAAAATATTGAAATGCCGAATAGAAATTTAGCATATGTGAGTCACTTTGAAAAAAGATGTATGTAACACAAAGGAAAATTTTTTTTCGTTACTAGTAAGAATGTTACACAAAATAATTTGTAATGAACAGTTAAAATTTTCCTTCGATCGAGTAATGCTATTGAATTAAAAGCAACAAAAATTGTATATTTAGTCATCAAAATCATCATTAATGAAATTAACAGTATATTCCTTTTTTCAGGCAGTCGTATAAAACTGCAACTCTTCATAGTTTAAGTTAATAATTATTTAAAAAAAACATTAAAAGTCTGCCTCTAGCTATTTAAAAATGGCTTTAAAAATTAAGAACTTTGTAAATAAAATAATTCTTAAGATCGCCAACAGTTCTCGACTGGTTGTTGGACATTCGAACGAAACTTCAGGATGATTCAGAACAGTAACCGACACTATCTAACTGAATACACTTTAATCATCGCCGACATATATTATATTCTAGTATCCATCATCTTTCTTTTCTTTTCTCATAATATTCATTTCTTCCATCACGACTTTATTTTGTTTCAACAAAAATTAAAAAAAAAATTGAAAAAGTAGCCAAAGTAACCCGCCGTTACGGTATGTCAGAGGACATTACTAAAAAAAACCTATCTCCGTGCCAAATTTCAGCCATATCGGTTTAGTGTGGCGTATTGAGTAACAAACATCCATATGTTTGTTACTCAATCACGCCACACTAAACCGATATGGCTGAAATTTGGATGTATGTATGGATGGCCCTACATACATTCAAACTTTCACATTTATAATATAAGTAGGATAGGGAAAATCGGGACATTGTATAGGTACCTAAAGCTGGCAACACACATAGATACTAAATTTTCTTATTAACTGTCAGTTTGTTGGGCACAAAAGTGTGTCGACCTTGAAAAAAACTGGTTACACGATGAGGGACAAAAAATTGGGTAGCTGCGTCTCTGTTTATCACATTAATAACTTTATCTCTGCTCTCTTTTTAGTGTGAGTGAGAAAGAAATCGTCACTGACTCTATGTCTTCTCTCTCTACGGGTTACACAGTACCTTGGTCTATTGCCTTCTCTGTCTACGCTTATAAATGTCATTGTCAAGATACAATTGAGTATTGACAGCTTTTTTTAGAGATGTACAAAGTATGGTTATTTATATTTATCGGTTTTCATATCGAATAAAAATTCCAATATGTTTTTAAGTGTTACTCTATTGAGCTCAGGAATTTTATTTTAACAATCGGCCAACCGAAACTTAAGTCGTAGACTGAACTCATGGGTTACTATGTTATCAAAATGTCGTTTTTGACAATAAATGGTTTACTTTTAATATCAATTACCTATCCAAGATATTAATATAGAAAGTAGAAATATAAAATATCGATAAATATCGATTTTTCGAGCAAGTAACTCACTATTTTATTTTATGTTATTATGTCAAATTCAATTTCAGTTGACAAAAAAGTCAATAAAAAAATTGTACCTTTTTCTAATTTCTTATAATATGTTAATAATCTAACGAAAAAGATAAATAATTCTTTGAAAAAAGTGAATAATTGGTGTGCGGATTTATTAGAAAGAAAAGTTTTGTACCGTTTCCCGTGCGACATATTTATACCGTTAGGTACACTTTATTTATGAATGTGGGAATCTTCAATAGAGTCAACAGCAAAGTAAGTTTCTATTTTGATTACTACTTGGGCACAAAGCCGCTGTGAGTCGAAGTTCTTGAAAGAGACATATTGTCCAGCTGTAGACTATGATGACTATTTTGGACATTAATGGTAGAACAATAGAATGATAAAAGGGGGTGGTCAATAAGATCATAGTTTTTCTATATTTTCTTGCAAGGCCTAGGATACATGCCGTAATATAGCACATTTACCTTACATTAAAAAAAACAATTCTTACTAATAAAATCTTTAATTTTTGTAAAAAAAAATCTGGAAACATGACTAGAGGTTCTGGTAGAGATCGGTACTAAGCGATAAGGCCGCCTTTTGTGTCATACCTTTTGTTTCTTTTAATGTATATTTTTTCTGTGTTGTTGTTTTGGTGCAAATAAAGAGTAAAATAATAATAATAATAAAAATATATGTGTAGGAACAAATAGGTATTAAATGATTGTGCAGAAACATAAGCAGAATACTGAGTCTGTATGTGGAAATTGAAAAATGGTCATCTCGACTTCAGAATGATTGACCACTTTTTAAATTAAATTTCTCAAATATAAAAGAGTACTAAATACTAAAAGCTGGAGAAATTGAACGCTTATCGGTCACTTCTGTCAGTCATTTTGAGGAACACATAAAAAACTCCATGGTAGTTTTATCTAAATGCCTATAGTCAGCTAAATTTAAATTGTGAAGTCTACATTTTCACACTTTAATTTTCCTATGATCCTGAAATAGAATGATCACATCCTATTCATTTAATATCTTTTAGATGATGTTACATAAAAACTTATTGGCTGTAAAGTTTCCTTATTTAGTTTTATGTCTGTGTGTAGGTCAAAGAAGAGGACGGAATGTATTCAGAGTGGAATTCCCTGCCCCTTGAAGGAGGGGGCAGAGGTGTGCTGGGAGTGGTTGGGGGCAGAGAAGTAGTGCTTGCTGTAGTGCGGCAGCTCGCTTCACACCAGCCCAGCCCACTCACTACTGATGCAGAGGTGAGAAAAATCTATAGATGTATATTGTATACCGTATAAATTCCATTTAATGCCACTCGATTTAACACCAAACTCCTTAAAACCTTGAAATTATTGACTCTGGTTGGTTTACCTTGTTGTCCACACAATGATACATTCTATGTAGCATTACATCAACTCTAAACAATGACAACAATACATTATTATTAAGGGTCATACTACACGGGCGGTTCTCCTGCTGCAGGAATCCGCTTTTGAACCGCACTAGTCACAATTTAATATGGAAGTTGTATGCTGCATACTACACTGCGCGGTTTCCCGTCGCGGTTTACAGGCGGGAGAAATACGACCGCCGCATGCAGCGTCAAACCGCCGCTGATAACCGCCGTTTTAAACTACACGGGCGGATTCCCGCTATTACGTCATTCTGCGCGATACCTTGGCGCTCGCTCGTCGTTCGTGCGCTTGTGTGGCTAGCGTCGCGTCAGTTGGCGGATCCATGTTGAAATGAACAACAGACAGCGGTAAACCGCGTCCCGTGTAGTTTGATCGACTGCGGCAGCTTTGTCGAGCGGATTCCCGCAGCGGGAGAACCGCCCGTGTAGTATGACCCTTAGTAATAAACAGTACTTTCAAAGTTGTCAAAATTAATAAGAATTGTAGCTGTATATGAAGTTCGTTGTAGGTGGAGTGGGTGCTGGAAGTGATCCGCTACGGCCTGTCCCTGCCCCTGAGCGAGCACGAGGCCCTGCGCGACTGCGTGCGCGTGTGCTGCTCGTGGCTCGCCGCGCTGCTGCCGCCCGCCGCGCCAGCGCAGCCGCCGCCGCCCGCCGTGCCGCTGCCCCTCGCCGCGGAGCCGCATAGATACGCGAACAAAATATTGAACCACTTGCATAATCTGTTTGTGCCGAGGCCCAATGAAAGTGAGTATAAAACCCTGTTAAATAAATTTTTTAAGATAAATGCAAGCTCTATCTGTTACAAAATTTAAGATGAAGTGTACCTTTCCTTTGCAAGCACTTGCATTCATCTATCAAACGGAATTGGGTAAGTTATCCTACTTCCTTTTAATATTATAAATGCTAAAGTTTGGATATATGGATGGATGTTTGTTACTCAATATTGCTGTAACGCCTGAAACAATTTGGCTGACATTTGGCACAGAGATAGATTATACTCTGGAATAACACAGAAGGCTGTCTGGAAGGCTTTTTATCCATTTTTGCTATTAGGATCATACTTACAATTTAAGTAACCAAGTGTGACACACAGATAGCCGTATTTACCTTTACCTCCAGGTGGAAACCTCATAAGCAAGCAAGCCGTGCTCTGCCACCGCGTGCTGCGCTTGGCGCGTTCGCTAGCCGACAGCGCAAACCTCGGCTCCCGCGAGTGGAAGTCGCTGCTGCTGCTGCTGTTGGCCGCTGCTGCCGCGCTGCTCGCGCCGCCCGCGCCTCTGTACGGCGCCGCAGAGCAGCTGTGTGAACGAGTGCTGTGCGTGCTGTTCGAGGTGTGGATACTGGCATGTCACAGGTGAGAGTATTGCCCATGTGCTGATAATTGCTGCTGTTGCGGACACGTTGGTTGCGCCGCCCGTGTCCTTACCAAAAAATATCGACATAAACAAGAGCTACAGCAACAGGTGCAACTGCACTGCTTTCATTGAAACTGATTTAAAGGCAACCTTAAAGTAGTTACTGTGAAGCCAGCAGGTTACGGGCTTCGAGGCGTTACCTTCTTACCCAGATGGAGTGCAGGGAATGTAATGTAATTAGATTCCCTAGTTAGGTGACAAACCAGCCCCCCGATTCAGACCCTTCCGATAACTTATTTGTCGGTCGATTCGGTTAGTTAACATATATTTCGCTCGCTCTGAATCCACACGACAAAAAGAGATCAATATCTAACCGTATCGACACGGTATGTTATCGAACAGGTCTGAATCGCCTTCCTGATCACCTAAGTATATGGCCAAATTATAACTTGTAAGTTTATACTCAACTATATTATATTTATGAAATTAAATAAATAAATAAAATTTCCCTAGTGTTTGTTTCCATATACAGCTAAGGCCCCTACTCATATAGGGAAGGGGGCATAAGCTAGACGCCTTATCCGTGTCCGGTCCATTTTCCTGAAAGTAGTATTACTGACGCAGATGTTTCCCCGGGCCGGCGCTGTGGCGCACGCTGCGCGAGCAGTGCGAGCGCTGGCGGCACCGCGCGCCGCTCACGGAGCAGTGGGCGCGCGTGTCGCTGTGCCTCACGGCGCGCCTGCTCGCGCACATGTACGGCCCGCTCTACCCCGCCATGCCCATCGGTGAGTACTGAGTACCGCCCATTAACATTTGGAGCACCACTCCAAATGTTAATGGGCCAATGCGTCGCCGGCTTTTCAGGAATTTGTTCATCTGCTCTGTTCAGTTAACCGAAGTCCATTTGAATCTACAATTGGCAACATTGGGCCACTGTCGCTGTACCGAACCCCGATTGGCCGCGCCGGCGAAATCAGACGCCGCCGCAAGCGCCAACCTAAGAAAATCAGATGCAATCGTAACGGGCGTCTACGTGTCTGGTCTCCATCATTTGAGACACCATACTGTGCGTAGGAAACCAGAAAACCGCAAGTTCCCGTAATCCACTGGACAGTTGGTTGTGCCGTGCTCATCACTGTACCTTCGGGGAACCTGGACTCTGGAAAGCTGTAAGTCGTCCCCATCTTGTCCGTTGACGATTTAGGTGCACTTTTGGAGCTGGACACAGCCTAAAAAAGGAATCGTATTCCTCACGGTCCTTCGACTCAACATGCTCCTTGAATAACCCCATGTTGAAGGCCAATGGGAAGTGATCTGTTCTATCTCAGATCTCTAACTATTTAAAAGTGTTTTGAACTGTGAACAAAATTTATTTCAATTAGAAATGATTTGGATCAGGTGAAGAAGACGCCAACTTGGTCCCGGCCGACATGAGCGCAGAGGCGGTGATGCAGAGCTGGTACCGCATCCTGCACACCATCGGCAACCCCGTGGACCTCACCAAGCCGCATCTCATCAGTCACACGCCTGAATTCCTCCAGGTAAGATTGACCATTTTTTAAGCATAAATTTAATTTTTATCACGTAAAAATTCTTTTTACAAAACTGACTTCAAACGCCACTACAAAGTATATCAATTGTGCCTATACAATTTGAAGAGTTCCCCCGATTTCTCCAGAATTCCATCGTCAGATCCTGACCTGATGACAATGGGACCACCTGGGAAGTATAACCTTTCAAACAAAAAAAGTATTTTTCCAAATCCAGGCGTCTTCGAGTAATTGAGGAACATATATTTAAAAAAAAAGATTCCGTCAAATTGAGAACCTCCTACTTTTTTGGAAGTCGGTTTAAAACAAAGAGGATCTGCCAGATTGTATTGTTGTATGTTTCGACAGTACTGGATGACAGCAGAAGAGGGCAAGGAGGGTAAAGAAGGCCGCGAGGCCTGGGTGGGGTCTTTGGCCCACATTTTCCACCGCGCGATGCTCGGCTTGGCGGCGCATGTCGACGCTTTCCTAGGTAACGTTACGACACAATGTATGCTCTTATTTTTCCGTAACTATCTTAAAAGGTAAACAAGCTAATTCTTAACATGAAGACGTAAGACGCTTACGCCTTTTTTTACGCCTTAGGACGTGAAACCATGCCACAAGTTAAAAACCTAACTGGAGAACGTCGTAAGCGCCCGACCAAGATCGCAGGTTACGCTTTTCTCCAAAACGTTACGTAATACGCGTACGCTTTAGGACGTGAAACCGTCCCACAAGTTAAAACCCTAACTTGAGAAGGTCGTAAGCGCCCGACTAATATCGCAGGTTACGCATTTCTTCAAAAACGTTTTCTACAATTTGTTTACCTTTAAAGAAAGCTATGGAAAAATAGATTATTATAGTTATACCATAATTACAGCCTAATAATGTATTAAACACTTGAGAATCTGGTGAAAAGCACAATCATTTAACATGCCTTGTGCCTTATAAGGATCTGATTTCTCTTACTGCATTCTTCTCTATATTAATAGTAACTCTAAACGAATAATGATTTTTACTAGTTTTCTTATAAAAAGTCCCTTAAAATGCTTTAAAAATAACGTGTTACCAATATTAACTAAGTCCATATTGCGAGGTATATTTGAGATTGCACATGAATACAAAATATTAAAAAGTGCTCGATTTTTTTGTTAAATAAAACATTTTTAATTGTTCTAATACGGTTAAACGATCATGAATATTTCGTAAATAATAAGAACATATTACCTCTATTATTCATATATCTGTGTAGGATTTATTCATATAAACTCAAATATTTTCTCTGAATACTCTGATTGAAGTATGGTTATAGTTGAAGCCTCAACAAAGGTCATCCAATTATGTTGAACAAAAGTAATGCCTTCTTTTTCTATAGGGGGCACTGTGAAAGAGATAGCACTACTTTTAGACTTGCCAGTTTCGATAAGAAATTACCTACAACCAATGAACTGTAAATCAATTTTATTATTATTTATTTATTAGTCCTACATTTTATTTCCTTGGTATTACGGTACTAAACGTTCTACACAACTTTCAGTAGGAAATTGGTGTTAATTAATTTGTACAGAATCTTAAAACAAAATTGATACGTTTTCAAAATTATAGTGCAACGATATTCGTGATGATACCTATAGAAAAATATTGTATTACTTTTGTACAGCTGAATTGCTGTTGCAAATATAAATCTTTAACTAATGCCGTACTTCAAAGACTAGTCAAGTGACCTACCATGAACTTGCCTTAAGAACTGTTTGATTTACTTATAAACTCTGACTAGTTACACATGAGACCTTTCAAGTTTTTGATCGCCAAAAAACTCTTTGGGTGCACGAGCCAAGTTCAATACATGCCTTAAGTATCCTACTGAGAGCCTATAATTGACTTGTACTTTTTTCAACCAATCGTAGTTCGCGAAATAACTGATTTTAAGGTTTGGAAACCTATAGCCCTGCCATGAGCCCTGAGGTCTTGCCGTGTAGAGTTCATGGTATGTCCTAGGTTGTTGGTTTTAACGGTAGTTAGTAGTTAGTGTAGAGCATCGTTTCTCAACCTGGAGGTCGCGATCTACCAAGGCATTTGGCCTGCGTAATCAGGTTCGTTCAGATTCTGAAGATTAGTCAGTACCTACCTTCCATACTAAAGTGTTCGAAACCCATTGAGTTTATGAGTCGAGGAGCGCACCCTTTTGATAGATCGCGAAACCTTAGAACAATGATTTCAGCCATGGAAGTGGGACTAAAACATGGAAGTAAGATTGTCTATGTAGTTTGTCACTAAAATTCCGAGTGAGATAATATTATGCGACAAAATGAAGTCTATGAAACGACACGTATAGTTTGACCAGGAATACGGTACATATTTTAAAAAACAGTATAAAAGACAAATGGTGTAAGTTGTCATTTGACAATTTGAACTTAGTGATCAGTTGATAAATAATCGAATAAACATACAGGGTGATGTTTTGTTTCACTCACACGTGAATGATGGTAGTGAACAAAAATGTATAAAATATAGGTGTACTCAGTTTTTATGTTAGTCAGGGCTCCATGCTATAGTCGGTACTACTTCCATGGGCTTGAACCCTTTGAGGTGACAATAAAGAGGTCGAGAAACGATAGCGTAGCCGTAGCGGATTAGTGGTGTGGTGTGGGCTTGAGCGTGTGGAGTGGCAGGGCGCAGCACGGAGCGCTGGCTCGCGGAGAGCGCCGGCGCGGGCGCGCTGCTGGGGGGCGCCAACACCCCGGGGGGTGCTGACGAGGGGGAGGTGACCCCCCCGGCGCACCGCCGCCTCGCCAAGTCCTTCAGCACTACGAGGCCACGGGACAAGCCGCCTGAGAAAAGTATGGATTGTTGAATTTATATGTGGGGGTGAATAGCGTTGTATTTTTAACAGACTTCTGAGGTTCCCAATTCGACCGGTAACTTTTTTTTTTTCTCCGGGATTACTAGACCGATTTGCGTGATTTTTTTTTTAATCGTCAGAGGAAGCTTACGAAATGGTCCCGTTAAAATTTTTATACCAATAATATTAACCCCCGATGCCATACTTCGCTTCTTTATCAACCGATAAACATCCGCTGCTTCCAAGGTCTCGGTCTTGTGCCGCCTGTATCCGGCCCACACCTTGGAATTCTGTTAATGCAAGAAGCAGTGTTTGTTCAGCCAAAAAAGCAATATTATAAGACATAAGTTCTTATTTCAAAGGCTGGTTTTATCGGGACGGTTCTGAGCTATGCTTGATGGGAACCTGTTAAGCCGTTCAGGAATTATCAGTTCTTTTCCCAGCTCTGGCCCATGACCGCGATCTCACCTGATGGTTAGTGACGATAAAGTCTTAAGATGGTAGAGGGTCAACTTGGAAGGAACGCTAAATTCAAGTTATGAGATAAGAATACACACGCTATTCAATTCCACAATACTTGTTAATGCTTGACTAAAATTTTGTTCCTTTTTGTGTGTAAATATTTAACGGTTTTAGTTTGGGCTAATATTTTAGTTTTCCATGACGTAAATACTTAGTTAATTTCTTTTTGGTTTAATTGTATTGCACAAAGCTCTGTGCTTTTTCTGCATCTTGCATAGTTTACTGATGTTGGTTTTCGTAGTAGATAAATGAAGGTTTCCTTTTGTAAATTAAATATCTCCTTCCTTAACGCAACATATTATGTTTAAATTTTTTGTTATTGTAATATTTCAATCGAACTTTGTATAACTTTCCAAGTTGAGATCATCTATGCGTTAATCCGTTAGGAGATAAACTTTTGTAAAGACAAAACGCATAGTTGATATCAAAAAAAGTTCCATTAGAGTTTTATATCTAGTAGATATACGTGTTCTGTCTGTGTAGCTATTTCGCTCGCCTAACATTTTGATTTACCAAAATAATTTATCACATTAGTTCCATGCACTTCCATTTTAAATTTTGTGGTGCAATCATCGCCAAAATGGTATATTCGATATTCAAGTAGTTTCGTATATTACATGTACATTTCGATATTCAAGTACGAGTAGTTTCACCTAAAGCCTGCCCGTACTAGTGACAAAGAGGTCGGTGACGTTAATGGTACGTAATATGTTCTAGGTACGCCGCGCTCATCCCTAATAGGACTATCAAGTAGCCGACCATCGAGCGTCGTACCAACTACGCCACCAAATTCTATCACGTCACAAGGTAAGGTTCGATTTTCTTTCTAGTATAGTTCCAGTAGGGGGTCTGCTAACACTGCGCTTCCCGGTGCGGGTTCGCCAATCCAGCACCTTGGAATCGCAACGACCATCACCGAACTGTGTGCCCCGCCCATTTCCAATTTAGCGACTCGCTGAGCTATGTCGGTGACTTTGGTTCTCCTACGGATCTCCCCATTTCTGATTTGATCTCGCAGGGATACTCCGAGCATAGTTCTCTCCATCGCCCGCTGAGTGATCCTGAGCCTTTTTATGAGGCCCATAGTTAGCGACCATGTTTCGGATCCATAAGTCAACTTTCGAAGACTAGTCTTCAAGCTAAAGAATTTTGGACGACATCAAATGAATTGAATGGGAGTCGCTGGATACTTACGTATATACAGAGTTAATACACTAGTTAAGTTAGATTTTAAGTAACTACTTAAAATCTAACTTAACTAGTGTGTCATGCCAATGAAAGGGTCTAGCTCAGCTCAATGCTGTGGATACAAACGTGACCACAACGCTGTTCTTCTGCTAGAGCCCGAACGAAGTCCGTGATTAATTTAATCCTATTATTCCTATTAATATTAATTAATCCCCGCGAACATCAACTAGTGAAAGGTAAAATTGAGGGTTACACCTATAAATCAAAGTTAATGTCCATCTTATAAATATAATCAGACGTTTTATTTGCAGTGGGCGACACGGAAAAGCCACCCTTGACGCCGCTGCGGCCGAAGGTAAACTCCATCTTCCACCTGTTCGGTGAATGGCTGTTCGAAGCGGCTCTGGTGGGGACGACGCCGGCTAGTAATATTCCGCGTGAGTTTCATATTGCTTTTATTTATCTATGGCTTTTCGTAATCATTCATAATCGAATCATCCATCATACATAGTCTCTCATTATCTATATCTTACTAGCTGTACCTAGTGTTATATTATTTAGTGTGTATTTGCAGAAAGGGCAGAGGGCACGCCGCCTCCACCTTCACTAACTGAAGCTACACAAAAACTCAATATGATCAGCTACCAAGCAGGTATTTGACAAACATTTAGTTTTATTCGATAATTTTAAAAAATTAGAAATTAAAAATTACACCTTTAGACTTTCAAGATGTCATTGCCGTGAAAAGTATTGCCAGAGAAGAAAACTTCCGTCAAAGTTGTGATTACAGTAAAAAATACAATTATTATTTTTTCAACACACTTGCTCATAAAGTGGCTCCAAAAAAATAAACCTCATTCTTTTAGTCTATGGCCCATCGCTTTTGTAAGATGCGCGAAGGCCTCAAAGGAATAGAATCCAGGCCGTAAATAAATTAAAAAAAAAAGCAAGCTGCGCGCGCATAGGAAAACTGATTAATTTTTCCCGCCATATTGCGAAAAAATTTTCACAACTCGTTTTCACTGTTTTGTCCCATCATGTACTAATTTAGTATTATTTTCTTCACAAGTGTGTTGAAAAACCTCGTATGATATGACGTGTGTATTGATGATTACCGTCCTCGGCTATCTTAAGACCCTCACCTAACGGCTCGGGTATCAATGGCGCCTCAGCGGTAATCACCAATGTTCCACACTTGTACCAAAATCACATCACATCACACTTCACACTAATATTATAAAGCCGAAAGTTTGTATGTGTGTGTGTGTGTATGTTTGTTACTCTTTCACGCAAAAACTACTGGACCGATTTGGCTGAAATTTAAAATGGAGATAGATTATACCTTGGATTAAAACATAGGCTACTTTTTATCCCGGAAAATCAAAGAGTTCCCGCGGGATTTTAAAAACTAAATTCACGCGGACGAAGTCGCGGGCATCATCTAGTATACTATATTTACGCTGCGCTGGTCCTCTCTGCTTTAAATTTCCATCATAGTTGTGGTTACAGTAAAAAAACAATTATTATTTTCTTGTCAACGGTAGATACAGTACGACGTCATTTTGTAACGGTCAACGACGGCCAACTTGACGTGGAAGTGTAATAATGTGAAGTAATAAGTGCATGGGTGTCAGGGCGCGCGGTGGCGCTGGGCACGCTGTGCCGGGTGGTCTGCTCGAAGCAGTGCCGCGAGGAGGTGCTGGCGCCCTACCTGGCGCGCACCTACGCGGCGCTGCAGCGCGGCCTGCGCGACCCCGCCACCGCGGCCGCTGTCGTTTTAGACGCTGCTGATATATTTAGGTACTGTATCGCGTCGCCTTGGAAGGCAATAGAGCTATATTCTACAGAACTACACTTTTGATTTATGGATGTTTAAAAAACAAATGATGCGAGTAAAACAGTTATTTTAACATAAATCAGCGTCATATTTTAGTACAGGGTTCAAACTTTTACCCTAGATTATTAAAACATTAACCATTGAATGTTATATTTAAAAAATTACGCTAATGCACTTAACTCCATTTCGCAAAAATTGTGGCTTAGCTCCATTGGCCTCCAAGGCGACGATTTGTGTTCTTTTTCGTTTACGGATGGGAGATGAGACGAAAGACGATGGATGAAGAGATGCAAGTCCAGTGGGATGACGACTCCCACACATTCGTCCCACGCAGTGGAAGCGAAGTTGGTCGCAAGACCCCAATGATTACTCGACAACACCATGGAAGATGATTCAGTTATCGGAGGTGGATTCCGAATTTCGAATGAATAGCATAGATTACGGCAGTGTCTTATTGCAGGCCTGGCGAATTTCCATACCGCGAGCTAGATTTTACAAACCTAAGATGTTGCTAACATCTAGTTTTAGCTGGCGGTGTTACGGCTGAAAATGTTGGTAATGTTACAGTACTATTTTTTATTTTTGTGTTTTATTTTATTGGTTTGCCAACAGGAACTCGCACACTTCACGTGGATTAAGGTTTTTCAATTCCCACGGGAACTCTCATTTTTTTGGATAAAATGGATGTGTGCTATCTCCATTCTAAATTTCAGCCAAATCGGTTCATTCGTTGTGGTGTGAAGGAGTAACAAACATACACACACACACACACACACACAAACTCGCTTCGCCTTTATAATATTAGTGTGATAAAACACATGTACAGGTTGGATCTAGACGGCGTGCTGGTGCTCGTGCCAGACTTCATAACTGCCCTGGACCGCATCCTTTCCGAGCGGGAGCCAAAGTTGGAATGCGGTCCCATAGACAAACGGGAACTGCGCAAGGCCGCTATCAGTCTTCTATTGTCTTTGGTCGCCTTCCCATACCATTATAAGGGGTTGGCCGTCCCGGAGTTTCCTGGATGCAATGAGTAGTAAGTTATACGTACAGAACATTAAACCAATCTTGAGAAATGAGGGCATTTCTCAAGATTGGTTGGAATATTAAATTCTGTTCAAATTACAATTATATTTTAAATATACAGATGTTTGGTCACTCAGCATCAGATAAGATCGCATTCAAAGGCCATCTTGGCTTCAAATTTGAAAAAAAAAAACCTATTTGCTATGAATAAAACACGAAACCCAAAACGCATCTCTTGACTTTTCGGAGTTTTGTGCGTTTAAGCGATTAAATATTACATGGTTCCACGGTGAACGAAAACATCGTGAGGGAACCTGCATACGTGAAAATTCTCCATAATGTTCCCAAGGGTGTGTAAAGTTCGCATTTACAAAATCGGTCTACTGCGCTCAGTATGTATGCCTTTGATGGTTTGCTGACACTGACCCTCTATATTTAATCTATTATACTAAACTAGTTGTCCTTATACAAATTACAGCTTAAATTATGAATCAAATTGAAGCGCCACATTTGACGCACGAGTGTCTCTGGAACTAATAATATAGGGATGCAGGAAGTGCCACAGAGTATCAACTATGAGCTGTCAACTAATTAGTTCTTTAGACACTCGCAACTGTTTACAGTGCCAAAATGGCGTCAATCAATTAGGTTAAAAAAAAATGTGACAGCAGCCTGTCCAGCGTTGCACGTGCCGCATGGCACATAAAAAATTAGGCAGTGGTATTTGAAGCCTCAATAGCCAAACGGTTATAGGTGCAGACTGAATACTAAAAGGTTACTGGGTCGAACCGCACCGTTGTCGTACCCACTCCTAACACAAGCTTTCCCTTATTTGGAGGAGATAGGAGGATATTAGTCAACTTCAGCTTGGCAGATATCCTTTTTATAAAAAAAATAGAGATCGCTGTTGGTGATGATCCGTGTTGTGGCAGCGGCGGCATGTCGCTGGGCGAGTTCGCGCGCGGGCGGCTGTCGCTGGTGTGCGTGTCGGCCGTGCAGGCGGAGGGCTCGGAGGCGCTGGCCGTGCCGCTGCTGAGCGCGCTGTACCTGTGCGTGCGCCACAACGCCTGCACGCCCAGCGCGCCGCCCGCCTCCTCCGTCTCGCACGCCTCCGACTACAAAGGTATCTAACCTAACAGCTAATCGCTCATTTGCGACAAGGGTGACATCATTCAAAATCGACGATGAGAGAATTCTCTCTCGCTCTTATTTATTAGCGTAATGTTGTTTTTATAGCAAAAAGTATAAAGGAGAATGCCAGATTGTGACCCAGCAATTTACAGAAAATGTAAATTAATTAAAAATGTCCTATTAATATATGATCGTTTTAAAATAAATCATTGGTATCGTAAAAGTAGAGGATAAAAATCCGTCAAAAAAATAATTTTAAACAATAAACTATTTCCTGTTATTGTTAGACATTTGCATACTTATAACGCCATTTTTACGCAATTAAACAACCAACTCTATAATAAAAAATCACATAAAAACTCATTATTACTAGATAATGGATAATTCTCAATACTAATAATAGGTTAATTAAAAGTCACAAATATTTTTTAATGTAAATAATTATGCCAATCATAACTGCACATTAGCTACAAATAATTAAAAAACGAAAAGAAAAGGAAACGTGTAACGAAACGTCATTGTCGTTTTGAGATGTCAACTGTGGTGCGATGTCATTTGTCAGTGTCATACATCTGCTTTGTTTTTATTTTACTATAAACATAGAATAAGTATGTAATAGAATCTACAAAGCGTGTGGCACGCAGTGAGCGACAATATAGACATAGGCGTGTCTCACTCTATCTTGTTTGACATCGCTATACTGCATCTCTTTCAGGTTTATAGTACATAAACCATTCATCATAATTTAGTTTCATAATAACCTAAAAGCCCAACTTTGACTTTGAATTAAACAAAACCGCAACTTCTGGAAGTTTTAAAACTTATGTTTATTCATTAGTAAACAATTAGCAATAAAATGATGCATAATTCATTCTTGTAAACGAGTTTTCGTAAGTGGGTCAAAGTTCCATACATTTTTGGCATTGTCCTTTTCGACACTAAAATTGGTGAATTTTGAATTATGTCACCCTTGTCGCAAATGAGCGAAATAGCAAGGACATGCACGAAGCTAAGGAAGAGAACAATGAGGTTAAGATATTGCAGAGGTAAGTAATTTAACCACCTATGTGGTGCTGACAAATTGCTTAAAAATTCCTGATGGCAATAGCTGGTATCTGCGCAGCGAAACCATAGCAGTGGAAAAAGATAGATGAACGTACTTCTGCGTTAGATTAGGAAGTTTCGCTTTGGTTTCGCTTTTGTTCCGCATATCAACATCATTTTGTTGCCCTTTCCGCTGCTTGGGTTTCGTCGCGGAGATGTGCCACCGCCCTTGTAAGAAAAGCGAATAAAAATACTGTGACAAATCTAAAATAGCTCTAAGATTAAAAAGAAAGGTAAATCAGAAGAACTATTGCTTCCAATATTTATGAAGCTTTTAAAAAGAGAATCTAGATTTAACCATTTTATCAGCTTTCTTGTATATACGTATAAGTACTGCAACAGAATTATTTGAACATCATTGCATCAAAATCACAGCTAAACACACTGTAGTTACATGACACGAGACATCAAAACTTTTTATCACGCACAAGCTACATTTTAGTTTGCTACGCCATAAAATATCACTTCAAAATGGGTCAAAATTTTGTGTCCATACTATATGGATAATACTTGTATATCGGGCACATCTATGACAAACTTAGGAACATGTAAAAGATGAATTTTACAGGTTTTTCAAAAACATAGAATTAGAAAGAATTATTTGACATTTAGTCTTTTTTCTATAAATCCTTAAATAAGGGCTAAAATAGGCCAATTTTAATAATGCCGCCCTTCATTTGAGGCCAAAAGCCTGAAGTTAGCAACCAGGAAATCCAATTCTGATACCAGATCAAGGGTGAATAGGCTTCTTCTTGGCAAACGCGTTACACTTTACACCACATCATCACTTTCCATCAGGTGTGACAGTGGTCAAGCGTCTGCCTATAATGTACATATTAAAAAAAATATGTATAAGGCGGGGCTCATTAGTGAATTCTAAATATAATGTGGCAAATAGGCATGATGACCGATTTTGAAAACTGTTGGAAGTATCTACAATTTCGAAAAAAATATCTCATTTCAGCAAAAAATAAGGTTTGGTAGATAAAATTTGCCATTTTAATTTTTAGTTTTCCAATTCACGCAAAAACGCTCGACGGTGTCACGGCGTCGTTCATGACGTCACTTCTGTTTTTTCATAGTAGTTGTAGATGTGACGTATCGCTCTGATTGGTTTTCAATATGGCGGATCGCTGTACTTTATAGTTTTATTTTATCAAAATTAATATCAGGCTCGCTTAAAATAGAAAAATAAATACGTTTTTTTTAATCCATGAATCCTATTTCATGAGAAAAATTCATAATTTCATTGATTCTTGGTTACTGTCATCATGCCTATTCTAAACATAATGCGACGAAATTAAAGAGTCCATTCAGTTCTTCCTGGTCGTTATATTGTGGGGGGTGTTTTAGCGCGGTCGGACAGCAGTGGGCCGGCGAGCGCGGAAGGCTCGCAAGATGACTTCGCAGCGGACGTTAGGGAGCTAGACCCATCTTCGCCTGTTTTCGGTAATTTCGACTTTATTTTGCTATTCCTACAGTTGATATTTGACAGAACCCGGCTAGATTTTCAGTAAAATCTAATAGTGACTATCTAACTAATTTGCCAATTTGGTTATACATACACGAATCCTAAATTAAATATTATGTAGTTAAGTCTCAAGCCCACCTCTTTTCCACAAGAAACGCGAGTAAGTATACTATTTTTGTTTTCTGAATTAAGTTGACTGTAGTGGTCTTATCAAAACATTATAAAATTTTGATAAAATCTTTAAAGGCCTATTTCACTATCGTCAAGTAAGCTTTATCCGACGATTTAAGTGGTTTTATTACCTTTGTATGTGCAATTTCCAAACTGTCTTTATTCGGCCGTTAAAATTTTCTTGGCAATGGTGGAATATCTCTATCTAAATCCTGAAGATTCATCCCGTTGCTACAATAATATGGATGCAATAGAAATATGAACATGTATCGCAATTACGCATTTCGCATTGAGGTTTGATTTATATTTTCTGTCAAATATCAACCTTTACGTTGTGTTAATTTATGTAAAAAAAATTCTCACAACGTGGAAGCTTCTTAATTTATTTTCTGTTCTTGTTACGGCTTGCTAAACTTTGTTTTGTTCTCATCTTTTCTTTCTATGTATGTATTTAACTTTTCTGGCGATTTACTACAGAAATCCTTCGCGATAAGTATATCATCTTTAATAATAATTACTTATAACTAAATATGTATACTGTGACGTGACACAATTTGCTTGTAAATTAAAACTGCTCAACTAATTTTGACTGATGAAGAGATTTGGCCTATTCTCACGCGGTGCAACCAATATAAAACCAGTTTTAAACGCCGATGCGACCTATTGCATTAGCACATTACAATCTCGTGTTCCATACGGAGCATCTTCTCGCAAGAGCAACCGAATAATAAATGGGCTACGCCATAAGAGTTGCATCGGTGTTTAAAAGGGACCCGTATGAGAATAGGCGGTCAGTTATTTTAAAATGGTTTTCCAATGTTTTGTAGGTTTAATTTCGATCTGTAATTTATTATCTTGTTTATGCCCTAGTCTGTTCTTTCCTATTTGACCTGTGTGAACTTCTGTGTTTTCTGTCTTGTAGATGTAATTGTCTGAAAGTGTTAGATTATTGATTCGATCGTAAAGCAATATCATAGGTGCGGCATTAGTGGTACGCGCGACGTACTTGGTGTGCCATCGGCTGATATCCTCGTGGAAGGGGGATTTGCAAGTCTCCTTAGCTGCGTTGGAACTCCTCTCAGGACTCGCGAAACTGCATTCTTCCAAACCAGGTGAGTAGCCATTTTGCATCTAAGGACACCTTGCTGGTACAGGCATTAAATTGGAACATTAAATGTAATTAATTTGTGTTTTCATTTCACGCTTTCAAGAGTTTATGATAGGTGAGATTTTTTTTATGAATGTAAATATTTTAGTACACCATGTTATCGGCCTGCCCTGATTTGACAAATTTTAATGCTATTTTAATTGCAGATAATTCTATCTGGGTATAGCCGATTTTTCTAAGACATGCCATGGTTTTAGGTTAGGTTTTATTTTGTTGTTTTTAAAGTGGCGACCGTATAATACAAAATAGCACTAGGGACAAAAATGGTCCATTTATTTATCGTATTAAAATGTAGTAGTTGTTCTAAGGCCGAAGAACTTGGCTATAATGAGCAAGGTGCGTTATATTAGCTTGACATACGTGTTGGTTGACGCCCACAGACGCGATCGAGCGCAAGCGCGCCGTGCGCTGGATCTGCGACTACATCGGCGTGCAGTGCGGGCGGCCGCCGCAGGCGCACTCGCGCGACCTGCACTCGTGCGTGGTGGCCGCGTACACGTGCCTCGCGTCGTGGCTGTGCGCGCCGCTGCTCGCCGACCCCGACTGCCTCGCCGCCCTGCTCGAGGTCGTCGAGCTGGGCATCTCGGGCTCCAAGAGCCAGGGTGAGTGGGATCTGCGACTACATCGGCGTGCAGTGCGGGCGGCCGCCGCAGGCGCACTCGCGCGACCTGCACTCGTGCGTGGTGGCCGCGTACACGTGCCTCGCGTCGTGGCTGTGCGCGCCGCTGCTCGCCGACCCCGACTGCCTCGCCGCCCTGCTCGAGGTCGTCGAGCTGGGCATCTCGGGCTCCAAGAGCCAGGGTGAGTGGGATCTGCGACTACATCGGCGTGCAGTGCGGGCGGCCGCCGCAGGCGCACTCGCGCGACCTGCACTCGTGCGTGGTGGCCGCGTACACGTGCCTCGCGTCGTGGCTGTGCGCGCCGCTGCTCGCCGACCCCGACTGCCTCGCCGCCCTGCTCGAGGTCGTCGAGCTGGGCATCTCGGGCTCCAAGAGCCAGGGTGAGTGGGATCTGCGACTACATCGGCGTGCAGTGCGGGCGGCCGCCGCAGGCGCACTCGCGCGACCTGCACTCGTGCGTGGTGGCCGCGTACACGTGCCTCGCGTCGTGGCTGTGCGCGCCGCTGCTCGCCGACCCCGACTGCCTCGCCGCCCTGCTCGAGGTCGTCGAGCTGGGCATCTCGGGCTCCAAGAGCCAGGGTGAGTGGGATCTGCGACTACATCGGCGTGCAGTGCGGGCGGCCGCCGCAGGCGCACTCGCGCGACCTGCACTCGTGCGTGGTGGCCGCGTACACGTGCCTCGCGTCGTGGCTGTGCGCGCCGCTACTCGCCGACCCCGACTGCCTCGCCGCCCTGCTCGAGGTCGTCGAGCTGGGTATCTCGGGCTCCAAGAGCCAGGGTGAGTGGGATCTGCGACTACATCGGCGTGTAGTGCGGGCGACCTGGGCAATCGCATAATAAAACTTTAAAAATTACATCCTGAATATTTTTTTCTATTTCGCAGGCAAGCCCGGTGAACCGCCCAAGATGAAGGATGAAAAGGAACTGAAGCCCGTCTCGATGCGAGTTAGAGATGCTGCTGAATCTCTGTTGATGTTAATACTGGAACAGGTAACTAAACCATACAATACATATGGCTCTTCCTCAGAGGTCAGAGGTCATCAGTTGCATTTATTCGCCTGCGATCAGCTTCAAAGAGGTTTATTTTAAACCAGAATGGTAATAGCTACCAGAGCAGCAGAAAAATGAAGAAGTACTTTTAAAACGTGTCTTTTCAATAACTTTTGGACTCAGGTAGGAACGAGCGACGGTGGCAAGTGGTGCAGACTGGACGAGCGCTGGCTATCAGCGTTGGGGCACGGGAAGCTGCGGCATTTCGTTGCCGACGGAAACACGTTGCTGTCTCTATTGGAAGAGCCTCTCGCGAATAGTCAGGAACCGCAGCCCACTATTGTTGGTAAGATTCTTACTACCCAAGGAAACTCTATCCATACTAATATTATAAATACGTACCTGACTCTATGGAAAGTAATGAATAGAATAGAATAGAATAGAAATATCTTTATTGGTAGCAATAAACACAAAAATATACAAAATAAATCAAAATTAAAAACACAGCAATGATTGGTATTAGATATCGTTACTTTGTACAGCAGTGCAACGCTACCAAAAGGTGAGTCACTCAGCTTGTGTTGGGGCTCCTAGCCTCACAGACCTAAAACTGGCGAAGCCGCCAAGTTTCAAAGCTGTGGGAGCCAGCTGTCCCAACGCTGATTTTCAGTGACCGCCTTTAAATGAGAACGTCAATGGTCTTTTTAACTTTTGGCAGAAAATGATATTTATGATGGAAAAAGTAAAGGTAATAGAAGCATTATATTGAAAAATTATTATATTTATAAAAATAATAATACATATGAATAATATTTACCTGAACCAGAGTTAGATTAAAGAATGTTTGTAGAATGATATAAGTAAATTGTAAATAATAGTAAAGTTTTATAACATATACTTTCACTTGAAAATATATGGAAAATAATAATAATGCTAATTAAGTACTTATACAGTTTATGGAATTATTGAAATAATAAAATTTAATATAATATAATACAGCACTCTTAAACCCAAATACAAAATGTCTACCCCGAATACTCAAAAACAAGTAAAAACAAACAACAAATAAACAATATAAACAATATTTAATGATAGCCTAGTTGTTAAGACACCGCCCGGTTTAAGAAAAATATCGTGAGGAAACCTGCACGTGTTAAAGTTCTCCGTAATGTGCTCAAAGGTGTCATGGCGTCGTTCGTGACGTCACTTCTATGTGTTTCCCAAGTAGCAAAATTTGTCATATAAAGGCTTATAAGCCAAAAAATATATGTCTTATAAGAGCCTTATTATCGTTAATAAGTGTGGGTTTGGGCGCAACTTATAAAGCTAACAACTATATAAGTGTCATATAAGTACTTTATTATAAGCTAAGAATTTCTTATACATGTTTTAATACGGCTAGCAGTAAGTTTATTAAACTAATATCTGTTACATTAAAATCGCTTACAACGGCAATGTCCTTATAATTGCTGTACCTAATCCTTTAATAAGGGCAATCATTCCTATAAGCGACGCGCGACGTAGCGATTTTCCAGCAAGTATTATTTTCATGTTATTTGACAGATAGCGTGCCGGTGATAACATTATTTAAAATATGGTCAACCATTTTGGTAAACAAGGTAAGTACTTGATTTGTTTATTAAAAACCTGTTTTTGTGCTATTTAAATGTAGAAAATTGTGTGGAAATTAATTTTTATGAGAATGTATGGTATGTTTTATGATGTATTTTCAACGCCCCCTCAAAAATAGGCTTTTAAGTGTGAAAAAAGTAATTAATTATTTTTTCTTGTCTTTGTTACCGCTACTATAAGGGCAAAAGTAACTTACACAATACATACAAGGGTTCTATAAAACTAACAGCTTTATAAAACTCATATTCAATGCCATGTGTTTGCCATATTGGCTATTTTTGGGGTTCCTTAGTGATCAAGTAATACCCAAATGTACCTACCTACTAATAATTTTTTTTTATCCCTAGAACCGCTGAATACAATAAAATGGTTGCCCTTATGGACGTAGACCCGCTTCCTTAAATAAAAGAGAAGACTAACTCATTACGTTATTCAAGATGGCCTTGGCATAGCACCATTTTTATTTGGTGTCAACATTGTAGGGAGTTCATGATTTACAATCATTTTACGGATGATGAATGCGAATATTATCTACCTAATACAACAAGTATTAGATGTAGGTCGTCTTTAAATAGTTGCAAATTTTCTCGTAAATAATATATATATTTTTTTATCTATAATTTTTATTGTTATAATTTATTTAACTTTAGCTTTAATTTAATTTTCATATTTTGCCACAAAATCTATTTCATAAAAACTTTATTTCATAAGCATTTCAAATAAATCTTTTTTTTTTTTTTGAGTTTTGTACACTTTTGTATAAGTACTTACTTTGGTATTACTATTGAATAATCTAAGTCATATCCCGCAGTTAAACAATTAGAAATAATAATAATAAATTATCAAAAATGAACATAAAACAATACGTTTAATCCTCATAAAATTGTATTCTTTTTGGACAATGAGTGTTACGTTAAAAGGTAAAATTTGTTTGCCTTACAGCCCAAGGTATTAATTAAGAATCAAACGAACTTACCTTGTGAAGTTTGATATCTAATTATACGAGTGTCTTGACCGAAGATGATTATATTGTTTACAAGCAGCAGATCGCGAGATTGTACTGTCCTTATCACACATTTAGAGCTATTTAATATATATAAAATATATATTTTCATTATTATTTTTAAATTTTATTATGACAAAAAAGTTTCTTATTTACTCCCACCAAACACATCACCCGGCCCCACCAAATCCCGCCTAGCGTCATTCTTTAGAGCCGTATTTTTTCGATAGGTCGAGGGATTTTGAAAAAATTAGGGTGGGTGGGTTTGTAATCATCTTCGGTCAAGACACTCGTATAATTAGATATCAAACTTCACAAGGTAAGTTCGTTTGATTCTTAATTATACTTCGCATCTTTCCCGAAGATGATTATATTGTTTACAAACAGATGTTTAGAGCATCGAAAAAATGCAACAACATTACATAAATTATTTCTTGTTCGTTGATACTTGACAAATTAATCGACAGAAATAATTTACATACCAAACTATAAGTCATTATTAAATAACATCTACGTTATTCTTGTATTAAGGTAGAAATTAGTTATTTGTTGAATAATAATTTTAACTTTGAATTAACTAAGAATTCAGTTTTACCTGATTTTTAGAAGTTTATTGTACTACTGTAATAGTACTTTAGAATATATTAAATGAGGATTCAGACTAACTTACTGCTTTTAGGAACACCTGCCTTGCAGTCAGTTAACTTCGACGCATGTCGCGTGTTAGGGGCACCGTTTAATGTTATACATAATTAATGCCACATATCCAGAATTGATTTAACACAATGAGATAAAATTGGAAATTTTTTTTTTTTTTTTTTAGACAACCTTTCTACTGATGCAAGGAATAGGTTTTATCTGAAAATGTTTTAAGGGAGAACTGGATACACTTTAAAATTTTCTTTAATAAGTTATATGGCAAAACAATGAACGGTTAAAAACTATTTGGTTTTGAGCCTTTCTAAAATCATCTATTTTAATACGAATATTTTCCAATTCAAAAGGGAATGTTTTGAATATTTATAATGCTAAGGATGCTTGCATTCTTTTTTAAGAGTTAATGTGTTTAAAGACAAGTCTTTTAGAGAGATTAATTCATTAGGGAAATTATTCTGTAGATACATTAATAGGTACTAGATTAGGAAATCAAGACACCTTTAAAGACCTTTATACCGTAGTATTATGACCAGGGATTTCGCTTATTTGGCCAGATAAAAAGATAGCGCGAACTTGTAACGTTATGTTACATTTGAATACTACTAACGCCATCTATGGTGTCGTGATGGCATCTTTACTTACGTGGTGGCTGATTAGATCAAATAATCGTTAGGTATTGTTTATAATGTTAGGAATGTTACAAACTGATAACTGTTTTCCTGAAATAAAAATAAAATATTAGAACCACAATAATTTAAACCTTTGTTCTTGCATAAAACAACCATGACTTAATCGTACTAGGAATGAGACCATTACTATGTCTAGCGATGCATTAGAGACATCGCGCCTCAGTAGTGACTGCCTAATAATTTCCCTGTCACTAGGGTTAGATTAACATGGAAATGACGATGCTCTTTGAAAGAGCAGATAAGTAGGATTTTAATATAGGTTAGGTGGTTTCGAAACCAGCAGGTTGGTCTGTACCGGGCACAAGGTTAAATGTGCCAATATAGCAGTACGACAACGCCCTCTGCCTTGACACATTTAATGTGGAGTAGCAATTAGATTAATCTGAAAAAAAAAAAAAAAACATAAAAATTTAAGTTGAATGCATCAATAATTTCAGACTAAGCTTAATTTCCATGAAGCGTATCTCTGACATTCATAATTTTGATTATTGGTAAATAAATCCAAATCAGGTGTATCAAAAAATTCCTGTATCTGACGAAACGCGTAATCTATTCAGTGTTTATATTAACCGTTTTGACGAGATTCAAAATCTGAGATTAGGTTCGTATTGAACTGACGCTATAAAAGTATAAATTTGATTCTTCACACCATTGCCATATATTACGTGCGATTGTGTTGGTTTTTTTTTTTTTTTTTTTTTTAACACTTGGCTGCAATGATGGTAAGTGAAGATGTAGCCTAAGATGGAACGCGCCTGCCCAGAAACTACCTTTTCACTCTTGATTTGAAGGAACCCAAATTGATTTGAAAGATGTGAGAATATAGCGCCCATTTTATTGATATAGGCAATAGCTGTCTATTCCTCATAATGCTTGAAAGAATAGATGCTTTAAAGGCTACAAGCAAGGCGAGACAAGAAGAAGGCGATATATGTATTTTGTGAATTATTCTACTACGGAAAGGTCTTAAAATGAGGAATCTGCAGAATCAATTTAGTCCTTCTGCCATACGAAATCATCTGTTAAACGTTCGGAAAGAGTCATATATATTATTTGTTATAATTGTCAAAATAGTTGAGTGCCAAAAAATTATCCTTTTGTAAACAACCCATCCATAGTCACTGGGCTGTCTAGCGTCAGCAAACCAACATAACTAGCTAGTTTTCTGATGGTATGTACATTGTTCTGTATTCGATAGTTCAAGGGTACGCATTCTTACGTTACGTTGTACTTATACATTTTTTCTTTTTAAATTTTAAAAAACCCACAAATAAATATCTTTTCTGTGGGCCAAGTTTGACTTTTTTTTCCTTTTTTTATTTTCTTAATTAGTTAAAAAACCTTAATTGTATACATTATGAATCTTTGAATAAAATAATACTGGTAAAATTATTGTTTTTACATTATGCGTAAAAAATTTCCAATACACAAGAAATCGTCAAAAAAGAATTATTGATAAGTGACCTAACGAACTTGAAGACGGAGGAAAGGTTTCAATAACTTAATCTTCTGTAATATACATAAGAGATAGTAAAATACAAACGAAAAACAATCAAACTTTAAATTCATACAGTTAATAGTAAAGCTAGCGTTGTTAACCACCAAAACCATATTTCGATCTATGATCCAAAAAGCTGCAATTTATTAAGAAATTGCGTTTTATCAAAAACTACAGCAGTAAGTAGAATGCTAATTAGATGGATTGATAGAGAATTTTTCAAGTAAGATAGCATTAAAAAACAAAAAAATCGTATTTGGTCAAATGTTGGTTAACGGCGTTATAGCTTGAGGAGGGTAGAATACAGTCGATTTCTTCATAAAATATGCATTTAGTAAAAAAATATGCAAATTTTGTCTAAAGTGGCCATGAAGCAGATTTTATAGATCAACATTAATGCCGTATCAATTTTCAAGTGAATGGCATAGATTATTAAAATTTTTTAAATTTAATAAACCAAGGGTTTAGGGACTGTGGCGGTGGCGTTGTGTTTAAATGAAAGACATGTTCTAGTGATATCGGAATGAGAGATCAACGTCTTACTACGCTGGCTGCGTATATCGGACTGTCGCAAACACTACATTCCTTCTTTATTTCAATTTAAAATGAATGTAACAATGTAATTCATAGAAAATATACTTCTGCTCAATAATTAATTCAATATGACATTATTCATTTTACAGAGGCCATCTTGTGGCTATTGTGACAAATCATGATGCTACCACCGGTTCGGAATGCAGATTCTACTGAGAAGAGCCGGCAAGAAACTCAGCAGTTGCTCTTTTTAACAACAAAATGTTACAAATATTATGTAGCTTCAATGTAACAAATTCTTGTAGACAGCTGAATACAAAGCTGATTGCTTCTATGCAACTTTGTCAACAACTGTATGTCAATTATCTTGATTCAGTAATCAAAATTACATAAACAATATTGTATTAAACAACTTAAGTGTAACATCTTAATATTTCATTTTATCACAGGAAACAATTTTAGTGAACTAAACATATCAGAGCAGATGTTATTACATCTTCAATTCCAGTAACGATTAAACTGTAACTAATCAATAAGCCAATCAGAGACGGACACTTCTTATTCTCGTTATCGTTCGATTATGACGAGACCTCACCTACTTGGTCAGCTATGTAAGATTCCATCCATCATATCCATTTCAATTGGAAAATTGTATGAACATCTTTTTACAAAATGTTTAACTTCCTCCATCCTCCTTCCTTCTTTTCCACTCAGGCTGAATGATTTCAAGTTTTATGAGGTAGATATACAAATCATAATATTATTGTTGTTAGCGATTACCATTTCTACCTTTAAAAGATGTGACTACCTATGACCTCATTTGATGCGGTCAGATAAGACCTAAAGGTGCTACTTAGTAGCATTAGAATTTAACTTTAAGATGCAATACTATATTGACGAGGGAACGTGGCAGATCACCAATGAGATGGACGGACCAAGTGTGGGCTACGGTGGATGTTCCGAAAAACTCGATACATTTATTGGCCCGACTCGGGAATCGAACCCGAGACCTCGTCATCCGCAGTTTGAACATACTAACTTATTAGTCTAGACCAACGAGGCAGTTATTTTCCGCTCAGTTAAACGATAGTTGTAATAATTTAATCTTTTAATATTATGCAGATATTAGGCACCCGCTCTTAACTCAGCTGTATATTTCTGGGCTGTCTCAAAATTACCTGACGGAGATTTGATTTGTATTACTTCCATAATTTTGAAAGGTTATTCTAGTTTATTCTGTACTTAGAACAATAAGGTGATTAATTTTTCTAAGTTATTGGACCCAATTAATGACTGCTTGGTGTCAATCATCCATAAAAATATTTCTGATCTAAAATTATTCCTTATAATTATTTATTTTATTCAGAACCCAAATCGCAAAGTTTTTTATTCTTAACCAACTTCAAAACGGATGAGGTTCTGAATTTGACCCAAATTCAAATACATTTACTTGCAATAATGGGCAGGTAAGGCCATGTACACTGTTCTGTGCTCCAACCTGCCATTTACAACATAAATGTATTTAAATAATTACAAATTAGGTATGTTACTAATACAATTATTACATTATTTTATTTTTGTTATTTAAATAACATAAATACTTAATATAATACAACACTAAATTCTAAATTAAAACTATTAAGTTAATTCCTTATAATTGAAGTTCCGATGAACCACTTATCTGGACCATTACAAGAAAATATGCTTTAGGAGTTGGCACTACGGATCTTTTTTAATTTATTATACATAATATAAATGGTTGAATAAAATCTATGTGATATTATACATTGTGATCTATAATCATTGGTAAAGTGAGTTTGATCTCCTACCAGCATCTCAATTAAAATAGTTTGAAACGTGCACTTTTGAGTAGGCACACGAAATTTCAAAATTCTATCTTTTTTATAAAGTAGTAATGTATTTTATCTAATCCGGAAAAACTTAGTGTGAAAAATATAACTTGACGATAGCTCGCTTATAATACGGAGCGAACGGTTTTCGCTAATTAATATTGCCTAATTGTCTCTTGTCATGGTGAAATATATGAAACCAAATCTCTCCGCCAAATATGATTGTACAATCACAAGATCGAACTTCATTTGGCAAGTTCGTTCGATCATACAAATATAATTCATTGACGTGGGTACCTTTTTTTCCACTCCTAAGAAAAGTACTCTACTACTCTGAAGAAAATAAAAGTATTCATAGGAATAGCGTAAGATGCGCTAATTCTTTGCTCGACAGGCCCTTATAGTAAATAGTTAACCCACAACCATGGTTTATACATTTTCTATGAAATATTTTAAAATAAATACCAATTTTTTTAAATCCACCACCCAACAGTGGGTAGGTCACAATTCACAAAATAAACTTTCCATGCCACTAAGAAAGTTGTTTCATGTCTGGATTTACAAAATGTACGTACATTATTCGGTACTTGTTGTTTCTTTCCTCTTTTTTTTTTGACTGCCATTTTAATTTGACAGATTGGGTTATTAAAACATCGCCCATCTCTCTGTTGTGGTAAACACAAGGTACATATACCTAAGTAGTTTACAATTTTATTAATATCAGGATTTACCTACTTATTAATCATAATTAAGATTCTCTACATGTAACAGCAATCTAACATACCGATTGTCATTTTAAATTACGAAGTAAGGTATTAAAATATTTTTAAATTTTATTTTATCTAATTGTATATTTCGCATATTTTCATATGTAATATGGGTATTTTGATAATATATAATATATAGGTTATTTTGAAGTTAATCGTGTCATATAAATTATTTCTCCGTCCACATACATTGTAAAGGCTATTTCAATTTATTGAAAATAAGTTATTCTCAATTTATGATTAAAAGAGTTATTCAAAATTTCCCTTTTCCATATTAAATATGAAAGAAACGAATACAATACAATGTTATTAATAATTATTAACATATCCTTTTTGTTCTTTAAATTGAAAAATATATATACCCAATGATTCTAATTATGTTAATTATAACTACGCTTTTAAAAACTATTACATTTGTTTCTTCGAATTCGGGTAAAATACAACAATTTTCCATTTCTTTTAGTAATACTACAATAATGCCTATGAAGAAAATATAATATGGCTCGCCTTTTCCAATTATGATGTTTCAAAACAATATATAAACTTTTCCATCGCGAAACGACAGCTAAGTCACCAATTGCAATAATTATAAAAGTCTAAATAACAATCTGTGGTGTGGCTTTTCAACAACAATATCTACTTATTTAGGATATTTTGATTATTTTGTATGCGTGGCTTTTTGCTTACATTTTAAGCAACAGTATTTTAAGTTCTTAACCGCATAGCCCTGAGATACGATTATTTCGTACGTCGCTTCTTTGCTTACATTTTAAGCAACAGTATCTTAACTGCATAGCCTTGAGATACGATTATTTTGTGCGTGGCTCTTTGCTTACATTTTAAGCAACAGTATTTAGCCCTGAGATATGATTATTTTGTGCGTGGCTCCACATTTTAGTACTAGTATTGTAACTGCATAGCCTTTTCGTATCAAGCATGACCTTCTCATTTTATTATTAGTATTAGCGTGATCATTAGCGTGAGCATTAGCTCACTCATAGGTTGATGTGCTTACCTATTAATATATTTGCAAATGTTCTATTTGTATTTCTATTATATTTAATACTTAATATTAATATGTTATTAGAAGGTAGCTGAATAACAAAATGCAAAATCAAATACATTTTATAGGAATAGACACTAAAATTTACAATTAATAACATATAAAATGGTAAAATTTACAATTAATAACATATAACATTTTGTAGGAATATACACTAAAATTTACAATTAATAACATATAAAATGGTAACAACTGGTTGATTGCGGAAAAATTTAAGCAATCATTGTTATTTATTGCATCTCATTTGTAGTGATTGACTGAGTTTACAAGGTATGGTAATTTTAACAGATATAACCACAGATTCCAGAGTATAGATCCAACAAATCATTTTGACCGATGTCACAGCTGGTATTCATTGTATAAGTGCTTGAAATATTTCTTAAAATCTATGCATAGCAACTTTGCGAAAATATTGGGAAACTTTCAAACGCCCTAACAGCGCCATCTAGCGGGAATTTGTCCATGAGAAGACCGTGTCTTCATCCTTAAGATATAAACTTTTGAATTAGATATTTACTTGTGTTATAGATTCATGAATAAATCAAATGAACAGTGGATATTTGAAGTGGACAGTATTTGTATTTCCTCGCTTTTTACTCACTTTGGTGAGATTCGTTAATACAAATTATCGGGTAAAATGAATGAAATCAATAAAAATAAAACCTAGAACTTACAAAGTTGTTAAAATAAATTTAAATCTCTACGATTGTACCCACTTTTGTATTTTTTGTTTTTGTTTGTTGATGCATTGACAGTAATTAATCTCTGCACAACTTGTTATAATATTATTCTCAATATTTGGAAGCACAATAATTCCGCATGGTTTTATAATTTCTTCCAAAACTTTCTTAGACTTAATTAATTAAGCTCATCGAGATTTCCGCTATATATGCATATAGCAGAAATATTTAATGCTAAATACGCATTCTTTTTTTTTTCCTTTTTTTTTTAAATATCAGGGAATTACATTTTTTGTTTTAAGTAATTATTACAAGTATTAAGTTAATTCCCTTACTATGTAGGAAGGTACTCATATTCAACAAAACTGACTTCATTAGATTTTTTGAATACCTCCCGTTTTATTACTAATATATATTGAGTTATTCTAACTTGGTTATCCGAACAGTACTTTACCCTATTATTGTTTGCGCCTAAAACTTATAAAATGGGCGATAACCTATACACACAAAATATTTGTGTCGGTAGGTACACAACAATTGTTATGCCAATCAATACCTTAAGGTGGGTAGGCATTTAAATTACTTGCTCAAAATGTTATGCTAAAACGTATGAAATTATAATTTATAATTACTTTAATTGATTCTGTCATGGAAATAACTAGTTAATTTATTGTACGGGAAATGGGAATACAACTGTTCGAATAACAAGTAAATGTAAAATATGTAAACAAGCAGTCTTTCTTTGAAAACTATTTACTTTGAAAGGTATCTACTTTCTCATTTATTGTTTTTTTTTTTTTTTTTTTGCAAAAAAAATAATATTTTATTCTACTCACAATTCATCCTCGTTGCCATTTTGTGGCGGTGGCGTTGTGTTTAAATGAAAGACATGTTCTAGTGATATCGGAATGAGAGATCAACGTCTTACTACGCTGGCTGCGTATATCGGACTGTCGCAAACACTACAGGGACTGTAAAGATTTGTGTGATGAATTTACCCAGAAGGCAAATCAAAATATAACCTGAATATAACAATTCCGTAATGCATTCACTGATTTTGAGAGAATACGATCTATTTTAGATTTATTAATAATTGTTTGATGTTCTAGAACTATGAAATGGAATTTTTTAACCTTTTAATTTTTATAGGTTATAAGGGTAAAATTTTTATAATCCAAAATGATTTTATCATTCCCAGTCATGAAGAATATACTGCAGTCTGCCAGCGATAGGTCAAAACATTTTTCTGTTTTTTTTTTTTTTGTACCTGTGACAAAGGACCTTTGGAGTTTGCGCGTAGGGTCGAACGCTAAAGTGTCCCGTCCCACTCGCATGGCGCGGACTCAGACGCTTGTGGTACCCGCCATAGGGGATGCTGATACTAGTGCAAGTATAATCGCGTCTCGACGCGGAGCCCCCCGTGCGTTTAGAGCTTCCGGGTTGCAAATCGAAACACTCGGTTGTGAGCGCAGCTGATTTGGTTTATCGCTGTTAAATCTCGATTCTGAGAAGTAGAAATAGCCATATAGCATTTTAATTATTATTTTATACATCTTGTTTTTGTTTGCTTACAGCAATCGCCCTCCATCGCTTAGTAATTTAATAACTTCTTGGCCAATTACAGATAGACATAGAACTCGAAATCTGATTCTGTTTCTCCTTGCTGTACTTTTTAATCATATTATGTACAGTTTTCGACAGGTGAACATTGACGCATAAGCTTGATCTTGTCTTTTTTGCGTTGGGTCTGAGCCCAAAAATTACAAAAACCTTCATTTTCTCGGAAAAGACTTAAATATCGTCTTTGGAGTCGATATTTATCAATTTTATTTTAATGTACTTTGTAAGGTAGGTAATTTAAATTCTTACTATTAAATCTCACACAAGCTTTGCGTCTGAACCAAACTAAAATGGTAAACCAAACTAAACCAAACCAAACTAAAATATTATAATAAATCCACACACAATATATGTCGGGATACAATTTCCACACACGATTTACGTCGGGATATGTGTAACATTAAGTCACAAATTAGTTGGTAGGTAGTTTGAAATCCTCAAAATAATTCTCACACCCGCTTTACGTCAGAGTAATTAATAATAAATCCACACACAATATATGTCGGGATACAATTTCCACACACGATTTACGTCGGGATAATGTGTAACATTAAGTTACAAATTAATTACTAGGTAGTTTTAAATCCTCCAAATAATTCTCAAACACGCTTTGCGTCGGGGTAATTAATATATCCCGTGGGGATATAAATAACTAAAACTTTCGAGTGAATATTGAACATTAAAGAAGGTAGAAAATACTCAAATCTTACCTTGATTCCTTTGTCCGGAGATACTGTTGCGATGAATCTTCAGATGACGAACTTTATGAGACTATTTTCCTTCTTGAATATCCTATACCTATACCTACACACAATTTTACAAATTAAATAAATATAAAATATCACGCTTTCTTAATTTTTGTTGGACGTGTGACTCGGACGACACAAAATCACGTAATGACGCTAGGCGGGATTTGGTGGGGCCGGGTGATGTGTTTGGTGGGAGTAAATAAGAAACTTTTTTGTCATAATAAAATTTAAAAATAATAATGAAAATATATATTTTATATATATTAAATAGCTCTAAATGTGTGATAAGGACAGTACAATCTCGCGATCTGCTGCTTGTAAACAATATAATCATCTTCGGGAAAGATGCGAAGTATAATTAGAATAGGGCGAACCACTAGTTAGTAATAAGTATGACAAGTTCCTACTAAATTTATCTTAATAAGACTGATGATTTAATTATGTTCCTACAAATTACATACATCTCATTCAAATTAGCTGAAATAAATGAAACTAAATTAATATTTTGTGAATGAAACGAATTATGTAGGTAAATGAATCTAAACAAGTCTTTCATAGTGAAAGTAATTTTTTTTTACTATACTTTTGTATAACAGTTTCAGCTAATAATATTCAGGATTGTAATTTATTAAAGATGATAAATAAAGCTCATGATTCTATGATATTTTGTTTAATTTTTTACAAAGTGTGTATTAGAGTTATGAAATATATTTCAGAACGGTATTCTACTCTTAATACTTTACATTTTATATTATCACAAATGGCATCCCTTTCCTCATAATTTATACAATCATTATTCATTTCTGTGTCACTGCTGTATTCCAAACATTCTTCTTCGGAAAACATATGTGACTGTTTAGTCATCTTGATTTAAGAACTTAATTGTACGGAACCGCTATCACTTTCGACAGTTTCGTTGCTATTTGATAATATTCCAGTTAATGTTATGTAAATATATTTCTTCAAAATGGCTGACTTGGTTATGTAAAAGTTATGAATATAATAATCTTAAGAATCATATTCTTATAATTACTATATTAGTGATTACTGATTACTTGGAGTTTTCTAAAAGCCATGTAAACAACAAGTATTCATTTATTATATAGACGCTTTTTTAAAATACTTTTATACGGGTAAAATCTTCATAGCTACTTTAGATATTACTTTAATAAGATTAAAAGACTTTGTTAAAACCTTTATGTGGCCATAAATATTATATGGCTAATAAGCAATGAAACGAACATTTATAAGAGTAATCTTACTTCAAGGTTTTATAGTAGTCATATTATGTGGCTGTATTAACGCGTACCTTGCTAACTTATAAGAATGATCAAACTCTCTTATTATGAGCCGTTATAGGGTTTAAGGATATATTCAATGCTATTTTAGAACGATTATAAGAGGTCTGGTAATATAAGAATTCAACTTTGCTCCTTGGGTTGTCAATGTTGGTAGATAGATGTGATGTATCGCTCTGATTGGAGTTCAATCCAATATGGCGGATTGCTGTATTTAATAGTTTTATTTTATCAAGTAAATATCGATTTCGCTCAAAATAAATGCGTTTTTTATAATCCATGAATCCTATTTCATGAGAAAAATTGAGTCACGTATTAAATAAATCAATATTTGAGTCACTAATAATTGAGAATAATTGAGTCACGTATTAAGTAAATATCGATTTCGCTCAAAATAAATGCGTTTTTTTATAATCCATGAATCCTATTTCATGAGAAAAATTGAGTCAAGTATTAAATCGGTGTGCAGTGATAATCCGCTGCGGCTGGGGCCGCTTCGCATGGTCGCTCAGCAGCCGCGGCGCCCCGCGGTGCGCGACGCGCGGCGCCGCGGCGTGCCCCCGCCCCGTGCCCATGCTGGAGCCGCCGCCGCGCGCCGCGCCCGCCTGCCTGCCGCTGCCCGCCGCGCCGCCCTGCGCCGTGTGAGTGACACAACACCACTACTGACCCCATACAAATGATAGCTTCATTTTATGGATCAATTTGAAGCGCCATATTTGACATACGAGTGTCTGAAACTAATAATGGTGCACCGACCTCTATAATTGACGTACCTCTATTTATTTTTTTATTTTATTTTTATTTATTTTTATTTTTAAGGAAACATACAGTGTTGTTATAAAAGATGAAAGTTAATACAGATATTATAAAATACTTAAACCTTAATTGTCTCCAATGAAACTTTAGCACTTGTTACATAATTATAAACCGATAACAGAACAATGGGGTATAGCAGCATACGAAAACAAGAACGATAGGTTATAATTTTTTAACAAAAACATACCAAAAACCGACTGACGTATAGCTAGTCGGTTTTAGACATGTTATCCTTAATTGCTCATTTATATTTGGAGAGAGAGATGAAAAATGTAATTTTCCGAAAATAGCTCATTAAATTGATGATTTCATAGATTAATGATGATGGGTTAATATGGATGAATTAATGCTGTCCTAACATGTCGCTGTTTGATTCCCAGGGACGCAGCGTTCCCCACACTAGACGCAGTGCTGCGGCAGCTGAACGACCCGGAAGCGCCCACGCTGTTCAAGCTGCTGGAACAGCAGGCCGCCATCGAGAAAAAAGTGCGGGACAGCGAGGATAACGTCGTGAGTAGCTAGTTTGTCTCGTGAAAAAAAGAATTTTCCCAAACCTGTGGTAGAGTTGTGACTTGTCAATAGAACCACTGAGAAGATTCAATTGACGATTCGAAAGCACTTTACCAAAATTTATACCAGTAAAAACTTTTCTTTTCTAATTAGATGCCCGAAGAATACGTACCGCCTGAACCTGTGACCGAGTTCCAGACTGCAAGGCTGTTCCTCTCACACTTTGGATATTTGAACATCGGCGGAGACAAAAAGGTATTTTTAACTTTATTTTAAATATCGCCATTACGTAGGTACGTTGACGTCACTCATCAGAAGCAAACAAAACTTTGATTCGCTAATTAAAGACCCGCTCATAATTTTTGACTTTTGTTATTTAAATTATCTAAATATGTATGTATATAAAAATCCATTACTATTCGTTAGTCTAGCTAAAACTCAAAAACGACTTGACCGATTTGAATATTTGTTTATATTAGTCGCTTTAATAAAGAAGTGGCTTAAAAACAAAAAAAAAAAATAGCTGAAAATTGAAAAAATCAAAAGCGATAACTATGTATTGGAATCACCACTTCGGTTTACTTTTAATAGATCGCGGGAGCGAAACAGCGGTTAAAAACTAGTGAATTTAAAAAGTTTTAAATAAATAATGGATGGTTTTATATGATATCTTGTCGATAAAGACCAAGAAAGTATACAGCTAGATTTTAACTCAATTGAAACCCCACGCATAATATTCCTGTTCTGTGGCACAGGGTACCCTGCCACGTCTGACGGCTTTGGACAGTTCAGCCGCGGGCTTCTCAGCCGCTCTAAGGCGGCTAGACGCTACGGGCAGTCGCGCGGCCCTCACTGTGCACGTGATGTACGTGCGAGCGGGACAGCGCAACGCGGCGGATATCATCGCCAATGCGACGGGGGATGCCGTCTCGCCTGCTTTCGTGCGGATGTTGCGCGGGTGAGTGAGATAGCAGTCAGTCGCGCAGTTCGTACTATGCATGTGACGTACGTGCGAGCGGGACATCTTCGCCAACCTGACAGGAGACTCCGTTTCGCCTGCCTCGGTCCGAATGTTACGTTTCTGAGTGAGACAGTAGGCAGTCGCTCAGTCTGTACTGTGCACGTAATGTATGTACGTGCGAGCGGGACAGCGCAACGCGGCGGATATTATCGCCCATACGCCAGGCGACGCTGCCTTCGTGTGTATGTTGCGTGGGTGAGTGAGACAGTAGTAGGGTTAATCTAATTTTTAATTCGATTGATAGTATAAAAATTCGATGATATTAGCGTCAAAGTATAATGAACCATAACTGCATGGAATTAGAGCTCAATTTCGTGTATGCATTTTTATACGTTTACACACGCGCAAATTAAAATCGATTGTAATGAATTTCTGTTTAGAGTGCAGAAGTCCTTTATGGGGTCGAGTATACGCTTTTATAACTTGATTCCGAGAGTTGGTTGATTTACCATGGCACAAAATTTAAACTGTGTGTAAAGAAACATTAAATAAATAGAGGCTGCTACACAGTTAATGATGATGAGCTATCAACAAGATAGATAAGCTACTAAATGTAACTTATTTGTTTTAAAAAGCGCAACTGGTGAGTTTGTTGCCGGCTCTTCCCACACAAGTGCCACAAGTTGGCCTGCATGAAATAAATGATTTTGAATTTTTTTTTTGATTTTCGGTTTCATCGTTTCATTCCAGACTGGGCACCCCGGTCCGCGTGCAGGGGCACGCGGGCTGGTCGGGGCACGTGCGCAGCAGCTACGACGCGCAGCCGCGCCTGCCCGCCGACCCGCCGCCGCCGCCGCCGCAGCACCCACTGACGCCCAGCGTGTACGACGGACGGGAGCAGGTATTGCGGAATGGGCACTAATATCAATCTTTTGAACAATTACATACTGAGTTAGCCCGAAAATGGGGTATACGATGTAAAATAAGATGAATAATTAGTGTGTAAAATTTACAATAAGGCTACACATTGTATATACTTCCTATGTTAATAAATAAAAAACATGACGGATTTTTTTTACATGATGACCATGTTGATTTTTTTATATTGTGGATACCGACTACAAAAAATTTCAACTATTCACAATATACAGGTGTTGTACTGGTCCGACTCCACGGACGAGATAGCGTTCGTGGTGCCGTCGGGCCACGAAGCCGGCGAGGGGGACGATCACAGCGACAGCATGAAGTGCGACGTGGATGGCTCATGTCTCTCCGTCAAGTAAGTAAAGTTTCGAAAGTCATTTTTCACGCAATTTTTTTACTTGGTTTTCTAATAATGTTTATGTTATCGAATAGATAAAATAAAAATAAAAAATAAAGCCTCCTCCTTTTTGGAAGTCGGTTAAAAATTTGTCAAAATTTATAAAAAATCAATAAAGAAATCAAGGCAAACACCCTTTTTCGACTTTTTTTTTAATCAATTCCTACGTTGGTTTTCATTTGGATGAGGTTTTATTGGGCGTTTTCAGTAAGGGTTCGGAGAAAGCGGGCGGGTCGTGGTGGGACGTTTCCAGCGGCGGGAGCGGGGTGAGCTACGAGCGGAGCGTGAGCGAGAGCGAGCGCGGGGAGCGGCGAGCGCTGGACAAGACTCGGGCGCTGTCCCTGGAGCTGGACCGGCCCGCACCGCCACTGTCGGGTAGGTGTTGATTCAAGAACCGTGGAAATAAGTAATGTTCCCTAAGTTTATGGAACTATATAAGCTAAGTTAGGTAACCCATATTGACAAATTTCATTTTCACGAAACTTTAGACAACACCTACATAATAATATGAAAATATAATATAATAATATGAAAATGGCACTTGGGTATGGGGTTGCATTTGGGAGATACCTTTTTTGCACGTTTTATTAATGTTTATCATTGCACTTTTGACGCAGGCAGCGGACGGCGCAACCGAGACTTCACTCCAAAAATACTTATCATATGGCTGGAAGATTTTGAAGACCATCTTAATTTGCCGATAGGTACGTTTTGTTTTGTTGCCCAGTAGTTGTAATATTCATTTTTAATTTTCGATGTATTGATTCATTAATGATACCGTGACCACATCCGACGTAACAACACAGACGTAAGACTCCCTTAAAATTGGTATGATTGCAAACATTTGTTGCTGTTAGCATTTGAAACCCTCCTTGAATACTCGAAAGTGTTTTTTTTAGGATTTTTTTATTTAATAATAATTTAAAACGACATTTTTATTGTAGATGACTTAGTCCGTTACTGCGAGACGGGCGTCCCGTGGCGGCGTCACGAGACCAGCGTGATCTGCGTGAGCGGCGTGCGCGCGGGGCTGGTGCGCGTGCGGGTGGGGGGCGCGGGCGGCGCGGGCGTGCTGGCTGACGGCGCGCTGCTGGCGCCGCGGCTGCTGCCCGACTGCTTGAGGCGCGCCGCGCGCTTCCTGGCCCGACGTGCGCGACTCAACACTGACTTGTGAGCATAACTATTTTTTTTTTAATCGACATCAAAATACTAGTACGGTAATACTTGAACGGCCCCTTAGTACCAAAATAAAATAATTGAAAGTGGCAGTGAACTTAGTGTTGTTGTATTCAGATATCAGCCGCCGCACGTGCGCAGGCGGCACCTCATCCAGGACATCGCGCAGCAGTTCAAGAAGGACCTCTCGGAGCCCGAACTGCTGGAGTCGCTGTTCAAGGCGCCTTGAGCACGACGCGCACTACTCAAGCTACCATTTTACCAACATTTTTTTTATTCGATGATGAAACGTCACCTGATGGCTACGAATAAATAATAAGTAAGGAAGTCTAATTGCGTTAAAAAATGACCCAAACAAAAATTGCGCCGAAGTGGGTGGAGATTAAAATTATGCCCTTAGAGGCGTTTTGGTTTGGAGTAGGGCCATTTTTTGAGTGGATTTTGTTCTGAATTAGACTTCCTTACTTTATTTATTCGTAGCCTGATGGTAAATGACGATGTAGTCTAATATGGTAACGGGCTAACTTGAAAGGGGTATGGCAGTGTAGATTCAACCCATACCCCTAATCGGTTTCAACACGCCATCGTACCGGAACGCTAAATCACTCGTGATTGCGCGTGCAAGCTTTCTCGCGTTCAATCTTGCACATTCCAGATTGCGAGCGAAAGAGTGTGTAGTTTAAAGCCAGCTATTGTTTATGTCCAAATTTTGAAAAGCGTAAAATACATATAATGTATCGCGTCTTTTCCTGTCTTGACACTACAAGTCTTTATTTTTAGCAGTATTTTGTATAGATCTGCAATATTACATATAATATTTAAGCAATTTAATAAATGTATAGTAGGTATTAAGTTAAGACTGAATTATTTTAACCATTGTACTTAACATTCCAATGTAAATGTGCTTTATTTAATGTATAGATGATGGGGATAAATTCATTTTGTATTTAATTAAGTATTGTAATGAAATTAAATTATTTATTAAATTAAAACTAATTACATACATCCTTAGTGTTCTTTTCTTTCAATTAATTCCTATTTTCCAAACACTTTGTTTTTTCTCCTTAAACTTTTTCTCAGAACATTGTGGAAGAATTAGTAGGTAGGTATCCAATCCAAACAATGTTGTCTATGCTGTCCACCACAGAAAACCGGAAATGGAGCTAGAACGTAGAGAGAGAAGACATAGAGCCAGTGACGATTTCTTTCTCACTCACACTAAAAAGAGAGCAGAAATAAAGTTATTAATGTGATAAACAGAGACGCAGCTACCCAATTTTTTGTCCCTCATCGTGTAACCAGTTTTTTCAAGGTCGACACACTTTTGTGCGAAACAAACTGACAGTTAATAAGAAAATTTAGTATCTATGTGTGTTGCCAGCTTTAGGTACCTATACAATGTCCCGATTTTCCCTATCCTACTTATATTATAAATGTGAAAGTTTGAATGTATGTATGGCCATCCATACATACATCCAAATTTCAGCCATATCGGTTTAGTGTGGCGTGATTGAGTAACAAACATATGGATGTTTGTTACTCAATACGCCACGCTAAACCGATATGGCTGAAATTTGGCACGGAGATAGGTTTTTTAGTAATGTCCTCTGACATACCGTAACGGCGGGTTACTTTGGCTACTTTTTCAATTTTTTTTTTAATTTTTGTTGAAACAAAATAAAGTCGTTATGGAAGAAATGAATATTATGAGAAAAGAAAAGAAAGATGATGGATACTAGAATATAATATATGTCGGCGATGATTAAAGTGTATTCAGCAGGGCGATCAGCTAACTTTTATCGCAATCATTAAAGGACATCGTCAATGTCAAAACATGGTTTTGGCTCCACGTAACATTGAGACAGTCCGTAAAGGATCGTTGAGGACAAAAAAATATTTTGACATTGATGCAGTATCACATCGATAAAAGTTTCGTATGAATATTGCTGAAAATTGGTACCGCGTAAGACTTTTGAAGTAAGATGTCCGTTAAGGACTACGACAAATATAACGTCAAACTAGGCTTTCATTGATACACCTCGTTAGGTGTTCTTATCGGTGACATATGTGGTATCCAAAGTCGTTTTACTACTCATATTTTTGTAAAAATATTTAATAAGCTTTATTAAATAATTTATCAAATTAACAATGCAATTAGTATTATTATATGAAGTAAGAAAATGTTAAAATCATTGAAGAATAATTTTTAGATTTACCTTTTTACACTTTCGTATGTTTGCCGTATAGGGAGGTAGGTATGTAGTATGTATTACATAAGATTTATGTACCTACTCAATAATAATATGCGCCTGGGTAAATTTTGTTTGTGATACATATTACATACCTTAATGTTCAATACATAAGGCATAAGCATGTGGGAACATAGTACATATTTACTATTTTAGTTTTCATAACCTAACTTTTGTGTTTTTATGTGTAAGAAGTACCTACATAAATAAATACTGCCTATACCTATTATTTGCAGATTTTAAATAACACAACACAGTAGAAAGAACCTGTAAAATAAAAGTGTAAATAAATAATAAATATTACGCTATGAACCTAGAAGAACCATAAATTAACATATTCTGCGGCACGTGCCACAGACTCCTTCACTCTTTATTTCGACAGCTATAACGCAGTCAAATTTGGAAGACTGCTATGGCCGTATAGATTGCTAGGTAACCATAGATATTCAAATTAGTCGGATTATAAGTTATGGCCCACCACTAAAATGTCGATAGTCACGTGATTGCGACCATTGCTACAATCCTGAAAAAGCTTACGCGGTACCGGTTATATGGACTGTTTCGATATCGGTCCATAAGGATATTTTTTGATGTGAGATAAGAGACAATTGTTAGCTGATCGCCCTGCAGTTAGATAGTGTCGGTTACTGTTCTGAATCATCCTGAAGTTTTGTTCGAATGTCCAACGACCAGTCGAGAACTGTTGGCGATCTTAAGAATTATTTTATTTACAAAGTTCTTAATTTTTAAAGCCATTTTTAAATAGCTAGAGGCAGACTTTTAATGTTTTTTTAAATAATTATTAACTTAAACTATGAAGAGTTGCAGTTTTATACGACTGCCTGAAAAAAGGAATATACTGTTAATTTCATTAACGATGATTTTGATGACTAAATATACAATTTTTGTTGCTTTTAATTCAATAGCATTACTCGATCGAAGGAAAATTTTAACTGTTCATTAAAAATTATTTTGTGTAACATTCTTACTAGTAACGAAAAAAAATTTTCCTTTGTGTTACATACATCTTTTTTCAAAGTGACTCACATATGCTAAATTTCTATTCGGCATTTCAATATTTTTTTTAAGGAGCAAATAATTATCTAGTGAATTGGTCCTATGAAACTACATTAAAAAACTTTAGTATAAAAAAAAATATTTTTAAAAAACCGACTTACGTGTACAAACTAAAATTATTTTATACTTTTAAGTGGTGGTTGAAGTTAATATTGTGTGCAATAAAGAATAATAAATTCTTTATTGCACACAATATTAAGATATATGTAAAAAAATAGGAGCTTACCCTAATAGGTATGTCTCTCCCAGACAACCTTATATGTGTAGGTATGTTATTTAAAAAATAAAACAGTTCAGCATCTGTTTTGTCGTTTTATTTAAAAATCCTGGGAAGAATTTTCCATCTAATTTGGGGTACTAGGGGAGTGCAGTTATTGTGGCAACATTAAACTCGAACTTGTCATGTGACGTCATCGTTACGTCATGTTATCTCTATTTCAGTCGCGGTTACACAGTACCTTGGTCTATTGCCTTCTCTGTCTACGAGCTAGAAATGGAAATTGACATTACAGAGCCGTTTAAACATGGTAGGGTGATGGTAGGTAGGAATAGGAATTCAAATACCAACCTATTTTATAGCTGATTCTTTTACAAATTAAATAGGTACATCATGAATTACTGACCTCTATAATTAAATAAACTAAAATAATGCAACGAATGTTTCGCAAAAGTATTTTCAAAATGAAGTCGCGTTCTATGAGCGGGTTCAGACCTTGTGGTTCAGACGGTCAGTCAGTCAGTTGTTCAACAAAAAATTAAAAGTTCGTATTACTATCTAATTATTTCAAAAATACGAACAAACTACTTTAAAAAAAACCTAGCTGGCGAGACCTAATGAATTAAAGACAAGAATAAAAACATTCCTATTTCAATCATTTTGACAGATATTCCATCCAGATTTGAAAAAATCAGTTAAATTTTTCAATATTGCCAACGATTTGGTCTATTTGTGTTTTTGTAGATATATTTTATTTCGTATCCCTCATACTGGTTGGTTTCTATGACTTAAAAATTTATGTAGTGGCAGAATGTTAATAAATCGAATTACTGACGAGGGAAGTGGCGGAGCGGACGATGTGGAAATGCATTTGGAGGACAATTCAAATGAGTTGCAAACAGCAGAAGATATATACCAGATTATGGCTAAAAACAATGCCTTCGAAGGAGATGGTTAGTAAAGCATCACATACCTACTTCTACCTACCTATCAGTTTGTTCGAAAAATTCGGATGCACGGCATAAGGCACAAGCATTTTTTTATTCGATAACAAAATATCTAGACTGCGATTCATCTGCTGGTAAGTAACGTTGCAGTTTAAGATCGTAGCGGACTAACTTAAAGTCTTAGACCAGGCCAGACTAGAGGCAATTCAGAAATTATAAATTTCCAAATTGCACCGCCGGGAATCGAACCCGAGACCTCCGTCTTATAAGACCACACACGCATGCCCGCACGCACGCACGCGTACACATCTAGTACACACACACACAGTATGTTTTCTGACAAATATACCGTCCTGTCGTCAAATACCACGCTAAGCGATTCAGCATTCTAGTACGATGGCGGTAGAAACCAATATTTAAAGCTTGTGATCGGCTTGCTGAATAGTGTCAGCTTTGGTTGTGCACCAACTTTGCACCACTTTAATGCTCTGGGCAAAATTCTCACTCGCAGACTTAGAAAATATTGTCAATCGACTACGGATAATATTATTATGTGTATATTACTAATATATTGCACAAATTATTGTAGGGGATAAGGCGTTGTCAACCCACGATTTAGTAATCCTGTATAAGAATATAGACATTGACGCTAAACTAGTATCTACTGCTAATCAGCAAACAAGTAAAAGTCCCAATCAATACGTCGAAACCGTAATATACAACGACGATCGGGAATCTGAAGGATCGGACCTCAGTGAAGATATTAGCAATGAAGACTTTCATCATGTTTTTGCAGTTAATGAAGAAAGAATCGACATTTTGAACAACTTCGGAGATACACTTTGTCATAAATTTGGTGACATGCAAATGCATACATCTGATTTAACCACAGAGTATGATAAACACTTTTTGTTTAATGACCCATTTATAAAAGAGCAGCTGAAAAGTTTTCATGAAATATTTAAACCCAAGCATTCAGATAGCACTGTACTTCCAGCGTCACTGTTAGATTACATTTGTTGCAAACGTATTGAGGAAAATTATAATTTTTATATGGATAATATTATTAAATATGTACAAAACACTATCGAACAGCTAAAGCGAATTAGCAATGGTGATTACTTAACTGAGAAAGCTAAAGAAAAATGGAAAGAAGATAATGTCATGAACGTTTCAACGTCTGAATGTAAGAAAACTGTTTTGACAGGCTCAGTTAGCATACCACTACGCGTAAAGGACAAACTTACTGATCGTAAAAATACATGGGATGATATAATCCATTCTGAAATGGACGTAAGGTCTATATCTAAATTATTGGAAAGGAAAGTTATTATAGAGGTTCCAAAAATCATTTGTGGCAGTTACAAGTTATTTAGTAAGCGCTGCAAAGACAATCTTATCATAACATGCAAAAAAGATAAAAAACTCAATAAAAAGTCACGAGTAGATTTAGTTTTAAAATTGCAACGCTCGAAATCTGGACATGTCATTAGTAATATTGATTCTATCATGGTTTTAAAATCTGTACCAATTGCTAAAAATACAGGTAAATCAAAGGCTTTAGTGTAATATTTTATGGACCTTCTTATTTTATTTGTAATACATAATTACTTTTAAATTTACAGATTCTCGTTCAAACGATTTGTTAGCATTAGAATTTAAAAACGATGACATTTTAGATAAAAAAGAACAAGAAACTGAAATTATTGCTTTAAATGAAAACGTAAAAGCACCTTCAAATAATACAGCACAAGAAAATGAAATGACTGATAAAGATGAAAACATAGGAGCAACACTTTCAAATGATACTGCACAAGAAAATGAAATGACTGATGTAAATGCAAACATAGGCGAAACTCCTCCAAATGATACGGCAGACTGTAGTATAGCAGATACAGAAAAGGAAGCCGAAAAGTTTTTAGAGGACGGTTATGATTTCAGAGGGCAGAGTGATTGCCAAGAAGAGTACGGTTCAATCAGAGCTGAAGCTGATTTTAATAGAATTGCTACCGACAATTTACACTGCATAATTCATCGACTAAGTATGCAAACGCCTGTTATAGAAGAAAGTGAAGATAATATGAAAAAAAAGAAGTCACCAATTAAGGTGAGAATCAAATCTCCTTATGAAAATAAGTCATATGTCATGGAAGAGAAAAAGAGAAAAAAGCTTTTGGAGATCAGAGAAAAACGTGAAATGAAAAAAAATGCAATGAGCGAAACTTGTAAAGTAACAAAACATAAGTACGGAAAAATGGTCCAAGCATCGAGCTCTGTTACAAAACTATCAATAACAAATAAGTCCTTTTATAACTCTATTTATGGACAGTCCATGAATATTAATAATAAACATTTTAGAAATTATCACAAAGAACAACCAAGGGACAATATTCCGGAGATGGACCTAGGAGACGATGAAGAAACCCACTTGAAAGAAACGCCTCCTCCACCTTTAGGATCACCTGACAATAATAGTCAAAAGTATATTAACCGCAGTTATTATTTAGATGACGCAGACACAGAAGTTATGTACCTGCAAAGAAAACAAAACGAAAGTCAAAACTTAACAAAAGATGCCTTCTCTACATCCACGACACATATTGGAGTTAATTTAAATTTACTTAAGCAATTAATCGCTCTATCAGACAGTTCGACAGATACTTCAAGTATGCAACAGAGCATTTTGTAAGTACCTACAAAGATGTTTTGCCTACAATTTGTAAGTTAGTATTCATATTTACCGTTATACTTAATTAAAATTTTACCCCACAGATGTGATGATAGCTTTGTTAGTACTAAAGAAGAAAATACGCAAAAGAATGCCTTAGTGGCAACACGAAGTACTCAGCTTTCAGTTCCGACAAATTCGCCTATAATAAACAGTTTGACCCCAGATGAAAACTGTAAAACTATGTCTACTGTCGAATGTAAAAAAAGCATTGATAAATTATATGATTTAATAAAACAAATTGGTAAAACAGACAGCCTGGAAGTTTCATGTAGCAAAAGTAAAATCGTAAATGATTTTGATAAATTACATACTAAAACATGCGATACGAATACTCAAGCAATTCATAGTGAAACTAGTATCAAACATCAATTAATCTCCACTAATCCTGGTTGTTATAGTTTTGAAAAGGCAAATACAGTATTGAAACCTTCAAATGAGTTGAATAAATATGATAATCCCGATTCAGTTATTCCTAAACTACCTTCAAGATCACCAAGTAACAAATTAAACCATAAAATTAATAATAAAGAATTTAAATTATCTTGTAGCAAAATTAAAGAAAATCCTTTAAAAGCAATATCTCAATTGATTCATGAATTTGATAATGTTCAAAAGACTGTTAATATGAATGGAAAAGAGTCAAAAAGAAACAAAAAAACTGAAGTTTTGGCTACTGAAGATAAAAACAGTTCTCGACAAAATTTTCTTAGGCGACTGCCAAAACAACAAGATCATTATTTAAAGGACTCTGCAAAAATATCGTCAAAGAACTCTGCCTTTAAAGAAACAAGACGTCAAAGCACAGGATACAATCCTTTCAAAATTACCAATCAACAATTAAGAGCCGATGAAAACCCGTTTGATACAATGAGTAGAAAAAAAATTTCTGACATTATTGATGAAGTGAAAGAACTGAGAGGGGAAGCGGTGCGTGGACCTTCAAAAAAACTGACAAGATTAAACAGTTTAGCGCAGCCTAAAAAAACGTATCTTCAGGCCCAACAGGAAGAATCCCAAAACAGAATAGGTAAACGAGTTACAGACAGGCTGCCTAAGACTATGCCTCCTGTATCCAATACCGAGAAAAGTACAGGGCTTCTAAGTGTAAGAAATAAACAGAAAAAAATAAATGACGGAGTACCGACATCTACAAAGCCACATACTACTGGACCACCATCAGGTGTGTAAAGGTGAATTTTCATCAAAATGTTCTATGGACAAATGAAATAATTTGTGTTAAAATTCACTTCCAATTACAGAGCCATATTAATTATGATCTTATTATAGAAAGATTGACAAGAACTAAACCTCCGACCCACAACAGTCCAAGCCGAGAAGCAAGTGCGAAACGCTCTCCGGGTTCTCTGGGGAAACCGCGCTGTTATCATAGCAACGTTAATAAAACACCAGAAGAATTGTAAGAAATTCACAACTTATTTGTGGAGAATCAAACAAATAATTAAAAATCTAGTTTAGAAACCGTGTAACCATGAAATTTTATCCATTCATAAAATGCAGGGTACCACTACCAGATTGATATTTTATATTATACCTTCAACTTCAACTGGTTCTTATACCATAAATTACAACATTATAGAGTTAATAAAACAACATTCTTGTGGTAGGAAAATATATATAAAAGTACTAAAAGACAAGCATTTGTTTCATACTTTATAGAAAAGGAAAGATGGTAGCTGTGGAAACATATGTGAAGAATCACTATGGACGCGAGTCACATCTACTGGATCTCGGTGATTCTCACAACGCGCACAAATCGAGGGTGCCTTTGATACCAAATGATCTCGATTTAGGTAAGATATTGGAAATTAAGATATTTCGTTTTTTGCTTAAGATAAAATGTACATTTGTTCGTAGTCTTGAGAAATTTTAGATGATATTGATAATAAGTTTTTGTTTTCTACAGCGTCGATGGCATCATCTCCGTCTGGCCCGGAAGAATCTACTGTTCTCGGCAAAAAGTTACACAGCATGATTGACACTATGATTAACAATACTATGCCTGTATTAGATGCTCTCACTGAATGCAATGAGTCCATATCTAAGTCAGTGGGTTGTTTTGATGATAATTCTATAGAAGGAAGATCGAAATCTGATGACATTTTACTATCAGGATCTGATTACCCAGTCGATATATTTGAAGATAAAAACATAGTTACGGCTGTATCAATAATTTCAGAGGACATAAAGAACGACGAAGTGGTTAACGTTAATAATTCAAATACAAATGTTTGTGAAACTAACCATCGTCCTCCTCCCAATGAGTCACAAATACATGAAAAAGCTTTGTGTCAAATATCAAATGGTACATTTCAAAAGCCGTTGAGAATTAAAAAATTTACATCGAATATTACACCAAAGCAGTCCGTGGAAAATGTCATCTTACAATCTGGAGATACTAGCTCGTTGGTGCTTACGTCCAAAATATCACAACATATAGATCCTAAAACAGACACTTTTAAGGAAATCAAATTTCTACCTGCACTACCTAAGAACCGAATTGACTTTGATTTTACTTTTCCTATGCAAATAGCAACAGTAGGTTACGCTGTACCATATTTTATTAAACGTGGTCATCCAATAATAAATGAAGATTCTAAGTTGGTTCGCATAAAATCTGAATCATTTCAAACTACAGTGAAAAATACAACATTGAGCAAATCTATTCATTGTATTAAAGGTGCGGATATAAAATTAGCCGAAGAAAAAATTGAAGTAAATAAACCTGATGTTTCTCAGTTTATAGACCCCAATAAAAATGAAGCAATTGATAGAGAAAGATGTGCAATTGACATACAAAATAATAAACAAAATGTTCAAGATAATGCTATTGAAGCTAAAACCATTGAAGATATAGGTGTAGATGTAGTTAGTTCTGAAACTAGTAATTCAACATCGCTTGATATTCTAGTAGGTCTTTTAAATGAAATTAAAAACATAACTTCATATAAAGCTCACATACCTAAACAAGAGAACAACTATGAAATTGATCTAGAAAATAAAGATTTTGAGATTATACTCAACAAAACAGCTGTTAAAGAGAGTTCTGTAGACAACAGCGTCACCAATGTAATGTCTTTCCAGTCGATTGAAAATTTACAAATATTAGAGCCACGTGCTAGTAATTTTTTATACTTATCTTCTAATACTGAAGACTGCTATAGAAACAAAGCAATGTCCGATAAACATGATAAAGCTAATACTACTTTGTTTTGTGGACCATCAAATGCAGATAAAGAAGCAAATGCAATGATTTTGCAAACTCCATATAATATGCATAGGTTTACTGAGGCACCGTCTCGATTTTTCCCGGTTTCAGTTAGTACCAATGTCACCGATTCTCTTTTAAAACTTATCAACAAACCATCAAGTGGTACAATATGTTCTAGTATTAATAATAAATGCGAGAGTTTAGATACTTCGATAACAAATCAAAAAATTATAGAAATACCTTTAAACACTTTTGTGAATTCTGTTGATGATAGTAAATCTTCTCTAGTATTAGAAATCCAGTACTTTAATAAAAATGAAAATTATATAAAAAAGGAACAAAATAATCATTCGACTGTCGACTTTGACCCTATGATGAAAATGAAAAGAGATATTTTAGTAACTGTCTATTCCATTCTTGTATTGACCGTATTTGCTGCTCTATCGTTTCCCGAAATAATGTATCGCGTATAAAAACCAATAGAATGTAAGTGGTTATATTCTCTTTGAAAACCAAGTTCTTGGCTTCTTGCTATTCATACAACATGACTACAACAACAATACGAGCATAATAATTATTTTTGTGTTGTTTTTAAATCTATTGTAAGATTTAATGAAATTAATTTTTGGATAATTTTGAATTATTTATTTACTCTGAATAAAAGTATCAAAGTAATGTGGAGTTTCAGTTAAATACGTATTATAGATAGTTGCATGGTGGGTAGTTGCAAAATACTATGATACCTATCGATTCTACCATTTAAATATCTAGATTCTAGAACCGGCCTCGGGCCATCACTATGGTCAATTAAATGTCAACTTCAAGTTTCAACAGTCAAAATTACGTCAAAATCACATTGTTTTGGATTTCCACGGATTTCCAATTTTTGTTTAGTCAATTCAAAATTTGAAAATTTTCAAATATTAAATATTATCCAAGAGAATATAATGAATATTATATTGTGAATTGTGATCAAAAACAATGGTACAAGCACGATAACTGTAGATAGTTACATATAATGGCAACTAAGGTTAGTTTAATTTGTATTCTAAAAGTTTTCAATTTCCGAAAATGTTCTATAAATTCTGAGCATGAACCGTTCGGCGACCATTATTTAGACATATTCAATCAATAATTATTTGGTTAACCATTCATTTCAACTCATTTATTTAGTACTCTTTATTTTCTAACCTAAAAAATGGATCTCGAAAGTAACCTTTAAGAATATAGTTCAGGCTGACTTTTCTTCTTGAAAAAGCGTAAAGTTGGCAGGGCCCTCATTAGGTGGACCAGTGTAAGATTAGTTGCTACATATAGCCGGCGAAAGATCGAGTTATGTGTAATATGTCTATCAGTTATTAAAGATTATTAATTTTGTTTTGTTGCAGGGCCGTAAAAAGGTAACCACTAAGTTCACAGCAGATGTTATAGACTGCACTGCTCCAGTGAACAAGATATTAGAAGAGTTGCGGCAGAGGAACCCGCAGGCGTTCATGTTTTACAGCTACTTGCTGCGGCCCCGGCGGACAAAGAGGTTGCAATATGTGAACAATCATTGCACAATACCAGGTTTTTATTTTTTATTTCTGTCTTATTCCTGATTAATGAAGGTTCTGAAACTTTCTATTTTTCTATGGATTACCTAAAGCTAGCAGCTTTCTTATGACAACTTGATTAGATTCTTCTATTTCAATTGTTTTATTTTGAATAATTATTTATCTATCTCTTTCTCATACCTATTCTTGATTGATAAGGGTTCTAAAAGGTTTTCTTATGACAACTCAATTAATTTATTCTGTATTTCAACTCTTAATTTTGAACATAAAAATAGAACTGATGCTTTATATTGTACCTACTTTCCATGGCAAATTTTTTAACTTCTATGTGGTCATCTAATTTTCAACTTTGGTGAATGATACTTGACGGCATAATCATCAAAGCATGCCTAAGATATCAATCCAACAGGCAGTTTCTAATTTAAAGCAAAAATATGTTTGTATTTAAACTTAACTTTATTCAGGTCACCCCATAAACACATTTGACGACGATTGGGATGGGGAACTCAATTTAGACTATTTTGAGCCATTTTCATACAAGAGCCACCCACCAAGAATGATAACACCTATGAGAAATACCGACGAAGCTGACCCGGTCACCAGTCTGCTGCGGAAAAAGAAAGAGTGGCATCACACAAGTACAACTCTTAAACGTACTGCTAGTAAGTACAATTTCTTCTCAGGTGATATTTAGTTCACTGACCTAGTATAAGTCAAAAGAAACGCAAAACGGGCGAATCGACGCCTAATTGCGGAGAAGATTCCCAGAAGAAGAAGTCAAAAGAAAAAGCTACTCATAGCTGAGCATAGGTTGTAGTGGTCATCGTGACGTATGTACTAGGGAGTCCGTGCACTTTGAAGTGTGGCTTCGGCATTCCTGACTTATGGTCGGGTGCTCTTTATGTGATAAAACTTTTTAAGCACCCTAACATATGAAAATACAATAACACTTGTTTTCAAGTAACAAAAACGTATTTATAGTTGATTTAGTGAATAATTAGATTTTAAATGTATGGAGATTAGGGAGATCTCAGGTTCAAACGCCAAATTTTCGGAGGCACAAAGTAGCATAAGGTCGGCATCAAAACCGACATCATGAAAGGAGTATTATTTCAATTTGATGTCGGTTTTGATGCCGTCCTTATGTTACTTTGTGCTATCTCAAAGTGCTATCTCTAAGCCAGCCAACTTGCAATTATTACACTGACACAATCATTTTTAGACTATCACACAGCTTGTATCATCCAATAAAAAACACCTGTTTTAATCGTAGCTTACACTCACCTGATGGAGAGCTACGAGGAGCTGAACGACGAGGTGGTGCAGTGCCAGCGGCTGCTGGTGGACCTCGCGGCGCACCTCGACAGCGACCCGGCGCCCTACTGCGACGCGCCCTACAACTGGCTGTACGCGGGCGCCGGGAACATGCAGCCGGCCTGCGTCGACTGGATCGACTACCTGCTTCACAGCCATTTCACTACAGTTTGTAAGTTTCCTCTTATGTGACAACAATGTATCCCCGCAGGGCAGCTTTCGCAGGCGTTTCGTGAGTAGCACCACCAGACTGTAGCCTAAGCATGAACATTATAACTTTTAAGAAAAGGTTAAAATTAGAAAAAAATCTGTATGGTCAGCCATGCAGTTACAAATAAGCACCTCTTACCTCCCCAACCAAGCAAGAAAGCCAAGTTCCCAAGCAAGCAATGCCACCACCACCACACAAGTAAAAGTTAAGTTAACGTCTTGCTGGCGTTAACTTTACCCTTACTGTTCGTAAGCTAATATGTTCGTGTTTAGGCTACTGATGTACCTCTGGGTTCCTTTGCCTTTTCACCGGCCGGTTAAAGTGACGCGACGGCTACGGAGCCAGGCTGCCTCTGGGTACCTGCTGTAGCCAAATGAGGTTACCAAATAAGTAGCCAGTAGCTACCGACTAGATGGGTTCCATACCTACGCCATATCGAAATACATAACATCGAAACTTATGAGGTCGAACACGTTACATCGATAGTTAATGATATCGACCTTTCATCATAATGAAAGTAACTATGGTATTTCTCTAAAATATCAATCTAAAATTTAAATTAATTTAAAGTTAAAATAAACTTTTACTTAATAAATAATTTCATAATAAAAAGTACATAAATAACATAAGGAATGAAGAAATAGGTACATATTGTTTCTTTTATTTCAGATTTATCAGAATTCAACAAATACACCCTCACTATTAACATGGACCACGTCGCCAGTTTTGATTGCGGAAAAGGAAACAACATACTCGAAACTATTTTCTCGCCAGAAAATATTTTAGTTTTAAGAACAGAATATAAGATTTTCATATTGAAATTAATAAAAATAGGTGACACGATAACATTAGAAAAACTGAAATGCATCAAATCTGAATTGCCGTATACGAGTGTATCATTTGATAGTTTCCATAATAACATTTTATACATTACGACTTTGGATTACAAGTTAACTATCGTTAATTTGGATAGAATGAAAGCGAGAAGCGTTCAATTGAAAGGTAAACTAGCAACTTTAGTCAACAACTGGAATACGGTTGTAAGTTCTGAAAGAGGATTTTATGTTCACGCTGGCAGAACAACCGTATCGATCTACGACAAGAGGTCGAATAACATGGTTCACGTGTGGAAAGATTTGAGGACTATCACAGACGACAAGACCTGTAATGATATAAGTGTAGCTGAGCATTTTACAGGCAGTAAATCGCTGTATTTTGGCACGGATCACCACCTTTTCTTAATGGATTTGCGTTATACTGTAAAAAATGGCCCTAAAGTGGTCCGAAGATGGACGCACGGGCTGGAGAGTCCGCCCACTTACATGAGTCACTGTAACTTTGAATTCAGCAAGGATTTAATTTGCCTGAGCAGCCAATGGTGCGAGGATATGTGCGTGGTGCCTAATTATAACGACAGGTTAATTAATGATACTGATTCGGGCGGGGTGACAATGCCTTACCGTCCTCCAAGTATTTTAAACGCCTTAAACGAGGCGAGGCAAATGTTGCTGTGCCATAACCTATACAACCCGATAGAGGGTAGACTCGTGACGGCTATCACAGGGAACTTGATGCTGGAGCAAGGGGAAAAGTACGAGATACTGATGCAGAATTCCTTAGGCGATATCTCGTGTCACACCTTGTATCCGGAACATTTCGACTCGTTCATAGACGACGACAGAGCAAAGAAGTTGCACGAGTGGAGTGAAACGTACGAAGTGCCGAAGAAAGATTTTGAAGTGTCTTCGATAAAGAATATAGCGGAAGTATTGAAGAATTTGAAGAAAGTCCCTGAGGATTATGAGATTTTCACCTTTTTAAAGCAGCCGAAGAGCAAGTTCGATGAGAAGGAAATTGTGGAAACTTTCGAGGAAGAGGAAGTGGACAGCGGTCTGCGCGAGGTGTGGTCCGGTGTTCACGAGCCCAACCCTAACGAGTCCTCGGCGCTCAATTTGTACTATTCCGATGAAGAATAGTACACGGAACACTTTACTGAATAATGAGTATTAAATATTGGAATTTAACGACACTTGGACAGTGTTATTTTTGTACTGAATTATGTAAATATATATTAAGTTTAAAATATTTGAATTAAAAATTAAATAATGTTCTCGTTTTTAATTTTTCCTATCCACCTTATACCTAATCTCTATTCTTCAGATTATATAACGAAAATTTAATCCAGATAATTATCTGATTGATTATAATCAATAATTTTCTATCTAAATTTTGAGATTGGATCTGTTTTACTAATTTATAAACACTTTTACCTACTACAAATTTCTATCACTAGATTTTGGATTAGCCGTAAGTACCTAAACTAGTTTTTGAATCGAGTAGCGTTTGAACGGGGTTATTTCACCAATAAAACAGCAAGTTTAATTAACAGTCTATAATTCCTATCTAAATAACTGAGATAACATCGAGCACGCTTACAAACACACGCACCCACACATGCGCTCAAATAACGGTAGAAACAAGCGTTTACGGGTGAATAATTTTTTGAGTATGTCAGTCACGTTTTCGCAGGTACTTTGATGTAAGTACTTAGAGTCATTAATTGCTTTGAACTTTTGCTAAATAGCTAATCGCCTATTTAACATTTTGCATGTGGACAGATCCGTAGAACAAAGTTTCATCTGCTAAATTTACAACTTGAAATTTGAGCCTTAAAAGTCACATCTGCAAGGCTCAAATCTCAAGTTATGAATTTAGCAGATGAGACTTTGTTCTACGGAACGGTCGATGTATTTAACTAAATATCATTTGTTTTTAATTTAAAATCAGGTTAAGATCATAAAGGTACCAAGTAATACTACGTTTATGGTTGAGATAGATTATATTATTATTAATTAAAATAAACCTGAAAAAAAAATAATTGTCAAAAATGAAAAATTTCAATACCTACTGAGCGAAGATGTCGCCACTGAGCGTGCAAATAATGATCAATCGTCATAATGTGTGCATGGATTACATAGTTTGTAATTTCGTATGTCAATACAAATTACGTGAAACTACTATGAATATACCCTTCATTGCTAAACACCTGTATTTATTTACATATTGAGCAATTGAATTGAATATATCATTTAGTGACATAAGGTGAGTGTGTTTCTACCGTTATTATTTTCGTATATAAGTACAAAAATTACATCTCAAAAATTATAAAACTAGTGAAACTAAATAAATTGGCAGGAACTTGCTACGAATGGAGGTATGAACGAAAGCTAAAATAAAAACTAATAATTACAAATTATTATTCAATCAGTTATATTTCTAATACATGAACATGTGACCCAAGAAACTGTGGGAAAAGTTAAGGAGGTGAAAATCTGTTTAGTTCTTGTAATTCACGAATGCCCGTGGCTCATGGTTGTGTTGTACAAGTGTGAGCGAGAGCTTTCTCACGCCTTCTCGCTCCCACCTAGGCTCCGACAGGCAGCACACTCACGCATTGTGCATGTACACGACGTATCTACAAGTAAACCTCGCGCGCTCATGAATTTCAAAAAACAATCTCCCTTCATAAACTTTATATTCAATAAGCGATATATACGAGTAATAACGTGAGACTGAAATAAACATGTTTTAATTACATTTTCTCTCTCACTACAGAGCGCATGTCTCTCAGAGAAGGGTTACAGGCCATATAGGTACCAGGCTGGTACAATGCGAATTGGTAGGCTTCACACGCCTTTGAGAATATTATCAAGAATTTTCAGCATGCAGGTTTCCTCATGATGTTTTGCTTCATCGATGAAGCGTGTCTTTATGTCGATGTCTTGCAAATAAATAAAGATTTTTGTATATACAAACGAGCCTTAAAACAAGGTCTTTAAGGTCCATTTTACTTTAATGTTGAGCTTTAAAACTCGATATCTATATACTATCAATGCTTTCGAGGTGTATAAAGCACTTATTGCTGATTAGCGCCTTTGAGAAGAGATTTAGCAGCCTTTAGCAAGGCTGATATTTGTGACGCCATTAATTGACGTCACACTTTAGAAGGGAAGGCATCTTTGGATCATCGCGTATTACATAAAGTAAATATTTTCTATGTTAGAATGATTATGAAAAGTTAGAATAATTTTTTATAAGTTACTAATAAAAAACAACTGTTTTTACTTATCAGAAGTGGGATTAACCACTATATTTTGATTAGTAAATCGATTACTTAGTAAAATAATCTCTTTATGCTGATCACACATTAGAGACGCGGTACACCGCGCATTTTTCAGTCAATATATGTACCTACACAGTGTCGGACCGTATATCTAGTGTGTGATCAGTTTAATCCGCTTTTGATTTGTAAAACTAGTCAATATTAATTTATAATGCACGTATAAATGCAAATCACATTTTATTCCACAAGTGAAGTGAATCGAGTATGTACAAAAGCTTTGTGATTAATTTGGATGCTATCGTCACTTTTCTGTTCCAGGTCTCTGTAAAAAAATAATAATATTACTATCTAATATAGATAAGGAACTTGAATTTAAAACTTGTTTTAAAAAAGCATGATGATCGTTCCATCTAGATGGCTCCATCTTGGGAGGGCCCTCTACACATGCTCTATGCTTCAAAGAGAAATCGAGCTTAGTCGTAGAACGAGAAGTACTATAGACTTAATGAAATCTCCTTTTCACTTCCACATGGAAGAGATGCAGTATAGCGATGTCAAACAAGATATGTAGCATGAGACACAGCTATGTCTATAGCCGTCCCTCACTACGTACCACTTTTTGAGTTGTTGCTCACAATACATTGTGAGGTGATTGTGAGCAACAAGACATACAAGAGTAGGTATTTCACAGTGTTATGATAATTTTATTGATAATTAAAGTCCTTAACCCGAAATAAAGAGTGCTTGAAGTTATTAAACTGATCTAGAATATACATAAACAATGGTGCGTTGCAGCGTTTTAATATTGTATGTACTTTAATTACCTATCCCTTTCGGCGACACGCTTGGTAGGATTCTAGAAATTTATGGACTACCCTCAGTTAGTGACCACATTTCAGCAACGTAAGTCATCATGGAGTTATCATCGATCGAAGACTGATCAAAGTTTAATTTTAAATAATGTTCAATGGAAACTACAAAATGTGCGAAAGCATATACATAAGGGTATTACGCATGTTCGGAATTGTCTGTAATGATTTCGAATGAGCACTAAGCTACATTAAGCCGGATTTTCACTATACGAGTTCCTAGTAGTCCAAGTAACCTAATATTTGTCTCCGCAATAAGATAACGCCATTTTTGTTTTCTAAAACCATCCGAGTCAGCTCGTGAAAGTAGAGCGCTGCACGAGGCGACTCTGATCGGATACCAACATCCGAGTGCGCTCGGATCACGTGTTTACACAGTACGAGTAGCGTCCGAGTAGTCTTTTTCTTTATTACTATTAATTTCTGTTGTCATCATAATACATCTTTTTTTTCTATTTGTTTTACATCTATTATGCTTTGTCTTATTTCTATTATTATATCTGTATACATATATATATTTTTTTTTCCTTCCTGCTTTTCATACTCTTATATATACTGTTTCTTGTGTATGTTCTTTTCTTTAACAAGGCGTTTCCCCCCCCCCCCCCAATCATCGTCTTTCTTATTAATTATACTATGTTATTAATTCCGTCCGAGTAGTGATCCGAGCGCATTCGGTCCGAGACAACTCGTATAGTGAACCCCCGGCTCCGAATGCTCACGTTAGCGCCTGGTGAAGGGGCGCAGCCAGGAGCGCGCGAGCGGCACGTCGGCCTTGCCCTCGCGCTCGCGCTCCGCCATCTGCTCCATGAGGCGGCGCTGGTTGTCGCGGAACGCCGCGATGGGGTCGTCGTACTGGCTGTAGTAGCGCAGCACGTCGCGCACGTCCTTCACGTTCGACATCGCGATCGCTGCGCACACCACACCACATACCATCACCACATACCATCATCGACCCCTCCACTGAGCGCAAGTCGCCTTACAGACCGAAACTGGCAGACTTCACCTTTTTTTTTTTAATTAGTCCACAAAACTGACTGCTTAAATTACATTAATAAGGCAAGTTATGAATTTACATCTTCCGCAATCGAGTCTTCTCGATGTGGACGTGACATGCGTGATTAAAGGGTCTAAGACTAAGACTTATTAATAAATAAATCCTATCCTATTTCCTATCCTATTAATATTATAAATGCGAAAATTTGTATGTTTGTTACTCAATCACGTCGCAATGACTGAACCGATTTTGCCGTTTGAGGTGGATATAGTCTGGATTAACACATAGGCTACTTTTTATCCTGGTAAATAAAAGAGTTGCTGCGGAAATAAAAACCTTAATCCACGCGAACGAAGTCGCGGGAATCATTTAGTAAATAAATATTTCAGAACATTATGAAGTTTTTCTTAATTGTTGAAGCATATAATATTTAATTGCTGAAATGCACACGACTCCGAAAAGTCAGAGCTGCGTAACCGGGATCGAACCCGCGATCTCCCCGAATCCGCAGTCCCAACCACCAGGCTATCACTGCCAATACACACAAAATATCATTAGACTGTCTTAAAAAACACACTAGCGCGAACTAATCACGTAAAGCGCCATCTAGTTAGCTAAAGCCAAAATTTAGCAGAAAATATTTCTCGTTGTAATATTTCGCGAAAATAATGAGATGAATCAAGAAGTGTACTGACTTTGTAATAAATTAGCTAGGTCCAGTAGCGCGGTGTCGTCGTCGGCGCCTTTCCACTTCTTTAACACTAGAGCATTGTCAGGCTGGAACTGCGTCGCTGGCTTGTTCCAGTCCACCATTATCACCTGATAAGTGATAAATTATTAAAAAAAAAAAAGATACCAGCCCTATTGAGACCCTCCTCCTTTTTTGGAAAATGGTAATCCTGTATACATAATTCTTACAATTAATGAGGGCGCGTGGCTTATGGGTGTGTGTGTATCGTATCTGTATAAGTGTGAACGAGAGCTTACTCGCGCCTGACCGCTCCCACCTAGGCTCCTGACAGGCAACACACTTGCGCAGTGTGCATGTACACTACGTAACCAGAAGTAAAGCTCACGCGCCCTTGTGAATTGAAAGAAATATAATTATCGACCGTTCCGTAGAACAAAGTCTCATCTGCTAAATTCACAACTTGAAATTTGAGCCTTAAAAGTCACATCTGCAAGGCTCAAATCTCAAGTTATGAATTTAGCAGATGAGACTTTGTTCTACGGAACGGTCAATTTAAAAATAAGGTTCACTAAGCGTTATGTAAGGATTTCCTTCTTTAGCATAAATAAAAGAGAGTTTATTCTCATTCATGTAAACATGTAAAAAGAAAAGAATAAGTTGGTATGAACATTACCTTCGATAAATCCCTATTCAGTCCTTCTAAATTCTTCACATGTACACCGTCAATGAAGTGTGTAGAATCCCTGAACAGTCTGTATGATATTAATTTGTTCTCTGGGTCTAACTTGTCTAGGACGGGCCAAATCATGAACGCGTTCTCGGAGGTGAATATGACCACTTCATAGTCTGAGTTGGCTACGGTCTGCAGGAACTGGTCTACACCTGGACGCTTTTTAAACCTGTGAAGAGATGTTAGTATTACATCCAATTATACCATTCAGTATAGAAGAATAATAATAATTTTTTTTGGTGTTAAAGAATATGCATTCCTGAACCCCACAAAGAATCTTCTTGGGCACTAAGAAAATCCATTCTTAGATTTTCTGTTGCATTGTTTATGTTCACAAAAACTAAAAAGAGAAAGAACATTTAGATTTTCGTTACATGTAAAACATATTAATTAAGTCGTCATTATTAAAACCATTTGGAATTTCATAGGTACTGATAAAAATTGTGTGGAAGCAATTTGCTCAGAAAATACTATAGCTCTACATAGCACTTTTTTTTTTAAAGAAGTTGAGTTTGAGTTACATTCTTCTCTCTCCCTTAAATATGCGGAAAGCTTGTGCTAGGAGTGGGTACGACAATAGTGCAACAGTTGGTAATCGAACCTACGACCTTTCAGTTTTCAGTCCGCATCTTTAACCATTGGGATATTAAGTCTTTTACAAACTTATTTGTACCAACTGTGGTTTACCAACCTCCAGCCGGTCTGGTACGACCAGTCGGGGTGTACCAGCACGTCTGTGAACTCCAGCACCAGTGTGTAGGTGGGCTGGTATGGCGCCGGCAGCGGGTCCGGCAATAGCTTCTCACGGGACGGCTCTTTTATCATCTGAAAATTTTTAATTCTTTATTTAATACTATACTAGACGATACCCGTGACTTCATCAGTGTGGATTAAGGATTGATTCTCGCTGGAACTTTAAATTTTCCACCTCCTTTTTTGGGGGTTTGGGGATCAATCTCAGGCCACTATCTCTATGTTATGTGAGTTTTAGCAAACCTTTAAAGATGAAGGAAAACATCTTTATACTACAGGAAGATTTCTACGGACTTCGGAACTCCATGAAAACCTAAATATGAACACAGTGAAGCAAGAAATTAAAAACTTCAACTGTACTTACAGAACAAGACTGTCCAATCATCCCAACAATCTTGCAGGGCAGTTAACAATGCCAGAAACGACACGCCGCTTAAAGAAACGGCATGTATTGGACAATATAGCTTAATAAGCTAATATGACGCATGGAGTTCTTCCCACTGGGGAAGTTGTCTCCGCACGACAACTACTCCCACAACACATCTGCTCATAGTCTGCCGACTGATCGCATGATGTACACAGAAAAAAAAAAAATACTACAGGAAGAAAGAACTCAAATTATAAATATATCTACTAACAAAAGCTAGGAAATTATAAGTCTGGACTGACTTGAACCTAGCAGAGGAAGGAATGAATAAATTGGCAACAAAATTTATTTGAAGAAAATTTTAGTTATATTATAGTAAATAGTTTAGATGAATGGCTTGTGGCTCTTTATGACAAGTCATTACTACCACCGGTTCAAAAGGCACATGTTACACACATGCTATTACTTAAGTCACACAAGTGGCTATTACGTACCTTTTCATAGAAGGTTAATTCTTTCCACGTCCGCCGTAAATACTGCAGTGGTAATGGCAGGGGTGAGAACTCATCTTCAATGATCTGCCCGTCGTCCCCGCGCCGTGGGGCACCCATCTCGATGACCAGGCACCCACCCATCACTGTAATCGCGCCGCCAAATACTGCGAAACTGTTACATAACAAGTATAGCATTAGGTGGGTATAGTACGAAGTTACTGGCGCTTTACTTGTGGTTAGTCGTGTACATGCACATTGCGTAAGTTTGCGTGCCTGTCAGGAGCCTAGGTGGGAGCGGTCAGGCACGAGCAAGCTCTCGCTCACACTTATCCAGAAACGACACACACACAACCATGAACCACGTGCCCTCGTGAATTGAAAGAACTATGCTTAAATTATAATTAAAAACAAAACAAACTCTTGGTGAAGTAAAATGTTATAGAAATCGTTAAATGTTAATAATTGCAATTAATGTGACATACTATTTTTATTTTTAGTAATGATCTGTTTAATTCTTTATTATTTATTTGTCAGTTGCAATGCCCTGACCAGGCTCATATATGAAATCAAGAAATATGAGAGAATAAATAAATGAAATATTATGTACAAAAAAAAAAGAAAAGAAAAAAATTGAACTAAACCGCTGAAGTGATTTTTTTTTAATGAAAGATCTTTACTAGTGTGTTAGGAGCAAAATGTACAAGAGCAATATAAACATTCGCAGCAGATAGGTAAAATAAAAATGGTAACTCAATAAAAAGGTATAGCAAATAGCTATGCAGCAATAAAAGCTTTCCTCCTCCTTGCGAAGGATTATTGTGAAATAACTCTCTTTCACACTATTGTCATCAATTCATCTCCTTTATTTCGAACCAACCTATAAAATAAAATTACTACAACAAATAACAATATACTTCTACAAACTAACAATCAATATACAATCGCCTTATCACTAACCTATGATTGGTTCCTAAAAACCATCCCATGAATCTTCCAAGTTTTTAAAATCATTCATCCCAAAAATGGGTTTTTGTGCAATATGAAAATCAAACTATCAAGACAATATTTAAGATAAATCCAAAAAAAAAAAAAACTTTTATTAATTTCATGAGTACATTGGCTTGTTACTACAGCCCATAAATACCACTTCACTTAAGACAAGAATATTTATTAGCATTTATACCTTACTCCGAATTCTGTCTTTTGAGGAATAAAAAATTAATACCCAATCTTCATACGCCTCCAGTTTTTCTCATTCTCCTGTGACTTCTCCTTCTGTTCCTGCTCAAACTTCTCTTGTTCTTTCTGCACGTCTTTCGGGTCAGGCGGCGACTGGGGGAAGAAACGCCCCAAGATGTCCACCTTTTCCCCCTCTTTGCTATCTTTGCTCTTATCACCTAAGAAGTGAGATGATGATTATGATAATAGTGCTTTACATCTCTGACGGAACAGTTCCGAGCAGTGTTTTAAACGAATACGAAGTAAAGTACAGTTTCTGCTCTTGTATTACATCTAGTAAGACGTTACTAAGATGTAATATAGAAGATTAGAATGCGACCAAAAAGAAGCCGACGGCAACATTTACAACAGGTTTGTTTCAGATACAAGCTTAATCATAAATATTGTTTCCTATCACTCAGACTTAGAGCTCTTGAGATTAATAGTCTTACATGGTCTTACACTATTAATAAGAAGAAAGATGTAATCTAACCTATATTTTCTTTAGAATAGAATCTTGTGGAACTCGCCGACAGAAGAACAATGTTTTGTCTCGAGAAATTTGTCGTTTGAAGCTTAATACCCTTACAACAAACCGCGCGCGTAAGGTTTAATATTTTTCTAAGAGACATTTTTATTAATATTTTATAAAAAGTAGAATTTGCCCAAATTCACATTCTCCATCGAAAGTTGATCGAAAGTCGAAACCATAGGTCGAAACAAAACATAAAAAAGTAAAAACTGTCGCTGTCACGTCAATTGTCAAGTGTCAAGTATCAAAGCACAGATAACGAAGTGCTACTTGTCAATGTCATCACTCATGACCAAGTGAAGCCGAAAATCCAATCCGTTAAAAGGGTTTGACAACATAAAATACTCTGTGGTGTGGTTTGACATTTGTCAAATGTCAATTGGTCAATTGTCAAAGTCACACCACGCTGTGCAGGTGCCTATTGTTTTTAATCAGATTTTTGCGATTTTTGCGTAGAAAAACTTAACTTTCTTACATCAATATGGGTAAATTAGACGTAGCAATTCTTCGATATTTAACGCCCGAAGATTTCCGTGTATTAACTGCGGTAAGCATTTGTTAAAACTGCTAATTGATAACCTCTATTTTGATTGTATTTTCATGGTATTGTTACGTGTATCTGCTGCGATTTTAGGTTGAAATGGGTATGAAGAATCATGAGCTGGTCCCAGGGTCGTTGGTAGCTTCCATAGCCAATCTACGCCACGGTGGTGTACATAAACTCATGAAGGAACTTTGTAAACATAGACTGCTCACATATGAACGAGGGAAACAATGTAAATATTTAATTTTTTTTCCTTTATTTACTGATACTGCATCATCATAATGCCTCAATAGCGCAGTCAACTTAAAACCGAAAAGTTTTTGGGGTCCAAACCCCACCTGTTGCACTATTGTCGTTACGAGACCTAGCACTAGGTTTATGGAGCACAGAGCTTAAAAGTTGTAGATATGTATATTATTTAATTTTATCAACAGTGACTAACACTGACACAATACAGAAAGGTTGATTGTGTGACTTACCAAGTACCAACTAAACAATAGGAGACACTAAGGCTCATAATTTAGAGCAAATTTTTTTCCTTCCTTTGGTTTTCTACTAACAAAGAAGCTTTTGTCAACTATAACAGCCCTGCAAAAAAAGTTCAAAAATATTAATTATCTTGAGCTAATATTGTCTTCCACTTATATGTTATATTATGACTATACTTGTTTTTAGATGATGGTTATCGGCTCACGAATGCAGGTTACGACTATCTAGCATTGAAAGCACTTACAAACAGGAAGGTGATTGCATCATTTGGTAATCAGATAGGAGTTGGCAAGGAGTCAAACATATACACTGTTGCCGATGAAGACAGAAATCCTCTGTGTTTGAAACTACACAGGTAATTCTAGCATTTGAAATTAACAAAAACTAGTGTCTGTGGTATTCTCTAAAATTGATTGCATCAGTGTAACAATCACAATTACAGAATCAATGAATTGGCTGATGCTCTCCCACTACTGGTTAAAATGCATTGATGCAGCATGAGTATCATAAATTCAGTCAGAGATAACTACTTCCCTCGGTAGTCTGGAATTAGTTCTTAACTTAGTATATTGCATTCTCAATAAATCAATGACTGAATCCAAAATTGTTAACTTCTGGGAATCGACGAAAGCTATAATTATTTATTAGATGATATATTTCGTTAAGCTGCTATAAAATCGAACCTTATATTTTAATACTTTATTATATATTTTTAGAAAAAAGAAAAAAAAAACAGCACTTTTCCTTAAGCAAGAAAAGTGCTGTTTTTTTTTCTTTTTTCTTGGGCTGCCGCTATGTAGGTTATAACTCCCTGTAGCACGTTGACCGTCGCCAATCTATTGTGCTTGCCACTGTTTAAATTTCCTCGCCGATACTCGTGGCTGCCAGAAACAGCAGCACTATCTTGACTGGGATGAGTGTAGCCTCCTCGGGTGCACAACATGTTTCCCTAGATGGGTGCTGCACTTATGCATTATAGCAGGGCTGTTTTAGTTTACCTACAAACTTAGTTAGTTTGGTTTATTCGGTCATTGTTTTATTTTAAGTGCGATAATTACTACCCAAGACTACTATCCACTACTGTGCTCCAGGTTGGGGCGCACGTGTTTCCGCAACGTGAAGGACAAGCGCGACTACCACGCGCACCGCAACCGCGCCTCCTGGCTCTACCTGTCGCGGATCTCCGCCACGAAGGAGTTCGCGTACATGAAGGCGCTGTACGAGCGGGACTTCCCCGTACCCAAGCCCATCGATTTCAACAGGCACTGCGTCGTCATGGAGTTGGTGTCTGGTGGACCATTGTGAGTAGTAGTGGTTCAAAAGTGCATGTACACTGAGCCTATTAAAAAGACCTACAGCCATCCAATGTGCCAGATCTTTTTTTATTATGTACTTACTACTGTGGAACCAATTTCCTGCAACAGTGTTCCTACTAAATTATAACATGGGTTATTCAAGGGGCGGACTAACAAATTCCTATAAAGCTGGAACGCATTGGTGGTGCCTCAGGTGCTACAAATGTTCATGAACGGCGGTAATCACTTAACCGTGACCCGCCTGCACATTTGCTTGCTAAAAATATTAAGAAAAGTGGTGATAATGTGGTTAAGACTTCTACATCCTTTTGGGAGTGTTCAGGGTTAGGTCGGAAAAGTTAGAGATAGTTCCTAGGATTAGCACGCATCTCTGACTTTTATTTAAATAAAAAGAAAATAAAGCAGAAACTGATTTTGTCTAATCGTGTCTATTTCGTCATCTGAGCATTTAGTTTCATCGTCTTCTGTATCCTTTGTGGTGCTTAAGAGCTGTCTGTCGTTCAGGACGCACGTGTCGTCGGTGGAGGACACGGAGGGGCTGTACGACGAGCTGATGGGGCTGGTGGTGCGGCTCGGCAACTGCGGCGTTATCCACGGGGACTTCAACGAGTTCAACATCATGATCGATTCCGACGGACACCCCATTATCATCGACTTCCCGCAAATGGTCTCCACTCAGCATCCCAATGCTGAACTGTGAGTTTTGTTTTTCATTATCAGACGATAGATGTCCACTGTTGAAAAAAAAAAAAAAAAACAAAAACTATTTACAAATCAATACTCCTTCCGTTAAAGCAAATACATAACAAATGCGTGCCTGGGATTGAACCCCAGACCTACCGAGAAGAAGGAAGGAAAAGAAGGGAAGTCTTAATCACTTTGCGTCTGGTGGGAGGCTTTGGCCGTGGCTAGTTACCACCCTACCGTCAAAGACGTGCCGCCAAGCGATTTAGCGTTCCTTTGCCGGGTTGAATTTACACTCCCAAACCCCTTCCAAGTTAGCCCGCTACCATCTTAGACTACATCGTCACTTACCGTTGGCTCGTGAACGGGTGCCACCAACGAAAATGGGTCTGCTTTGTGTCTATCCATGTTAACATGTGTTAGGTTGTGGTAGGTGTGCATTTTTGAAACTTCTGTGTGGAAACATTGTGTGCATAGCCTAGTTTTGTTAACAATTGTAAAAAAATTTTTTTTGAAAAGAGCAACTGCTGAGTTTCTTGCCGGCTCTTCTCAGCAGAATCTGCATTCCGAACCGGTGGTAGATTTGTGACGTGTCATAAGAGCTACAAGTTGGCCTACATGAAATAAATAAATTTTGATTTGATTTGATTTGATACCATCAGGTGAGATTGCAGTCAAGGGCTATCTTGTCATCGAATATAAAAAAAAACTAGGCTTAATTAGCTAAATTGTACAGCTTAGCTCGACTAAAAACGGTTTTCCTTCCGCAGGTACTTCGACCGCGATGTGAAGTGCGTGCGCGAGTTCTTCAAAAGGCGGTTCGGCTACGAGAGCTCGCTGTACCCGCGGTTCAGCGACCTGCAGCGGGACGACCGCCTGGACGAGGAGGTGGCCTGCTCGGGGTACAAGCGGACCAAGGGCATCGAGGACGAGCTGATGCAGGTATGCGGTGGCTTTGTAATAAACTAGCTGATGCCTACGACTGATAGTCGATGGGGTCCCAAGATGCTGGAGTGGCGACCCCGCACCGGGAAGCGCAGTGTTGGCAGACCCCCACCAGTTGGACCGACGATATCAAGCATGTCGCAGGGAGCCGCTGGATTCAGGCGACTTATGTCCAGCAGTGGATGTCTATAAGTTGACAAAGAAGAAAAAAGAAGCCCACGACTTCATCCACGTGTATTTAAATTTTTAATTCCCGCGGGAACTCTTGGATTTTCCGGGATAAAAAGTAGCCTATATGTCACTCTCAAGGTCCTCAACTATATCTATACAAAAATCATGTCCATCCGCAGCTCTGTTGTAGCGTGAACATTTCTTTTTTTTAAATTAAAATCTAATTGAGATAGTTTCCATACACGATTCCATTTTGTAATTAATTTAAAAAATGAAAAAAAAAAGTTGTCAAAATCAGGAAAAGACTGATGAAAATTTCCAAGACTGAGCGACTCAGAATTCTGTAATTCACAGAATTCTGTGTGTTCAGTCTGTGTGGTTTCAGTTTTCGTTACGATGTCCCTTACACCCTGTATAAGACTAGGAAATTCTTAGTTTTGGAGGAAAGTTAAATTTTGACAATATTTTGCCACCAACGTAACCTGACAAAAAATATGAAGGTGGCTGAAAAGCAAATAAAAAAAAATATCAATTGCAGAGACGCACTTCGATCGATTACTCGTTGGCTTAACCCTTTTTCTATCTTTTTTCTACCCCTTCCGTTTCCTAGTTTCTAGACCTGAATTTTCTCACCAGATTTTATAAAAAGTTGAAATTTTGTTGACTAGGAAATGGGTATATGCTTGGAAGGAAGCGACGACGAAGCGAGCGCCGACGAAGACAAAGATGAAGACGAAACTAAATGCTCTGAGGATGAAATAGCCACTCTTAGACAACAGGTCAGATTTTGTTTGATTAACGGCAACAAATAAACAGACAGACAGACAAAAATTTTAAAAATTGTTTTGTTTTTGTTATAAATACCGTATTTATTTACATATGCATTGAATAAAAAGCTCCAGACACTTCAATTTTATTTATATGTTTAGACGTATAGATATAGATGTAACTTATAAAAGTGGTAGTACTGTATTGTCTATTTTAATAGACTGTTCTCAGGAATGTGCCAAGACAAATATATAACGAAGTTATTGAATGTATATTTTGTAATTAAGTTTCCTAATTTAAAAAAAAAATTCAAATAGAGAAAGAATAGTGAACTATCAAAGTAGGTAAAGAACGTCACGATATCACTGCCTTTTTTTATGTTGTAGGTTGCCGATTCATTGCAACACGACGAAACCCAACCGACAACACAAAATATCACCGATAACATAACAAACCTATCTATAGACGACAAACAAAGTGACGCACAAGAAGAAATACCCACACTAGTACCCGCAGACGATACACGAAACGACACATCAATAGAAGTAACACACAATAATCCAGAAGGAAAAGAAGAACTAGACAAAAATTCCCAGAAGTACAGACTAGCTATGATCGAGAAAGCGTTATCCGACGTAAGATCGATGCGGTCCTACACATCCGCGAGTACAATAGCGCCAGAAGTGGTAAAGCAGCAGGTCAAGAAGAATCTAGAAGTGAGGGAGAAGAAGATGGCGCGCAAACACGCCATCGCGAAGGGAGAAGCGAGTGCCGTGACGCGCACGAGGAGGGACAATAGAGAGACTATCAGGGAGAGCCACGGGTTGTGGGGGTGGGACGAGTGAAATACAAATAAAATGCTTTTAAAAATGTATTTTGTTCTTTTATTTCGATTTTGACGAACGTTGACACATAATTTCGCGCTCGCTTCGCTCGGACATTTTTTAAAAATATTTTTAAAAAGATTAGCGCACGCTCTCCTTCGGCCAATAAATTCAAATTATAGTTTTGTTGTTAAGAATTAATAGAAAAAAAATAGTTTTTGTAAATGAGGAAGCTGCAAAAGCTCGTTTAGAAATATTAATTTAATCGAATTCCATATTTTTTAATCCAAACGTTTCATCAAAAATGTAATATGACGATGTGGGATACACTAGGTACTTTTCTGAACCTGCCGGCGAATGATGCATATTATTAATAGATTAAAAACTATAAATATTAATAAAAATTAATAAATATAAATAATGTTTATTAATGATAACCAAGTAAACAGCTATGACATAATTACTTATTTTACGTAATTCTCTAGAAGTATCTAGATATAAAATATGAAACATTAGTATCTAGATAAAAAGTCCGAAATGATTTAATAAAATAATAAGAAGCAGGTATAATAATACATGCTGGAATCTCGACTGTTTACTAACATAACAAAACTAATCTTTAACTGAAAATAAAATGACAAAATGTAAACACTGTATAAGATTTCGTAAATATTTTAAGAACTTTTATCTCCAACTGGCATGTTATTAATTGAATAAAAATTATTATCTTTTAAAAATATTTAAGTATGTAGATATGCAAGGCATCGATTTTAACAATAAAATATACCTAACTCAATCATTGTAACATTACGATAATTTTTACCGTAATTAGATTTAAATACAAAGAGCATTTATCCATCCATTTTATTTTCTTACTTATCTCTGGTTCGGGTAGTACAGTAATGTAACTTATTTTGTACCTACCGTACTTTTCATTAATAATTTAAATTACGAAAACGGATTTCCTGAAATAGAAGTCCTAATAGAATTTTATGGTTACAACAATAAGGTACAAAATAGGTGGGTTGCGTTATGTTGACTTGTGATCCACAACATATTATTACAATGGAAAAAATTGTATAGTCATTTAACGGTCAAATCGCAGCACGCCCGTATCTTGTGCCAACTCCACACTTCATCAACTCAGGGTTCCATCTGTGGTTATGTGACGTCATCGCCAGCTGTCGGTCAGCGCGGGTTATCAATGAATGCCCGTCTATTTATTGTCCACGTCAATAGACTTTTTTCTATTGCTGTAGAAACTGCGGTCAATGTCATGGGGGCAAATACTAAGGCCGATATTTTAGTGTGAACCAAATGCATCAAGGATTTGTTTGAAATAGTTTATAACTTGCCTATTGAAAGAAATATATGTTACGTTACGAATTATAATTCGTAAAACCTAACATATTTCTTTAAATAAATAATAATTATTCGACCAAGCTTCTAAATGGGAGGTCTAGGAGGAGGTTTATGATTTCCTAATTATTTATTCTGGTTTGGTGGCTTTAGACATAGATACCATTAGTACAAGTATGTCACTCTATCGGCAAAGAAGTATGGATTTAATAAATATGACAGTTACCCTTTTGCCTGAAAACATTGTTGGCTGATTTTGATGCGGTTTTTTGTATTTCACAGCCATCAATTCTTAAGTTATTCCGGGATATGTTTCAAGGTTATACCTAGTCTGTAATCACATTTTCGCGTTAAAATTCCGCGTGAAAATCTCACTTGATTTCTTTCCGCGGAAATCCAAAGACCGCGGAAAAGCATTTTTTTCCGGAATTTCCAAAATTCAAAGCAAGCACCTCACGGCGATAAACTAGAGAAGAGATTTCTTGGATCGTTGACGTTTACTTTGCACAGTTTTGTTTACCTAACGAGTCTCAAGGGCACTCAAGACGTTGGTTTATTTTAAACCAAACTGTTTAACCTCATGTACCGAAGTGGGAGACACGTGGGTAGGTGAATGCACTCGCTGAAAATAAACAAGAATCAAGCAGTGGCGGCAACTGCAGTCTGCACGGCAGCACGACACTGTCCGCGCGCGTACACGTGTCCAGTAGAGTGTCCTCCCGACCGAATCGTGGTCACGGCGGCCAACCTCCTCAGAGATTAGGCATCTGCGCCGGAGATATTATAGTGCACAAGTGTGTGCGCAAACACAGGTGCACTCTATATTCCCTCACTCTCATAGTCCGATGAGATGGAAATTCGACACAAATGGAGAGGGATTAGGCGCAGGACCGACGGATTTACGTGTTCTCCGAGGCACGTGGGTGCAGACACCGCCAACTTCCCAACTCCGGGCTGGTACTGAGCGTTTCTTGACAGAAAATTTGAATACATGTTTTTTGGCCCGACTCGGGAATCGAACCCGAGTCCTCGACATCCGTAGTGAACATGCTATAACCAATAGACCAACGAGGCAGTTAGCATGGTTAGCCCAGAGTAATTTATTATAATTATGTATTAATTTTTATTTATTATTATAATTACTAATTTTTATTTAAAGTTCTGAGATCTAAATTGATATTGTTAGTATTGGAGTTACTCTGTGTATTCTAGCTAGTACTAGTTGTTTAGTGACATTCGTGAAAGGCGCACGCGTGAAACATGGCCCAAGATAACCTCACCGCAGTTTTATATAAAACAAAAGATTTGCGATTGGTAAGTCGAAATTTTCTTATAACAATGAGTACTAACTATTGTAATTTTATTTATATTAGTTACCTTTTATTTATTTTCAAAGTTAACGTGGAAAGCGTATTCAGACATATAATATTGTTCTCGTAATATTGAAATGCAAATTGGCAAATATTTTAAAGTTCAAATATTCGCGAAACGCGAACTAACTTTCGCGTGTCGTGAACATATCTACATGATATTATAAAGTATTTTAATAACTTTATATTTCTTGAAGTAGGTAAAGTCTACATTAGTTTGATTTTGTAGTTGAGTTTTTCTTTATTTATTTAAATATAAGTAGGTACCAAAATCTTTTTGTAATGCAATAAAAATTATCGGTTATTGCGGAAAAAAGGGTTTTTTTTTTCTAATAGGTGCTTTTACTGCGACTGTTTCAAATATCGATTGTTAATAAACGTGTTGTAATTCGTCTACTTTAGCTAACTTTCCTTTATTTGAGCCTCGGAACAACTTGTTTGATTGAGATTTTAACAAATATTATTTATTTCTGTTTATTTACGAGGAAATAAATCACCCGCGCCATACTATAATCTATTGTATCTCCAGAGATTTCGCGACTTATTAATAGGCCTCAAGTCTCAACGACGCTTGAAGAATTCAATTTAGAGGCGAAAGTCTTTAAACCCAGCCATTACTAAGATCTTTTTCTTTGTATAAAATAGTAAACACTACTACGCCAGCCAACAACTCTACCTCTTTGACATGATAGAATTGTAGCGAGGCAAGAACAAAACGTTGGTCGATATCGCGACGTCTCTGGAGACGGGTGTCGTGAACATATAATCTGTCCCCTAACTAATGAATACACGGCCTAATATTTATAAATTTTATTTTTAGGAACAAACACCGATCCCAGAAATAGCAGACGATGGTAAGTTCAAGAATATAATCTCATATTTTTATATAGGTAAATTTTAAATCTGAGATTTTCCTCTGCCGAGGGCAGCTATACCTACTCATCACCCTTTAGCAGGGCCTTGGATTAAAGCAGGTTGGAAAACATCAGGGATGGAAAGGTCACCCATGCGATGGTCCGATCAAATTAATTCTTCTACGGGCAGATCTTTATCCTTGTGTAAGTGCACCAGGAATGGACCGTCAATGCTCCGCTCCTATTGGTTCTATGGTCAAAGGCGGTAGTGAATGGGATACCTACTTATGATGCACATCCGACCGTCAATTCAATTCAATTCAATTCCTTTATTGCATGATTGTGAGTATCCTTATACAGTTGGAGAACATTTGCAAATAATATACTCAGTTTACCTGCAATTTTTCAGGCAGTCGTATAATTGTGACAAAAATAAATACTCTATGGGGATTTTTTTATATTAGTGGGGTTTGTCAAAAATAAAATTTTGTTGTAGTAAAAAAATTTATTGAACCTTTATCTTTAATTCTGTATTTTTTTCTGTACGGCTCAAATCAACCATTCTGTTCACAATTTCATTTAAATATCCATGAATTTAGGCATTCTGACACTTCTTAGGGCTTTAAATAACAGATGACGAATAACTTGACGAGTAACAGAAGGGTCATTAACAGGCGCTCGGTGTTGGTATTGCAGAGGTTCTGCTGCGCATGGACTGCGTGGGCATCTGCGGCTCGGACGTGCACTACTGGCAGAGCGGTTCCTGCGGACACTTTGTCCTCAACGAGCCCATGATCATGGGCCACGAGGCCTCGGGGGTCGTCGCCAAGGTATTTATCACTACAGCCGCCCTAGCCATAAAGCAGGGGTTCCCAAAGGTTTTTCTATCGCTTTTCTATCCTTTCAAAAGGCAAGCTTGATAAAAAATCTTTGGGAACCTCTCCTTTAGATCGTAGAAAGAGACGACACGTTTGTAATATGGCTAGGGTGGCAGGTTTGGATAAGTAAAAAAAGAAATAAATTAAAACTACCTTCTTCCCCGGCTAAAAAGTTGTCTTGAAACTTTGTTAAGAATTTGATTAACAACCTGTTGCTATAGATTGACCTTCAAACCGGTTAGAGCGTGGAGGTGTGTCCGACCAGTCCAGTCCAGTAACGGATATTTAAATAGCACCAAAACAAACTTAATATGCTAATGAATTTAAATCGGACCGATAAGTAGGTAGACGTATAATGCGGAGCAGAAGTGTAGTAAAGTAACATGTGTAAATTGAAAATTTAAAACACCCCCAAAATGTGAATTTAAAAAAAATATGCAATTCGCCATTTTGTGGTGGCGGCCATCTTGGATTTGAAATTTATCATAGTGTATACTGTATAGAGTATTCCGTACTACGCTCACTACTTCCTGAACCTGTTAAATGTTAATTAAAACCTAGTTAAATTAAATTAGTTTTAACAAAACTGTCTTTAGTTACCTACTATAGAAATGGCTGAGCCCACTACTCCAATAAAAAGATATGCAGCTTAGGTTATCACTTATCTCTTATATTGCCGATGTTGTTAACATTAAGTAGGTAACTATATTATTATGGATTACATTAGTATTTATTTACTTATTATTAAGATAATAAAGCCTCAATAGCCCAACGCTTAAAGGTGCGGACTGAAAACTGAAAGGTCGCAGGTTCGAATCCCACCCGTTGCACTATTGTCGCACCCACTCCTAACACAAGTTTTCACTTATTTGGAGGGGAGAGGAGAACATCAGTCAAGTTCAGCTTGGCTGATACTCTTTTTAAAAAGATTGGGACCTTCACGCCGTTACCTAGTTAATTTACGGCCCTCTACCTACCTAAGTTAAAAGAAATGTTTACATAATAATGTGTTGAAAAATACAGACAAACATGCAGTTATTCTGAAAATGATTATCTCTAATGTTGTTTTCTCGTACCTTCATATTTGCAAGTTACAACAAAACATAATAACATTATGTTATTTAACGACGTGTAGGTTGTCGAGCAATTAAAACTTATTTATTTATCACACCATTACAGCACAGAAAGAGTGATAACAGAATTAAAATAATGACGTATTTAGGTACCTACATAATATAAGTACGTTTAACTATCTAACCTGTATTTAGATAAATATAAGTAAACATTTTGTAACTCAAGATAGAGTAGACTCAAGAACAACTTTGTTTTAGTTGCATGAGTTTCCAACATAATTTAAAAAAAAAAGTTAGCTTTTTACAACATTAGTTAGTCGGCTCAGGCATAGGTAATGTATGTACTTAGTTGTAGGTAGGTACCTATTGACTAAAAGGATAATAAAACAATAACATTCATTAGAATGTAATGCGTAGGTGTATCAAGTCATAAATAGTCGATGTCTGTAAATAAACGATCGTAAAATAATCAAGTGGCATTATGTATAGTAGGTAGGTACCTACTTAGTAAATTCAACTTACCTACCTAGATGTCTTCTAATGAGCTCCCTTCCTTGCGACAAAACTCTTGCTCTTATGCTGAAATCTATAGACCGCACTCAGGTCGGATTCAAGACAGAGTTAAAACGAGACAGATTTATACTGGAGCATATTTATGTCTCGTTTTAACGTCAGAGCACGCTCTATAGATCTCAGTATAAGAGCAAGAGTTTTGTCGCCTTATGTAATGCGTAAACTAGCAGAAGGATGAGCATAGGTAGGAAACAAAAAAATTTTCCCCGATTTTATCCACTGACAAGAGACAAAATAACCTTCTCCCTATGCTAAAGCTTGGCGACACGGGAAAGGAGAAGTGAAAGAACTTTCCCCGTGGATGTAGCAACCAAGTACCAGCGGTAGATCTGCGCTTGAGAAATCTACTGTCCACAAACAGTACGTCCACTGACGTCTATATAATTAATCTATGATTGACACTGGACTGGCTGCCCCTATACAAATGACAGCTTAAATTGTGGATCAATTTGAAGCGCCATATTTGGCATACAAGTGTCTCTGGAAATATGTTTCATAGTAGGTATGAGTAGGATGCAGGAGGTGCCAAAAAGTGTCCAAATATAAGTTGTCAACTAGTGCCCTCAATAATTTTAGTTCCTTGGACACTCGTAACCGTTTACAGCGCCAAAATGGCGTCAATCAATTAGGTCCAAAAATAGAATGAAACAGCATATCCAGTGTCAATCATAGATTAATTATACCTAGAGGGTGAGTACGTCTGATGGCGCCTTGCTCGTTGCAGCTGGGCGCCAAGGTGAAGAGCTTGGCGGTGGGCGACCGCGTGGCCATCGAGCCGGGCGTGCCGTGCCGCTACTGCGAGTTCTGCAAGACGGGCCGCTATCACCTGTGCCCCGACATCCGGTTCTGCGCCACGCCGCCCGTGCACGGCAACCTGGCGCGCTACTACAAGCACGCCGCGGACTTCTGCTACAAGTACGCCGCGACCAGAGCCACAATCCTTACTTATCTATACAAATATATAAAATTGAAGTGTCTGTTTGTTATATTAAAAGAACAGCTTTTTAATAACTGCATACGAAAGTAAATATTATGCTTATAACAAGAAAACAATTTTTAAAAATTTTGTCTGTCTGTTTGTTGCCGCTAATCTCGGGAACGGCTGGACCGATTTTGACGGGACTTTCACTGGTAGATAGCTGATAATATCGGGCGTAATATAGGCTACTTTTTTGACCGACTTTCGAAAAAGGAGGAGAAAGAGTTGTGTTTTTCTACCTCTGATATCTCTGTGATTTCTTAACCGATTTGCGTGAATCATTTTTTAATTGAAACAAAACCTTTGCAAGATGCTTCCATAAATTTCGGGTTCCAAATCTTCAATCCTGATGCTGCAAGGGTACTGCTTATTTATTTACTTGCGGCCCGCAACTTTGTCCGCTAGTAAATAAATAAATAAATGTACCTGCTTGTATTCAATATTAATACTCTCCGTTCCTCATCTTCACAGACTGCCAGACCACGTGTCGATGGAGGAGGGGGCGCTGCTGGAGCCGCTGTCGGTGGGCATCCACGCGTGCCGGCGCGCGCGCGTCACCGCTGGCGATACGGTGCTGGTGCTGGGCGCGGGCCCCATCGGCCTGGTCACCATGCTGGCCGCCAAGGCCATGGGGGCCAGCAACATTCTTATCACAGGTGGGGTTCTCTCCGTTAATCATGGACCCAGATTATTGAGAGGGAGGGGGATCATACCTGGGGGCTGATTCTGTAACTCAGTGCCTATCATCGCCGATAGGCATTTTTTACCCATTGAAGGTTTGATAAGTAAACCTTGAATGGATAAAAAATATATGTTAGTGTATCTTTCATTTTTTGATAGGCATTGAGTTACAATCAGGGACCTGCATTTTGATAGGTCATAGTTAGTCATCTTACATTCTATAGCCCCTGGAAATATCAAAAATCCTACTATCCTACTATAATTGACTTTGACTAAAACTTGGGATGAAGATAGCTCATACCCAGGATTAACACACAGGACGCTTATACTCCCCGCCAATTTATCGTCTCTTGTAACGTAGCAGCACGTTAAGTAGCTCTGTCGTGATGTGATTGATTTAGATTGCATTATCCACACTCAAAAGAAGTAGGAAAACCAGAGCAACCGACATAGCTTATTGAAGCATACCGAGTCGCAAAGGTTAAGTTACAATAGGCATTTGGCTAGAGAAACCAACGATGTGTAGTTACCAAGGTGATAGAATGTCGAACTCGCACTTCTCACGATAAAGACACCTTACAGAAGCGGTTGGCTATCGTTGAAGATTTGGGTTTTATCCATTTTCAGATATCCTTCAGGCTCGTCTGGACGTAGCCAAGCAACTGGGCGCGGACCACACTCTGCTGGTCACCCGGGACTCTCAAGAAGCTGAACTGGTTCGGAAGGTCCACGAGATCCTGGGAGGACATCCGGACATTTCCATCGACGCTAGCGGGGCGCAGTCCACTGTGCGACTGGCTCTATTGGTGAGCATTTCACCATTGATGTGACAGAAATGTTTTTCAAAAAATTTCGACATCTGCAGTCATCGCCAAATTCGATAAAGGGCAAAATTGTGAAAAAAATCCTAATTTTTTCGGATGATTATCCACATTGGGGAATAAAAACCAAACCAAACACAATATACAAAATTGCCATTGGTTCAGAGTTGTGAAAATGTTAGACATGACCAACAATTCCACGATTACGATCCATAAACCAACTAGAAAAAGCTAGTTTTTCTGACCTTATCGGCTAACCCCAAATCAGCTAAATAGATTTTCATCAACCACATTAAGAACATCCACCTTGCGATATCGTAAATGTAGTCAGACAAAACCGTCAAATTTATGACACCTCTTTCAATGAGTTTGGGTTAAAACACGGTTGAGAATGAGCAGCTCTTACCGATCTTATCGTGTCTGTCAGGCGACAAAATCAGGAGGTGTGGCGGTGCTGGTCGGCATGGGCAACCCCGAGCTGACGGTGCCGCTTGCGGGCGCGGTGGCCAGGGAGGTGGACATCCGCGGCATCTTCCGCTACGTCAACGAGTGAGTATACCCTCAGACCCCTTCCCGATATGTTTGGGTGTCCCCTCAGGGGGCACTACACATATCGGGGAGGGCGAAATGCTGGATACTAGCCACTGACCTCTATAGTTAATCCATGATTAACACTGGACAGGCTGCTGTCATCCTATTTTTGGAGCTACTTGATTGATGCCATTTTGGCGCTGTAAACGAAAACAAGGAATTCAGCGACACTCGTATGTTAAATTTGGCGTTTCAAATTGATCCATAATTTAAGCAGTCATTTGTATAGGGACTTCAGTTTTAATTATAGAGGAACCGACCGCGGCGAGTGGAAGTCCTAAGAAATATCGTTCGGTTCACGATAATGACGACACTTTAGACCTGACGTCTCAGTGCTGCCGCCTAGTGGGCGTCATTTGAAACCCTCATAGTTGTGTTGTATGCCAGGTACCCCATAGCGCTGTCGCTGGTGGCGAGCGGCAAGATCGACGTGAAGCCGCTGGTGACGCACCACTTCCCGCTGGAGGACACGCTGGAGGCGTACGAGGTGGCGCGGCGCGGGCTCGGCATCAAGGTCATGATCCACGTGCAGCCGCGCGACGCCAACAACCCCCTGCCCTTCGCCAGCTGCTGATGCACCGAGGGCAATGACAATATACAACGTGTAACAAAAGTGTGAAATAACCCTGGAGGTGAATGTGCTCATGAAACTGAACAACTTTCCCCAAGCAACATAGGTCGAAATGTGAAAAAAAAATGTGGACCTCCCATACAAAATTGACGATCAGCTGATTGATTCACTATGGAAGGTAAAAATTTTTTTTCACATTT